>CM024572.1:32420919-33142344 GCA_014182515.1 Eucalyptus microcorys | reverse complement strand
AGGCATCGCCATGCGTGTATGCTAGTATAGAGATACGTGAATTAAAAATGATCACGAAGGAGGTGTAGCTTGAGAGCATTACATATATTTTAGTTTATAGTTGTACAAAAATAAGATTAAATCATATGAAAATCAAAGTACATGAAAAAAAGGTTAAAATGTGCAGGTGAAAATAAAAACGACTAAGATATTCTCCGGAGCATATCACAACATCTTATTGCTTTTTGAGGGCAATCATCTTGAACTAATTAAATTTTTATTTATATCGAATTAGGCGTTACGCAATATATGAATATTCAAGCCAAGCTTCTCGGGCGTTGCCTTTGATGGGGTATGAATCACAACATCCTATTTATTTTAATCTTCATTGCCTCATGTGAATCACCTACGTTGCAATTTTTCCTGCTTCGACTAGTCCTTATGTATCGACCCTTCCCTCTTCTATAGCTTCTCAACGGGTGATGAACAAAAGGCGGTGTCCGAAGGTGTGCAACACGAGATCGCCTCTGCCTGGAGTTCCCATGTGAATCGCCATGGTGCAAGGTTCATGCACATTCCACATGGAATATTTTGAACTAATGTGCGCACATCTTTATGAGGCATAGACAGACATAGCAATGGCAAACGGGTTGTGCCGATGTATTGAGCCAGAGTTGGTACCAAATGCAACCACCATCACAAGTAGACGGTCCCAAAGATCCAAAAGAAAACATCTCCCGTGTCCCCAATTTATTGCAGGCCTGCCTCACTGCATGACCGATGAATGCGAAAGAAACTACATATTTTGAGGCTCTCATTCGTCCTTGTCCCACGAATATGAAAATGAAAATGAAAATGAAGATAGACGGTCGCAATCGCACAAGAATTCCGACTAATGTAAATTGGACAACAGAAAATCTTCACTAGGAAAGGCACAATCGGGCGAGATTTCCATCACAAGGTTAGGATCCTTGGTTAAGAAAACTACGAAACAAGCATTAACTTTCAGCAGCTCAGCCCTGAGCTGAACCCCGATCCTAAAAATCCACCCTAGCAAAAAAGCACTCCCAATCACTGTTCGAAGTCAACACACCCAGAAGTATAATGTACATAAGATTAAGAAGTCATGACTCTAAGACAGCACATGAAATCTGCAGACTATGATCCCGAAGAATGGGAAATAAGAGTTCGGTCAGACAACCGAGGGCATACGAGAAAACAAATCTACCATCTCCATGTTGTTCGTCCTTTCGCATTCTTTCTGTGGACTCTTTATGTCAATGACTTGTGCTTCTCCCATCCTCCAACTTGTCCCAGAATCTTCTCCATCGCTAGTCGTCAAAGTGGAAGTCCTGTTTTTGCTATCAGTGAACGAAATACCCGACTCATCATTGACCTGCAAGCAATTTGTAGGACTTCCGTCGTTTTGTTCCACTTCGCTCGATGGCCTTTCAGACAAAACATTTGCATTTTCCGCATGATTGCATTCTTCCAATTGCCTCAAGAAGCAATCCTCTATGTCACTCAATGATCTGCCTTCGTCTTCTTCCACGCAGCTGCGGCTGTAATTCGCATCATCGTTGTCATCAAGGTCTGACGTTGGCCCTCTTAATTCACAGCTGGTATCCATCTCGTGCTGACTATCATAGTCATAATCGGATTGTTGCCCGGATGAACGAGATGACATGGGTGAGTATCCTCCAGCAGCAGCCTCTTCACGTTCTCTGAGAGTCTTCATGATCAGAGTCTTGAGCAAGTTCATTACTTGCACAGCGTGCATCAGAGCTGTCAATGGATCGGACATCTACAGAGAAAAGAAGGATGCATTGCTTAAGTTCTTGCTCTTTGGAAGTTGGACTTCCTTTTAGTAATTCAACTTAATGATATCATTTTCATAGTCGATTGTTAGAAGAATTACAGAAATCCTACAAATTTGAGCTATAGGCTTTTAGTATCATAACGACGGAAGGCAATAGTTTTTGTGAAACTTATACAGTTGCGGCTGGAGTTATCTCTTCTAATCACTTTTCTCTTTCGTCATCCCAGTAACCTATCTCATCCTCCCCTCACCTTGCAGTCCAAAATCAACATAGCCAACATGTTGATTTTCACAGAAGGATAAGGATGGTACTTGTCAAACCAGACCAATATCAAAACTTCTGAAAGATCTGATTTAAGTACCTGAGTCATGTTTGGCGCAAAAACCATCGCGATGTTTCGTGCATTCATTTTGTTGAATTCCTCTTCCTCGACCACATCAGCCATAAGACCGACAGCCCAATTGAGCAATGCCGACTCGGTTGGCTTTAGCTGCTTCACTAGCTCGAAAGATTCTTCTTCAGTGTTGCATTGGAGAACTTGTTCCGGGGAAAGCCCATCGAGCACGCCAGAGGGGAGCTCTCGGAACCAGGCTTTGATTAGACCTGCCAAACAGTGAACATCGATATCATCGGGCACAATGCCCCTGTTCAACTGGTCCCTCACATGCTCCTCTTTGCTGTTCTCCGGGTTTATGCGGAAAATTCCTTCGGCCTGCAGAACCAGATAGATTTAGGGTAAAAACCAAGGGCTTAAGATAATATCAGTGGAGAGTGATTCTACCTTCAAACCGCCTTGCGAGTAAAGCCGCTCCTGCATGAGCAAAAGAATGGAAGGGACGCTATTTCCCCGTGAATCAAACGAGCACTGCATCGACTCAGCCGAGACTCCAAACACACTGACACTGCAAAAGAGAAGAACCAAAAATTAAGCCTTTTTTTCCTTTTTGGCCAAGACATGCAAATCAAGTTCAAACGCAAACAAACTGCAGATTCGAGCCCGCGGGAAAAACAAATTCGTGGTAAAAGTAAGAAAATATGGCCTAAAGGTTAGTACCACAAATGTCAAAATCAAAAAGACTAGCAAATAAGAAAGAACCAACCGACATAGGGCATAAAGTCCATACCTTTTCGTTTTAACCAATTTGTTGGTACTTTCTAAAGCAGAGACCTTTCAGCTAGTAAAAAAAGACTGGCCTTCATCGACGCATAGGCAAGCGACACAATTTAGACTCATCCGGTAAGTTCGATAACCATGATTTGTTCATAACTCTCGGCTTCACTTTCCCAACCCAAGCAAAAAAACTTTAACTTGCCAAATTAGGGAATGTGCCAAATTGAAGTGAAAATCGTATATTGAAGCTAAGTTTAGTATGTCGAATCAAACTAGTGCAATTTTTCAGCTCTAGCCCAGAAATCTGCTCCAACAAGAAAAGAAATCAAACCAGAAACGCAAAAGGAATTGACCAAACAACTTGACGTCTCTAGATCTGAACTCCACACCATTGGAGCACCTAAGGGAAAACCCACTTCATTTTTGTCCAAAATTCCACACTCATCAACACTCCAAAAACCCAAAAACAGGGAGGAAAAAGAAGGGGCCGAAAGAACCAATCTTTTCGAAGCTCAATAGATAGAAGAATTTCAAATTTGGGGTTACCTCGCGCTGGGGACCCGGCAAGGGATCTCGACCTCGAACTCCACGGGGAGGCCCAGGAAGCCGTGGAACCGGTCGAAGGTGACGTGGGTGACGTGGCGAACGTTCGTCGGCCACCCGATCTCCATGTGGTGGGTCACGACCGTGGCCGTCGCCCCCGCCGCCGCCATCATCTCCTCGCCCCGTTCGACTCTGCAGGAGGCCATCGACTTCCTCAGCGCCGTCGCCAGGAGGGCCAGCACCGAGAGCTGGTTCTGCTCCTCCTCCTCCGCCGCTGCGGCCGCCGCGGCCGTCTTCGCCTTCTTGGCGCTCCCCCCGCCGCCTCCGCCGCCGCCGCCGCAACCTCCGCTCTTCGTCACCATCACTGGCCCCGTCATCTCCCTCTGTAAAATGGCCGGTCCTCGTTCCCGTTCCCGTTCCTGTTCTCTTATCTTGCTCTCCCGACCAACTTCTTCTTCTTGCTTCTGTTGTCTCGGTTTAGAGAGAGAGAGAGAGAGGAGTTAAGGAGGGTGAGGCTGCATTGAAGTCGGGACTTTTGAAGCTGCTCTGCTCTGGTGCGTTGCGGAGAAGGTTTTTTGAGTTCGCTTTTGGGGAGTTTTCCAAACGGCCACTTCGGGGGGTTTTTCAAATTTCTCCCCTCGGGAGGCTTGCTTTATCCGCGATGTCGGGACTTTTGACCTCGCTCGTAGCCTCTATTTACGGGGCCGTGCCACTCCCGGTCCAACTCCACCCCCCACACGCCGGTCCGTCACGTCTTCTTCTTCTCTCCCCCACTAGATTCGTCAGGCCCTAGGAATCAGGAGACAACCCCGCTGAGAAAATGAATTTTGCTTTCAACTTTGACCGTCCCCCCCAAGACACGCACGTTTGACCACCTGGGCACTGTTCGGTAACAGTCGATTCCGTATACGTTGTTGGAATTGGACCATCGAATCGTGCGAGTAATGTAATTAATTGGGCCGAGAAGGGAAAGGAATTAAGTAACGCCATTAGAGAACCGAATTTAGGTGGAAAGATCGGCAATTAGGGTCGATCCAGGGAAAGGAAGAGGTGAGTTTTGTTGGGGGGTTGAGTTGGCCAACTGCATCATAACGGGGGAGGTGGTGGGTCAATGATGATATTATGAGCAGGATCTAATGATCTCATTCGCTTTTCATTTTTCCACAGAGAAAAGAAATGAAAATTTTTGCTAAGTCCGTATGGACATGAGTGCTTGATATTTGCATATCGGGGTAGATGTGAATGGAAACCGTCCTTGATTCGAGGAAAAAGTTTGATGTTCCCGACGAGGGGGAGTTCCCTTTTCATGCGATATCGGCGTGATTTATGGGCGGGGGGAGGAGGGGTTTTTGTGTAACTCTCGGGAGTTTCCGCTTTCTGCGAAGAAATGTGCGAAGGCCTTGATCGATGGTTATGGGAGTACGGGTCCTCGACGCCATGTCATGATCAGTGATCACCGCGTAGGGAGCTGCATCGCTTGGCTCGGTTGGCGTTTGGGATGCCAAAATTTTGGCTTGCATCGTAATGGAAGTTTCGAGTTTGATAAGGGCACTCGACAAATATTTAGAAGAAGGAACTTTTCAAGACCATGAGACCTTATAGCTGCTTTTCGAGAAACATCTTGACCGATAGAACTGATCATGGATTTAGTAGGTTACAAGCATATCCATCTAAGATCTTACTCAAGCCACAAGTATCTAGCATGCAAACTTTTTTTTTATCTTTTTTGTCTGTGGGTGCACCTGGGAGCCCAACCACCTCTGCGGTCGAATTTATTGACTTACTTTGACAAGCTGTAATTTTAGGTTTTGTGTTTTGCATAAAAGGAATCGAATGGGTAGGTGAGCCTAAAGGGTTTCAACATTCTAGTAGCAGGCTAACTTTTACTTGATTTTTTGTATATATTACATGGCCAAAAATATAGAATTTTTACAGCACAACATGGCAACATCTATGCCAAACAATCCTTCGAAAACATCAAGAAACATCAAGAAGTCGACGACGATGGCATTGGTGGATATAGAGTTTTAACTCGAAGACGACGAGATGAGGAGCTTTGACAAAATATATGCTTAGGAAACGAAATCCATAGGTCTTCCATGAAAATTTGGAAAATTTTAGCTAGTACTCGTTGAAAAATCCAAACATACGGCTGCCAAGAAGGCAACACCGGTGACCTTCCTATGATCCGTCCTTGCAAGTTGGATCTCAAGAAGTGAAAAGGGAAATTCCCTTGCGATTTCCACGCTATAGTGGACTTTAAAGTTCTACCACTATCGTAGGACAATATCATATAAAATATTTTTCTTTGGCGTTGCACATATAACACAGAGTAAATGATTTGCCTTTTATATCTCTATAAAAAAAAATGTAGAACGAGCAAACTTATCAAAAGAGACTACGTGTTCATATAGATTACAAAACAATAAATTTATAAAAACTCTATCTTTAAAATAGCTTGATCGATACGTATTTTTTTCTCCATCTTAAAGATTGAGCTTTCAGGAGCCGAAAAAACTCTTTTATCTCGTGAAAATTTAAATGTCAGAAAAACTCCGCTTATTTCATAATTAATTATATTCGATCATTCTTTTTATTTATGCCAAATTGTACCCCCATATAAAGACACGAACTTCTCCCTTTCAAAATGACATGAGATCAAAAATCAAACACAAAAAGCATCCGAGGCAAAATCGATTTGGTTGTTTGGTTGGGGTAGTGGAGAAGCAAGCATCCAATGCGAAATGCAACACCCGACGTCGCCATCCAATTTATTTCTTTTAATTTGTCGTTTCGTGTCGTCATTAATCATTTCTGTCCTTTTTCTTTTTAAGCAAAACAAAATTCAACGACGCACCTCGGAAGACAGCAAAGAAGGAGGTCGCTCCAAATACGCGAGATCTGCCTCCGCCGCGATCGCACGGCCAGGAGACCGAGAGCAGGGAGAGGAGCGGCCCGGATTCGGGGCCCGGAAAGCAAGGCGGGAGCGGTGGGACCCGCGGGGACAGCGCGACACCACTGGATCCTCTCTCTCCCCACTTTGCACTATTTGAATTTCAAAAAGGGAGAAGGCATCGAGCGAATTCGATCGTTGCGTCTTCTCAGCTTTTATTTAATTGTTTAGATTTTGGGGGGGCTCCTGTGTATACTTTCGTTTGTACCTTTTCGCTGAATCGGACCGCCTTTTGGGTTCCGCTTTCGTTTGTTGGATGATAGATACACGTTTTGATACCTCCCCCTCCCCCGCGGTATCATTCAACGTTCCATTTTGCATCGTCTTTCGAGCTTTCCATCCCTCTCTTTTCTTTTTTTTTTTCGAGGTGTTCGGATCACCATAATGAACAAGTTGCTCTGAGGTTGATTGAAAAAGTCTTGCCCCGACTTTCGAAATTTTGGGTCTTTTCCTCCTTCGCCGATTTCAAATGTTGGCTCCTGAAATAAATATTTATGAACTAGCGAGACTCGATAAAGATTTTGTATTGAATTGTAATTCGGAAGACTTTGCTTCTCGATAAGCCACCAAACTTAAGTTTAGTCCAAACGAGTCATTGAATGTCAAAAGAGTCATTAATGCCATCCTTTCACATAGAAAAATCAAGCATTACATAGGTTTTCATTGCCATTAGCCAAATCTCCTTTCTCTAGCCGCTAAAAGAGTCAAAACACGCATTCTCAACCGTATTTTTCACATGAACCAAAAAATGAAGTTTTTAACAATTTACATGCTTAACCAAAACCAAATTAGTAAAATTTAAGGATATCATGGAGTATTTTACAAATGTTCATAGGCTATTGGTATCGTTACCCTCTCATTGTATTTGAAGAGTATTTTTGCAATTAAATTAAGTATTTTGGGTAATTGCCCAAAGTGATTTATGATCTTAGGGCGATTTGCAAATCTTCTTTAGAAATATTTGACTACCTTGCGTGTGATCCAACATAAAATCATCAACTTCATGATCTTGAAACCTAATTATATGGATTTACTAGTTAGCTTGCTCAAATAGGCAGGTCGAATTTGATCGAATTGAGTTTGCAATTAGTCCTAACTTTGAAATCAAGATTAGACTAAAATGACCTGCATACTCAATTTTCGAGTTAGGCCTAGCTTGACTCGGCCAAATTGAATTAGGAACGAGGTTATTTTGAAGTCGGCCTACCTAACCCCCACGCTTAGACGGACCGAGTGGTAGTGACCCCAAGATCAAAAGTGCTTGACTTTAGAGACGACACAAGGTCTCGAGTTAATTTCCCATCTTTGGATATCCATATTATCTGTTTTGGCAAAACAAAATCTTGAATTAAACCTGAAAAAACAAAAGGGGCTCTTCATTAACTCTGCTTCTTTTTTTTTTTGGTCGAACATTAACTCTGCTTCGGTGGATTTAAATCCACCGAAGAAGAAAAAATCCATTAACTCTGCTTCGGTGGATTTAAAATGAACGAATGATGTGATCACGTGCCCTTCTCTTATTCACGCGAATCCGCTTCTCTTTTTTCCACCGTACGAATGGGTTAGAATCTCCACAACATTTTAATCAGTGCAGCCCCTAACACCCTCATCATTGCCTAATGGCCCATCTTGCGAACGTTGCATGTGGCAAGTACGACGAAATTTCGTGGGGTGTTCAATTCAATCCTTCTCTAGATCTGATTTAAGAAATCAAGACAAAGCAAATCGGAATTTGTTCGTTGAAAGTACACATACAACAGCTAACGATTCATCTCGAATTATGTAGCCTTAAAAGTGGGTTCGCACACTTTCAGATGGTCTCGAAGTCATAAGTCGAATATGGTACTGATGTATAGATCTAGAAAGTTGCCCAAACATTTGATGTGCGATTTAACTTTAAACAAGCGGCTTGAGAAAAAGAAAACGATAATTAAATTTAAAGTTAATACCTTAAAAAATCACAAACTAATATACGTGTGACAAATTTATAAAAAAATTAATTTTTTGACTATGAAAAATCTCAAACCGTTACATTTATGATAAATTTATCTCAACTAACCATAAAAAATCTCAAACTGATATTTACCCCAAATTAATTTATTCAACCGTAAAAAACCCTAAACTAGTACATTTGTAACAAATATATAATCCGTTAAATTGGATATAATCGTGATAAATTGAGAGTAAAATCGCAAATTGGTATACTAACCAATTATCACGTGTCATTCAATTTCTGCAGTAACAGTCCCCTACTAAAGAACTAACTAACCGTATCACCCGTTCGATTAAATGCGCATTCCAAGCATCCAAACGACTCTCTGGCATCAAAATTCGATCCCCATAAAGGTCATCTCCCTTTTAAAATGAAGATCGTCACCAGCTCGAGCTTGGTAAGCTTCTTGGTGTGTACCGGAATTCCACTCGCGGGTTTGTCGTGGAGGTCTGAGGAAAAAACTTCTACAAGACGACGCTTGTCCCGAGCCCGATACTACGGTCCAGAACTTCACCAGGATGCGCATCTCTGTCAATCCCGACTTGCCAGCGAAGCTCCTTAGGCTGCACCTCCACAATCGCTCCGTCAGGGCGAGTACATGCGAAATGCGAACAAGATTTCGTGTCAACAACGTCTCGAGGGACTGTCGCTCGAAGGACAAGTAGTCATTCAATCGCGAAAGGTCAAGACACCATGCGAAAGCGTGCAAAATGAAGGAGTTGCTTCTTGTTGTCGGGCAAAAAGCGGTGAGAACCGGTCATTTTAGTGGAAGTGCGACCTATACAGGCTTAAGGCCTCAAGGCACTATCGAGTTATCAACTGTTTAGGGCTTCTATATGGGCCTAGTCACGGGCTATGTCATTTCAAGTAGCCAGAGCAAGGACGGCAGCAAGATGGGTTTGGGATGGCCTATCTTGTCTGGAACGCGTTGTTTTATGATATATTCCAAACTCGTTGCTAGGTTTGTTAAGGAAATCCCAAACCTGTCCCGCTCATGTTACGGCTATGAGGTTCCTCTCCAAATCACCATGATTATTAGTTTCTTCCATATAATTTCATTTATTAAAAAATTCCTATTGATCTAATTATGCTATGTGTATATATATCGCTATTATTCTCATTGTGTTGGAGGCACAAATTTGCACACTAGGATAAATTTTTTTTTTGGGGTCAAATCACACACTAGTATACTTGAATGCAAGATTATGCAATGTTTGCATCACAGGAGATTTGCCTTGGGCCATGACTTTCTTCGCTACGAATTGTCGGATTTAAGCCCTGAAAAAGGAATGTTCCGTTGAAAATAATAATTTAGGTGTTTGTAAAAGGGTTAGCCCATGGGCCTTAGGAGGTATAGACTTTTCATTTTTGGATTGAAAAGCAAAAAATCATAGCCATCCAGATTGAAATATGTTGAGCGAGTGAGATCTGTTACATTTTAATCCTATAGTGAAAGGAATGCGGTTCCTATTGAGATCCTAGAATTATCCAAATTCATTTAGTGTCCTTTGCAACAAAGTATAAGACGATATCACCTGACAGTAAATGTCACAACATAACGTTACTTTTCTCAACAAGTGAAATGAATGGTAACATGGCAATGGCCATGTAAAGTTGTCACTCCATCTATAAATCAACATCAATTTTACTATATCAGGTATTATCATAAGTGTCATGAACAATATTATCAATAGCAATTATGTCATTGTAACATAAACGGTGCACTTGCAACCACTCTTATTTGAAAATAGTCATCTTTCCTTGATGATTTTATGCAATTGCTATGGTTATGGAGAAGGGTGGTGACACTTTTTTCACCAACAGGCTCTACAACTTCACTGGAAAGGGCGAGGCCGACCCTGCCCGCGACTCCACCTATGCCACCTTCTTAAAGGGCAAGTGCAGCACTCCCGGAGCTTCGATAGGCACTACTGCCCCATTCTACTTCAAAGCATGGGCCTCTTCCAATTCGATGCCGCTCCTTTGACCAACAAGCGAGCCACCACATTCGCGTCCCAGTTGCTCGGACTTCAACTAGTTCTTCACCGATTTTGCACAGTCGATGTAGAGGATGGGCGCCGTTGGAGTGCTCGGGGGCAGCGCTGGAGAACTTAGAATAGATCGTAGCAAGATCAACTAGTTCCATAGTTTCTTCTGGATTAAATATTGTCAGATGTGTTCTATTGGAATAGAAAGGTCTCGAATTTCATCTGCATTTTTCTTTGCCAGATGTGTCAAAGGAATAGTCTTGGTAGGACTGCACTCTTAACTCAATTTTGGCTATATATTGATAATAATAATTCGTATTCTTTATTCTTGTCAATGTCTCCATAGATGTCTTAAAACTTATAACTAGAACACATCTGAATCATAGAATTAATAAGACATTCAGAATACATTTTGAGTGTAAATTTTAGGACTAGTCTAAGAGATGGTGTAATGACTAACGAGAGTTTAATTTTCATAAGAGAATCTAAAGAGTATTTGTTAAATTTATTTCACCCTCTTTAGATTATTCAAACTATTGCAAGATCGAAAAAAGTTTTGTTATCTTATACCGTACTACGACATTCCCGCCATTGCTGTGGGTCAACAAATTATATCTTCTTGAAAATCTTTGATATTGAATAAAATGAAACGACGCTCTATAAAGTCATGTAATATTCCGATGTGGATTTTGCTGAGAATGGGTCTTTTTTTTTTTCTCAATGTTGAAAATACTCACATCGCCCCCGATGAAATTATTAAATTTGTTGGATAAGAATAAATAAATTTCTTTCATTAGTCTAAAGCTCTCGTGACAATATATAATCACGTCCCAACACATTATTAGATCACCATTGACTATCATCGAAAGTTCTAAATCGACACCCCATAATATATTTACTTCAAACTAAATTTCATTTTGTCAAAAATCCAAATATAGTATTATGAAGTTTTTCACGAGACAATAATTAAAACGGGAGGGGATAGTTTGAGAACATTAACCTCAAAGTTTAACGTCGGGCCTCCTGAATTAAATTGTTTAAAGTTTGGATTAGGCAACCCTGCATCTTGCAAACTTAAAAAAAAAAAAAAAAAAATCGCGAGTTATCGCATCTTGCTATAAAATTAGAGGGGAAAATGGTGATTTCCTTTAAAGCAAGGGATTGTCGTGCAATAACGTTAAAGTTAACCGCGGGGGGCCGGACACAATTATCCCTGAAAATACTACCTTTGGGAAAGGAAGTGAAAATTCGGTTCTTTCCTTCTTCCCCTTCCTCAAGAAATCCCCCCACCAAAAAACCAGAACACTCTCCACTCACCTCTCGATTCATCCTCATTTCTTTCCCTTCGAATCTCCGAAGTTCCTCATAAGATCCTCCAATCTCATCATCACCACCACCATCATCATCATCCCCAAGAGCTCTGCACTTGCAAATCGCAAAGGACCCGAGCGATGTTGCTTCGAATCCGGTCCAGGGACGGGCTCGAGCGCCTGGAGGTGGACGACCCGCAGGCCACCGTCGCCCAGCTCAAGGCCCTGATCCAGTCCCGGCTCCAGATCCCCGTGCAGAGCCAGACCCTGTCCGCCCACCAGAACCTCCTCCTGGCCAAGACCCGCGACGACCTCGCCCGGTTCACCGACATGTCGGCCCCGCACGCCCCGCTCTCCTCCCTCGGCATCGGCCACGGCTCCATGGTGTACGTCCACTACGAGGGCGAGCGCAGCGTCGCCCGCCCCGCCGCCTTCTCCCCCGCCGGCTCCTTCGGCCGCAAGATGACCATGGACGACCTGATCGCCCGCCAGATGCGGGTCGCCCGCCAGGAGGCCCCGCACTGCGAGCTCGTCTCCTTCGACCGCGACGCCGCCAACGCGTTCCAGCACTACGTCAACGAGACGCTCGCCTTCGCGGTGAAGCGGGGCGGGTTCATGTACGGCACGGTGTCGGAGGAGGGGAAGGTCGAGGTGGACTTCATCTACGAGCCGCCGCAGCAGGGGACGGAGGAGAACCTGCTGTTCCTCAGGGACCCCGACGAGGAGAGGCTGGTGGAGGCGATCGCCGTCGGG
Organism: Eucalyptus microcorys; assembly: GCA_014182515.1. Taxonomy (NCBI): domain Eukaryota; kingdom Viridiplantae; phylum Streptophyta; class Magnoliopsida; order Myrtales; family Myrtaceae; genus Eucalyptus; species Eucalyptus microcorys. The sequence continues at coordinate 33,129,894 of CM024572.1, read as the reverse complement.
CTGGGGATGCGGAGGGTCGGCTTCATCTTCTCGCAGACCGTGAGCCAGGACAAGAAGGATTACACGCTGTCCAATCGGGAGGTCTTGCAGGCGGTGGAGTATCATGCGGAGACCGGGCTGAAGGAGTGGGTGACCGCCGTGGTGAAGCTGGAGGTGAACGAGGATGGCGGGGCTGATGTGCATTTCGAGGCTTTTCAGATGAGCGACATGTGCATCAGGCTGTGGAAGGAAGGGTGGTTTGAGACTGAGATCGGGGAGGACGCCGATCCGAAGCTCTCGATGATGAAGAAGGATGTGATGGTGGGAGTCAAGGATACTAGGGAGGTGGATAACGATTTCTTCTTGGTGGTTGTCAAGATTTCCGACCATCAGGTATGTTTACTTGCCCTGTGTTTCATTTTACTTCGATAGAACTCACCACAAATGCTGTTTTACCATGGCTGTTGTTGCTTTTGGCGGTTTATAGAGAGTCTGCGTGCAAGCCTTGCTATTTCGTTTGGTATAGATGCTCCCAAAGATGTTAGAAATTGTTGATCAGTGGTTGGGTGGACTGTTGTACATGGTGCTGATCATGTTTTGATGGGGACTGTTGCCATGTTCGTGTGATTGAGCTACCTGGCATGTACATTTGTGCAAGTTTCTTTGGTGATTTTGGTTACAAAAATGTGAACTTGGAGTGTGTATAATATCATCATTTGGTGCTGAAGGAGGAAAGATATAGTTCCTCTGAGTGGACAAAGCACAAGCTGAATTAGAAAAAGAAGAGATTATGTGCTTTTGGCTTCCTTGATTGGTATATTTTCCAATAAGTTTGTATCTTTATCACGTCATATTCCTGGGATGAGGGGGGAGTGATGACAAGACTGCAGCTGGTCTGGCGCTAGAATGAATGGATAAGATCTGTACTAGAGAGCAGTGAGAAGATTGAGAAACAGCACATGAGTGAGGATTTTCCGATATCACCTAGTTGTCCAAATACTGTTTCCTCTTGAGCCGACCGCTTCCTTTGGAAAAATAGATTGGATGAATAAATGCCAAACAGTTAAGTTGGGCAATGAGGAGGTGCTCACCTCAAAATGGGTTCAGGTTGAGAATATATGATGTTGAAGAAGCCGCATGAAGGAGTGTCTTGGTAATAGACACTGCTTCTCTCATCATCTGTTTGGAATACATCAGGTTATCAATTGTCTCAGTAAGATTTTGAGACATCTTCTGGCGTTTGAGATGATAGAAATGAGTAATTTGTAGTCGAATGTAGGGTAGGCGATAGAAGTTCACATGCTAGACTTTGCCAAATAGAGTGCATGTGGCTAAATAAGTTACATTGCAAATGTGTTATATCTGAAGTGAGTCACGTTGTGTCATGCTTCCAGCTGCTGACCTTTGGTTGCCAGTTTTTTTAATGGAGGGAAATGCTGGATGCAGTTTTCGAGAATTATGTTTGGTCCAGTTACCATGTCATACCATGAAATTGTTCTTTTTATACTTGTCAAACTTGGATACCTTACTTTTGCAGGGAAAAAAACTTGCAGTTGCCTTGCTTAACATGTTTATAATTTAGAAGGTTGAATCTTTTATGATGGCGTGCCCTGTGTCGACATGTGATGAGAATGGCATAATTTCGCCTAGACATGTTGTCTTGATTTTGAGCATCTAAGATCGTCAAACAATAAATAGATTGTCATGATGTTTGTGAGCGGAATAGACCATTCCTAATGCATATAAGTTTGATCTGGATGGACATGCGTTTCCATGCAATTGTGCTGGTAAGGGTTTTGTGGGCATTTCCTTTAGGTGTCTTGGTTAAGCTGGTCCTGCAACCCTTTAAAGGTTGTAATTTGGGAAGCAATCCTATCAATTCTTGAGCCACTTTACTGACAGTTAGTGATGCCCGTGTCATGGTAACACCAACCTTGGAAGGATAGTGGTTAAGGTTTCTAACACTTTCTGAGAGGTCATGTGTTTGAATTTTCATGCGATACTAGTTGCCTGGGCCACCCCTTTGGACAGAGTAATAAGCAGCAGTTTGTTGGCATGAAAAATCTCTTTGATGCCATTTTGTGTGAGTTGAACATTTGAATTGCAGTGCATTTCGTTCAGTCTTGGTCAATGTCACTTGGTCTTTATTGATAACATGTTTAAAGATTCTAATACAATGGTTGTTGTACTTGGATCAATTTGACATTCTTCTTCAACAGTAGAGTTATCTTTATACTTTAATGGTATTGTTAGTCACTCCCACTTTGAGAGTTCTCATTTTTGCACAACTACAAGAAGTGCTGGCACAGGTAAAGATGCAAATATAGAAACTTGAAAGTGGGGTATCCAAATTTCTACTCTTCCTCAAGTTCGAAGTTACAATGATCTTCTTAGCTTTTGCCTCTTTTTCATCTGAAGAGCCTCTTAGATGGTAGGAAGTCCTTGTATTAATGGACCATATCATAGTTGAATTTGGGAGATTATGCACCATGCGGGAAATTTGCACTGGGGTGACTTAACTTGTAACTTTCAAACAAGCCACACTACATTAAAAATTTTACTTATGAGTTGCTCTATATTGTGGAGTTGCTCTGGTAACTGGCGAAACTTCTTGCTGGATCAATTTCTGCTGTTTTTTTTTTCTCCCCGCGATAGCATGAATGAATCAATCTGCTACAATCCTTATCCTGAAATTTGTTTTACTATGCAGGGTCCACTTTCAACAACATTTCCTATTGAGAACCGGAATGTTCCCGTGACAACCAGGGCACTGAAGAATCATCTGGACCGCACAAAATCACTGCCATTTGTGAAGCGGATATCAGACTTCCATCTGCTACTTCTACTCGCCAGATTCTTGGACATAAGTGCCGATGTGCCTGCTTTGGCAGAGTGCGTGAGCAAACAGGAAACCGTTCCAGATGGCTATAAGCTACTTATCGAGTCCGTGGCCAGCAGTTCATGAAGCCTGTGATCGTGTGCATTTTCAACGGAACAATCACTGCATCAGCGGTTAATCTGAAAGTTACCCTTTCATCTTCTGATGCAATGCATGGCCGAAACTGTAAAATGTCTCCGATTTGACAAGTTCTTTCTAGGTTGAAGAATGGGTAAAATGCACTCGCTGTTTATATGCATCCTTGGTACAAGTCTTGCATCAAACTGAATGGTTCGATTTGTGCGTCAAGTTAAAGGGAGCAAGGAAGTGGGGTTTAGTGAATTGATTTGTTTATTCGGATCACAAGTATCGCGGACATGAAAATGTTGCTGTGGCAATCTTTTCCCAGCGGATCAAACTAGAGGTCGCTTGAACCCAGCACCCGGGCACTTGTTTGCCCAAACTCGATAAGAGGGTAGTGAGGAAAACTCAAGACGGCGGCGGTGAATGATCAGGTCTTCATTTTCGGCGCCACGAAACTTATGTGACCTTGTGCATGCGCTAAAGCTTGTGACGGGAATCGCCAATTTACTGAGACGCCAATGTCGTACCACCGTCAAGCGGTGGTCATTCGTAACAGACAGAGAGGAGTCGCTTGGACAAGATTTGATCACCTTTGCAGGGCCCTGCTTGCTTCATCAATTGCTGCCGTGCTCTATATCGCGACTTGAAAACGCAGTATCATTAAATTTAGAGAAAAAAATAGAAGAATTTAAGGTGAGAAATCATTCCAAATGGATCAGTCGTTAAGTCTGAAGCATCAACTAGTTAATGCCGGCCCTACCTTAGAAAATCTTCATGCTCGTGTCCGTCGAGGTCTAGGCGGGAGATGTTCATAAATCATAAAGAGCAAAGAATTTAGAACAAAAAGTTTTAATTGCAAGAATTGATGAAGTTAATGATTAACCACTCTTGAAAATTGCTTGTTTCAAGGCTGTCGTCTCATACGTTAATCATGTTTTAATTACACAAAATGTGTTCTTTTATTGTGATTCTCCCATACATTTTAAAAATCATACGGTAGAAGATCCTTAATTTCACATGTGTCGTCCCCTCGGTACAATTTTTTCACCTCCTTGCATCTGCTTTGGGAAAAAAAAAAAAAAAGGTGGCTCCAACTCCTTTGAAAATGGTAAGTTTTTATATTAAAAGTCTAGTCAACTGCTGCGCCACATGGAGGAGGAAGGATGTAACAGCTGGTGAGATCTAGCTAATCAAATTCAAGATAAAACTGATTATCTTCCATTTTGTTAAAAGAGTAATTAGGTAAAAAATGAAAATCAGAGGCCCGATAATGTAAAACCACCATTTGGCGGGATACTCTCAGCAGAGCACCTCTCCTCTCGCTCCCTCTCTCTGGTCTAGGGCACTGTGATTCCAGCTTCTGCAATCGAGCTCCTCCTTCTCCGCCTCAAATCTCATCGAGCTTCTGCAACCGAATCCGTCGCTGCATCATGGAGGAACCCGAAACCTCCACTCGCCGCTCCGTCAGTCTCTCCCTCCCTCTCCCTCTCTCTCTCTCTTGCTCTGCGTGTGTTTGTGTGTGTGTGGTTGGTGTGCTGGTTCTTAGGCGCTAATGCGGTGGAATTGGTGCGTCCGACTTCGCAGAAGAGAACGAGGGCTCAGACACAGGCCGCCGGTGGCCATAGAGCCGGCGCGGGCGCGGAGAATCGCGAGAAGGCCGTCGAGGAGGCTGGCCACAGCCCCGAGAGGGAGGACTCTCCCGACGACTTCCAAGACCTCCGTCCTCAGCCCAAGCGCAACCGGACCGTGGAAGCCGCCGACCCGAAAGCTAACCAGAGCTTAATTGGTGATTTTCACTATACGACTCTTCGCGCTTTCTGACGTCCCGCGTTTTGCTGGTTGCGCCTTGCTGTCCTTTTCCATGTAATTATTGCACGATAGAGCGGTTTGAGCACGGTCTGTTTCGATTCGTCTGCCACGTATCTGCTACAGTTTGGAGTTCCAATGCAGAGATCTGTTACGTTGTGATTTTTTGTTTTTTTGTTTTTTATTTTATTTTTTATTTGGGGGGGGCAATTGGCTTGTTGTGTTGAATGTCAATATATATCTGGTTGTATTCGGTTCACATGGTTTGTTACACAACAAGGTGCTTTCTTGCTTGTTTTGCTTTGATCCAGCAAATGGTTTTAAGAATGAATTCCTCTGTTGGAATGGGTTATGCGCTCGACCAATTGATATCGTGTAACTGTAATATCTTTGCAGAGGTCATCAAGGGCAATGGCAGACAAATTTCTCAAGCGGTTAAGCTTTGGGTTGAGAGATATGAAAAGAATCCTAAACCCGCAATGGTTGAGATTCTGACCATGTTATTTGAGGTAATTTGGTCCATATTTCTGTGTGAATCTATCCCTTTGAAATGTCCGAAGAAACAAAGAAAGAAGAATAATTGGAATGACCTGAGCCAGTTGAAGGCCATATCTTTCTGTCGACATCCCCTATTCATTTTAGACCAATGAGTTTTCTTTTCGGTTCCTAGAACTTTCTCCTGTAGAAAAGGTAGACAACTTGGTTTTGCCTAATCTTCTTGTGTCAGCTGTGATTCTTATTGAATTGGCAATTTTTCAGGCTTGTGGTGCTAGATACTATCTTAAGGAAGAGTTTCTTGATGAGACTGATGTTGATGATGTGGTGGTTGCTCTCGTCTCTCTGGCTAAGCAGGTATGATGCAGATGCTTCTGTATTGCATCTTAAGATCCTGTGTTTATTTGCTTCACCCAAAACTATTCTTTGCTTTTCTTGTTGCTTAAGCACCTTTTCTGTTACAATCTATTTTGGAGAGTGCTTTTAGCGATTTCTATGCTTTTATATTTTAGGGGGAAGTTGAAGATTACCAGAACTCAAAAAGAAAGGAATTTAAGAACTTCCAAGATAATTTGCTCACCTTTTGGAACAATCTGGTTATCGAGTGTCAAAATGGCCCTCTGTTTGATCAAGTCTTGTTTGACAAGTGTGTGGACTATATCATTGCCCTGTCATGGTAAGTGGTCTATCCTTGTGGAAGTTTACATGGCAAAAAGTTCTAAGCATTTATGTTAGTTGGTCTTATGCTGAGCAGCACTCCTCCACGAGTTTACCGTCAAGTTGCCTCCTTGATGGGCCTCCAACTTGTGACATCCTTTATTACTGTTGCCAAAGCACTTGGTGCACAAAGAGAAACTACTCAGAGGCAGTTAAATGCTGAAAAGAAGAAACGAACTGAGGGTCCTCGTTTGGAGTCACTAAATAAAAGATTATCCTTGACTCATGGAAAGATAACAATGATAGAGGAGATGATGCGCAAAATTTTCACTGGGTGCGTTACTTCAACTGGATAGAATCTCTCCTTGCAAAGCTATCCTTAGTATCCTAATATATTTGCGTTTTGATCTTGAAGCTTATTTGTACACCGCTATCGAGACATCGATCCCAATATTCGGATGTCATGCATAGAATCACTTGGTGTATGGATCCTGTCGTATCCATCCCTGTTCTTACAGGATTTATATTTGAAGTATCTTGGATGGACTCTGAATGATAAGGTAAATGGAAATGTTACCTTGTTTATGGATCGAAGTTTATTCTGCTTTCATTTTTTGGTGTTTTCTAGACTGAACACTGTATTGTTATCTTATTGCACCTGAAGAATGCTGGTGTCAGGAAAGCATCTGTAATTGCTTTGCAAAATCTTTATGAGGTGGATGATAACGTGCCAACTCTGGGCTTATTTAGTGAAAGATTTTCCAATCGGATGATTGAGCTTGCTGATGACATTGACATATCTGTGGCTGTATGTGGCATTGGACTTGTGAAACAGTTGTTAAGGTAATTCGGTTAAAGCCTTTTCTCTAGAAAATCATTTGCATCCAAGTGTTTTGTTGTGTATGTGTGGCTGATTGTTGTAGTCAGTGTCTCCTTACATCCACTAATTCCTTGCAGGCATCAGTTGTTGCCTGACGATGACTTGGGTCCTTTGTATGATCTGCTCATTGATGAACCGCCAGAAATCAGACATGCAATAGGAGCATTAGTTTATGATCACCTTATTGCTCAAAAGTTTAATTCTCAATCAGGATCCAAAGGTCGTGTATCTTACTGGGCTGCATCTTGGCTTGTTCACATAAGGATTCCACAATGAGATGCTTGATTAATATTCCATTTGTCCAGGCAGTGACGACACATCTGAGGTCCATCTTGGCAGAATGTTGCAAATATTGAGGGAGTTTTCGACTGATCCAATTCTAATTATCTATGTCATTGACGATGTCTGGGAGTACATGATAGCCATGAAGGTGCAAATCCTTCAACTTTTTTTTTTTGCATATACAAGTTAAAGAATTAATGTTTACATGCTACTTTTAGATGAAGGACAGAGATAGCAACTTCCATCCAGCTGTGGTAGTGTGTAAAATTGTGGGCCTTCTTTGGTGCTATAAGTAGTTGTTTTGACTCTACATTAGACCTTGGTTCTTACTTTTACGTAGCTTATCTAGTAAAGACTGCCTTGACTTTCTGACTAGATGGATATGGTACTCACAGACAGAACAGCGGCATTTGGGACAAAGCACCAATATCATGTTGCCTTTTCCTTCTAGATATCTTATATCACGGCTTTCATTTGCTTCATCTAGATTGAAGTGATTGTTGATTTTTTTTTTTCCCTGTAGCAGCCAAGTCATAATGTGAGGACTTAATTCATGAAAATGAATTAGTTGTTTAGGAGAAAATAGGCCACTTCTCAGAAGTCATATGCTTTCCATTGTAACTTAGATGGCAGTATTAACCATAGCTTCCGTAGATCATCCTGTCATTGATTAACTCCAGCCTTCATCATCCATCTATTTGCTGCCAACCACCGTAACTTGTGAGTCAACGCCAGTTGAAGTACTTGTCCTTTTTATTAAGGACAATCTGCCAGCACACGTGATGAGCATCTCTATCAAGTGATCCTCCATTGGTCATCATTAACATTTTTTGCTTCCAGTTTCGTCAATTATGGTGTCAGAAATTACTGAAGGAAATTTGTTCAAGTAAAAAGCAAATTTAGCTTTTCCGCTTTTCTAATGAATATCTTTTCGCAGCTGGAAAAGAATTAATTGCATATGTGCCTTATGTACATATTTATGTCCAGTAGTCAATTGTACCTCCTTTTTAAAGATTACAGGAAACTGACTGTGGTAACTAAATCATTGATGCAGATTGTGTTAAGAAATTTATGCCCATGGTACATCAATGGAGTGTATACTACCAATATGCATTCTTTAGCTGTGGAATTGGCTTTGTCTATAAAGAAAAAGCGAGAACATTTTTCACAAATCTATTCTTATAAGTAGCTATTGAGGATTAATACCTATGTTCCTTTAAAGGATGCATGATTGGCTTCTTTTAATCCTTCATTTTGGTCCTTATTTCATTGGATTAGTATTGTCTGGTGATTTGCTTTATTGGCTGAGTTCTAATTTGGAACTTAAGCATCAACTTCTATCACTTCAATTTTTTTTAAAAGAAGAGTTATAGTGTTAAAACTAAAGTGTACTTCTTACAGCAATTAATTTAGTGTGAATTGATTCTTCATAAAATAGCCCGTTTCCTTCGCAGGACTGGAAATGTATCATCTCCATGCTGCTGGATGAGAATTCAGTGATTGAGCTAACTGATGAGGATGGGACCAACCTAGTGCGGCTTCTTTCTGCTTCTGTTAAGAAAGCTGTGGGGGAGAGGATTGTTCCAGCTACTGACAATCGGAAGCAATATTTCAATAAAGCACAGAAGGTGCATCCTCTCTGTACTGATCGTATTATTATGACGCTGCTCAAACTTCTTTAGATGATTTTTTTTATATGTCAGTCAAGCGATCTCCCCTACTTTATAGGTCTGATAGGGTCTGAGGGGAAAGCTAAGTATTAAGATTGGCGGTTGGCTTATGGCATATTTTAGTTTTTTCCACTGAATTTTAATCAATTGATGAGATGTCATTTTCTTGTTTATAAATATTCTTGAGAGAACTTGCTTTTAAATCTGTCATTACATGCATGTAGAATTTTTATTTGAGCTTTGGTTGTCTTGTTCTTGCCTTTTAAGTCAGGGAGCTTCTCCTGATCGTATGGTGCTTGCTGCAATAAATGAATTTTTTCTGTGCAATTGTAGGAATCATTCGAAAACAACCGAAAGGACATAACCATTGCTATGATGAAGAGCTATCCCCAGCTCCTGCGGAAGTTTATGGCTGATAAGGCAAAAATACCGTCGCTTATTGAAATTATTGTTCACATGAGACTGGAGCTCTATTCTTTAAAGAGACAGGAGCAGGTGTGTATCAAAATCTTATTCCGAGTGTTCAATACTAAAAAGCATGGCCATTTATCTCTTTGCAACTTTTCAGAGCTTCAAATCCATCCTTAAACTTGTTAAAGAGGCATTTTTCAAGCATGGTGAGAAGGATGCATTGAGGTCTTGTGTCAAGGCAATAAACTACTGCTCTGCTGAAAGTCAAGGGGAGCTGCAAGATTTTGCACGTAATCAGTTAAAAGAACTGGAAGATGAACTTGTCGCAAAGGTCAAATCTGCAATAAAAGAAGTAGAGGTACATTTTTATTGGACTCTTCATCTCTGTCTCTGTGCTTCCCCTCTCTCTTTGTGGTCAAACAGGTTATGTATTTGAGCCTGCAGGATGGTGATGACGAGTACTCTCTTGTGGTGAACTTGAAAAGGCTTTATGAGCTTCAGCTATCGAGGGCTGTAACCATAGGAAGCCTATATGAAGATTTTGTGAGGATCCTTGGGAGTTTCAGAGATAGTAATGCCGAGGTAATGTGATATGGTATGCTGTTTTTTTTTTTTTTTTTTTTTTTTTTCCGCGTGAATTTGGCAAATTGGGTGTGACTTCCAAGTATTACAGAAGTGAAAAGATTAGTATCACTTTGCTATGCTAGTTCATGTGCATGGGATCCTCACAGCAATTTCTTCATCCTTAATTGCAAAAGTTGTGGTCATTATAGTGTATATAAGGTTGTTCAATTGATGGGTGGATTTTCTTGTGTCCATCCCAAGATTTCTCCTTATATTATTCCCCAATCTGACTGCTCTTATCATGTCACCATTTAATTGTTGTTCATTTCTCTCAGGTTGCCAGTCTTTTGCTTCTGAACATGTATTTGCATGTGGCATGGTCTCTACATTCAATTGTGAGTAGTGAAACTGTGTCTAGAGATTCTGTGACCTCCCTGTTACATGCGCGTAATGTCTTGTTTGAGCAACTGGAATACTTCTTGAACGAGCCGGCAGATGGGGTAGTGGGCAAACTAGCAAATCAGCTGGCTTGCCGAGTAAGTTCTCCCTCTTACGTGTTCTTTGATTTTGTTGGCATCTGGATATTAAACGATGTGCTGAATTCATTGTCTCAAGTTTGTCTGGATCTTTCTCTGACAAAATTTTTATGCTTTAGGTATGCACCATACTTGCAGAATCATGGTTTCTCTTCAGGAAGACCAATTTTTCTGCGACAAACTTGGAGAATTTAGGATATTCTCCAGATGCTTCTATTTGTCAGAAATTTTGGAAACTTTGCGAACAGCAGCTTGACATTACAGGTAGTTGTTCAGTCAAGGATTATGAAGTTATAAAACCTCTAGCTCATTTTTGTCATTTAATCATTAGTTAGCATGTTATACATGTACAATATGTTATATGAAATTTGAGCATTCCTTCATTCTTGGGCTAAGTAATCGAATGTCAAATCTTCTGATATATTTGTTCTTCTGTTGCTGACTAGTAGATATTATGTGCATTGTGATGTTGTTATGTTGCTCTAGTGCAGTGTCAATATCATATGAATAATTTTTTAGGGGCAACTGTCTGCTTATAGTTGAGATCTGCCTTGTTTATTCTTAAACTAATTTATTCCAGCTCTAGATATAGTAATATCGTTTGGCCAAAGTCGAAGAACTTACCTAAATAATATTTGAGTTCATAATGGTGAGACAATATCTCTCAGTATTGCTGCATATTATATAGTTTAATACAAAAAGAAATGCTGCTCACCGCAGGAGCAGTCATGGTAGATGTTCTAGAGTGAACTAAGGCCTTGTCGGGGAGAGAGGAAAATGGAAGGTGAAAAGGGGAAAGAAAATATGGACTGAATGTGCCAATTTTCAATGTTTGGGAGTGATAGAATAATTACATATTAAATCACACCTTCATCTAAAAGTTTAAGCTTTTAGAACAATTGATAGTGATCTCACAAAATCTCACATGGTATTTAGAGTTAGAGTTCCCGAGTTCAAATATTTCCAGATCCCATTTGTCTCCCTAATTAAATATATCCACACTTAGTGCTAGGCAAAAAGACATAAGCATGATGGGGAGTGATAGAATAATTAAATATTAAATCACACTTTTATTAAGCTTTTAGAACAGTTGGTAGTGATTTCACAAAATCTTACAGGAAGAGAGAAAGAAAATTGTAGGGTAAGAAAGCTAGACGAGAATTTTTTTCTCCTCGGCCTAAATATCATAAATATTAATTTATCCAACTTGAGAAGAAAAGAGAGAATTGGTAAAGCAAATGTTCAGCTTTCATAACAATATGTCATTATCGCTCTAGGGATAAAGTTCTCTCATGCAAATTTATATTTGACATTCACTTTCTTCTCCTTTCTTTACCTTTCATGAAAATATGATACAGGGAAATATTCTGTTCGTCTTCATTCTCAATTTCATATTCATTTGACTTATTTTCATTCCTTACTTTTTTGTCCAAACAAAGCGTAAAGTAGTACTGCTGAATGTTTATTTTAGCACCCTTATAGGCCACTTGCAGCATTAATACTGACATGGATGGCAATACAAAAATTGTATTTGATTAGGTTTTATGGTTCTTAATTCTGCAGTGCCCCTTTTTTTATGCTTCAGTTACTGAGTTGGACCGAAAAGAAGATGAGTTATGGCCATTAAGTATGTTGATTATGGTTAGCCTCAGAGCTTCTGTTTTAGACTGATGATAGTTAGTATGAAAGGTTACTGAAGAAGATGCTTGACAATTGGTTTTCTGGATTAAAAGTGAAGAACAATGAAATCCAAAAAGAATTTATGCTTTGAAGATGTTATTAAGCCATATGCAATGAAGTTGGACAATCTAATTACCTTTCAAATCCTATTCTCATTATGAGGCAGTTTTACTCTTGTAGGTTGAGTTCAGTTGGTTCATTGACGTTTGACCAGAGTTCTAGTGGCCGTTTGCTCTCTGGTTTAATTGACCGTCCGTATGGAGATCGAGTCTTTCAAGGACCAACTATTATTGTGTTTTCTTTTCATCAAAAGATCGTCAACTCTTTTTACATCACAAGACTGGCTTATGCAATTAATTATAAAGGTTAACATGGACTGGGCTTGCTTAAGAACCACTATCACCATAAAAAGTTATTTAAAATAACGTGTCTAAGGTGGTTCTTGCATATAGTTATAGTCAAGGATCTCGGTCCAAAAGTTCCAGAGAATGCTTCAGTGGATGTGACATATAGACGGGCCACTTTATCAGTAGGTATAGCGTTTCCTTTCTCTCCAGGGTGAGAATATCCAGAAAATGAAATTTTGGCAAGGATTACTTTTGATCTTCCAGCTCTCACAATTTGATTTTTGTTAACAATACTTGAAACCATTCAAAATATATTCTCTCTACATTTAGAATTGATCATAAAACTTTTACAATTTTTAAACTTGGAGCATCTTGTTTCCATTTTCAACTTTTGAGGAGAAGTAAAAAGGTAGGAAAAGTACATTTTTAGTGTTTGACAAATAGGCTATTAATTTAGATAGCACCTTATTCTCTGAGTGCATGTGCAGCCTACATCCTGATTAACTTAATCCTTAGGTGGGGCCAATCTCTGGTCCATGTTACAACTCATCTGAAGACTTTACTCATTAAGATAGATAGCAATTGGCACTGGCAGCTACAAAATAATGTATTTCGCAAAGATGAAATTCCCAGTGGGAAATTTTTCAGTTGTGTCTATAAGACAGAGATTATGTATTTAGTTGGTCATTTAATTGGGATATAATGAAGAATATTCTATCCATTACATTGGTTGTGATTGCTTTTACCATAGAGAATACAGACTGTAGTTCCTGTTTATCATGTGAGTCTCTGTTATGCAGTATACCAAGTTGAAATGAATGCAGCCTAAGTGCTTTCTATGACTTTATCCGTGTACATTCTGATACAGGAAGTGGCTTGTGAGTAACAGATTTACAAGCAGCTCTAATTAACAACCTTAGCCTCTAGTACCCATCATTTAGCATGGCAACAAATGCAAGATGACTTTCGACTGCAGTCATATTGGATATGCTGCTTTGAGGATGCCATATTCTTGTCTTTCATGGCTATTTCCTTTGTTTGATGATACTGTTGTGTGTTTGGATGTCACTGTACATAGAAGTTTCTCTCTGATTTCCTTGATCTTTATTATAATCTTCCTTGGACTCACTCGGCAGTCAGTGGTCATCATCACCTGGCTATTTCTGAAGAGAATGAAATGAGCTGTTTGTGAAGATTCAAATCTCATGCTGGTAAATTTTTAATTCATGTGCATATTTTCTTCTGATGCGCCACACAGATGAGACAGAAGATGAAGATGTGGATAAGGAATATGTGGAGGAGACAAATAGAGATGCAGTCATGGTTGCTGCAGCAAAATTGGTAGCAAGTGATACAGTGTCCAAGGTGGGTATCAATCTTGTGTTTATGAGAAACTCAAGACTCTTTTTTGTGGACTGGAAAGTAAAGGGTCGTTTTTTCTTTTGATGTGCAGTGTTGGCTGAGAGTCTTGGTCATCATTTCTTATCTTCACATACTTTTTCTTTTATGTTGGTTGTGATGTACATGGCATTACTCGTTGAAGCAGGACGATCTTGGTTCGGACATAATTTCTCATTATGTTATGCACGGGACGGGTGTAGCCGAAATTGTCAAGCATCTGATAACTGCTTTGAGGAAAAAAGACGATGATCTCTCCACTACATTCCTTGAGGCACTGAAAAAGGTCAGGTCCTATCCATTTGCATAAAGGAAGTCTGGAACATGCATTACAGTAGGGACGCGTCTTCATAAGTAATCTTGACAAGCATCAATATACATTAATATAATGTTTTAGTGTGAAATGGTCAGGCTTTTCAACGGCATATGCTGGAAAGTGATGAATCAGTCACGGGGAAGTCTTCGCAAGAATGTAGGGATCTTGCTGTTCGTCTCTCTAGTATGTTTGTTGGTGCAGCGAGGAACAAGCACAGACCGGAAATATTAAAAATTGTCAAGGATGGTATTGATTATGCATTTCTGGATGCTCCCAAGCATCTGTCTTTCTTGGAGTATTCTGTGCTTCACTTCGTGTCCAAACTTCCTGCACCTGATATCATGGATGTGTAAGACTTACTTTTCTAACACATTTCTCACAAGAAGAATTTGATGCTCATTTCCAACCCTTCAAAATGGGATAATACCTTGTCTTTTGGATGCAGTATTAAGGATGTACAGAATAGGACTGAGAGTGTGAACACGGAAGAAAATCCCAGTGGATGGCGGCCATATCATGTTTTCCTTGAGATCCTACATGAGAAGTATGCAAAGAATGAAGGCCCTCCAGGTATTTGCATTTCCATATGTGAAATTTAATGTAATTTATAGCACCTCCAGGTGTTATACGGAAAAGAGAGAATTTAGCAGTTTGCGTAGTAGTTATTATGGCCTCTATATAAGTGGCACAGTTGTTATGTTATATAGGGCCACAAACATGCATGGTTCAAGTTGCTTTTCAATGTGTATAGACTACTTTTTACAATCTCATGCTATAGCTATGTTGGGAATTGATGGAGGCATCTCGGTTGTCCCTCTACGAGAAACGTGTGCCTCCTTGTTTCAGTATATCTGTCAGCATTTTCTACCCTCCTTAAGCATATGCAATATATCATGCTACTTATGGTGCCTCAAACCTTGCTTAAGAGAAGTTCCATGCACCGGATTTAGAATATATGCTGTCATGGCTTCAAAAATGTCTGGTCACTTGCTCCTGCACCCTTGACCACCACATCTTGGATCGTACAATGGCAGCATAGCCTTGGTTGTATAGAAATCACATTTGAGGCCTAGATTTGGAACAATCGTGAAATCTCTTTCTCCAGCCTAACTTTACTTACTGGGTAATTGCAGAAGAGAAGGAAGGGGTTACTGTGAGGCGCCGAGGTCGTCCTCGTAAGCAGCGTAATGTACAGGGTAAGAGGCTGTTTGATGGACACAGCTCAGGTGAGGAAGAGGATATAATTAGTTCATCTGATCAAGAAGATGGTCAAGACGAGAAGCAGGACGAAGATGAAGATGACGAGGCTCCTCTGATACATGCGATAAGGTCGTCCTCCAAGCTTAGGTCATTGAGGGTTTCAAGAAATGATGGCAGAAGCCAGAATAGGCTGGGAGATTCCAGTAGGGCTCCAGATGACTCAACAGCATCTATAGTATAAGGTATTGTTTGTGTGTGTGTGTGTGTGTTCTTTCTGTTCGATAGACTACATTTAGTTGTAAATGTATTCAAGCCTTGGAATTGAGCACTTACGTGAGCGAGGAACACCAAGGTATTTGCATATATAAGTTCCCTCGACTTATTATTCTCTACTCGGTGTGATGAGTGGATGATTGTTTCATCAGTTATCTTTATCGAATGTGTACGTAACTGGTTTTACGTTTGTGCAGGAGCCCCCAACTAAATTAACAGTTGCCGCAAGTGTACATCTGAATGTACTCACTTTTGGAGTTGGATACTGGCCTCTCCACCATGTAGATCTTTCCTCATTTTGTTATTCAAAACCAGCTTTCTTGTGGCGAAGTAATAGGCGTGAGGGTTTGAATCTCTTTTTTTCCCTTGGGGATGCGGATGGTGATTATTGTTTGCGTAGGAAGCAGAAAGTGAATGGTGTAAGTAGATAGGGAAAAATCCTGTAAATCTCTCAGATAGTGGAAAAGTTCATGTGTCGTGATTGGGTTGATGTGCTAGCCAGTTAGCTTAGCCAAAGTTTACAGTATCATGTTTCTACCGAAACCTCAGTTGTCTTTAGCCTAATCAGATCAATCTGCATGTTTAGATATGGCCACTCGTATAACCTCCAGGGTTCTCATGAAATTGACGGAACTTAATTTTCTGATATTTGCCTGATAGTCGATGGAGGGTTCGCTTTGCAATAGCAATTGACTCGATATGAGATCATCGTTTTTCACAATCTATACTAAATTTTGGGACACATGCAAACAATGACCCAAGCATATTCCAATAGTATATCAAGAGTGCGACATAGTAAACAATCAACACGAGAACTCATCTGAAAGTGCTCTCGTGATCAATCAACGTGAATGCATGGTGCTAGCGTCTATAGGCTGCGTGGTGAGCGGAAGACTGTCCTTAAGACAAATTGTATCATACCATACGAATGTAATAAAATGGAAGACTGAGATCAATAAGATTAAAATGAGTGATTGATGTGAACAGAACGCCTGGCATTTTCTTATCGATTTTGCCATCTTTCGTATTCAAGTCCCCACAGCAGAATCCACACTGCCGCAAGAACTTAGCCGGTTCGTTCGTGCAATCGTCCGAGAGAGGCATCTCAACTCGAGCATCCTTAATACCCATCCAATCACCACAGGCATCAAAGGATTAGCAGTTCCATCTAATGCTCTATCCCTTCAGGATATACTAACTAGACATGGAATCCACTCGGGGAACTTATTTTTCCATCTGTAATGTGGTGACTCTTAGGTAAAGCAACCTCATAAATCAGCTTAAGCAGAGTCATAGAATCTCTTCTAACACGTTACGTATGAGTCAAGAGGAACTGCCTTAAGACTCCTAATTTTCATGATTGAGGTACAAGAGTAGCGAAATTGCTTGACATTATATTCTAAAGGGAAAAAAAATTGTTTTACTTGAGCCTCCAGTTACAGATAAAACCCGGAAGATGGACCTTCAACTCCAACCATCTCCATATAAAAACATAAGTGTTCCATAAATTTAGCGAAACTCATACATTGCAGCAAAATTTCATCCCTCAAGGGGAAAAGTAAAGAACCAACGCAATTGGGTGGAGTAATCAAAACATTACCTCAGTACATGCAGTATAACTCTATTGCTATCTTCGGCCTGCAATCCTTAGTAGAGGAGATACCATACCCTGAATCTCTTGCAACCCCTCTTGTATCCGAATCTCCTCATCAACTGAGCGCTTGAGGTTCCTAATATGACCCTTCAAGGCATCGGATGCTCTTATATCTTCGAGCCTCAAGTCAATAACCTTCTTCGCCAACCCCAGCAACAAGCTTGAATATCTAGGCACGGTCGAGTTCTTATGCAGGAATGTCAAAAGCAGACCCAATTCATCCCCATCCAAGTTCAGGACGCATTTTAGCAGTGCCCTCCTTGCCACCAATTCCTCCATCACAGCCACCACCTTTTCAGGATCATTTCCACCTAAAACCGAAATGAGAGCATTCTTATGCTGGAACTTCTTCAAGAGTTTATCATGCTCGGCCAACTTCACCTTCTTCGGCTTCATAACCAAATAATCTCCCTCGGATGGTTTCTCACTCTGACCTCTGTGGAAGTACCTATAGAACGAGGGCTTCAAGACCTGCCTCTGCGGCTCCTCCACACTGCCCAACCCTAAGATTCCATTGGCACCACCCTCCGCATTTTCCTTCACCTTTCTCTTTCCCACATACAAAATACCGTTCGAAGTCCCAATGGCTCTCACGTTGCAATCGGGCGAAAACCCGATCGACAGCAGAGGTGCCGGGAACCTCATCGAATGCGTGACCTTCATTCTAGAATAATCAAACACCTTCATATACCCGTCGAGACCGACGCTCAAGATCCTCAGCTGCACACCTTCTTCCCCGCTCTGCTGCGCCCCCATCGTACCCACGCAAATGGAGGTCACGGTCTTGTTGTGACTCTCCATCGAATAAACCATCCTCCCTCCTCCAATCAAATCCCAAATCTTCACGCTATTCCCTCCGGCTGTGGCGACCAAACTCCCCGACGGCAAGAAGATCACATCCTGCACTGGCGACCCGTGATTCACCTCCGTCGCCGCCCTGTTCCCATCTCTCACCCTCACATCCCAGAGCTTCACCACGTGATCATAAGACCCGGTGACGAAGCAATTCGCGTCGGCGGGCGAACAGTCCCCACACCGGACGTAGTCCTTATGCCCTCGAAGCTCCGAAACCACGCTCTCCCCAGCCACGTCCCAGTACTTGACGAGGGCGTCATCGCCCCCGGACACCAGGTGGAGCTTATCGAGGACCGGGTAGCGGACGAACCTGACGGGGCGGGCGTGGGAGCGGAGGCGGCGGAGCGGGGTGCGGGAGCGGACGTCGAAGACCTGGATGAGGCCGGAGAGGTCGGAGGCGGCGAGGAGTTGGCCGTCGGAGCGGAAGGAGAGGGAGGAGACGACGTCGGAGAAGGAGGAGATGGTGTGGGTAGGGGAGAGGGTGCGGTGGGGGGAGAAGAGGGAGACGGTGGCGGAGTGGGCGGCAGCGAGGAGGTGGGGAGGGGAAGGGGAGAAGGCGAGGGAAGGGACGGAGAAGGCGAGGTTGTCGAGGGGGTGGGTCTTGAAGGAGGACCAGTACTTGGATTCTGGGGTCTTGCCGGAAGGGGTTCTCGGCTTCGGCTTCAGCTTCGGCTTCACCGGGAAGGTCTTGGACACCTTCTTGGGTTCCTCCTCCATTGATGCGAATGCGAAAGCTCGAGCTCTTCTTCTGGGGTTTTCTCAGTGCGTGCTTCGGAGGTTTTATGAGGTTTGCAGTCTCTGGCTTCTAGGGTTTTAGGTCGCCTCTTCTCGCTACCATCTCCCCCTCCTCCCCCAATTTCAAGATATTAGTTTTAAGTCTTCTATTTATTTTTGGGATATATCACTATAAATCTTAAAATTTATTATCAAAATACAAGTAAGTCCTAAAATTTACAAAAAAACATAATAAAATCCTCAAAACTTGTCAAATTGATTAAATTGAGTTCTTTCGTAAACTTCATTTTATCTACTATGGCTTTTTTTAGTATTATCTCTTCCCTACGTAGCGATAATGTGACCAAATCATAAATTATAAGATTAAAATGACTTTGTTTTGGTCTAAGTCTAATTTTTAAAAAAATTAAGTTAAATTAAAAAAAAAAGAACAAAAAAAAAAAAAAAAAGGAGAAGTTAAGCTAATAAGGTTGCAAGCCATTGTCGCCATTGCCCCACCATTGCTGGGAAGGGTTGGCGATTGTGGGGTAAGCCAACGAGGGTCACTAGGGCCCAGCTAGGGATAGGCGAGGGCTTGTTAACCCTCGCTTAGATTTGGGTGAGGGTGGTGGCCCTCCCTCGACCCTTCCTAGATCGAGCGAGGGTCTACGGCCCTCATGCGAACTTGGGCAAGAGCCGCCAATCGCCATTGGTGGGGCGGTAGTGGCGAGAGCTTGTAGCCCTACCTACCTGACTTCTCTCTCTCCTTTTGAATTTAGCTTATTTTTATTTTTAATTTAAATAACATTAATATAAAAAATTGGATTTAGACCAAAATAATGTTGTTTTAGTCTTATATTTTACGATTTAGCCACATTATTGCCACATACGAGAGAGATAATATTAAAAAAATTCACTTCAACATTTTCAGTTAGTTAAATTGGACGAAGTTAACAGAATGGCTCGATTTAATCAATTTAATAAGTTTTAAGATTTGATTGCACTTTTTACAAATTCTAAGACTCAATTATAATTTCGTGGCAAGTTTTCAGACTTCTAATGAACATACCCCTTTATTTTTTTAGTTACACTCACAAAAACTAATATATTCTAGGAAAAATACTCATTTGTTCCATGAATTTTCATTCAATGAGTAATATCATCTTTAAAATTTTAATTTATTCAATGTGATACATAAACTTTATATATACGTTCAATTTAGTCCATAAACTACATAAAAATGTTTTATGTTGCACTTCCATTAATTTAAATTAACGGAATTTGGTTATTTGGCATTCAAATTAGGTTAAAGTTTAAGAACTACGTTGAATAAATTAAAAGTTTGTGGGCAATATATATGATCAAAGTAAGATGAAAATTCACAATATATTTATTATAAAAATGGTGGATGAGAGGGCTGAGCTCAAGCTTGAACACCGCTGCCCAAGCCTAGCCCTAAAATTCATTGAGGCCACGAATTTTGGCCAAGCTAGGCTTGGTGGACATGTAAGCTACCAAATTCATTATTTGGTCTATTAAATGTACAATAATCACGTCAATGTGCGAACTAACTCATCTAATTCAAAAAAAAAAAATCATCATAGATCTCCAACTAAGAAACCTATAGAATTGTAGAAGATAAGATTTTGGAAAAAAATTGAAATTTGACAATCCTAGAATGAGAAGCCATGCTGGAAGTTTTTATTTCGGGTTCACAATATCATAGAAGTAATCTTAAAGGCTATGTCTGATCGTCCAGATTTTTAAATATGATAGGACTAGATAGAATATGATATGAAAGTTAAAGATTTTACTATATCCTATCTATTGTTTGGTGATTGTAATAATAAATTTGGATATATTCACATCATATCATATACATTATTTGGTAAAAGCAACATATTGATATAAATGAATGAAAAATTTTACAAACGGAGATGGTAAAAAATATCTTGCAACATTCTTACATAATTTAATTTTATTTGCTTTTTTTTTTTTCTCTTTTTAATTATTATTATTTTCTAATTCTTTCTTCCCCTTCCATCATTCTCCAATAAAATTTTACTAAATAGTAAACTATACCAATATACCTAAAATATTAAAATATATAATAAATATAAATATATTTAAGTATTGAATTTATTTTACAAAATAGAATTAAATTTGAATATATAAATAAATAAATATTAAATTAAAATAACTAAATTGTTTTTTGTGTTATTTTGAATTTCTTATATTATAATTTAAATATTATTTATATTGAAATATAATTTTAATTTGTTAATTTAAGAAGATTGTCATTCAAGAACAATAACTTTATTATTATGGATGTTAGAAATCTTATTAAACTTTATCCCACTTTCCTTATAGGATAATTTTATCCGGTTTATATCTCTCTTATCCGATTTTATCATGTCTTGAACAAGCACCAAACATAGGATAAGAATTTTATTCTATCTTGAATTTTATGCCAAACGAAGTCAAATAGGTTTAACAACGCAAGGGCAATTTAGTAATTGACTTATCAAGTTTAGAGGTTTTCGAGTTTACTCGTAAGATAAATCAAACAAAAGTCCAAAATCCTAATAGATTTAGAATAATTGGAATGGTTATTACATATCATGTTTGGGTATGAGGCTTCCCAAATATAAAATCTCAAACTCTTGATAAATAAATTTTAAAAAAATAATAATTTTTTTCCCTCCAAATTAACATTTGCAACGTTTCATAGATTTTTCATCTTCCCCACTTTCGCCACATTGGGCGAATTACTCAAGATGACAATACCGAAACAGAGTTTGGAAAATCCAGTTGAAATTAAGTTTATGCTTGAACTTACTTTGCTGCTATTTCTGGTACAGAGATATCAAAAGTCGACTGATCAATTTACTTGACGTTATCGTCCCTCTCTGTAAACGAATGTTCGTGAACAATTACATCGCACTTAACATTACTCTTTCCCCTTTACTTGTTCAACCTTGTGGCATGGAAAATGGAGGTTGTGACCACTGACTATTAGCTAGTTGAAAAACTGATTTGTGTTGAAACTCAACCCTTACTCATGCTTAAGTTTAGATTTTCTCCACGAACCCAATAAGTCGATGGTTTTGACCTGATAGTATTCATACAAACAATCAGTTTAAGTCGATTCAGTTTGACTTCACTCGACCCTTTAATAGGAATGCAAATCTGCACGGCTTTTTAGTAGGGTTACTCTTCTTGCTCCCCGATAGTAGGAATGTGAATCTTGCTCATCAATCTTATCCATTTTTATCCTGAACTATTGCTCTCGAGGTACAAAAAGCAATTAAATGTACATGGAGTTGCATCAACCTAAGGTAGCGCCTGATACCGAATCTTCCCAACTAGATAGCAAATTTATATGATTTAGTATCAAACAGATTTCTTCAGACTGAAGATACGATCCATCAGCAGCTAGAAATTCATGAAACTTACCGTCCACCTCTATCAGGCTATGGCCAGGAGTCTTTTTCACACTCCTTTCCCTCATCATGCTTTTAACCATCCTCATATTGCTCCATTCTTTTCCCCTGGCAAAGATGTTAGCCATAAGACTGTATATACCGCTATCTTCAGGATTCAATTCCAATAGCTTATCTGCTACAGCCCTACCCAACTCGACATTTCCGTACGTTCTACAAGCGCTAAGAAGCGCACCCCAAGTAGCTTCATTGGGAGGCATCGGCATTGTAGTTATTAATTCATATGCTTCCTTGAGTAGGCCGTTACGACCATATAGATCAACCATGCAGGCATAATGCTCAATTTGCGGAGCTATCCCAAATTCTCTTGCTATGTCCTTAAAGTATTCTTGGCCCTCACTTAATAAACCGCCATGACTACAAGCTGATAAGACACCCAAGAAAGTGACCTTATCTGGCCTAAATCCAGTGCTTTTTAGTTGATGGAAGAGCTCTAGGGCTTCCTCAGCATGCCCATGAGCAGCGAATCCAGTGATCATGGAATTCCAAGATACCAAGTCTTTTTCAGTCATTTCGTCAAATACTACCGCAGCTGCATCAATACACCCGCATTTTGCATACATGTCTATAAGAGCATTTCCCAGAATGACACTAAACCGGATCTTCTTAGAAAGGATGTACTCATTGTGAATCCAGCAGCCAACCTCTAAGCGACCCAATTGACCACAAGCAGAGAGAACACATACCAAAGTGTTCTCTACAGGAACTAAGCCTGCCTCTCTCATATAATTAAACATTTCCAATGCTTCCTTCGGTTGACCGTTTTGGGAATAGCCTGCAATCATTGCAGACCAGGAGACCACATTTTTGTCAGGCATTTTGTCGAACAGCACCCTTGCATTCTCTAACTCACCAAATTTTGCATAACCGTTGACCATACTAGTCATTGAGAAGACATCCCTGGTCTCCATGTTGTCAAAGACCTCCTTAGCACTGATCAAGCAATCGCATTTTATATACATATCGATCAATGCATTTAGCAAATTCAAGCTACAAGCCACATTCTCCTTTTTTATCAGTTCATGAAGTTTTCTCCCCACATTCAAGTCCTTCTGGGAGCATCCAGAAACCGCCGCGATCATAGTAACCTCGTTAGGCTTAACATCACCCAACAACATCAAGTCAAACAGTTCCAGGGCCTCGTCGGGACAACTATGCGTGGCATAACCGTCGATCATCGAGGTCCAGGTAAAAACGTCTCTAACAGGACTTTCATCGAACGCGCGGCGGGCAAGGTCCAAACACCGAAATATAGTGTAAAAATGAATCAACCCATTTCGAACCAGCAAGTCGCAATCAAAACCCATCTTCCAAATCCTTCCGTGAACGAACTCCCCAACAAAAACTTCCTCAAATTTCTCGCACGCCTTCAGGGCGAACACGAAGCTGCGGCCATCGACTTCCACGCGTCCGCTAATCATCCGGCCAAAAAGGGTCAACCCCGAACTCGGCATTCTCGCTTTGGAGTACCCTCGGATCATCGTATTCCACATATAAGTATTGGGATTCTCGATCTGGGCGAAGAGGCTGCGCGCGTAATTCACGTCTCCAGCGTCCGATAAAGCGCAATAGGCCAAGACCCTGCTCGCGGGGAACGTGTGGGCCATGAGACCAGTCCTGGTCATGTGAGCTTGGAGTTGCTTGAGTTGGCGCATGGAGGTGCAAGATTCCAGGAGCAACAGGACCGGGTTCGTGATGATCACGCTGGTCGTGGAGTTCCATTTCGTTCTCTGCGCACAACTCGAAGAGAGAAGTCGAGGCTGAGGAGCGGCGGAGAGCGTGAAAGGAGGGAAGAAAGATGGGCACGGATCAGAGAAGCGCTTGCAGAGAAAGACCCAACGCCTCATATGAAAGCGGAGTCCTCGATCGACATCCGCAGAGTCTCATATATCGAATGCCATTACACTTGCAGCGTTCCTACACCCTGTGAAATTTGCGGAGCTTACAATTTGACTATTTATTTCAACTTTATTGTTGAAAATACAGAATCATGTCAAAATTTCCATAGATTTTTAAAACTCATATTACTTTTTTTTTTCTGAAAAAAAATTACTTTTTTTTTTTTTTCAAATCTTAGAGAGAAAGTCGTATGTAGAAGTCAGAAGAAGTGTAATAGTCCTTACTAATTTATAGTATTATAATATCTTTAATGGTTTACCAATTAGGTTATAAGATATTATAATTAGTCTCAAGATTTTCGATTTATCATAATCCCAATGCAAATTCACTATGTCTAGAATTTTGTGATATTGATATACATTTACTTATTGTTAGATAGTTTTGGCTCAATAAAATATTGATCGTAACATGTAGGATCTTTTGAAAAATATTTGATTTCATATTCTAATTTTGGCATGAGAGTTGGATATGTACGTAGAAACGATCTCTTTAGAATAATCAACGATAATCATCATTGCGATGATTGTAGTTGCATAAGTGGTGTCTACTCTTTAGATTACTATGGATCGGATTAGATGAGTTTCTCTTGAATATATGTGATCCTTACATTAATGTCAAATTATTGGATCTATTTTCAGACAAATTCATGTCTATCCATTTTCACTTCTACCCTTTTATTCCCAACTCGTGAATTTCACGTCACTTTTATCTCCTTACTCATCAGAAGGATTTGGATAGATTTGAAGGATGAGACCAACTCGGTACAAGTGGTATTAGCGCCTTTGAAATTTTTGTGAGGGAGGATGAAATTGCAATATCATTACCATGCATCATGTGATAATATATAGTAGCACCTTTCAAATTCTTGTCCGCCTTTGAATAATTTGAATTTGCTCGCGTCCTACAAATAGTGAATCGGTATTGTGATGAATTAAGAGATATCATATATTATAAAGAATTAAATGGGCTATTTCTGTTAGACAAAAGCGACCGGCAATCAGTATACTTATCGCGGAAGGCGAAGCCGTAGGAATTCGGTAGCCATCATCTAAATGAGGGATGAAGTCGTTGAACTTGAAAAACGGAACTTGCATGAAGATATCAAAGCTGCATAGTAAGAACCTTCATTTCCCGCACAAACATATATCTCAGGTTTGGGATCACGTGCT
The DNA here is from genome assembly GCA_014182515.1 of Eucalyptus microcorys. Taxonomy (NCBI): domain Eukaryota; kingdom Viridiplantae; phylum Streptophyta; class Magnoliopsida; order Myrtales; family Myrtaceae; genus Eucalyptus; species Eucalyptus microcorys. Next base: position 33,104,644 of record CM024572.1, on the reverse strand, counting down.
TAGCTGATTCTACATGAGCCGAGGAAAGAAGAGACCCACTAGCATTCCTAACAAGAGAGGATGAGAAGGAAAATGAGGGCTTCCTTGCATATATTAAATTTGAGATTCTTACAGCTAATTTCCAAGGGCACCTTGGTCCAATATGATTTCTCAATCTTCGTTCCCATCCACAGATATTCTCCGCCCATTCTGGGTCTCTATGTCATCCGCTATTCAAACAAGGCGAAGAAATAAAAAGCTCTGTACCTTCTAACATCTACTTGCTCCACCCTCTTTCTCACTTCTTTGCCGCAATACAAGGAAAACCAAGTACCATAAGTAATGTCAAGGGGGGAAGCCGGATGGGCCCTGCATTCTCTAGTCCTCCAAGCCTAGTTGACTTTTCAAAATTCTGATAAAGCACTGGACTAAAACAATACAAGTGAGAAAACACCGATCAGGGACAAGGATTTGGAAAATTCGCATGAATTTGATTGATTTCTGCAACTATTTCAGGACTGAGCTCCACATTGCAAGCATCAAGAACCTCCTGGAGCTGCCAATGCTTGGTTGCGCCAAATATAGCACTCGCTACCAGAGGATGTCTCAAAACAAAGGCTGCATTAAGCAAAATGCTGTAAGAGGAAAAATGCGCCATACCAAAAGAGGAGCTTAAAAAACTGAGGGCATGCAGAACAATAGCACTTCAAAAGACACCTGAAAACACGGTCTATGCAACTAGAAGGAACAAATGCAGTATCTCTGCTTCATTTCAACATGACATCACAATTATAAAAGACTAATAAATAGAAGCACAGTATTGTGAACTCCAGTAATTCACTCCTACTAGTGAAAACCTAAATTTTAACTGTCTCTGTATCATTGAGTTACTCATGTGGGCACAGATAATTTTTCAACATTAATGTTTCTAAGGCTGAAAATTTGCCCAGTCCAGCAAGGTCTATAATTTCCTAGATTACCTCTTTTCTTTTTTGATTAGTGAAAGATGAGGAGGGACAACCAGTGCTAACAGCTCCCTCTGGGCATTAGCATGAGGTTAACAAACCCACTAATACTATGTATTCAATTAGAGCCACAGCTATTCCAAACCAGATGCCAAGATGCTAGTAGCCAAAAAGTCTCTCCACACAATTATCATGACATTTAATAAAGTAGTCAATGTCTTATAATTATCATGATTCTTCAGTCGCCAATTATGGTTCTAGAAAATCATGATTCTTTTTCAGTGAGTCTGTTTATAGATTATTCATAACAAAAGAAAAGCAGAGGAGCAACTTCGGCTACGTGTTCAACATTGGCAAGAAAGCCAACTCAGAAGCTCCCAATTGCAAAAGAGCTTTGCGCCTACAAAAGAAATTTTCTCCCTAACATCATCACGCCTAAATATTCTACCGGAAGCAGCCCTCTTGATTCTTATAAGAACAGCATCAACATCTTTAACAAAAGAAAAATTATGCAGCTTACAATTCCTGGCATTTCATATAAAACACAAAAAAGCATTCCAAGAAAGCTTAATCTGCAGGTGAGGGAAAGGCGAATTATCTCAATAGACAACTCGATATGCTAAGTTATCTTATTAAACCTTTGAGCCATTTGATTCCCACGATACTTCTTTACCAAACAAAAAAAAAATGTATGATCTCTCACGATTACTTGTTACAAGACAAGACAAACAGGTTGGAGCTTTTGTTGCATTCCATTTCACTCCACATCATTACACCAAACACAACACATCTAAAGTGGATATGGTTTTAATATAATAAAGATCACAAAATCTTGATAAGTTGCAAAAGTTGATTCCTAAGGATATTCAAGATATTCAAACAGGAGAATTTACATGTCTAGACCAAACAATAGAACACTAAGCACACATGAGGCAAGCAAAGATCAGTTCAATACCAATTGCCAATACTACAGGACGTAGTCCATACTTGTCTGCAATTTTAAGGTACCCCTGTAATAGAAACAGGATTAAAAGAGTTGGTACAGGATCCCAATTATGGCAAAGATAATGACATGAGAAGAAGCCTGTACATTTCAATAAATGAAGGTTGGGAGGAGGAGGAAGAAGAAGAAGAAGGGGGGGGGGCAGCACGGGTTTCCATAGGCAGAAGTACAAACTCATGAAAAGCAGGTGCATGACTACAAGCTCATATAAATGCTCAAGAAAAGCATTAGTGTGGTAGTTGAAGAGAGAGAAAGGGGGGGAAGAGAGAGGCCAAGGGTGAAGTCCCCACAGTTACATCATCTTCTAACACGCATAGTGGGATGGATTCTAGAATCTCGACCACTAACATGCAAAAACTTTAAAAACATTGCCAAGCAACATAATGTAATCATTGGAGTTATATCAGAAACTGAAGCAAAAATTGTGTTCATCCGATATGAACAAAAGGTATCAAAAGTTCTTTTTTTTCGCCTTCTTTTCTTAGATTGTTTGAATGATTTATATTTGAGAATTTATCTCCAGAAAGAATATACCAACCATGATTGCTGCCGTCACGATACTATTGGACAAGTTGTACCTTGATTCTCCTTCTGAATACCTCCCTGGAGAAGAAGCCCAATTTATGTAAGATGAAGCCCATGTATCCCAAGGGAACACTTCTGAAATAAAGAGAAATGTAAAATGCAGGGCTTCACCTTTGAAAAGATTCAACCGAGCATCCGGTGGTCCACCATCAGGCAAAAAGTATTTACCAGAAAGTATACCCATCGCTAGAGGGCTGTAGGCCAATAAACTGATCCTGCAGACATAAATTCGAAAGGGGAAAAAATAATCAAGGAAATATACCCAAGAAGATCCAAAAGAACACATCTGCAAATATGGAGAAGATTACTAGCACACAGGTATGTAGAGTAGTGCAAAGTTTGATGGGATCCAGTTGAACAAATACCTCTCGTGATGGCAGCATTCTGCCATCCCTGAATCGAAAGTTCGACAGAGCAAACTGTAGCAATTCTAAAACAAAGGTTGCAAGGCGAATTTAGCCTCAATATGCAGTGGTGAAAAGAAGAGAGATTTCCTAACAAGAGTGAGGAATACTACCTGCACCGACACAACCTTAGGATAGGAAGGAACTCTTTCGGCAACGTGGAGGAATTTCATGACACCGTAAGGTGTTTCATTACTGAGTCCAACATATCTAATCTACAGAGCATATTTGCAATCAGAGATGTCAGAAAATATCACAAGAACAGATTCATAGGGCCAAGTCTCAAATATGTTTACTGACCTTACCAGAGGCAACGGCTCTGCCAAGTGCCTCAAGTTGTTCCTCTATGGTAATTGCTCTGTACTGATGGGTTGGATCATACTCAGACTCTCCAAACATTGGCACATATCTGTTGAAAATCCACTCAAAAGAAAAAAGAAAAAATCTCCCAATGTTGAGCAAGTATATCAGACATCATCAGTCCTTTCCAACAAAATCAAGAAACAGAGGGTTGTATTGACATACAAACCGATCAGGCCAATGTATTTGATAAAGGTCAATGTAGTCTGTCCTCAATCTCAATAAGCTGCAACATTGATGAATGAGCCATCACAAGATATTATATCCTAGATAATGCAAGTATGAACATTATAATACAAACAATTCTTTGATAATTAAGTGTCGGTGCTCTTCATTTAACAAACTTTGAATGGCCACAATTCTTTCAGTTACAGAAAGATAAATAGTGTTTCAGTTGAAATATGATAAGTCCCTGATATAGTGGTAAAACTCAAATTTTTCTAGAGTCTTCCCGAATACCATGTTGGACAAGCATCAGCCCATCCTCCTGGTAAGGTCAACAAAATCGCATTGGAGAAAGAATCAGGTTTTGGTGATTTGGTTCCTTAAATGAAACTAGTGCCCAAACAGAAAAAGGCTTTCTGGCCAACTAAAAGCGATTGGCAAAATGACAAACAACTAATTTTCTTGACAAGGGCAAACACATAGGCAAATATGGCTTTATTTATTTCGAGATATGGGTGAGGTAAGGAACTCAATCACTTCTCGCCCTAAACTGGTGATATTCACTGAAATATGCAAAGACAAAACTAGATTTGATAGCATTTGTCAGAGGACGAGTGTGTGAAAGAGGACTTATGGAAGAATGAGGGAAGCCAAACGATATTTTCCATCTAAATGGATCTAACACTCAGTGTAATTATTTCCATGGCAGAAATATCAAGTCCTAAGTGATGGAACAACACGCAAACTTACCTATTATCAATTGCTTCGGATATGTTCCAAGCATCCACACACTTGGGCCCATCCCTAATCCAAGTCATTTGCCCAGATGGTCCACTCACCTTCATGAAATTATTTTACAAAGACTCCTATTAATTTAAAATTGGCCAGATACAATAAGAAAGATACTACTTGGAAAATTGTTGCCCCATCCAAAATGAAAAGAAGACAATGGCTGCATTGATACAGTTAGGACCAGATAAGCACGACACCTTAACTCCTTACTAGCATGCACTATCCAGAAAAACATATGATTTCCTTCCTAGTACAAGGATACGGAAGGACACTTCCTCTAAATGCACTCTAAGCTCATTCTATATAACAAGAAAAATGGAAACCCGATGCAATGAATGTCAACGACATTAAATCAATCCTAGGTTCTATACATTTCCCTTAAGTAAATGCAAGGCTACCACGTCAAGCATTTACAAAGCAAAGGTAATATTATTAGGCAGGAACTAGGATCAGCTTATGCTCATCAAACGAGAAACGACGCGAAAGGGTTAACAAAAGAATCGGAACATTGGCAAACCTTCGTGGCCAACACGACTCGATTGCGAGGAATTTTCCGGTCTCTAACCCACCGGCCGAGATACTCCTCGCTCCGGCCCTGAGTATCGGCACGCTGAGGCACTGGATACCTGCGCGCGCCATCCGAAATTCCACACAAAAAAATAAAATAAAATAAACCGACGGAGATTCAGATTTCAATCCAAACAAACGTTCGATTCCAAGCGTCGCGAATCCGTCAAAACGTACATTTCGGCGGAGTCGAAGAAGTTGATCCCGGCGCCAAAGGCGTGGTCGAGGAGGCGGAACGATTCAGACATCGAATTCTGCTCGCCGAAAGTCATAGTTCCTGAAGACAAAAGGCAAGCGATGTCAGCGAGCGCAAGAGACGGATGAGAGAGTAGAGAGAGAGAGAGAGAGCAGGGAAAGGGCGGTTTCGGAGAGAAAACCTAAGCAGAGCCTGGAGACGGAGAGGTCGGGAGCGAGGTTGAAGAGAGGCACGGCCATTGACATCCGCCTCGCCAGATGCTTCTGGTGAGCGGCCCAGCGAGAGCGAACGGAGCAGGAGCGGCGAGATAAGATGAAGAAGAACAAGAAGAAGATAATGGAGGGAAGAAGAAGCGAGAGGAAACTCAAAAATGTCCCCAAAAAAAAAACAAAAGAGGAGGAAAAATAGAAGAAGATGGAGATGCAGGGGATCGAACCCTGTACCTCTCGCATGCAAAGCGAGCGCTCTACCATTTGAGCTACATCCCCTTTTGCTCTTAAGTAATAAATTCAATCATTATAACATCTAGTCTCCCGGTACTCGGAGGTTTTATTTGTACATTATTTATTGAATTATGAGTCATCCTAATTTGTGGAATTGGACCGACATGTGTGAGGTTGGCTTAGCGACCATCAATCTTAATCGTTTGATTCAAATTTCAATAAATTATGAAAAAATTTATATGTGAATTTACATAGCTCACCATCAACATTTTAGTGTTGTGCAAATTCTAAAAGTTTCAAATTTAAAAAGAAAAGAAGTTAAAAGTGCAAGTCATAAATCTTAAGTTAAGCAAAAGATAAAAGTAATATTAAATGAGTTGCATGAATTAATTAAAACAAACTTATGTTCAGATGAGGGACATGCAAGCAAAAACAAATGATCCATACATGATAGGAGGAAAATTTGTACACGAGTTAATATGGCTATCACAGATAGGTCCCCGACAACACGAATCTAATACTCATCTCATTTTAGCATGTCCGACGTGATATAATATTCGGCGACATCACGGTCCAACACCTATTTCGTACGTCAAATTTGGAATTCCCGAGTTTGGCCAATCTAAAAGTCGATGCATCTCTCGCAGCCCTTCTGCAAAATGAGTGGAAAAGTGGAAACAAGCATCTTTACTGACTAAGCCAGATCGTACTAAGCTGATGTCCGTGTACTGTTCAACACATTTAGATACAAGGCCAAAACCTGACCCATGTCCGGGCACTTTGCGACTCTGCTCTGGTGCAGAGTCTTGCGACCACTTGATGAGACAACTTGGTTGCGTCCGTACTCTAGTTCCCGCCTGAACTTAGGACACAAGCATTACGTCCATGCGCATCTTTTCGGGAGCAGTTCATCCTTTGAATGACGACGTCAGTGATGACCGTGGGACTTTTACCAAATGTTGCTCATCATTAACCCTGGACTTGCTCTATTTTCTTCAGTTTGATCCCCCGCATCATGTTCTTCTCCATTCACATTTTGTAATATCGACGCTCCCTTCTTCTTACCGACATATCGTTGTTTCCATCAATATCTCTAATGAAAAAAGAAGAGCAAATAGAAGCAGCTTATAGTGATTATGCTTGTTACTGGAAGCATTTTTGGCATGTAACTTGACTAGCCTTCGACTCTTCTCCGTTGACTCCTTTCCATGTTCTCTATTTGAGAAGTCCTCTTCATTTGACATGCTTGGCACACGAGAGCTTATCGATTAACTGGAAGCCCAATTCCATTGGATGCATTATCTATTATTGACGATGTGGATCTAAGCATATTCATAAAAGGCTAAGAAGAGAAGAAACAGATAGGAGATCCATCTTGGGATAAGAGACCCCGCAATATCACCTTTTGTATTCCCTAGTTGATGGGAAAGAAAATATCCACCAACCAACAAAGAATATGAGACCTACGGGTATTGATATGTTGAATACAACTTGATGGAGCGCTTTATTGGGAGATTATCAAGGGTGACCCACATAAGATGCATTATCTATTATTGACAATGTCATAGGAGATGCATCATCCGCACTCTTCTCCTAACATGCACACCATGGTCATCCATTGATGTTTTTTCGTGAAAAGAGTGAGCAAATACTTGCAATTTGGAATGACTGTACCTGTCATTGAAGCATATTCTTTTTTTGAACAGTCATTGAAAGTCTTTTTTTTTTTACCCTTTCCCTCTTGACTCCATCTCGAGTCCTTTCTTTGAGAAGTCCTTTTCGTTTGACGTGTCGGCATACGAGGGCCTTCACTAGAATCATTGAAAACCCAATTCCACTGGCTGCAAAATCTGTTACTGACAATAGCATAAGAGATGTGCCATTTGCTCTCTTAACCTTATCCTTTCTCTTTACTTATATATCATTGTAATTCATCGATGTTCCTCGTGGAAAAAAGAGCAAATCCTTGCAGCTTAGAATACCAATACCTGTTGCTAAAGCATTTTCAGTTCTCACATGTAACTCGACGAGCCTTTGACTCTTTCCATGTTGACTCCTTCTCATGTCCCCGGTTTGAGAAGTTCCCTTTGTTTGACTTGTCTGGTCTGCAAGGGCCTTGCCACTCAAATGTTCCTCTAGAGTTATTGCGAACCCAATTCCATTAGCTGCGAAGTCCATTAATGAAAATGTCACGAGAGATGCATCCTCCGCTCCCCTCTTTGAACCAAATTCTCTTGAACGGCGCATGTCCCTCCTCTTGCTTCGCATCATGATCACATTGAACCGCACTGAAAAATTATTCCATTAAACGTAACTATGGACATTCACATATCAACAACAAACGATTACTGAAACTAAGAAATCAAGCTGGGTTTGTCCTTGCCATTAACAAAAATAGAACTGTTTTCCTACTGCAAGGCCGTAATACTTTTGGGTAGACGATCTTCAATTCCAAAAAAAACTTCGCCCATGATCTATCGGAGGTAAAAACAATTTTGAAAGACCCCAGCATTATTACAATTAGATAAAAATATAATTTAATTTGATAATAACTGGCAACTGTAAATTATTACTATTAGATTTAATTTAATATATATGTGTAAATGATTTAACCAGCCTAGCATCCTAGCCGTCTCATTTTTCTCGTCTTTTTCATCATTGTGAGTTCCATCCAACCAAAAGGCTTGTTTAACGCGTTAAAGTTCAATACAGAGGAAAAATACAAATTGCTAATCATGCACAAAGAAACAAACGCCAGGGAATAGCAAAGGGGCATCTTCTTTTTCAATTTCACCATCCCCATCAATCGTCATCTCAAATGTCACCCCTCCTTTTCGCGTAAACACGACGTTGTTTTCGATCAAACTTGAAACGCGTGTGAAAATCCGGTTCTTCCCACGAGGCAATGAGCCATCGCCCTGGGGTAGTATGCTCAATTGCGTTGGACCTCCCATTTAGTTTAATTATAATTTGTAGAGACCGACATATTATCATGACTTGAGTGAATATCCCAAATAGGGTCCTGAAATCTCCAAAGAAGAAGTCGGATCCCATAACACATGGTCCAATCGTCATCCATTACGCTAACTATTTCGTTCTATATTGACTTCCCTTTAGTTCCTCTCTCTCTCTCTCTCTCTCTCTCTCTCATTCTCTCTCTATCTATCTATATATATATGAAAAATTATCCAATAAATTTGAAACCTATTACATTTTTACCAATTTAGTCATAAATTTTTTAATTGTGCAAATTAAATTTTAAACTTTTTTTTTTATTTTGTCAATTTTGTTTATCTAGTCACTTTTGGACACGGATGCCAACCGTCATACGTGACACGGCCGACATTAACATGAATTATTATTATTATTATTATTATTATTTCGATTTTATTTTTTATTTTTTCCTTCCCTTCTTCCTCTAGCTAGCCTCGATGATGGTTGGTGAGCAGCCAAAGGTGAGGGTTGGTAAGGTCAACCTCACCAAGGGCTAGTGAGGCTCGCCATCACCTAGCGAGGCTCGCTCAAGGTCAACCTCGCCAGCTATTGTCGAGACTCGATGACCAACTAGAGAAAAGAGGGAAGGGAAAAAGGAAAAAAAGAAAAGAATAAAAAAAATTTAAAACTCAAAAGAATATTAAAATACTATTAAAATTTGTTAACATTAGCCCTAGTCGTATTACGTATAACAACTAATGTTCACATTAATGATTCAATTGGCAAAACATGAAAATGTTCATGACTCAATTAACAAAATTTAAAAATTTGAGACTAAATTAATAAAAATGCAATAAATTTTAGATTTTTTGAACAATTTTCCATTTTTTGGGGTCATATTATAATAATGGTTAAGAAGGTCATGGGCAAGAGAGAGAATAGTTTCAAACATTTGACTTTGAATTTCCATACATCATGATGAACATAAAGGCCATAGAAGCGGAAAGCTTACGCTAATAAGGAACGCTTCCATAGCAAATGACGTCGGTAAAAGAACCCCTTCTTAGAAACAAACACCTTCTCATCTTTTTTTTTCCCCAGACAATCACTATTCCTCAGATTTATGTCTAAAGAAATGAATTTGCTACGGCGTTCGACCTCGGGGTCGTAAAGGTGCGGTTTAGAGTTTGATCTAAGATCGGTGGCTCGACCTTGAGGATGAAAGAAGAAAAACACACCCTTACGTGGCACTCTAGGTGCATACATTCGACATTACAACATTCATGATTCACATTAGTCAAGAGAAAAATCAAATTGATGATCGAGAGAGAGAAACAAGGAGGACGTCTGAAAATTTTTCTTTTACCTTCCGTAGTAATTCCAAGGCATAATTATGATCGTCAAGAACGATTTCGTATTAGGCTTGATAATAGATATAAAGGGCTATTCAACAAAAAGTATTTTCAATTGGGCCCTTCATTCTTCAAGCTGACTTATATAACTATCTATTATCACGAGCGTATTTGGCTAACAAGTTAAACCCAACGCCTAAATTTTTCCTATCTTTGCCCATGCATTCAATTAGGTTTCGGTTGGGTTTATACACAAGTCTATTACATCCAAATGTCTCATGGGATCAATCAAAGTCATTCAATGCCCTTACCTACAAATGCTCCCCCCTTTTTTCTAGTAGAAGATGAATCAGAAGAAGAGAAATTAGCCCTTTTCTCCATTACTCCTCTTCTCAAGTGATCCACACCTGGCATTGATTAAGCAAAATTCAAGAAGGAAACCTTAGGCTATACTTTGAGGCCTAAAGTATTACTTTATAGAGTCAAGCCTAGGGCGCATGCATCCAACAAATTCCAATATGACGTAATCGAGACCTATATGACTTCTGTGTACACCACCCCCAACTCCTCCTCCTTTTTAAAATAGTTTATTTAGCTAATCTAATTTGTTTTGCTTTATAAATGTAACCGTTCACGAGAGAGGTTCTTCTAGGCAAGTAGGGCTTGATTGCCTAGGGATATATTTATTTTATAATCCACCTAGGAAAATTTGTCGGTCTTTGATTGGCTGGAGATATGTTTATTTATAATTCACCTACACTGGTCAACATTTTGACATGGTCCACTCAAGGGTGTGCATTCGCAATATACTTTATCGAAAAGAAAAATCAATTGTCGAGAGGAAATCCTAGAAAACAACGTTCCCCCAACTCATTCGAAAACGAATATGCTGCTTTTGTTTTTTAGTTTCCTCATAATTCATTTATATTTATCACGCATGACTCACCGTCACTTGAGAAATTTAAGAAAAAACATCTTGAGAATTTCTTGAATATACAAATAAAAGAACGATGTATAAGGTCGAAATTTTCTAACTCGAATTGTTACAATAAAAAACATTCCGCTTTTATATCTATAAAAAAATTCTGCTTTTGTATATATTGAATGACCAATGGTACAATCGACACGTTACATATATTTCTCAATACGCCACCTCAGAACAAGAATGATTATACTTTATACAAAATTCATCCCACCTAACTCGTGAACCCGATTGTCATTTATGCAATGGACACATGTGATTATGATTGTACCTTTCAAAGATATTTTAATTATGTATGCTTAATTCACGGTAAACAAAGAGAGATTAGAGATTCGTTGCCTTTTCCTTTTCGTTTCTTGTCCTCTTTTCCATCTAAGAAGCAGCCTCACATTCATTGTACCGCGTGGGGTTTGCCTTTTAACTTAATACTTTATGGAGAATCTAAGCATTTGAGCTTTCGAGATTTGATTTACACATTCGCGGTACCTGGTTCGCCTTGTCCCCCCAGCCGACAATAGAAAAATCAGTTTCTTGGAGGCAACTGAACTTGGCCTTCTATATTATGGCAAAGCGATATCATTCGTTCCGCATATCATGCCCGCGGGTGCGGTTCAATAGTCAAAACTCGGGTCGGGTTTTCGGTTTGCTTGACGGGCTCGCGACATATAATAGTGTTCTGTTCAAATTTAGACCAAATCAAAGAAAGGGTTTCTATAACTTTCCTTACCAAATGAAAACCCACGAAAATTCGGGACGATTTTCGATGCCGACATCGTACATTTTCAAACACCTCATTCCCAAAAAGGTGACGAAGGGGAAGAGAGCAAACATCTTGTCCGAAATGAGGAAGACACGACACGCGTACGAGCAGAGAGATGTAGAGAATCAGGTTGTGAAAAAATAACAAACGGAAATCTTTTATTGCATGCATTTACTGTCCGATGAGAAATGGTGTAACGAAACAGGTGGCAATGACTTTTTGCCCTTGGTGGGATTGACCGGAACGTCACAAGAGGCCAAAAGCTGTCCCTGGTTTGTTGACCGAACGCACTACCAGCCAAAACCCCGACGTCGGCCTCACGATATTTTAGTAAAAAAGAGTGAAAATATTTAGAAACGCGTCTAGTTTTTAATTTCTAATTTAACGAGTGATTGATGGAACATTATAGTTTCTAATGCATTACGCAGGCGCTCTTATTTTAACTCTATTTGCAAAATATTACATATCATCTTTATCATAAGAGTTTAATATAGTATCGTTACAGTATTAGAAATTGCCAAGTTGGAGAAATGTACTTTATTTAACATCTCGATAAAGAAAATTTGTCATAATCAAATCATCATTCTTTTTTTTTTCAATTTTTCATAATTCACTATTGAAAATGAGAACATTTCCTTACACCCTATCAATAATATCCATGGTAAATTCACTTGAAACAGTTAAAGTTTGTTTGATTACGTTTCAACAACACTAAAATTTGACCTCTTATTTTCCCATCGAAATCAAGAACGTTACTCATATATATTCTAAGAATTAATCAAAATCGCATAGCAATTTTACCTTCTCGTCCAAATTTATCCATTGCGAAAATTTCAGGTGATAGGGAGTTGAAAATAGCGAGAAAGCGCCACCGCAAAGGTCCTAAATTTTCTTCAGTGAAAGTAACTGAGAACAAAAATATATGCACCCCCACCCAAGCAGAAGAAAACAAAACAGCTGCTAGAAAAGAGAGACGATACAAAATTGAAAAGGTAGGAAAAGGTTAAAGAAAAAAGAAAAAAAGGGGAAATGAAGAGAAAAGAAGGGCGTGGAAGCATCAATTCTATATGTTTGGTATGGTGAGTGTGTGGCACATGCTCAGCCACCTTCATATAAGACAAGTGATGCAGCCAAGCTCACAAAGGACCAACATGTTAATACAATATCATTTCATCTTTTATCTTATTTTATGCTGTCACTTGAGATGTGATTTTTTTTTTTTTTTTTTATCGCTTTACTCGTGACTTCTTGTTTCGTGGCCAATAGATCGATTGTATGCACAATTTTTACTTTAAAATTTGAAACATCTCAAATTAATTGTACTTAACCAATGTCCCAAACGAACCATTGAGAGGACTCGATTTGCATAGTGTTTCTAATTTAGTTTAATTTTCTCGGTGTAAGAGTAGGTGACGCGCGGAAGAATATGTTTTTCATAATGGGTAATGGCACGAGATATTTATGAACTTAGGTTTAATGTGTAATATCATCATAAACTTTTAATTTATATAATGCGATCCCTAAACCTTAGCCCAATGTTTGATGCCATCCCTAAATTTTCAATTTGTCAATATGATAAATCAATGAAGTCTATAAACCATATGAAAACATTTAAATTTTATGAATAATATTGAACCAAAATTTCTGAATTATGTGGAACAAACTAAAAGTTTAAGGGCGACCTACACATTTGACCAAAGTTCAAAAATCACATCAAATGGATTAATAATTCAATGATGACATTGCATATTAAATCAAAGTTCATTGATAATTTATTATATCGGGATAAATGTATTATAAGTCTTAAATTTATCACGAAAGTAAAATTATAAAAAATATAATTAAGTCGTAAAACTTGTCGTAAAAACGTAATCAAATCTTAAAATTTTTAAAAAGTGCAATCGAGTTCCAAACTTATCAAGTCAATAACTTAATCAAGTTTCGACCAAAACAAAAAACTTAATCAAGTAACTTGATTATATTTTTAGAATGTTTTAGGATTTAATTGTTATTTCGTGGTCAGTCCTGGATATTTTCAGTGGATTTTGCATTTTTATGTTTGTCTTTGCTCCCACGTTTCCCGTTCTGGGCCAGAGAAAGATTGGGAAAGTAGAAAAAAAAAACCGCGATGGCCCACACGAATACGTCCCGGCGAGCGGGTAGGGGGGGGGGGGGGAATCACGACCGCGAGATGAAACCCCGGGCGGACGCGTGGCACCTCGAGGGGGCCGTTTACGGGCGGGGGACCCACACCGCGGTAGAGACGCAGATTCCCGAACGTCCGTATCGGATTCGAGACTCCCCCTCTCGCCTCGCCCCCGTTCTCGAACAAAATCATCTCCCTTTCTCTCTCTTCCCCCTTCCCCACCCCGTCCTTCGGGACGACGGAAGAGGCGGAAGGAAGGTCTCGTCACTCGTCAGGCCCCGGTGGGCCCCCACGCGCACGCCACGCGTCGGCCGCCCGCGACGATAAGGATTGCGACACGCTTCCACCGGATACGACAAGAGCCAAAGCCTCGCCCCCCCAACCCAGCAACGACAAGCGGTCGAACAAAAGAACGGAGAAAAACCGAAAGAGACGGGCGAAATTATTACTTTTTTTTTTTTAAATGACGTGATATAATTTTTGTGTATGGAGAAAATGATAAATTTGAAAAAGCGCCCCCCGCCCCCGCCCCCGCGCTACCGGACAAAATGCGTGTCTCCATCCCTCGCGAGCTTTCTCGTGATTTGGGGAGAGGCCGCGAGGGTAGGTTGGGGAATCCGCCAGGGGGGGTCCCTGCGCGTGAACCAATAGGTCGGCTTCGGGGACAATAAGGATGTGGTTTTTTCTTTTTTTCTTTATTCCCATCCCCCTTACTCTTTTGATTTCTCTCCCTCGTGTTCTAATTTTTCTAAAAAGATTTAGAATAATTAATTAGATGATGGACAGAAAGACGAATAAAATTAAAGTAACTCAGGTAATATTTTTCATTGGGCAATTTTGTGAAAAGACCTTTCTTAAGATAAGTTAAAATAATGTTTGGACGTATTTACATGCGTGAAACAATAATATCAATTAGATTTATATAAAATGTCGTGACCGCATATATTGTCAAGTTGTCAATTCGGTTGGCTAACCAAAATAGTTGAATTATAATGAATTTGTAATTTAGTAATTGTTCTCCTCTCGATAATTATTGATATAATGAATTCAACCCAGCGAAGCACTTATGGTTGTGCTAGGAATGTTATCGATGAGCACAAGCATTTGTAAATACTCGAGTAGAAAAACTTTTTACACCTTCGATTTATTTCTATTTCAAACTTCAAATGATTGAAACTTTCAAAAATTTTCTTGTTGCATTTAATTAACACGTCTTGAATGGAATTCGATAACAAAACTTTTAATCCAAAGGCAATATGTTCAGCTATAATCGACCAGAGGGACTCCATCGCCCCCGACGGTTTTTATTAATTTTTAACTATGCAGACTTAAAAGGGAGAGAGTTAATAACCAAATTTTTAGAGAAAAAAAATTGACAAAAAAAGGAAAAACCATTCCTCGAAATTGGCATTAGAATTGCGACGTGTTGACTTGAAGTGGTCCAGATAATAAATTGCACATCGATGTATCTTTCACTATTATTCTTTCACGAAATAGTGCAGGGAGCCGACTTCAGTCGATCGTCGATCGTCGGTCGAATAAATTTTTATTCTCGGTCAATGAAGCATATTCTATCTTTTTTTAAGAAGGCTCATGTGGGATGTGGGATGTGGGATGAAAGCTCATGCGCTAAGGTAAAAATCCCACCACCCCACAGGCATATTGCATCCAAGTCCATCTAACAAAAATAGTACAAATGCCCAAGATGTCCAAAATCAGAACAAGACATGGGCTCCCATGTATTAAAAATTGGATGTCCCAAAGCTCATCGGTTCAATTTATTATAATTTTATGAAATGTAAAACACCTAAAACTTATTAGATTATGAAAATTGGATTATGTATTGCTTATCATGTCTCATATTCGACATTATTACGAAATTTACACTTTGAAGTCTTTCGTGACCGGACCAATTGCCCGACGATATTTATTTTTTCTCAATATGAATAGCTTTAAAAAAAAAAAAATTCAAGACATGCTGCACACAATGAAATGTACAAATCAATGTTGAGAACTCTGTTCTCCTATGCGTAACGCCTTATTGAAATACACAACAAAGAGAAATCTCAAGATTATTGAAATCGAAAGGAAAGTTTTCAATGGGTAATTCAATTACGTAAATTTATATGATTAAACTTTTATTATTATTTCCAGCCTTCGTGGCTCTGCACACCCAAATTACGTCACATTTGGTGTAAACTTTGAATCTAGGCCATGAAATTCAAGTGAAAAAAATAAAAATCGAACTCCCCAAGGGCATTCAAAAATTTTCAAAGCGGGGAAAAAGTAGAATTAGGCAAAAGTCGAGGGAGTCAATATGCAGAGCTAAATGACCAAAAATAAAAATAAAAATGCAGAGCTCCATTTGAGGAGGGGTTGATGGGACCCACTGGCACAGTTTAATCCGGCCGCCCCGGTTTGTCGTCTCTCTCGTCTCCGTTCACGCCTCCCCTCCTCTCCCCCTCCGCTCCGTCGTCGTTCCTCTCCCTCTCCCTCTCCCTCTCCCTCTCCCTCTCTCTCCTCTCTCTCCTCTCTTCTCTCTTCTCTCTCTGCGGAGTCTGTACTTTAAGCTCTAGTCTCTCTCTCTCTCTCTCGCGGACACATACATACACGCGTATCTGAGTAGGATCTTCGATCTCACTCAAACAGCGTCTGCGCCATCTCTGTTTTCCCTCCCTTACATCAGAAGTAGAAGTAGAAGTAGAAGAAGAAGAAGAAGAACTGTCCCCTGTACCTTCCCCTGTTCGGAGCCACCCCCTCCTCCCTTCCTCTTCTTCGACGAGGAATCTCCGGCGCAAGTTAGCAGCAGCCCCCCACCGCCCGCGGCGGCGCAGAGAACCGTGCGCGAGAGAGAGACAGAGAGGAGAGAGAGTGCGCAGGCCAGGCCAGGCCAGCTTCTCCAGAACTCTCGGGCCGTTACTATGATTATCAGAAAGGCCGCCCGGCGAAGGTCGCGTTTTGGGTCTAGGCTGCTCCTCCTCCTCCTTCGTTCCGCGGTTCGTCTTCCTCCTTCGCCTCCCGGGTCTCGGATCTCTCGCCGCCTCATGGCTGGCGATAACGAAGTCAACGCCAATGAATCTAAGGTGCCTCCCTCGAATCCCTCCCGCGATTCTTCGGCTTCTCGGTGTTCTCTTTGTGGTTTTGGGCGTTCGGGGGGGTCTGTGAT
This sequence comes from Eucalyptus microcorys, assembly GCA_014182515.1. NCBI lineage: Eukaryota > Viridiplantae > Streptophyta > Magnoliopsida > Myrtales > Myrtaceae > Eucalyptus > Eucalyptus microcorys. The sequence continues at coordinate 33,087,845 of CM024572.1, read as the reverse complement.
GATAATTGGAGCCGATTTGGCTATTTTGTTGGTGGATTTTTTTCTCGATGCTTCGATTTTTGGGTGGTTTCGCCTGAATTGGACCCGAGCTCGTTCGTTTGGAAAGGTGGTGCCTGAGGTGATTCTGCTTGGTTCGTGGAAAAAAAGCCGTGATTTTTTTCCCCCTCGCTGCGAGTTCAAAAAATTCCTGTGCTTTTCAATCGCAGTTCCGATTTACGATCTGTTCGTTGGCGTCTCTGCTTCTGGGCTTTTTTCCTTCTTCTTTTTTTATTTTTCCCCAAGATTAGTGGTTGAAATTTGAGTGTTAATTAAAGCAATGGAGAGAAGTTCTGGCTTGATCGGACGAAGAGTTTTTTGCAGTTTTCGCATTTAGAGTACGACGAGTCATTCCCGTTCTTACCTTTCCCGTTTCCTTTTCCAGTAAATTTCCCAGCTTCCCCTATCAATGATGATCTTCTCATTTTGCTGTGTGCATTTCTTGGTTATGCTGAAGATCAATCTGTGGTTTAACATGTCGAATTCGTGTCGCAATTGGTGACGCTCTGAGCGCTGATTTCGTGTTTTTCCCTCCTCCTCTTGTAGAGAGTTGTTCCCTTAAACACATGGGTCCTCATCTCCAACTTCAGGCTCGCGTACAATCTCCTCCGCCGGCCCGACGGGACCTTCAATAGAGACTTGGCTGAGTTCCTTGACCGGAAAGTGCCTGCCAACACCATTCCGGTCGACGGAGTCTTGTCGTTCGATCACGTCGATCGCCCCACTGGCCTTCTGAACCGGGTGTACTTGCCGGCGCCCCATGATGCATCTCAATGGGGATTTGAAGAGCTCGAGAAGCCTCTGAGCACCACCGAGGCTGTCCCTGTCATTTTATTCTTCCATGGCGGGAGCTTCAGCCACTCCTCTGCCAACAGTGCAATTTATGACACCTTCTGCCGCCGCCTCGTCGGCCTTTGCAAGGGGGCAGTCGTGTCGGTGAATTACCGCCGCTCGCCTGAACACAGATACCCCTGTGCCAACGATGATGGTTGGGCAGCCCTGAAGTGGGTGAAGTCGAGACCTTGGCTAATGAGTGGGAAAGACTCTAAAGTCCATGTGTATTTAGCTGGAGATAGCTCGGGCGGTAACATTGCTCATCACGTGGCGGTCAGGGCTGCTGAGGCCGAGGTGGAAATACTAGGTAATATCCTTCTTCATCCTTTGTTTGGCGGGGAAGAAAGAACCGAATCCGAGAAGAGATTAGATGGGAAATACTTTGTTAGAGTAGAGGAACGCGATTGGTACTGGCGGGCTTATCTTCCAGAAGGGGAAGACCGAGATCACCCTGCCTGCAATCCCTTTGGTCCCCGTGGCAGAAGCCTCGAGGGGCTTAAGTTTCCGAAGAGCCTCGTCGTTGTGGCGGGTCTGGACATTCTCCAGGACTGGCAAATAGCTTATGTGGAAGGGTTAAATAGGAACGGTCAAGAAGTGAAGTTGCTATATCTGAAGCAGGCCACGATCGGCTTTTACTTCCTCCCGAACAACGAGCATTTCTACTGCCTGATGGAGGAGATCAAGAACTTTGTCAAGCCTAACTGTTAAATATAAGACCCACTTAACCTTACTTACAGGCAGAAGCAGTCCATACATAACAGAAGCTTGACTGTTTTCAGGTTTTGTATTTGGTTTTCCATCTATTGCAGTGGTGGGTTGTGTAGTATATTTTTCTTTGGTTTTTCTCCCCTCTTTGCTGTTCTAGCATTTGTGGTGGTAGAATGAGAGTTCTATTGATCAGTCGGGTCTCTGGAGATAGTGGCCTTCGTCGCGGCGGATCGGACTCTGCTATACAAATTGGCGAGATCGTCTTATATCTAATATAACCTCTTACTGTTGTTCAGCTTCCAGCTGAGGATTAATGGGGTGGCAGGACTTGTGGCATCGACGCGGGGTGGTCGATCGATCTGGTCTTAGCAGGTGATCATTCTTAGGAGCACTAATTTCTGGACTTTGATTATACACTCGTGGTATGGACTATGTATGTGATACTTGTGGCCTAGAGAAATACAAGAAAAGGCTTTTGCCTGTATATTTTCCTTCTCGAATGGACTGGTTCTCTCTCCCTTCTGTTCTGATGGCGAAACCACTTGTTGGCAGGCAGTATTCATGTGCACGCTCTATAGTTAAGACTTGGTCGATGCGCTCTTGTAGTTTGTCACGAGGAAGGACGTTTCTCATCGCATTGTAAAAGGGGAAATCGAAGTCTTCATTGGTTGGATTAATCAATTCTTCAATAATGTCCAAGAACGAAATCACTGTGCAGAAACATAACATCAGTCAAACCAAGAGAAAGCTTCAATGCACGTAGTAGTGCAGGAGTTTGAAATCCTGCAAGGCACGAGATTCTCATCTTGATCTTCCACTTAGTCACTTGGATCCCACTAGGAATTCATGTTCAATTCATTTGGCATCCGGAAAAGCCCCTCACCAAATCCCCGACACGAATCATACAATTGCACAAGTTTTTAAAAGTTACAACACAGAGATTGATGTGCAAAAAATCGTGACGAGTTAAACATATGCTTGCGATTTACCACGTTGGTCGATGAACTAACGTTGTTTGCTAAGTGATCCGATTACAATGGGCACGAACAAGCATGTGGCGCGGCGGACCATCCCAGAAAATGCCCCCAAAGCCAGACCCACAACCAACAAAATTTTCCCAGGAAAATGAGAGCCAAAAGGAGAGAGGGAGAAAGAGGAGAAAATCATTGGGGGAGGGGTCAAAATCATGGGCTCTCGCCATCTTTCCACATCGGTTTGATTAATTCTTGGCAGCTTGCGATTGCCCCCATTCTTAAGATGATGGAGGTGCGTTTTGGAGCTTTGGGAAAACAGCAAGAAATTGTGTTGAATTTGTCTTTGTTTGGTGGAGGGGAAACCCATCTATTGATGGTTGGGATTTCTTGGATCTATTATGAATTCTGGGGACACTTTACTTTAAAAAAAAAAATAATATTGGTTGGATTGCTTTTTTGGAGGGATTAAATTAATGGGCACTAAGTGGTAGGAACAGCTAAGCAGGACAAGGACATGGAACCTTGTCGCAATTTGACTTTCTAGGCCCTCCTTAAATTTCCTTTGTTTCTTTGCTTAGAATATGTTCTTCTGGTTTGCGCCCTGTCACTTTTATAATCACTAGCGGGGGCCTTCGCATCGGTTCAATTTTAATAATGATTTCCCTAACCTTTTCTTGTTCAGATTATCTCGGTGTTCTCTAATTGCTAACGTCCTGCTGTCAAAAACTGTCCCCCCCCCGGACATGTCGTGTGAATGCATTCTCCATTGGGACAAGATGGAGTCACACTGTTTGCCAATTGGCTTTTGTTTGATAGTCATTAGGGATTGAAGACAGCATCTCATTGGTTGGGAAGAAACATCGTTTAGGATACGTGGATTGACTTCTGTCGAAGAAAGTCACGATTTTCTTTCGTAATGATAATTGATGTGATTTTATAGGGGATGAGTTTAGACATGATCTCTAGAGTGATCACTGTTTTGATAATGTGTGGTCGGTCATCCCGATGCTTGGAACGACATCATGTTGCGGTCACGTCTCTTGTGTTCCATTTGAGCTTCATCCACCGTTTGAGATGAGACATTGCATTTTTGTTGGAGTCAACCTTGAAATTATGTCAACAAGCACAATGGACGGTGCATGTAATGTTGTGATTATGGCAACAGGAACCAATTATGAAATTGTTTTCCATGTTCATGAATGAGGATCACATTTCCTAACGTCTTATTTATTCATGTCATGTTTTTTCGATAACTTTATGGAATGACTCATGAACATATTAAGTTCATATATTTGACCGGTGCTTGTAGCCTTGATTAAGAGCAATCGGAACGTAGTTGATAGAATTCAAACGCGTGACCTCCACCTACTGAACTGAAAATCCCTCAACGTCCTAGCCGACTGCATAAATTTGAGGTTTTCATTATTTCCTCACGATATTTATCCTCAATTTTTCTTAGTATAAGCTGACGGTTATCTTACATAACATTTTGCTATCCAAGCACCTCTTGGGTGGGTTTGTAAGCCACATTTAAATTACCCATTAAATTAAACTTCGCATGTGATTCTGCAAGTTGATTATAAAACCTAGTGAGTTCAACTGCTACAGTTTTGTCTATGTTGAGGTGTTCAAATCAAAGAATGGCTCAAATTCAACCTCTAATGTAGAAAATAATAAAAAATTAAATGTAATAATCACGCCAAACCATTAAAACTAAACTCCATTCTTTGATCTGAATATGTAACTTTTTCAACGTATCAATGTGCTGCGATTTTTTGTTTTTGGAAAAATTACTAAAAAAAGTTATATGCCTATTTGCACTTGCACCAATTGCTAATTCACTCTTAAATATTTTAATTTATCCAATTTAGTACTAAATCTATTGTTCTTATGTCAATTCAGTTATAAACTTTTTGACAATTTATCAATTTAGTCCTAAATCTTTTGACAATTTACCAATATAGTCATTTTGATAAATTTTAACAAAAAATCATTGATGCGGCAGTTTGGGTAGCATTGGTTGTCCTCTTTGGCACTATCGGCATTGATGTAAATAATTTTTATTTTTATTATTTTTATTATTATTTTATTATTCTTTTTTTTTTCCTAATCTTAGGCAAGCAATCCTCGACCAGATTTAGGCAAGGGCATCATGTCCTTGCCTAGACCAGTTGAGGATGAGCGATGGCAACCTCACTGTCCTAAGGTTAAGAAAAAAAAGAAAAAAAAATTCACAATGAATTTTTTAAAAAATAAAATAATTTCCAAGTTGGCGTCAACCATACTATATATGACGATTGACACTGACTAGACTATCACATTAGCAATTTCCAGCAAAAAAACTAGCTAGAAAGACTAAATAGGTAAACTATCAAAATGTTTAGGATTAAATTAGTACAATTAAAATGTTTAGAACTATTTGTACAAATATAAGATTTAAAATTTTTTTGGTAATTTCTCCCTCCAAATTTCATGTGCTATACTTTTAAAAGTATGTTTGATTGACTTGACAACCTTGATTTTGAGGCTATTAGAGAATTTTCATATAGTCAATGACTCCGTCTCTCACTCTCACCTTATACACATATATGTGTGCCACTTGTGCTAATATACAATAGACATTAGGGTGCGCTCTGGAAAATATTGTTCTAAAAATGATAATTTGTATCATTTACAAAATTTACTAACAAGAAATATTTTCAGCTTTTATGAAAATTATTTAGACATAAAGTATTGTCGATAATGAAAGTATGTTTCATAAATTAATTTTAAACGATATAAGTGATTATTTTTTGAAAATAATTTTAAAATAATTTATTTTTTACGAAGTAAATGGAGCCTCGGTTTGTTTCCATTTTTGGGCAAAGGAAAAAGAAAGAAATTCTGTTTGTTTTTGATCTTCTATTAAGTGGTGTCATGGTTCCAACCTTATTTGGACAAGCCCAACAATTGCTTCCTTGTGTACGATGATGGCCCACTTTGTCATGGAGAGAGCTCTATTCTATGGTCTTAAACAGATATCTAACCCTGATGCAACTAATTTTGTATAATGCCTTTTGTAAACATATATACGATTTTACCTTTATTTTACCTTTTCCAAAGTAGAATTGCGAGGCAGATTCTTTATGTATCAAACGATTTGCATCTACCTAGCATTCGGCCCACGGTCTGTTCGGTCTTTAAAAGGTCAGTAGGGTATTTAATGGGCCTGAAATTTATCAATCTAAAGTGAATTTTCTCGTCATAAAAGAATTGACCGCAAGCTTTGTGGAGAATTTTACTGAGGCGTGAGCAACATGCCATCGACGCAGGATCGGTAAAAGTTCAAACACAACATGACCGAGTACGAGAACATATCTTGTACCAAAAATTGGAAGTTAAAAACCTTAGAAATTAACGCAAATTAATGTTGCACACACACACAAAGATTAGAGCATTCGACAATGTATTAATAGAAATGATCCGTACTCGATCCGGTCCGGTCCGTTTTCAACATGAAACTGAGAACCGGACCGTTTACAATCCGGTCCAATGAAGTCGATTATTATTATTATTTTTGGCTATTACTTGAAACCGGATCAAAATAATATTTAGTTCGCATTTTACTAATTTTTTTTAAAAAAAAATAATAAAAATCATATTCAGTCAGTTGGGTCCAGTGACTTTTAAGAATCGAGAAGTAGACCAATAATCCCGAGAATTGGATCCAATCGGCCGGTCCAATCCGGTTCGGATGGTTACGATTCGACCGGTCCGTTTTGCACGTGGCTATGCCGGCCCACAGCTGAGCCCGGTGCACGCGCGCGCGGGAGAGTGCAAAGCACCAACCCGCTGCGACGTTGACCGAACGAGGAGGGGCGGCACTAGACATCTAGACATACACGATAAAGCACGCGGAAGGATATCTGGACTCCGCATGATATCGGGAGGAGAAAAAATGAAAATGAAAAGAGAGAGAGAGAGAGAGGGGTCGGGCATTATCCATTCAGCATAGGAGGCGGGGAAGAAGGAGACAAAGCCCATGAAATCATCAGGTCAGTGTGGTTCTTTATTGGGATTCTTTGGGTTTTGCCCTGATGAGTCGGGGGCTCGTGCATGTGCCTGGTTTCCACTGATCTTGTGACGGGCGCGATGCGTGGTTGATCTCGACACGCTTGTGACTGTCGTCGTGGGCCTTTTCAAGAATTCTTTGGGACAATTGGGTGGAATTCATTGCGCCGTGTGCGAGCTCGTGGTTCTTGGTTCATATTCTTATGCTCGAGTTCTTGATTTCGGCCACTTAGTATGACGGGGGGAAGGCAAGGTTAGCTAGGGGGAAACCGTATTCTTGGTTGGTAACGTGACTGTTGTTTAATTGTCTGGCTTTGGTTGGTCGGTCGGTCGGTTGGTCGGTATTCTACGTGTTTGCACTTAGTGAAGGCGGAATTAAGATGTTTCCCCCCGTCTTGTGTGTACTTTCTACTGGTTTTTAAAAAAAGTAAAGGACTGGTTTGGCAGGATTGGTGGTGGGATTACTGTTTAACTGCGACATGGATCGAGCAATGTCGCTGTTCACTCTGTCGCCACTGGCGGTATGAACACGGGAATGCATTTTGGTGCTGGTTGGCGATCGATTGCTGAGATGGGGTATGCGATGAGCAGACTAGAGATTGAACCTGAGTCGTGTGAGGAAGAGAAGAGCTTGGATGGGGTTGGCAACAGCCAAGGACCGAATGAGTTGCCGAGATGCTTGGATCACGAGTTAGCGCATTTGACGAATCTGAAGTCGAGGCCCCACGAACATTTGATCCGAGATTTCCCTGGGAGGCGGGCTCTGCCTGTTTCCACCGTTAAGATGCTGGCGGGTCGAGAGTGTAATTATTCACGAAGAGGGAGGTTCTCTTCTGCTGATTGCTGTCACATGCTGAGCAGATATGTGCCTGTTGATGGTCCTTCGCCCCTGGATCAGATGACTAGTCGAGCTTATGTTTCGCAGTTTTCAGCTGATGGTTCTCTATTTGTTGCTGGCTTTCAGGTACAGCATGTTTTACTTGAACTTGAACATGTTTCGCGGGAATTGTAACGTACTAAATTGTTTAAGCTTCAACATTTTACCACTTTCTGCGGTCACAGAACCTGACCCTAAGAGAGATTTCCTATGTCAGGTTTTTTTGGTGTATCCTCTTATCTGGCTGTATGGTATAAGGTGTGTCAATGTAGTAAGTTTGATTTCTAACTCTACTTTTCCAACAACCTCTGCAGGGTAGCCACATTAGAATTTATAATGTTGATAAAGGATGGAAATGTCAGAAGAACATTCTTGCCAAGAGTTTACGGTGGACGATCACTGATACATCTCTTTCTCCTGACCAGCGTTACCTTGTGAGTTCATGTATCTCTTGCAAGGAACTAAATCTTTATCGCCTGAAGTTTTTTGTATTCCAAGTCATAGAACATCTCAACTCAGTCTCGAGAAACTAGGTACAGCATATGGATGTTGCTAGCATCTGTTGCTCACTTCAGGTGTGCAAGTGCATTATAAGTTTTGTTATGCCAAAATATTGTACTTGTATGTAGTAAAAATCGATAGACACACACATAGAGTAGATGTTTTTATTCCCCGAGAAGTGTTATGCGTGTGACTCATGGTGAAATTTGACTTTTGGGGCATGGGGGCCGACTCTGGCCCCTGGTGTTAGTGGGTCAGAGAAACTATACAAGATGACACTTCTTTTATTATTTAAAATGTATGGGAAATAAGTTGGATATCAATTCAAGTTCTTAGAGTTTCTAATGAGGTCATGAATGCTGAAAAACCAACATACTCTTCTGTATTTTGAGAGATATTTCAAGTCTTGTTCTCGTTTTTGTTCTGCTTCTGGAATGTGCATTTCTCTTTCGTGTGGATGTGACTGTCTTTAGCTTTAATTTATCGTCAGGCATTCTTATAGGAATGTACATTGAGAGCTACAGTTGCGTGTCATACTCGGCCTTTTTGCGTTTCCATCCTTCAGGAAATTACTAGTGCTATTCAGATAGTTTCATGTAATTTGCTGTTGGCTCTTGATAAAGGTCCTAGGAGCTAGGATAATCATACATACCAGATGTTATTTCATAGTAATGCAAGGCCTCTTTCACTTGATTGGTGAGTAGCTGATTCTCAAAGTCAAGTTGCTCATTTGTGATACTATAGTAGATTGGAGTTTTGTTCTGTTTTTACTGTGAATATGGCTTCTCCAATGTTAGAGAATTTGTGATGTCACTTGAGAAGAGGAGAAAAAAGATTAGATGCATACAAGTCCAATGGAATTCAGTGCTTGGTGTACACAAGGATTTCTTAAGTGATTGAACGCCGGAAAGAATTTCTATGAACAGCAAGAGAATTGATTTTTGCTGGGTTAATTCAAGCATTTTGTCATGGCATTTTATTACTCACATTCTTTGGCACTTTCTTTCTGCGGGTTGAAGCCTTCTTGTTTCTTTATATGCTAATTCTATCATCAGTTGAATATAGATATATCATATATCTCAAATAACACTGCTTGCTTACTTAGCAAAATAAGATATATCATATCTATCTCTAACTTGCAGGTGTATGCCAGTATGTCACCCATCGTCCATATTGTTGACATTGGCTCTGCTGCTATGAATTCTCTTGCAAACATCACGGTAAAAATATAACTAAATTCAGATTTTTTTTTTCTTGTAGAAGCAATATGTCATCTTTGACACATTGGCCTACCATGACAATTTTCTGATCATTCTTAAACATATAAGTTCGTATTGTTTATATTCACATGCAATCTTACAAGGATGGTTTCCTCACATTGAAATCCAACATGGTTGAGTTGGGTTTCTCCTGTGGTGGGCAAAACAGGTGCCCTAAAATTCTGGATAACTGAAATAGTCCGAAGCAAGAATTTTGGTTTTCTCTTATCCAGTCCCTTCTGAGCTCAACAATTCGTTAGACTTTCTTCAGCATGTTTTGACTTGGGAGTTTAAAAGCCCTCAGAACTCAATTGAAGCAACATTGGAGGGTCTCTGTGCCTCCTCCTTGTGGATGCACAGTATTTAATCTTGTGCAGCTCTTGATTAGTTCTCACCTACAGTTTCTGCCTGAGGAAATATGGCCAGATTCACAATGGCTCAATCATCTTTTGGCTGCATCAGGTGGTTGTTCCTAAGTCAGCTGGCTAGAGTAAATAAGAAGGATACGAGTGATTTGAGAGTCTCCAATGAATAGATCCAAGAACTCCTGCTCTTAGCATTTGGACTTTTTCCTAGAACCTGACTCCACCAGGCTTAGGTTGGCCTGAAATATTGGAAATTCTTGTACTTCTGTAGTTTATTCTTTATATGCTTTAAAATGGGTCTGCTGTGCTTATCAAAGCTTGTGCCTGAAAAACAGTTCCTATTCCTCTCATTCAATTATTAAGCAGTCAGTGATAAGATTTTCAAATTTCTCACCTGATTTTGGTTAGTTCCTGCAGCAGTTTTCTAACAGAACATTCTTCTGGTAAATTTGGCAGAGGAAACTGAATCGTTAGTACCTTTAATTACTCACGGCACCTGTGTCCTTTGCACACTTTTTGAAGCACTTAAAATGACAAATTTATCAGGTTTATAATCACATCTGCATTCTTTTGATGGTTTTTCCCCTTTTCTTCCCTAGCCAAGTGTCTGTATTCACTAAGCTGGACAAGAACTACTTAATGTACTATTATGAGCTACTACGATTATGGTAGTTTGATGGCATGAGCATGCTTATTGTGCATATGAGAGGCCTGACTTTGCGCTTTTGCAAATCTTAAGGTGATGCCGGTTAATGAATTCCCATGGAGTTCTGATTTTTCTGACTATCCTTACAATTATGGATCAAAACTTTTGAAATAAACATTCGAGAAAATAGACAAGATTATGCAGGAGTTCCTTTTATCTTGTCCGATGTTGATGAAATGAACAATCTCCTGAAGATTTCATTTTAAGCAAAATGATGGATTGATAGGTTTCTTGGCTTGGAGATATGGTGCTTATGTTATTGGAGTTCACCATCTCGCCTCCCATGTTGATTTTCTTTCAGAATATGTTTGCTAGGCATTCTTGAGTTGAGGTTATATGACTCCATACCTCTTCTATTATCTGCAGGAGATCCATGAGGGTTTGGATTTTTCCGCTGACAGTGGACCATATTCTTTTGGAATCTTCTCTGTTAAATTTTCTACCGATGGACGAGAAGTCGTTGCTGGAAGCAGTGACGATTCTATATATGTCTATGATCTTGTGGCAAATAAGCTTTCCCTCAGAATTCCAGCACATGAGGTAAAACTTTGGTAGTTCTTGTCCTTTTTTGGATTTGTTCCTGATACGCTTTTGCCAACTACTCAGAACTTAGAAGGTTGGTGCTCAGTGTTCCCGCAGTGTTGCTTTTATTCTTTCGAATCTGGTTCTATATAAGTTTGGTTTTGAATGGATCTCTATCTGCCTGAGTAAATTCTTTCCTTTTGGAGATATAATAGCTCTTAACAGTAATTCGTGATTTCCTGAGCAATACGCCATGATTTTGGATTCTTGGTAACCAGCCTTGAATTATGATTTCAAACCTCTCTTGGCAGCTGATATGACAAATCTCTTCATGCAAAAGGTGATACATATCTTTGGAAATGTAAGAACCATTAAAAGTAATTGAAAAATGCCCCTGCAATATGCCGTGAGTTGCAATTCTGAACCCTCCCTGGGCAGCTGATATGTCAAATTCTTGATCCCAGAAATGATGAACATATAGGCCAAGAATTTTTTTTCCCACTCAATTTTAGAGTTAGTCTTGTACAGCTGGTTTTATTGAGAATTACCACCTGACAATGTTGTCAGTTAGCTACCATTAAATTAAGTTTCCACTTTCCCTGTGGTTTTCTCTTTTTCTTTTTCCTTTGTCATGGAGACTCCAGAAGTCTATTAATGATTCAAGGCAGTTAGTTTATTTCCAGTCTTCAAATATAGTGGTTTTGCACAATGCAAATATCTGGTATTGGTGAAAATGAGTGAATTACGAGAAAGGATTTGTTGCCTAGATTATTCATCTTGATTTTCCACCCATGCTCCTGCGAGGTCACTATGCCAAAATTGGAGATTCTACTTTCTTTTCTCAGGTTGTTAGGCAAAATGATTTTTCAAATGAAAGGCGGCTTGACGAAATTTTCGGGTTTTGTTGTTCTTTCCCTTTCCTGTTATATAGTGGTCAAAGTGGACTTAAATTGTGGTTGCCTCTCTTGCAATTATCCTTTTGAGGTTGGAAAAGGAATGAGGGACTTCTTTGTCAGAACTCTTGCTCCTTCTGCATTTTTAGCTGAGGAAGTATGCACATCAGAATGCAAGTGCAAAAGTTAAAAGATTATAGGGGGAAAAAAATAAATTGCTTGTGCACTTTGTCTTGTGGATTACTGTGCATTGAGTACCCAATTTACATGCAGTTAATATGTTTTCAAAACCAATCCATGCACACAGTTACCTTCAGAAAACCTTATACTCCGATATCATCATAAGCTTAAAAGAGATGAGTGCATTGGTTGGTTAGAACCTGAATATCTGCAGAGTTAGTGAGTCTCTACCTTCAGGTCCCTTACTCTGGTTGCACCTAATCATTATTTTATGCAATTATTTTCTCCTACTTCATGCATCTACTGCCATCTCCATTCCTGAATATCTATTCTACTTTGTCAACTTCTGCTGGAGAAATAGAACTCAACAAGTTTTTAGAATCTGATTTCGTTTTTTAAATTGCAGTCTGATGTGAACACAGTATGCTTTGCTGATGAAAGTGGTCATATAATTTATTCTGGGAGTGATGATACATACTGCAAGGTACTTAAGCCCAGTTCCCTGGAGATCTTTTGGTTACTTTATTTGTTTTTTTTAATAGCCTTTGGTTATATTAACTTGTGTAAATTATTTGGATATGATGCACATTCAACACGTTATTATATGGGTGATAATCCAGTCGTTGTGGAAGCAATTGTGGGATTCTTTTAATTTATTCATCAGTTCTCTTAATTGTGTTTCATAAACACTTCCCATGTAATTGGTGTTTGTATCCACTGTCTTAGCCTATTTTGCACCCAATGCAAACAAATGTGCTCATTTACAATTGATATCACACATAAGGCAGTGGTGGAAAAGGCTTGTTCATTCTTATTGCTTGTATCATCCTATTTATGATATTCTCATGGTTATAAATAACTGAGCATATTGCGCAAATTTATGAACACATGCATAGCGAGAACTTGCAACTGCAAACTTTAATATCATAACTATCATGACTATTATCTGAGAAAAAACTAAAAGCTGGCTCACCCTGTCAACAAGACATTGTGTGGGAGGCATGTCCAGTATCTGATTGACGTTACAATTAGGTAGGTCTTTGATTTTTTGACTATTGATGGACTGGTAAGAAATGATGAAACATGTGATTATGGTATTGTTCACTTGCTTCCTACAATTTGATGTTGGCCTATTTTATCTCCGTTCTCAACCATGATGAAGTTCATCAGTCAAACAATTATATAGCATTCATTTGGCAATTAGATTAAGTGACACCATCAAAGTACTTAGCCCAATTGTTTTTCAATGTCACACTTCTTTTTCTGTTGATTTCGAGTGTCTATTGTTGGTTTCTCCTGACATGCAGTTCAATTAAATTTTGGCTTGAAGCTCTGGCAGTAGTAATAAATTATAATTATCATTCTGACACTAAGTTTTCCACTCTCAGAAGGCATGTTCTTTTCTTCAGTGTAACGTAACTCAAGTCTAATTGTGTCTAAAATTACAACATCTGTCCCATTCACTAGATGTAATCTTGGCTAGATTTTTTAGCGCTTTTAAACGAAAGCAAGTGGAAGCCATTGTTTTGTTATAAGACCTGTTTCATTTTTTTTTATCCTTCCCAAGCTGCTCCTTAAATGATAGATTGTTACAACTATGGGTTGTGTCATCTAAGAAAGTATCTGCACAGACAAAACCTTGATATGCTGCTAATTCATCCTTCAGGCAGTGCCTTTGAGCACTGCACGAATGACCCTATTTGTCTTCATTCAATGTTAAAGAAATGGAGGAATCGAGATTTATGAGTTCAGAGGAGAACTGAAGCAAGCTGGAATTTTGGTTCCATAGGGAAATGACATTATTAATTTTGTAGGTGTGGGATAGACGTTGCCTGGGTGCCAGAAATAAACCTGCAGGAGTTCTAATGGGACACCTTGAAGGCATTACGTTCATTGATAGCCGTGGTGATGGTCGTTATTTCATATCAAATGGCAAAGATCAGACGATCAAACTTTGGGATATCCGGAAAATGGGCTCTGATATCTGGTTAGTGTGCTCAAGTTCCATGTGCTGCGTGGAATTTGATTTTGATGTCCCTAAGCATTGATGCCTACTTCCAGATTTTTATTAAAAAAGTTATGTTAATGAGTGCCTGTAGAGCAGTGCCTCTAGTGCTCTAGAGGCACTGGTTAAACATACCTAATGAGGAAAGGTTCTGCTTCGGAAACATTGATTAAATTTATCTTGAGAAAAATCAGTGCAGTGAAAATCATATTTTTCCTTATTTGCTTACTTTAAAAATGGAAGCTGAGTGAACGATTATGTTGATGTGAATTGTTGCAATGCAATATATGAGCATGAAAATGATGAGCAGATGGAAGTATTAGAATTCGAAGTTGGAGATGCATATTGATGTATGGGGTGCAGATAGATGACTGGCCGAGTTCTTTGTTGACTCTTTTGAATTAATCCTCTTTCACTGGGCTTGCTTACATCTCTTTTCTGCCAGAGATGGACGAGCGCAGAGTTTTAACTCTTTTACTTTGGTTGATTTGGTGCAGCCGTCGAGGTTTTAGGAATTCTGAATGGGATTACAGATGGATGGACTACCCACCCCGGGCTAGGGATTTGAAACACCCATTCGATCTGTCAGTGGCAACATATAAAGGCCATTCGGTGTTGCGTACTCTTATTCGGTGCTACTTCTCCCCAGTACATAGGTAAGAAGAAGCAAACATTGATTGAAAGTTCAAATTAAATCTGTACATGAGTATGTGGCGCCCGAGTTTGATCCACACCAAGCTCCTAATAAGCTCGAATGCTGATTTAGTTTGCAGTTAATGTGGGCGAGTCCTTTTACCAAGACTAACTTGTTAATTTCATGAATTTATTGTGTGCAGCACTGGTCAAAAGTATATCTACACTGGATCCCATGATTCCTGCGTTTATATCTATGATGTGGTACGTAATTCTTTTCATACTAGGTCGTTCTACTTCAGAATTATGTTTGTTGCTGTCCTGTTTTAACATCAACATGGAGATGCCAAATATAGGATGGCATGAAATCTAAATCTTGTTGACCCATCATACCGGTCACTTGAGATTATGCTGGAAAAACTTTTTACACTCTTACGCACAACAAAAGCGGGTGCTTCTCCTTCTTGTTGGCTAGTCACAAGAGTGGAAGAAGATTCTCCGACTGAATATGTGCTTCTCCTTCGGACATTTGGCATGAGGATCAAGAGGTCCAATGAGATACATTCTCATCATAATCGAATTATTATGTAGCATCTGTTATCAAATGCACTCAAGATGCATATACACACAACCGTACATTTGCATACATGTTTCGTCTCTGCCTAGATATTCACTATGTAAGAATTTTTCGGTGTTTTTTCCGTTGAATTTGCTTCGAATAGGTGACTGGAGCTCAAGTTGCGGCCCTCAAGCACCATAAATCGCCGGTCAGAGACTGCAGTTGGCACCCGGAGTACCCGATGATTGTGAGCTCTTCTTGGGATGGGGATATTGTGAAATGGGAATTCTTTGGGAACGGAGAAACTGAGATCCCGGCGATGAAGAAGAGGGTCCGGAGGCGGCATTTGTATTAAAAGATACTTACCGTTTTTCACTCGATGACGATTGGCCGGATAAATAATCGTTTATATAGTCCTAATAAGTTCCATCTCATGTACAGATAAGGTGTATCATTCAAGCTATAGTCCCAAACGACACGCGATTCGTGAATTTCGTTGTACATAATCGACCTTTCGAATGTAATATTGAGCCATTGTTGCTTGTTACAAGCTTCCGTTCCCTCAGCGTCTACTTCAGTGGAGAAAAATCTTTCTTGAAAGCGTAGTTTCCCAAATAAATGGCGTGGCGAAATTGTGATCCGGGCGACCGAGCCGCTCAGACCCTGTAACTGGACACTGGTCAAAGTTCGTAATAAAAAAAAAAAAAAAACCATCTTTTATCTGCCCAACTCTCCGCTTTGCTCACCATTCGAAGGAGAGACCAAAGTACGTATTCACAAGTCTTAAAATGAGTGAATTCCTCCTCATCCCGGCTGGATTAGAATAAAACGAATAGCAGTGTCTCTTTCTACCTTCGAGGATCTCGAGTGAGTAGTTAATTAGAGGCCATTCGATTCGCTTTGGTCTGGTTCAATCTTTGGTGGACCCAATGGACTTTTCTCATATGCAGGCCTATGTAGATTCAGCTGAAAAGTAAGATCTTTAGAAGGCTTTAATTTTAGCTCCCCCTCCAAAAATGTATAAATTATAAACCAAAAGTGGGATTAGTTGTAAAAGCTTTTACGCTCTCCCCTAGCCAAATTTCTTCTTCTCTTAAGAGGAAGGAAGGAAAAATGGATAAATGGACATTGTTTTGGAAATTGCCTATGTGGTTTCGTCCTGAGTGAGAAAGAATGTCGATGTGAACGTTCACATTAAATTGACCTGCCTTTTGTCGTCTGTCCACTTTAACTCCCCCCCGGGGCCCAAAATTTTACTTTCTTAATTTTTTTTTTTTTTGGGTTTTTGAGAGCTTAACTAAGTAAATACTAGCGTTCTATATGTCAATTTTTTTTTTTGGAGAAATTGGGTAAATCATGTAATTAAGTGGATGTAGTGCCTGGTGGGTATTTATATAACGTGAATATTTGGTTACTTTGTGAAGGAAGATTAATTGATAGTTTTGATTTTTATATATCTTAACCCAAAGGTAATAATGGACTAGAAAGAAAAGAGGAAACAAACACATGTTTTGGTTTCAATTTATAGATAGGTTTTCTTTTTGTGTGAAAACCACTTCTTAAAAACCCCTTCTTCATTAACCATGAGTTTTGTATTTATTTTGAACCTTTGTCAATCTTTTTTCTCGAGAAAATTATTTAACCACTTCTAAATGTATCGAATCGATACCAATACATTTTTAAGTTTTTCAATTTTGTCAATTTAATTCTAAATTTTTGCATAAAATTCCAATGTATTTATTATTGCCTAATTGAACAATTCTCCCTTCTTTTTCCTTTTGGAGCATGGCGGTTACTATACAGCAAAATATGAAGCTGCAGGCTGCAGCTTGTCTCTCCAGGGCATCATCCCTTTCGAGCTCTAACGACAATAAAGTGTCGAGTGGGTCATTAATTAAATCGATTGACAAAATCTGAGTTAGCTTTTTAGTGCTTGGCAACTGAATCAATGCCTTGCTTGCATGAGTTAAAAGCAAATCGAACGTGGGACCATTTCGCCATGATTGGCCTGCATGTCTCAACATGACCCAACACCTGTGGAGTGTAGTGGTGTACTAAGCCTAGGTCTGATAACAATGCATTCCTCTCTTACAATGATTGTATTAGGGTTTCAGAGTTGTTGATTTGCCAGCCTGGCCTGCTGTGAGTGGCTCATCTCTTCTATCTTGAAAAAATTATTTCTATGCTTTTTTACATATTTTGTGCTAAACATTATTGTGTCTACCAATTTATATCCCATTCTATATTTAAATTCGTTTGCCCAAAAAGAAACAAAACTTGGAAATGCCAAAAAAAATTTGCCCGTTTGAATTACCTCAACTTCTTACTTTTTAGACTTTCATTTAACTTGAAAAACCGAAAATTGGCAGGGATTGTATGAGAATTTTCCGTGCAATTCAGGGTTATATTTATTGTTGGATGGTCGGTGGAGTTTGTCTTTTTTTTGTTTTTCTGATAATGACTATTTAGAATGAAAAGGACAGGGGTCAAAACGAGTCCATTAGAGGGAGAAGTCTAATTGTTGAAAAGGTGGTGTTGAATTGATTTGTAGCCTAGTCGCCCGGCAAAATAAAATCTTCTCTTCAAGGGCAAAAGGGTCACGAGATTTGTCAATTTGCAAAAGAAATCTTACTTCCCATCTCCATTAGATTAATTGCCCAAAAGAGAGAACAAATTACCCTCTGAAAAATCTAAAAACACTTGTTTTGCAATTGAAAAATTACAAGATTCCAACACCCCCAATAAGTATTCTATGGAGAACTAAAAGATAACCGTAATTCCAAAGAAAAAAAATAATTGCAGAAACATATACTCATATTACTGGCAGTAATTGACAAGCAGCATATATTAACCCCTCGAAACATCTATGATAATATTTTCCAACCAGACCTCTTATTATTCTCTATTTACCCAAACACCTATCACTGACGCAGTGACGAATAAATAAATTGAATCAAAAACCCACCCCCGGGCCCCCGCCCTGCCCCGTCTCCCACCAAATTAATCAAAATTTCTCCAAATTTTAATCCTATAAGTATCTTTTCTTCCAATTTTGCCCCCCTTCCAAAAGACAAAAAGACAAAAAAAGAAAAAAAAGGGAAACCAAGAAGCTTACCCGAATTCCCCATTTTACCCTCGCCACTGGCTGCACTGCGAAGTAGGCCGCGTCTTCTGCTTCCCGGCCTTCAACGGGCAAGGCGTCTGTACGGGCGGGACCATGCAATTGTACTGTAGGCAAAACGAGGTGCTCAGCGGAATGTCCGCCGTCGGATTGATCTCGATCCCCGTCAGGAAGTTGTGCTGCAGGTACAGCGTCTGGATGTTCGCGGCCAGCAGCCGGTCCACGAACGAGCCGGGCACCTGGCCCGTGAACCGGTTGTTGTTCAGGTACAGGTTCTGCACCGTCGAGAACATCGGGGATATCTGCCCCGACAGCCTGTTGTAGCTGAGATCGACGGTTGGGATCGACACCTGGCTCGCCGGCTCGACCGGCCCCTCGAGCCAGTTGCGCTGCAGCTGGAGGTTCGTGATCGGGAACGCGAATAGCCGGGCCGGGATCGGGCCCGAGAACCGGTTCATGCTGAGGTCGAGGTAGTTGAGCCGGTCCATCCGGCTCAGGACCCCGTCGACCGCCCCGCCCAGCTGGTTCCAGGAGAGGGAGAGGTACTGCAGCGAGGTTGGGAGGGTGAGCGGCCCCAGCGTGCCGGAGAGGTCGTTGTGCTTGAGGTCGAGCCGGGTCAGCGACTCGGAGACGAACGGGGGGACCGAGCCGGACAGCTTGTTGTGGCAGAGGATGAGGTTGGAGAGCTCCGGCAACGTCCCGACGGCGCGGGGGATCGCTCCGGTTAGCTGGTTGTAGCTGAGGTCGAGCGTGCGGAGGCTCCGGAGCAGGCCGAGGTTCGCCGGAATCTCGCCGGAGATGAAGTTCCGGCTGACGGCGAGGAACCGGAGGCTCTTGAGCTGGTACAGCGTCTGCGGCAGCGACCCGAAGACCCGGCCCGGGACGACGGTGAGCTCGGCGAGGGAGGAGAGCCGGCCGACCGCCTGGTCGATGCGGCCGGTCAGGCCCGGGGAGCCGGCCCGGGGGTCGCCGAGGTTGAGGGCGATCACCCGGTCCGAGTCGCAGAGGACGCCGGCGAAGTTGCATGGGTCGGCGGTGAAGTCCCAGGAGCCGAAGAAGGTGGACCCGGGCATGTCGTCGAGCGACTTCCGGATCGATTGGAGGGCCAAGAAGTCGTTCGGATCAAGGATTGCGAGAACACCAAGACGGTCACTCGTCGTCAAGCACATTGCGCATATCACGACCGACAGCACGCTCTGGAAGCGAGACCTCACCGCGACGACCCTCTGCTTTGCCATGGCAGAGACGAGAGCAGAGGTGCTGGGGGTCTGGCGGGTGTCTGGCTTTATAGTGGAGAAGTGCTATTCCGTGAAGAGGGCGAGTGCTGTCCGAGCGGTTCAGAGCGTGAGAGCTTTAATGGAGGCGACTGGCTGTCAACGAGAATTTATACGCGCAGGGAGAGAGAGAGAGAGAGGTGGCTTGAGGGAGAAGGAAGGGAGGACCAGGCGGGACACGGAGGGTTGACGATCTTGCGCTTGCTGGTGACGATGAATATGATGATGATGGATCGTCGCCGCCTCTCTCGCTCTCGAGAGCGATCCTCTCGCGTTGGCTTCTCGGAGAAGACGAAGAAGGAAGGAAATCTGGCTACGCTACAGTCCTCGCTAGACTGGTCTGGTCTGGTCTGGTCTTGTCTGTAGGCTACGCTGCAAGCTTTGCTTTTTTGCTTTGCTTCGGCCACCGCATTTTTCTATTTCTTTTTATTTATTTATTTATTTAATGAATAGTTGTTTACGAGTTGTTTTACTGGTGTGGTGTTTACTCTCTGGGGTTTTTTTTCTTTATTGGGAATGGAGTTCGGGGGACCAAACGGCTGTCCGAGCCTACGTGGGGAGCCCGTCACGCGAGGCTCGGGCGGGTGACAGGTCGGCACGGGTGGGGCTAGCCTCGGGCTCGGATCACGTGATCCGTCTCGTGTTTGGTCCCCCGGAGAAAGGAAGGAACGGGAGGAAGGAAGTGGGGGAACTGATCTTGGGTTCGGGTGCGGCGATGGTGCACGGCTAAAGCGTGAGCTCGGGGGCTGGTGCGGCGACACGTCACCGGTCAACGGTTGACTTGGTGGATGCCAGCTGTTTGTCATCCGCATCATGCTCGTCATCGAATGCTTGTTGTCCTGTCTGGACGTTCACATTCTTCATGCGAATGCTCTTTTGTTCCCCTTCGCTTGTCCATCATATCAATTCCCGGATCTTTTTTCTCTTTTACTTTTTACTTTTTATTTTTTTGGGTGGAATTGCCGTATTCATGTGGAAAAATTAGTGGCCTTTGGAGGGATTCCATGTTTGGAATCGCTTAAATAGGTTCTACGCCAGTTTGTGTGCTTGATCGAATATTTACTTATTTGATTCGATAAACCTAAGCGGTCCAATTTAAAAATAGAACATTTGTAACAAATTGCTTTTAGTTTGCAAATGAGCAAAATCGGAAGTCAAAACCTCGATTGTCTCGCTAAATCAAGCAATCAATTAATTTCACACAAAAAAAAAATTCTTCAAAATTTGGGCATGGACTTTTCGAAAAAAAAAAAGAATTAATGGAGGGTAAATTTCTCACGAGCATAACAATTTAGAGTTTTTGATGATTAAAAAATCACATGTGTATCGGTTTAGGGTGTATGATAGTTAATAAATTAATTTGACCTAAATTTATCACGGGTGCAACGGTTTGAGGTTTTTTTGTGATATTAGTTCTAAACTTAATTGCTTTTTTCCTCATAAGTTACTTGGTGAAATTAACTAGGTATTTTGGATGCTTCGTATTTACCTTATTTCTGGTGAAACTTCCTCATCGCGCAAAGCACCAAAAAGATGGCTCCAAGTCAGTTTTAATGTCGTTTTATTGTTAAAAAAATCTTTGGGTTATGTCTGTAATTTAAGAATTCCAAAAGTTTTCCCCAGTCCGAGATCTAGGTGATGGGCATTTTCGACATCAAATAAATTCTCCAATCCATATCTTTACTCCCTCGATAATTTAATCATTCCTAAACTAGTCTTAGTTTGGCCATAGTGGAAACGACACAGCTTCGAGGCAAAAACGAAAAAGAACAAAATAAAAATAAAAATTTGCCGTGTCAATAGCAGTCAAACCTAATATTCCATGTCGCAATCTTTTCAGTACGTGCGAACAAACATTGTAGTTTGACCCCTAAAAGGACATTGAATAATATGAATTAATTCGCGCAATATCATGCAGAATCAGTTAAAAGCAAAGCTATCTAACAATCTACCACAAGTCAAAAAGGGTCGATGACCAAACTCGCGAACTTCTCAACCAGCAAATTAATAATTGATTAGTAAGTTAAAATCAACTATTAAGATCTTGGAACATTTGAAAGTGGCACTCCCTTAGAAAAAAATAACTAACACATGCGGATGATTCTATTTTTTTTTTTTTATTTTTATTTTAATTTTTTGCCTGCCTCTTTGTTTTTTGGACTTTATGTCAATTTTATTGTAATTCAGAAGATGACAGCTTCATCCTCGAAAATTTTATGAAAATGATAAAAATGGGTGAATGCTGCTTGAATGGATACGACACATAGAAGGTCAATCCATGCTATGTATTTCTAAAACTTTTGAATTTGAATGATGTTTTTTTTTATCAGAATTGTACGCACAATTCTAATTTGAATGATATGTTCGAATTTGAACGGTGCATATTATATTATCATTTAATTTGCGTTTTGAATGTTTGGAATTTTGATAATTTGGATATGGAGATCAGTAAAGCGTACAGGCCAAAACAAAAATAAAATAATTAGTCAGAAGGATTATCTGTCAATCAAGAACTGCCAATTCAGAACCTGTCCGTGGTTAGTTGACTTTAGGTCACATTTAAGTAGTTCTTATCTGCCCAATCATGGCATTAAGTTAGATTTCAGTTGAACAACTCTCGATATAGAATTCTTATCGAATTATTAATTTTATATCATTAATTAACTTTACTTGGAATGAAAAGCAAACTCGAATGGGTCTTTTAATATGCCATGCTTTATCAATTCTGCAATTGTAAATGAAAGTAGGACCAGAAAACAATGAAAACAAGTGTTCATTTTATAATTATTCTTATTTTTTCGGCCGTATGTTATAAGCTTGTTAAACGAGATCATAGGACAATAATACTTCAAGAGATAACCCTAACCTATCATTAAAAAATATTTTAATTTTCAATATATTGATTATACGTGACACAAAAAAACCAATGCATTGAAAATAACAAACTTTCCTCAATTAGTTATTTGACAAATGTCCCAAAACTCCGTCAACATGTGATATACTTGTGGAGGCACTAAGTAACACTATCCATTTGTTCCACAAAAATTGAATGATTGGAAAAAAAAATATAATAAATTATTGCTTGAATCACTTACAAAAATATTTAGATATAAATTGTTATCATCAATAATAAAAATATTTTTGTTGACTACTTATTTCAAGTGATATAAGCGATCAATTTTAGGAAGATATTTTTCAAATCATTTAATTTTCACAAACAAACGCGCTCTAAGAAGGGTAAAAAGCAGCGAAAACAAGGGAAAAAATGTTCATGAAATCAATGGTAGATGAATTCGAGAACGCTTAACGTCTTGATCCACCCTCATTAGTCAAATTCCATGATGCATGTGCTACTACTAATTTACCTATATACAAAATTTTGTCCACCTGTCGGATCAAGCTTCTTGAAATGGACTTTCTAGAATTTTGGATCCTAATTTTCTTATCCAAACCCTAGCATGCAGTCTTTCTCAAAAATGAAAGTGCAGCCATGAACGGCCAAATCACCAAAGAGCAAATACTCTGCAAGCCGCAGTGGGCATGCCTGTGAATACGATCCGAGCAGACAGCACTCGCCATTGAAAAGGACCCCCCCCGGTTGGTTCATCTTCACCACCAGAGACGAGCGTTCAATCTCCGCACCAACTCCAACAACTCCTAAAAATATAGCGAACCGCTTCTTCCGCAAGCCCAGTGAATCTCGGCCGTCGGACTACCTATGATCCACGCGATACGACGGTTGAAATTCACCGGACTCGCGTGCCCCGGATCTACGGAAGTATCGCTCCAAAAATTACCCCCAAAGTTTTGCCCATAACACGTGCGAGGTTGCCTGCCTGGGCTTTGCCACGACGAGAAAGCTTGCAGCCGTTCAGGTAAAATAGCAGGTGAAGAAGGGGTTGTGGCTCATTTATGCAATTTGGGTGTGCCGTCTCTTTCGTCCAGCTATCCCCCATTTCCCCATTGAATTGCCTTTGATCCATTACGTAATCACGTGATGGGGGTTTTGCATGGTTTTCGCTCTCTCCGCGCTAAACCTAAACGTGATCAAGGGCACAAACGCCGGGATTAAAGAAATTGCGAGGGAATTTACCTTCTTTTTTCCGCAATGTAGTTGGCTTAACACTTGGAAAGTTAGCTTTTAGTCTTTTCTAATCCAAGGTGGATCCTAGGAGGAGCTTCGAGTGCTCCCACTTTGATTAGAGTTGGCAAATGAGTTGGTGTCTCTCTCTTGTTTAGATTTCATTGACCCTTGTCTAAGCATGACAGAGGTCGCTTTACCCCCACCTTCACCTAACAAGAGCCACCGCACCGGACCCTTGAAGATGGTTGGGTGGCCATCCTCTCTCTCTCTCTCTCTCTTCCGATAGTGTTCATTGATGTGACGCTGTATTTTTGTTACCATATCGGCATCACTTATTCGTTCCGTGCTCCATCAACAATCTCATGTCGACAATTTGACTGGGTTAGGCAGAAGAATTGCGTTCACACAAATTGAAAGAGTAATAGGACTTGACTGTATAATTAAAGACTTGAAAAGGATCTGATCGTGCAGACGGTGAAATTCAAGAAACAAAAACTGTCCTCGACCCAACATGAATCTTATTGATATATTTTTTTTTCTGTAAAAATGATTCATTTAGCTTTACTCTAAGAGGGTCCGACATTCCTTCAAAACAAAAAAGGATGTTCAAAATTCGCGTGGAACGTTGACCGATATCATCACCCCGTAATTTGTCTTCTCTTGCACGACAACATAAGGAAGCGTAATTACCAAGCATTAGCGGGACTCGCTTTTCTAGTTCACTCTTCTGATCACATCTGGGACAGAGGAAAAAAAAAACTTGGAATAAGAAACAAATGCAAGAGAAGAAAAAGAAAAGACAATTATCTAGATATTCTATACCGTGGGTCGGCCAAAAGATAATATAGTGGGGGACCAATATATCTTGGTAGCAACTTAGATCAAAATAATGTACACTGAAGAGTCCTTTTCCTTGTTAGGATCACCTTTGACATATAGAATGAATGCAGAGGATACTTCAGTCTCCAGGCATACACCCAAATTCAATGTGTCTTCACTACAACATATCTGCCTTACATTTTTGTTTTTATTTTGGTCCACTTGATAATCGTTGGGCCATGCCTATGTCTTGAACTCAAGATTAGGAGCGGCGCGTGAAATCTGATTGATGGGGATGCACGCATATATTCCTAAGGGATAATATTGATTATTTTATCATATTAGCAAGTTTAACTAAAAAAATTACATTAATAGGTGAAGGGAGATCACATAAATATGAAGAGTAAAAAACTCATCGTGTCGAGTAATGCGAGATAATATTTCAATAGGTTACCTAACTTGAAACTCTATGCATAGAAAAAAAAAAGTAATTATCGAAACAAGCCAATCAATAACACACTTGCTCATCCTAGAAAATCGTGGGTTCACCTCATCTTACCGGGTTACATCACCTCAAATCACAGAGAGGAAACAATAGTCAAAGAGTTGCTCAATAATCCACTTTATTCATCCTAGACCTAAACTATGGGTTCACCTAGGGAAATAATTTAAAGAGTTGGTTCGTGACAGACTCTATTCATCCTAAGAAAAATGTGGGTTCACCTAGACTAGACATCTGCATACATGGATGTGTACCACATATAGCTTGCGGACCTATATATATACTTGGATTTTCTATAGGCTTCGAGGATTCAAAGCCCTAGATACTATGGTGTACGTGGACCAATAATTGTTACTAAGCTCCAAATAATGTGGTAGCAAAACAACTGGTTCAGAAATCAACAGGTGTATGGATTGTACATGCACTTGCAAGCTGGCATATATGAAAAATGGAGATAATTGCCCCAAATAAGAAGAAGAGATGATGTAAGACTAAGAGCTAAAGCACATGTATAAAGCATCAACAAGTGTATTAAAACCCTTCAAAAGTCCCCATTTACTAATACGAGAATGCGAGAAATCTTAAAATTTTCCTCTATATATATATATCTTCTCGATTTCCATATCTATTTTTATGCAAAATTTGTTTTATTTGAGGAGAATGAAATCGGGTCGGAATTGTGATAATCAAGTCACTTGATCTAATGGTTGTCGACCCTTGCTAAGACATGAGGGCTATTAGATTTGATTTTTATTTTGTCATTCGTCAAACTTTGTCACAGAAATACAAATGGGAGT
Source organism: Eucalyptus microcorys (assembly GCA_014182515.1). NCBI lineage: Eukaryota > Viridiplantae > Streptophyta > Magnoliopsida > Myrtales > Myrtaceae > Eucalyptus > Eucalyptus microcorys. The sequence continues at coordinate 33,062,146 of CM024572.1, read as the reverse complement.
AACAAAGAAATATGAAAGTTAAGGTAGGGCAATTCAATTTCAATGCGTTAATGCAGCAGAGTTTTGGAGTATTATATGATCAAAAAGAAACAAAGTCTCGTCACTCACCCTGAACTAGAGGTGGCAAAATGGATCATGGACCCATTTTGCACCCATATTTTTCACAAATGGGTCGAATGTGGGTTATGAAGTTGTAATGGGCCATAACCCACATTCGACCCATTTTAAGTTTAGTTTTATAAAACCCAAAAGACATGAACTTTCGACCATTTTTAAAACCCAAAAGACATGAACTAACCCATTTTCGACCCACCTCCGCCACTCGCCTCCGAGCCACCTTCGCCACTCGCCGCTGCGGCTCACCTCCGCTGCCCGCCTCGAGGCTCGCCTCCACCGCTCCCTCGAAGGTCGCCGACAACCGAGCCTTGTCGGATCTCTTGGCCTTGCCGATGACTCGGCGAGGCTCGAGCTCGTCGGCATCGGGCAGGGCCTCGGCCTCGCCAGATCGGTGAGATCGAGCCTCGCCCAACGCCCGCCCGACGCCAGTGAGGCTCGAGCTCGCTGGCGTTAGGCGAGGCCTTGGCCTTGCCGAATCGGCGAGATCGAGCCTCGCCCGAGAGCTCGATCTCGCCCGACGCCGGCGAGCTCGATCTCGCCTATGGCTAGTCGCCGGCTGTCCTCGTGGCCGGCGGCCGGCTGAAGAAGAAGAAAAAAAAGAGAAAATAATTATTAAAATTAAAAATGATATTTTAAAAAATATAATTAAAAAAAAATTTAAAATACGATTTTTTTAAAAATATTTTAAAAATAATTATAAAAATTTTTCATTAAATTTGTATTGTATAAAAATAAAAAATTTGTATAATAATAATAATAAGTAGGTTTTAGTAATACGGGTCGGGTCGGGTACGGGTTGGGTTGTGTATGGGTCATTAGATTTACATTATAAGAATATGGGTCAAAACGAGTTAAATGGGTCAAATATGGCTCGACCCATTTTCGACCCGACCCATACCCGACCCACCCATTTGTCACCCCTACCCTGAACGGAGTATTTAGGTTATTATTCAACAAAGAGCCTTCTTAGAGCCTTCTTACTTGTTCCAAGCAACTCAAGCACCTGGAAAAGGACATTACATTTCATATTATATGGAATAAATTGACCTTTTATTGTATATCGATAGAATATAAAAGGATCATATCATCTTAAATAGTAATTTAGAATTTGATTACGGCCCATGTACGATTTGTGCAGTGTTAATTATGGATTAGCGGTAGAATCCTTAATTATCCCTCCATTTGAGAGTGGTAAGCTCAGACCGTGCCTTATTGGGAAAAGCTTGACCGACCAAGTCCGTGCCTAACATTTTCTAATGGGCTTGGCATCGATTCATGTACTTGTGACATGAGCCACTCGCTCCTAACTAGTGTACTCTTTACACAAGGCGGAATACATTCCGTCCATATCATAACGATTGCCATGCGATGTAATCCTGTTCAATAGCCATTTCTTATCCCTCACCACTAGGGTTGAAGGAACTAAATTGAACCAACCATAGGAACTGAACTGGTTTCAAGTTCCCGTGGTTATCAGTCTAGGTCCTGATTCTAAAAGAGGTGGAATTGGGTGGAACCAGTACCGTGTGGTTAGGATCCTAGTTTCTGGGTAAAAATTGAACTGGGAACAGAGAATCAAACAGTTGGACCGGAAACCTTTCTACATAATGTGTGTTTTGAACTTTTATTATTCTAGATGTTATATTCTTATTCGTGTTGATGTTCTTGTTTCGTTGCATCTTAAAAATAGGAGGTTTAAAAGATTGCTTCAACCTTCGTTCGAAGAGCCTCGACAGCCACAAAAAACCCTGCTGTTCCGGGATCGGCCTTGTATAGGTTCAGGGCCATGATGCATCGTTGCTTTTCGGTGGAGCTGTCTTTCAATCTTTAATTTCCGTCAAGCGAGCCCGATACATGGAGGTTGATGGGGATGTTGTCTATTTGGATGTTCATCTTCCAACTTTATGTCTCAAAGTTAGATTACCATCTAATGCATATGGAACTGCTAGTGCCACCCTTCTTATACCATTTAGTATACATTTGGATGTTCGGTAATTTTACGGCATGGAAAGGTGAGAACTAAACTGGAAACTTATTGGGCCATGGTAAGGGAGTGGCGCCCTTGGGTTCTTTATGGTTAATATGGTCTTGTTCTCGGTTCTGCCTTGGACTCGTTACTGTGCATTCACTTTCATCTTACTAAACGAAAAGAAGAAGAAAAAAGTGAAACAAAGGAAAAAAAAGGAAATTGGCCAGCAACTTGGATAGACCCTAGAATTGATTAACAGGGTAGGTTTTAGGTTTTGGGTATTTAGGGTATGTTTTAGTTTTCAAAAAATAGGGAACCGGATATGATAATGTAGATTTCAGGTGAAACCTAGATCAATCTTGAAATCACTAACTCTTACTCACTATAAATAAGTCTAAATCATTCGTTCGAGGAGGAGAATTTGCAACAGACGAGGCTTCAATATTTGGTGTTTCCTTTTTTCTTTGTGCCTTCTATGTCATTTTCCTTACTTGCCATCTATGGCCTTTTAGACTCATAAGCTGCATTTTTTAAATGCAAAAGACTTTAATTGGAAGGGTTTTTTCTAAATGCAAAGAGTGTTTGGTACAGTGTAATTTAAAAATGTATTGAGAAGTAATTTTTGTAATTTAAAAATGTATTGAGAAGTAATTTTACTTTAAATGTTATTTTAAAATAAATGTGACTTTTACTATTCTCTTTTTTTTATTTTATAAAAGAATAAACCTCAAACCTTTGTTGGTGGCCTGAGCCTTGTCGACAAGCTAGGTCTGGCATTAGCCAACCTTGCTTGAGGTTGCCGGTCGCCATTTGGCCTTGTTGACAGTTTGATTTGGTTTCACTAGCAACATCGTGACAAGGGCATTTTTGAAAATGAAATCCACTTTAACATGGCAATACTTTTGTTAAGCTTCTCAATTTAAGCTTTCGCCTCAGATGTAATTACAATAACAGGATTTCTAAATAATAATCAAATAAGAAAAAGCCCCAAATCACAATCGAGAAATCTGATCCCAAGCTTTGATACCAATTGTTGAAATATAATATGCCGAAATGACAAGATTTTACAATTTACATCAACACAAAATCACTAGAGAAATAAACGAGGAATAATAAGGGCGTTAGACATTTATGTGGTCAGTTCAAGTATTGGTCTCTAAATCCAAGGAGAGAATCAGCAGCAAATAATTTACTATAATTGGGGAATCAGAGTTTACAATCGCTGAAAGAAAAGCTTCCTGGTTTGATTTTTAATCCGCTTGGGGAAATCTTTCTCGACAAATTCGATTTAACAAATAATGAACCATGTTAATCACCTTACACAAGATAATGACATAATAAGTAGGGTGTGTATGGTTCGGGTGGGTGGCTCCTGACCTAGAATCGGGAACCGCCTGCTATAGACCGGTTTCGAAAAATTGGAACCGGGATCCACCCGTTAGTTGCATGGATCCACTCGGGAACCGGACCGCACCGGCGGTCCAATTCCCGAGTGGATCCATGAAACCGGTCTCACAATAATAATAATATCATTTTCTTAAAAGCTTCGATCTTGAAGGGAAACAACTTTGATTTTCGACCAAAATTGCTGGTTTTTCGCCGCTTGACCTATTCTTCTTCTCCTCCTTTTGCAGCCCTACTTCTTTGCGTGCTTGCTTTTTCCCACCAATTGCTCGACGTTTTGTCAAGGTGCGCTTTGGACATTTTAGCTTTAGCGTCTCTCCATTTGGTTTGACCGGAGATCGCGCCTCTCCATTTGGTGCGCTTTGGAAATTTTTCCCACTTTAATTAATTTTAATAATGATTTGATTTGGGTTTGTTAATTTGTAATTTCATTTTTTAATATTAAAAATTAATATATTATTTTAATATAATCAGTCCGGTCCGGGTGGGCGGGTGGATGGATCCACCCATGGAACTGGGCACCGGACCGATAGCCACCGGTTCCCATAAATTGGAACCGGGAACCGGACCGGTTTCCTCAAGAACCACCGGTTTCGGGCGGTCCGAGCGGGTCCCGGTTCTTTTACACATCCGTAATAACAAGCTTATTATTCATCCACACAATTATGATAGAGCTTGCAATGCAATATTAAATTCAGGTATGGAAAGAAGTCGGCTTGTAGTCGATCATGGCTGTCTTCTCCACATGGGGCCCGATCCGCTCGTGGAATTCGAGGTGAGCAGGATGAACCACGTACGCTGCTGCTCCCTCGGCGTCCTCAAACGTTAGCTCGAAGACATGCGTGAAGCCTTCATGCAAGTTCTCGATACTCACATCCTTTCCCCTAGTTTCACATGGATAAAACCAAGATCAGGCATCTGAACAAACTGCTGAGGAACATTCCATGACAGATGCACCAAGACATGAGGGGAAAAGGGCGCAAGAGAAGGGAAAGAAAAATGTAGAGATTAGGCATGGAGGGAAGGATACATGTGCCAAGTTTTCAAGGATTCGACGAGGTTGACGAGATTGGAGTAATCCTTGATGAGTCGCTCGACGTGGTCAGGTGCGGTTTCGACTTTAAACTTGACTAGCAACACACGCCTCACGAATCCCTTCGCTTCCTCCATTGTTTTTTCTGCTGGTCGGGACACTTCCCCAATTGTTAGTTCCAACTTTGGAGTTCAAAGCACTGTCCACACTCCACTGTCCACGCTATCCCTTTATTTATATAGTCGTTTCGGGCAGTTACACAAAACTCACCCGGACTTTGAGGGTCATACACGTTTAACCTTTTATTTTTCAATGGTTATACATTAGCCCGAAATTCTTTCCAAAAAAAAATAAAAATACATTAGCCCGAAATATTCATTGAGTTGTAGCCGTCAGTCTTCCATTATATTTTCTTAGCGTGTGCAATTCACATGACTTTTAGATGGTAAAAGTGTATTTGCATCTCATTGTTTTTTAAGGAAAGCTCTCTTTTACCCTTAATTATTATAAAAAATAAAGAGAATTATATCAATTTACACACATACATTTACATATATATCAGAAAAAAATGAACATAATATATTAATAGAAGAAAAAGAAACACCCCTTTTCATTTAAACCGACAAAAACACTTTTATTCCATTAATACTCAATTAAGTAATAAATAAGATTATGGAAATTCACATACTTGTCATTCAAACTAAGGGTGGAAATTACCCCCAAACGTTTTTCTTTGAAGAGAATTGTGGCAATCGTATTCTCAATTCTAATCATACTCACAAAAGTTTGCTACATGAAAGTTAATTAATGAAAAATGAGTTTGAGAACATCATTTCCTTGTATAATTTTTGAGATATTTCTATTGATTAATCATTTTCGACATTGATTAACCGTTTAAATATACATAATGAATAACCAATTTTTGTAATTTGTCATTTTTATTTTTAGCTTCTTCCCTTTTTATTTAACTTGTGTTTATTATTTTTTAGGAAAACTCCAAATAAGGGTCCGAAATGTCCTCATTTTCTCAAATAAGGGTTTGAGTGAACTTTATTTCAAATAAGAGCCTGAAGTCCCCATATTAGTCTCAAAAAATGGCATAAAGTGGTTATGGACATTTGAAATAAGGGCCTAGCCTCGCCAACTTACTGATCGGCAAAAAATTCCGGTCGATCGGGGTTATTTCTGTCCAAATACAAATTAAATTAAATTAAATTATAAATTAAAAATTTTAAAAAAGAAGAGAAAAAGAGTGAACATTGGCGGAGGGATGGCCGCCATCCCATCTTAGTGTAGTCAATCAGCCAAACTTTGTACTTTGCAATTATTTTTATCTTGATTAATCTTAATGTATCGAGCTAATAATAAAACTGTCTATCCTTATATAAGAAGTGATTTATTAAAAATGTGTTGTTTTTCTTTGTTTAAATTGTGTTAATGTAATTGTTCTCAAAGCCCCTGATATAGATAGTACTAAAGTGCAAATTGACTCATAATCATATTGAGCATGGTGTTTGTCATATTCAAAGCCAGTTATAAATGCTAGTGGAGGAATCTCTATTATAAAACATACAATATGATCGTGCAAAATGAACAAATCTATTGTAAATTTTATGATGAAGCATTATAAGTGGTTAAACTTAGGTAAGGCGAGCTATCCAAAATGTTATAAAAGTTATAATGTAACTTGCTTATTTGCCAAAAGTGAAAAGAGTAATATATCGAAGAGTCTAACTGGGAACTTTCTAGGCAATATGTGTTTTGAACTCTTTATTATTCTAGAGATCATATTCTTATTTGTGTTGATGTTCTTGTTTCGTTGCATCTTAAAAACAGGAGGTTTAAAAGACTGCTTCAACCTTCGTTCCGAGAGCCTCAACAGCCACCAAAAACCCTGCTGTTCCGGGATCGGCCTTGTATAGGTTCAAGGCCATGATGCATCGTTGCTTTTCGGTGGATCTGTCTTTCAATCTTTAATTTCCATCAAGCGAGCCCGATACATGGAGGTTGATCGGGATGTTGTCTATTTGGATGTTCATCTTCCAACCATGTCTCAAAGTTAGATAACCATCTGATGCATATGGAATTGCTAGTGCCACCCTTCTTATACCATTTAGCATACATTTGGGTGTTACAGTAATTTTACGAGATGGAAAGGTGAGACCTAACCTGAAAACTTATTGGGTCACAGTAAGGGTGTGGCGCCCTTGGGTTCTTTGTGGTTGGTATGGTCGTGTTCTTGGTTCTACCTTGGACTCATTACTCTGCATTCACTTTCATTTTGCTAAACGAAAAGAAGAAGAAAAAAAATGAAACAAAGGAAAAAAAGAAATTGGCCAGCAACTCTGATAGACCCTAGAATCATTGATAGGGTAGGTTTGATAGACCCTAGAATTGATTGATAGGGTAGGTTTCGGATTTTGGGATATGCAAGGTATGTTTTAGGTTTAAAAAACTAGGGAACTGGTCCTGACAAAGTAGGTTTCGAGTGAAACATAGATCAATCTTGAAACTGCTCACCCTTATTCACTATAAAAAAAAAGTATAAATCATTTGTTTGAGGGGGAGAATTCGCAGTAGACGACCTTCAATCTTTGGTGTTTCCTTGTTTCTTTGTGCCTTCTATGTCATTTTCCTTACTTGCCCTCTATGGCCTTTAAGACTCATGAGTTGCATTTTTTAAATGCAAAAGTCTTTAATTAGAAGGGGTTTTTTCAAATACAAAAAAAAAAAAAAAAAAATACAAAGAGTGTTTGATAAATTGTAATTTAAAAATATATTGGGAAGTAATTTTGGTTTAAATGTTATTTTAAAATAAATACAACTTTTACTATTCTTTATTTTTATTTTAAAAAGAATAGACCTCAAACCTTCGTTGGCGGCTTGAGCCCTGTTGACGAGCCAAGTCTAGCATTAGCCAACCTTGCTTGAGGTTGCCGGTCGCCATTTGGCCTTATTGATAGTTTGATTTGGTTTCATTGGCAACATCATGATAAGGGCATTTTCGAAAATGAAATCTGCTTTAACATGGCAATACTTTTGTTAAACTTCTCAATTTAAGCTTTCGTCTTAGACATAATTATAATAACAGAATTTTCAGATAACAATCAGATAAGCAAAAACTCCAAATTACAATTAAGAAATGTGATCCTAAGCTCTGATACTAATTGTTGAAATATAATACGTAGAAACAATAGAATTTTATAATTTATATCAATACGAAATCACTAAAGAAATAAATGAGGAATAATAAGGACGTCAGATATTTACGTGATTTGGTTCTAGTATCGGTATTTAAATTCACGGGAAAGGCAGCAACAAACAATTCATCATAATCAAAGAATCAGCGTATATAATTATTTATAGTTTAAGTATTTCTCATACCTAAATTTAAATCTAAATTTAAATTGTTTACAAATAAATAATATAATTTAAATGTAGACTAACTAGACAAATCACCACTCATTCAAACCCAAGTATCACTCGTCTCGTACGACTGAAAATCAAGAACGCGCGGCGTTCTTGAATTTTTCCTTTCTTCGTACGGCGATTTGCTTCTCGTCAGCTTCTGGCTTTGTGCATCTCTTCTTGGCTTTAGCGTCTCTTCATTAGTTTTCTTGGCTATATATATAAAGAGAGGGACCCACGGAAGAATAACTTATTCTTTTGAAAAAGGACCTCTCTATCCCTAAAAGTAAAATAGATATAATAAAATATGTGAGCCCTTTTTTTTCTTATAGTAGCGGGTGATATCTTCCTTGCTTTCTTTTGTACTGTCAAAATAAGTTAAAGAAAGAAAAGCTTTTTGCTCTGATTTCTAATCCGCTTGGGAAATCTTTCTCGGTAAATTCAATTTAATAAATTGTTATTCAAACTTAAACTTGAAACATTAATTTAACATGAACCATATCAATCATCTTACACAAGATAATGCCATAATAAGCTTATTATTCATACACACAATAATGATAGAGCTTGCAATGCAACATTAAATTCAGGTATGGAAAGAAGTCGGCTTGTAGTCGATCACGACTATCTTCTCCACATGGGGCCAAGACCGCTCATGGAATTTGAGGTGAGCAGGATGAACCATGTATGCAGCTATTCCCTCGGCGTCCTCAAACGTTAGCTCGAAGACATGCGTGAAGCCTTCATGCAAGTTCTCGATGCTCACATCCTTTCCCCTAGTTTCACATGGATAAAAGCAAAAATCAGGCATCTGAACAAACCGCTGAGGAACATTCCATGACAGATGCACGAAGACATGAGGGGAAAAGGGCGCAAGAGAAAGGGAAAGAAAAACGTAGAGCTTAGGTAGGGAGGGAAGGATACATGTGCCAAGTTTTCAAGGACTCGACGAGGATGACGAGATTGGAGTAATCCTTGATGAGTCGCTCGACGTGGTCAGGTGCGGTTTCCGCTTTGAACTTGAGTAGCAACACACGCCTCATGAATCCCTTCGCTTCGTCCATTGTTTTTTCTTTTGGTCGGGACGCTTCCCCAATTGTTAGTTCCAACTTTGGAGTTCAAAGCACTGTTCACACTCCACTGTCCACGCTATCCCTTTATTTATAGTCGTTTCGGGTAGTTACACAAAACTCACCCGGCCAGTTATAAATGCTAGTGGAGGAATCTCTATTATAAAACATACAATATGATCGTGCAAAATGAACAAATCTATTGTAAAGTTTATGATGAAGCATTTTAAGGGGTTAAACTTAGGTAAGGCGAGCTATCCAAAGTGTGACAAAAGTTGTAATGTAACTTGCTTATTTGCAAAAAGTGAAAGAGTAATATATTGACAAAAATAAGAGAATTGTAGTTATAATTGAAGTTGAAGTTCTTATGCTGTAGGCTTCCCATTACATCAATCATCTTTTACCTTGTTAATTATTCAGGCTATATACATGACAAGAAAATCACCACAAGAGAAAATAAATATTACCGATTGCATACTTTCGAATTCAAAATAAAAAGGTAAAAAGAAAAATTCTAATCGATAACTCTAAATAGTCGCGCTAGCATATACTAATTAGATTTTTCCATGAATGGTAATGATATAATATTTTCTCATTTTCATATTGAAAAAGAGAAATGAACCCATGATTCCAAGAAGATCACTTCAATGAAATGCAATTCAACTCCCCATTCCGTGTTAAGAAAATAGTTGATTGAAATATTCAATATTTCTTTTAGTATTTTCTCAAAATAACAGTTATTTTGGGTTAGGTGAAAAGTTGGATAGTGTGGAATTGAGAAGAGAAAACAAAAAATCATTTGCAAATTTCTGGAGAAGCAGCATTCACCAAATTTGCTATTCAAACCCTTTTCATCTTATTATAAATAGGTATAGATGATGTATTGAGTTAGGACGGCATCTCATGTGTTGAATAATTCATTTCAATAATATGAGACTAGGCTACCATTGACTAGGTCATCCCCTTTTAGGTTAAATTATTGGATAGATATAGATTTTTTCAACTCATAAAGCGGATCAGACTCTTTGGCATGTCCCTAAAAAGTACCGATACTCTCCGAGAGCCTTTGTATTTTGTCGGACATTTTAATGTGTTCGATATTCTCGAACATTCTCAAATAGTCTCTGACACTCGGTCAACATGTTAGAAAATACGACATTTAGTTAACTTTCTTAACACTCTCCAACAATCAAGTCAGAATTTTGATATGTGATTTTTCGACACGTGATTCCGACACAAGAGATCAATTTTAAACATATTCAATAAATGATATATGAATAAATAAATAAATAATAATAAAAAAATAATAAATAGAGAAAGAGGAAAAAGTAATCTTTTCTTCTCTTTCGACTTTCACTTTTTGTGATATATAATTTACTTTCTAAGTTTGTTTCTCTTTTCTTCCGACATATCCGACGCGAGTGCAGAATGTGAATTGCTTGGTTTTTTCTTCAAGTTTTATGGATTATTGGAATGGAGTTGAATTTGTCAAATTAAAATAATGAATGATATTAATAAAATGTGGATTAATGTTTTAGTGTAAATTCATTATAGGCTTTTATTATTTATTTATTTGTGAATTTAAATCAAATTAATTTGATTGAAATAATCATAAAAATGATAATTTATTATGTATTTATAAAAATGTATATATAAAAAGATATTTAGTATGCAATGTGTTTTAACGTATCGGAATTTGTTTTTTTTTTTAGAAATGACGTATTGGGTTAGTATTTTCTCAAAATAACAATTCTTTTGGGTTAGGTGAAAAGTAGGATAGTGTGGAATTGAGAAGAGAGAATAAAAAATCATTTGCAAATTTCTCGAGAAGCAGCATTCACCAATTTACTATTCAAAACCTTTTCATCTTATTATAAATTGGTATAGATGATGTATTGAGTTAGGACGGCATCTCATGTGTGGAATACATCATTTCAATAATATGAGACTAGGTTCCTATTGGCTAGGTCATCCCCTTTTAGGTTAAATTATTGGATAGATCATTTCAACAATCAAAGCAGATTAGGTCTAGCTAAGTATTTTAAGACTATGCTAGCATATGCTAGGTCTAGGTTTTCCTCTTTTACTCTATAGATCTTTTCAATGCTTAAGTAGATTAGACTCTCTACCATGTCCCTATCAAGTATCGACACTCTTCGAGAGTCTTTGTATTGTATCGGACATTTTGACACATGTCCAATACTAACGGATACTCTCGGACAGTCTTTAACACTCGGTCAACACGTGTTGGAAAATCTGACACTTAGCTAACTTTCTCAACACTCTATGACAATCAAGTTGGAATTTTGATATGTGATTTTTTGACACATGATTCCGACACAAGAAATCAATTTTAAAAATATTTAATAAATGATAGGTCAATAAATATATATTGAAATATAAAAAAAACAATAATAAAAGTAATAAATGAAGAAAGAGTAAAAACGTAATCTTTTCTTTTCTTTTGACTTTCACTTTTTGTGATATATACAATTTAACTCCTAAGTATTTTTCTCTTCTCTTCCAACATATCTCACACGTGAGTGTAGAATGTGAATCGCTTGTATTTTTTTTCAAGTTTTATGGATTATTCTAATGGAGTTGAATTTGTTAAATTGAAATAATGAATGCTATTAAAAAATTGTGAATTAATATTTTTAATGTAAATTCATTCTAAAATTTTATTATTGATTTATTTATTTATAAATTTTAATCGAATTAATTTGTTTATATAAAAAAATACAACGTGTTTTAACGAATCGAAATTTTTTGCTTTTTTACAAATGATTAGCAGTGCGTGTCGGGTGTCGATTCTACTTAAGTCTCCCTAATAAAAGTATTGCCCACGTCACGGTCGTTACGGCCCAAAGGCCTTTGACACACTTCGTGATTTTTGGAGCACGAGACGTCCCAAAATGAAATCCTGCAATTTACGCGTATGTCCTTCACAGGACTTGGGCCCTTTTTCGTTCAGAAAACATTGGTGAATTTGGGCCCATGTATATAAAGTTGCTTTAACCACTTCAGGGCACGCGGACCGCCATGCTGCTTCGCTCCGCCCGCGCGTTGCTTCCCACCGCCAACCGCCGCTTCTCGGCGGAGGCCGTGACGGCGGAGAGCCCGTCGGCCACCTCCGCCGCCGCCGCCTCGGGGACGGCGCCGAAGAGGAAAGGCGGAGACACGCTGGGGAAGAGGCTGCTGAGCCTGGTGTACGCGAAGCGGAGCGCGGTGGTGACGATTCGCAAGTGGAAGGAGGAAGGAGGCGCGGTGCGCAAGTACGAGCTCAACCGCATCGTCCGAGAGCTTCGCAAGCTCAAGCGCTACAAGCACGCCCTCGAGGTTCTCCTCTCTCTGCGTTGAACTTTAATGTTACACTAGTGTAGTTCTCGCACTCTGAAATACTTTTATAAGTGAAGAAGAGTCGTTTTTCTGAGAAATGGACACCATTGAAGGCCAAGCTGTGAAAGGAGAGCTCTATTCGTTCGAAATTATAGGTAGATAGGAGCTAAGCAAGTGACTGATATTGAGTCCGTTTCTCAACATGGTGGTAATTCGTAGAACGATGAGAGAAACCAGATGGGTACTGTTTTTTCTTTCCTTTGGTGATTGGGACATGATGTTGAATGGTTAGGGAAGAGTTGATGATGAAAACTAAAAGATGTGGAATTTGTGGCATGTTGTCTATTCTTTGGAAAATCTGGCATGTAGTGTAGTGACTACATCTTGATCATAGTTTTATTTGGTTTCCCTAAAATTTAATTGGTGATTAAGAATCTTCGTTCCTAATTGCAAATGAACCAATAAGTAGTTCATAATTGGAGATACCAGTTACCGCTGGCAGTAATGGAGAATGGTAATGCAAAACCTGCACGCTCTCTACCTCTCGGGCATGATTGAGAATAGTGTTGGTGCAGGAGGAATGGGAGAATGGTTGTGTGTGTAGTGGAGGGTAATCATGAGGATTGGCATTGTAGTAGGGAGATGTGCAGATGTTACCTCGTTTGTGGTGGTTCTTTGTTCTTGTTGTGGTAATGGAGGGATGGTTGCCGAGCAATGCTTGTAGGAAATGGTGTGTTAGGGGGGAATTGTGATTGTGATGATGTTGGTGCTGGTGCTGGTGACATTACAGAAATGACTGGGTAGCCTTGTTATCCTTTTAAATCAGGATGCCGTATCTTCTTTATATCCCATATCCTGTTATCCCCTTTTCCTTCTTTATTATTTTTTTAAATTCAGGATCGGTCTATTGTCCCCTAATCATGGATTTACTTAGTTGACTCTTCTACAAGATAAGATTAGTTAACACATCTCATAGCCGATTAGCCTTGTTATGACGATTGAAAATGTACTGTAACATGATAGACACAGTAAATATATATATATTTGTGATGTGAACTGGAGCAAACACTTAAAACTTTTAAATCTTGATTAATAAGTTATAGGAGAGAGACGTACACCCCCCCTAAAAAAAACAAAAAGTAAAGAGAGGTAATGGTTCTTTTAATATCTATGTAACAAGTTCAAAAAAGTATTGATTATTATAGATAAATACTTAGCCTTCTAGCAAAATGGGAAGGCAAGTACTACTTATGGTCAGTTGCACACTTAAACAATTGTGGTGCTTTCTAAGGTACCATATGATGAAAATTCTGTTAGAAATTCCTTGTTACATGTGCAGATAAATCTCTAAGTCATTGAGGTTTTTAGCAAAAGTTGCTTGAAGATGTTAATGCAGGAATAACTTTCATCGTCACATCACATCTATAAGGCCTTTTTTGTTCCATTGAATGGAGCTTCCCAGGAACCTACACAATGTACCTAAGGAATTTTTCGGTTGATAGCAGGTGCTCGATGTCCTAGGACTCAACTAGTTGCTTATAGAGGCCAACATGTCTCGGCCTTGCATGGCTTCATATTCTTACAATTTAAATACTAGTCTGGCCTTGAACTTGTGATAGTATTAGTGATTATAATATGAATGCGTAATGTTCTGTTATGTACTTTCCTTTCCAGATATGTGAATGGATGAGGTTACAGCAAGATATCAAGCTGTTAGCCGGTGACTATGCTGTTCACCTAGACCTGATTGCTAAAGTTCGTGGGCTTAACAGTGCAGAGAAGTTCTTCGAAGATCTTCCATCTCAGATGAGAGGGGAGCATACCTGCAATGCTCTCCTCCACAGCTATGCCAAGAAGCAGCTGTCCAGCAAAGCTGAGGCCTTAATTGAGAAAATGTCTGATTGTGGTTTCTTGAAGAGCCCTCTTCCCTATAACCACATACTATCTATGTATGTGTCCAGTGCACAACTGGAGAAGGTTCCTGAAGTGATTGAAAAGTTGAAAAGGAGCACTTCACCAGACATAATCACGTATAATCTGTGGTTAACAAGCTGCAAGGAGCAAAATGATGTTGCAACAGCTGAAAGGGTTTTCCTCGAGCTAAAGAAGGCAAAAATACCTCCGGACTGGTTTAGCTACAGTATTCTGACCAATCTCTACATAAAAAATGCCTCTCTAGAAAAAGCATTATCCGCTATAAAGGAGATGGAGAAAAGAACTTCTCGTAAAACTCGGGTCGCATACTCATCCCTCCTGAGTTTATACACGAATATGGGAGACAAAGATGGGGTTCATCGGATATGGAAAAAGATGAATTCATTATTCCCAAAAATGAATGATGCTGAATACACTTGCATGATTTCATCAGTTGTAAAACTTGGGGACCTCAAAGAAGCGGAGAAGCTCTATACTGAGTGGGAGTCAGTTTCTAAAACCGGTGATCCTAGGGTTGCAAACATACTTCTTGCTGCTCACGTGAACGATGGCCAGATGGAAATGGCAGAGAAATTCTACGAACGCATTGCAAAAAATGGGGTCGCTCCTTGTTACACTACTTGGGAGCTTCTGACATGGGGTTATCTGAAAGAGAAGCAGATGGATAAAGCTCTTTATTATCTAAATAAGGCTATTGGTAGTGTTGAAAATTGGAAGTTTGACAGAAAGTTGATTGCAGAATTATTTGAGAATCTACAAGAGCGTGGAAATGTTGAAGGAGCAGAGGAACTGCTAGTTATTCTTCAAAATGCTGGCCATGTGAGTACGGAGGTCTACAATTCACTGCTACAAACTTATGCCAAAGCTGGTGTGATGCCACTTGTTATTGCTGAGCGGATGAAGAAAGATGGTGTGTCCGTGAACGATGAGACTTCTAAGCTCCTGGATGAAACAAGCAAAATGTGCGTAACTGAAGTTTCGTGCAAATTTTCCTAATGAAGATTGGGATTTACTATGGAGATAATGGAAGAAAAGGCCTTTCTATTGGATGCAGATAATCGAGGGTTTTCACTCAGCATAATGGTTTGATAATTTATGTTGATACATTGGGTAGACAGCTATATTGTGGAATCGAGAGAGGTTTTACACTCATCTGGATTTAGTTGCAAGTCCTCGAGTCAACAAGCTAATTGGGAGCATTCAGTCATTTGTTGATTCAGAGATGGCATTTTTCTCGAGCTTTTCCTTTGCTGAATTCTCTCCAATTTGTCAGAGCAGGCATTGATATGGGAAGTGTCCATGTCTTGGACAGTGCAAGCAATTTGTTTTTCATTTAAATTGATCACCAGCTACTCAAGTAGTTACTAGCATTGGACGCAATGGACAGCCTTGTGTATGTCATCGAAATCCATAATGAACATCATCTTCATCTGTGAAAGATATGGAGGAAAGAGAGAAACCCGAGCAAGCATCAGCCCCAAACTTTCTTCAAACCCCAACAATTGATCGTCGCAACTCACAAGAATTATAGGTATCACAGTGGGAGCAATAGGTGCTTAATGTGAATCACTCAAAAGTTGTTCCAGTTTAATTTATCAACATAAATGACATTTCCATGATTGTTTAAGCATTGGCTGCATTACTCACGTCGTAACTGTGGAGTGTTTTTTTTTTGCAATTATTGCTTGCCAAGGCCACCTCTGTTTTCACATGCTTATAATCCCTCGGCTTGTGAATAGTTTAGTAGGTTCTTTTCTTTTATAGCTTGCGTATTATGAAGTTACTTGATTTGCAGAGTGTTTTGATGTATAATCAGTGGATGGATGGACTAGGTGAGTAAGATTCCTTTTAGAACCAGAATTGAAAAGAGTTTTCAGAGGGATAATCATCAATTTTCCTTCTTTATGCATAGACAGTAGACTAAGACCACCTTTCAACGTTCAAGTTAGGGTTATTTACATAGTATGATTTCCTTTGTGGCACAATCTTTAGGAGGTTGTACTCGATCGAATCCAAGCTTGACATCTCATGGTTCGTGGGGTACATCTGTCGGGTAGTTCTGTTAAATCACTTTACCACTTCGATTGATAATCAACGATGCTAAGACTGGGATTGTTCGATATTAGGGGATGATTGACTTGATTGATCAATATAGCGAAATCAAATTTCTTTTTTTGTCTTCAGACAATTAGGTGGGGAGCCAAATGTAGTTACTGTGATAACTTGGTGCTTGAAGATGACCATTCACCTCTATGAAACCTCCAAAGAACTAGGTTGATGAGGTCACTGAACAGTTAACAGAAGAAGAAAAGGACATACAAGGTGGTGAAAAATCAGTGAGCTTTTCTTTTACTAGTGATGTCAGAAATACAAAATATTAATCATCACAAATTAAGGAAAAATTTAAAAAAAAAAATCCTAAACCTAATATATATATATATATATATGCCAATTTAATCTTAGATATTTTAATTTTGTTAATTAAGTTATAAACTTTTTGACGATTTGTTAATGTAGTCATTTCAACTAAAATTAACTGGAAATTACCAATGTGGATGTCGTCCTACACGACATGACTGGACATGAATAATTTTTACCTTTTAAAAAAAAATTCTGAATTAATTGTTATTTTCTTTTTATTTCTTGTCCTTTTATTTCTTCTAGAGTGATCGGTGAGGGCTTTGCAACCCTCATTGAACTTGGTGGAAAAAAAGAAAAGAAAAGAAATTATAAAAATTTCCATATTTGCGTTGGTCATGTCACGTAGGACAACCAACGTCCTTGTCAAAATTGGTCGAAGAGACTATATTGATTAATAATTAAAAGATTTAGGACTCAATTGGTAAAATTAAAAGGTTTATGTCAATTCATATAATAGATTTAGGTTTTTTTTGGTAATTTTACCTTATGTATACTTAGTCCACCGCTAATATTTTTTACTGGGCTTGGTGTCAATGTATGTCCTCATGACATGAATCACTCACCCCTAACTCATGTACTCTTTACACATAGCGGAATGCTTCCATCGATTTCAACGCACAGATCGCCATGTGAGATGATCCTATACAACAGCCATTCTTATTTTTCTCTGTAAATAAACCTAAATCATTCATTTGAGGAGATGAGCCCGCAAGAGAAGAAGCTTCAACCTTCGGCATTTCCTTGCCAACTATGGCATTTAAAACTCGTAGGGAATCTCAAGACCAGATCATCTATAGAATTGTAAACCAAAAAACCAAAAAGATACATGTGTCGAAACATGGACAGATTTAGGAAAAATAGGATAAAACAAGGAGGGAAAAGTGTTGCTACCCTTCAAAGATAAAAGTTATAGTAAAAAGACAAACTCAAATCTCTTTTCTTGCAACTAAAAGCAAAAAAGAAAAAAGAGAGCGAAAGGTTGCGGAGTACTCTCCCCCTCTCCCAACAAAATTCCAATTAAGCTAGGTCTCTTCCTGAGTTCCTGATTCAGCAGTTGTAAGAAGAACAGAAGGCCTTTGGAAGCCCAAAACTCTTGGAGATGAGCCTTTAGCAATACGTACAAAAGTGTTTTCATCTTGCTGATATTTTTCTCAAATTACTCGACGAAGAGAGAGAGAGAGAGAGAGAGAGACCGTCTCGAATGCGAGAAAGCCAATCTTGTGACTGACCTCGCGATTCAGAGAAGCCATGAGACGGACGCATTGATCCCGCGAAACTCTCAGCGTAGCATCCCGCATCCCCATGTGATCCTTGGCTTTACCAAAAATACAAAGTGGAACGGTGATGAAGTTCTAACCGGGTGCTTCAAAAGATCCGTCTTTAATAACTATCTCAAACACCAACAAGTTTTTTGATCTTTGAAGGAAACTTGAGGTTTCCCTCACCACATTCAAATTTGAAAACGAAACTAATTCAGTTAATGGAGAGTTGAATGTTGATAATGTGCTTGCTAGTTTAGTTTTTCGTTGGCTAGTGTGAATTGCCCAAATTTTTCAAGAAATCATCGATGTTATCTTCGGTTAACGTGAAATATCCAAACTTAAACTCGACCAATCTTTACGAATAGACTCAAAACAGAGGATATAGCTAAATTGAATATCTCTCTAAGCAAAAATAGGAGGTAGGGCCATTGAAAAAATAATGGATTTACAGAATTCATTTTCGGAGAAGATAGAAACTTTGATCATAGAATGATATGCATGTTCTATACAGCAATTTTATGGGTAATTACAGTAAGGTCACGCATTTAGGAGGGGAAACATGAAGTACAATCTGTATCCTATCTCCAAATTGAAGTACACATTCACCTGAAATACGTCTAGAACCATTCCTGACATGGAGTCCCAAGAAATGGGGAAACACTTGGCTCAACCGTGATCCACGGTCAGATTCAATCAAGAACTTTTGATTTTGTGAGACTAATGCAATATGCACATGATCAATGGCTATAATTGATCCAAATTCATCATAGAGTGGGCCGGCAAGATCACCAATTAGAAAGCATGCAAATTTCTCGAAGAAGTACGATGGTACAGAGAGGCAAGTTGAGACTTGACCCAAATTTAGGATGATTTTCAGGCATCCTTTGAATCTGTACATATAGTAGTGAGAGCAACTCCTTCTAGGAAATCAGAAATCTCGCAATTCCGGATGATCTTGGGATGTTTATACTGACTAGCGGGCGCTCCCTTCTCGGTCGCAATCTGCAATAACCTATCAAAGCTTCCGGGAGTTACAATAAACACCAACAGAGGCCCGAGTTCGCCTCTTTCCCTCTGCACCTTGTAGATGCCTCCGAAGTCATCCTCCATTGATGCACAGCACCTTGTAAGATCGATCATAGTGTCCTTCAATTTGTCCTCGAACGAGACGCCTTTGACTTCTAGATAAATCTTCAATTGCCTGGGGCTCATGTTAAAGTCCACGGAGCAAGCGTACTCTGTGATTTCCGCCTCCAAGACATCTTCAAGCAGGACTCGTGTCTTTTCGACCACGGATGTCAAGTCCCTCTCGGTTATTATCTCGGAAGAAGATTTAGGAGCTCTCATCACGAACTCCAGCTCAGGAGATGAGTTATAAAACCCAGTCACTCTGACTATGTCGCCTAGCCGGTACCGATAAAGTCCTCTAAAAGTGGTAGCGACTACTTCATAGATCTTCCCGACCTCGACGCCCGACACATCCACGATTTCCCCGTCAGCGACACTGTTTTCATCGGGATCATAGGGGAGAAACTCGAAGTAGCCCCCTGTTGGAAGCACTACAAACCGGGTCTTCTCGGGAGGTTGCATCGGCTCCAAGTTAATGCCCACAGCGCATTCAGAGGCGAAGTAGTCTCCACCTAGCATCGGAACTTCTCCAGCATAGTGCTTGAGTTTTGGGTAACAATGCATCATACTCCCTGTTGTTACGCACTTGACGTACCTCAGATTCGGCCATAGCTTAATCAGAATCCCGTCCCAAGAGTTCTCTTTGCAGATCAACCTAATTCTTTCGGACAGATCACTCCGAGGCCCTCCAAGAGACTCGTTGACGGAATCTTTCATTGCTGTGTCGGAGGTATCCAAACTCAAGAACCCTTTTTCTATGTCCTCACAGAGCAACTCCCATTTTTCCTCCAGAAGGCAGAATGCTCTAACTAATCCGGTGGCATATGGCGCTCGAATACTGTCGATCATGTCGAAGTGCCTAAGGCCACACAGAAGGTGGCAGTACATCTGGCAGTCGACATCCGATCCCAGAATGACCTCTCGCGGACTAATGGAAGCAGACAGAAACTGTGAGGACCTCGTTCTGCCACTGTGCATTGGGTATGCCGAGGCTGCCATGGCCTTGAACCCGCCCTTGGTCTGAGTGACATTACCGGCATAAACAAACCAGAGACTCTTGTTTGCTGATGGCCTCGGGGGGAACGACCTAAGAAAGATTCAAACTTCCTATTACTCTGGCAAAATTCGGAAGAACTCCAATCCTCGACAAAAGTGACAGGTAGTGGCAAGGCAATTGCGAGAATCGCACAACAAGGGAAAGATTGGTTCGGAACAGAAGATTTACCTTCGAAGTATTGCAGCGCTGCCCCAGATAGCTATGAATGTAGCCTCTCTCGACAGAGGCGTATCGAAGAAAGGTATCATCTTTGGTCTCATGGAACTTGTCCCGGAGCTGCCAAGCGAACACAATGAATATAGTAACACAACAGCCGAATAGCTATATCGCATCAGCGGATAGCAAGAGTCAATCAACTCATCGATCTCCTGCTATTTAGCTCGTTTTAGTTTCGACACGGCTCGGACTCTTCCATCGGAGCAAATATTCAATTAGCTCGAAAAGATGCGAATTTAAAATAAATTAATCTTTTGGCAAGTTCAACGAAAATTAATAATGACTCGAATTATGATTAACAGGACCAAAACTGCTGAACGATCCAGTGAAGGTGAAATCACTTAACAGAATAAAGAACCTCGAGTTTCATCTAAATGGAACACCCAATTCAACGAGCATTCATTAGAACAAAACTATATCCCAAACTTTCACGGTAACAGCTCAGAAATTTTCGAATTGTCGTGGGGACAGAGCAATTATACCTGTAAAAGAAACAGACGAGGGGATCAACACACAGGATCGGGTCACCGTCATCGACTAACCCGTCGGCCATATGACTGATGTGGTCGGCGTAGTCATCGTAGCTAGACAGAGGGACTTTGCGCCGGAAAGTTGCCACGTCGACCGGCGCAGGATGGCCGCTGAGGAAGGGGCGCAGGTAACCCGTGCTGCCGTTGCGCTGGAGGATCGACCGGAGAGTCTCCAGCTGGTGGCGGGCGGCATCCCGGGTGAGGCCTTCGAGCTTCTCCAGAATCTCACTGTCCGTCGTCATCTTGTCCGGCGAGACGGCGCGTAGGTTAAGGGAAGGGGGATGGCGGTGCGCAATTTACAAGCCGCAGGACGCCTGCAGATCTTCGAGATGGTCTGACAGTCGGAAGTTGACTTTTGAAGTTTGACCGTTGAAACCTCAAGGCTTGAAATCTTGAACTATGGCCACGTTAGCGAAAATGGCGGTCTTGTCAATACCAGGACCGTCCGCAGAATTAGTAGCCGGTCCAACCTGAACTCCACAGGATTGGTAGAAATTCTAGTTACATCCTGTTGAAATCTTGAACTATGGACAGGTTGCTTTCATTTTTGTTTTGTTTAACTAAAAATGAAACCAAAAAAAAAAAAACTATTGGACCATGAAATTAATTGTAACTTGTGATAGGTTTCAAATTTCAAAAAATGAGAAACCTGTATCCAATAATAAGTTTCGAGTTCGAAGTGTAATCTGTAAGGAACCTAGAATCATTCATCTCTAGGTAAAATTTATCTGGATAGAATTCTATCTTTGGTGGTCTCTTGATAGAACAAATCTTGTTAAAACGTATATATTTCAAGTTATATGGGTGTTGACCTGATCAGTGAAAAACTTCACCAAAAAATTGATCTTTGATTATTTTTAGGATAGAAATTGAATTGGCATAATAAAGAAGAAGAACAATGAATTTCAAGGTACAAGGTTAGAATAATGGAAACTGATAATATATTGGCATTAGTAAATTGAAAAAAGTACATCGGTAATATGTATTTTTTTTTATGATTGGGTCATCTTGATTAATTACCGGCTTTTATAGCTTCTACTTGTAAGAAATTAATACTTTTAATGCGGTCACAACTGCATCACACGTCCAATCTATCCGCAAGCGGTTACAACTTCTGAAATACGACTATTGTGCTATCACAGCTTAATATCCATGCCTTTAATCGGCATCTTTACTCCAAAGGCTCTGATTTATCGATTAAGGAAGAAGAACTTGGAGATATCAATCAAAATCACAAGCTGATTCTCGAAGATGTTAGAATCGAGGGATTGACAACTCTTGTAATATAATGATTTCTTCATTTATTATTTTCCATCGTTGTATTTTTCCCTTACAAAGTGTAACATTTGTCATATCTTTATACAAGGGAAATCATCTCAAATATTGAGATTAAGAATTAAACACTTTCGTTTTCTTATGGTAGAGCAAGAGGTCATGTGTTCAAATTTTTCTGTCTCTATTTGCCTCCCCAATAGCATATTTTCATACTTTAAACTAAGGCTAAAGTTCAATCTATGCATAAAGAGGAGTGCTATAATATACAAATAATAAACCACAGTTTCATCTACTAGTTTAAACTTTTAAAACTATTGACAATCATCCCATAATATCTCAAATGGTATTAGCACATATCTTCAAAAGAAATTAATCCTTAATCATGGCCTCCACCAATCCCTCTGACGTGCTAAAGTATCCATACCCCTCCGCTTTGAACATTAGCAATTTTGCATCATTGAAATTGACATAAATGAATTATTCTTGTTGGAGAGCCCAAACGCTTGCACTAATCGAAAATCAAGGCCTAGTTGGATTCATTGATAGCGAGTATTAGATGCCGAGTCCAACAATAGTTACCTCCTCTGATTTTGACAAAAGAAGCTAGAGTCCGAGACGACGTGGCAAATCCAAAGTTCTTGCAATGGAGAAGGTCAGATTGCCTTTTGCGGGAATGGATCATCACGATGATCTCCAAAGAATTTCTTGCTCAAGGAGTAGACTTGAAGACATCTGCTGAGTTGTTGTTAGTGGTATAAAACATTTTGCCAATGTATTTGAGGAACGTGAAGTGTCAATTTTTCTATGAATCCATAAATATCATAGAGATAATTTTTCATCTCTTCAATTGTATCTCATTGCTTTAAAATAATATATTAATTAGTTATCTCTTATTGGATGTCCCCTAAAGGACAAATATAAGGGTCTCTTTGTTTTGAATGGATTAGGTGATCAATATGATTTATTCGCGACCTTCATGTTGAAGCCTCCATTGCTAATATTCTTTGACCTAATTTCACAATCACAACTGCAAAGCTTTGAGAGTCGGCTCACAAATAAAAGTCCCCCGGTAGTTCAACGTTTATAAGGGATGGCTTTTTTTGGTCAAAAAAGTAATATTAAGAGCAGTAAGAAGGGAAAATAATTCCAACCTTCCAAGAACAATTATTTTTCTTCGCATGGAAAAGGGTTTTCTCACAATGGTCCAAGAATAAAAAACTCTTGGGCTGATTTTATGCATTCGCGTGGTCATAAGCCACAATTCAACCAAAATAAGATCGAGAAACTTGTGAAAGGAGCAGACAAAGCCGTTTCCTGTCAAATATATAACAAGTAGGGACATATTGCTTTAATTGGCTTAATTATTCCTCCTATCATATGTGCCAAAGGCATTTGCTGCACTTACTTTTGGAGATAGGATTCATAATGGTTCACTGATACTGGAGCTTCAAATCAAACGATTAGAGATGAAGGTAACCTTTTCAACTTACTGCCATATATTGGGAAAGATAGCATTACGGTTGGTAATGGTGATTCGATTAAAAATTCCCATACTAGTGATGCTCAAACCAATTTGGGCCAAGAGAGCATTGACTTAAAAGAATGTTCTACTTGTATTTCAGATGAAAAAGAATTTATTATTAGTGAGCTAATTTATAACTAGCTATTCTCTAAATTTTTGAGTTTTCTGCCATTGGTTTTGTGATAAAGGATGGAAAACGGGGAATGTTCTACTAGTTGGAAACCATGAAGGCCTTGAAGGCACCAAAAGAGGCACCATTTTTGAATGGTTCAGAAAAGCTAATGAAAGTACCTTGCATCAAAGGTTGGGATATCCACAGCTACCGATAATCCGTCATCTACAAAATAAAGGCGATATTATTATTGCTATTTGGAATAAACCTACTGTCATATGTAGTAGTTTTCAAATGGGAACATCTAAACTTTGTTTTTGCTTTCCAAATCTAGTACTATTAAGCCTTTTGTAAAGATACATGGTGATTTGTGGGAAAAGGTTTCGATAATTTCATTTCAAAAGTTTCGGTATTATGTTTCCTTTATAGATAATTAAGTATACATGATATACTTGGTCGTTTCCATTACGGCAAATATATAAATTTTATGTATGTTTTGTCAATTTTGAGAAATATTTGTTAAGGCAATTTGGAGGGCATAGTAAAAATCTTTCGATCTGATGGAGGAGAGTTCAGCTGAGTAGATTTCTTAATTCATTTGCAAATTAATGGTGTTATTAATTGAATTTCTTATCTAAATACTCTGGAACATAATGGAGTTGCCTAGCGAAAACATTCGTCGAAGCGGAATTCCTAACAAGTATGAGGTCAAAAGCTTTCAAACGAAGTTTTTTTTCTCTTAAATTGACTTCCTAAAGGGTGTTGGGCATGGAATGACCTTATGAATTCTTATTTGACCGAAAACCATATTAAAAATTTTGCGAGTTTTTGGTCGTAAATGCTTTCCTTATCTTAGGTACTACACCGAGAATAAATTCGATGTTGAGTCATTGCTATGCATGTTTCTCAACTATATTGATCGTCATAAGGAACATCGATGTGTTTATCCTCCAACTGGTCGAATCTATATATCACGACATGTTTTTTTATTTTTTATGAGGCTGTAATTCCCCATCTCACGCCCAACTCATTATTTCGGGCGATAAAGTGGGGATATATGAATTTATAAGTTGGTCAAATCAAGACACAATAGCGTGAGACTCAAAACTTTCACCTCTGTGTTTGCAACTAGGTGCGTTCTTTGTTAACTTAGATTAACTGCATGATGGCTTACTAAATTCTACTACTCAACATTGACGGAGCTGAATCACATGTTCACCAAAATCATATTGAAATTAGTGACTCATCTGGTGCTCTGCTGAATTCTCCATGGAATTTGGCAAATGAAGAGTCCTCAATGGATGTCCTTCATGATCCTTCAATAGAATGTTTATCCACTCAAAATCATTCCATGATTACTCAAGCACGTGCTAGTGTTGTGAAGGCCATTCCAAAATATGCCAATTCGTTTTTGGAGAAGATAGAAACTTTGATCATAAAATGTTATGCAATTATATAACAATTTTATGGGTAATTGTGACGCATTTAGGATGGTAAACAAGAAATACAACTTGCATCATATCTCCAAATTAAATTACAAATTAACTTGAAATACGTCTAGACCATTCCTGACATAGAGCCCCAAGAAATGGGGAAACAAATAGCTCGACTGCAGTCCATGGTCAGTATGCAGTATGCAGTATGCACATGATCAATGGTGCAATTGACCCAAATCCATCATAGAGGGGGCCGGCGAGATCATCAATCGGAAAGCATGCAAATTACTTGAAGAAGTACGACAATGCAGAGAGGCAAGTTGAGACTCGACCCAAATTTAGGACGATTTTCAGGCATCCTTTGAATCTGAACATATGGTAGCAAGGGCAACTCCTTCCAGGAAATCAGAAATTTCGCGATTCCTGATAATCTTGGGATGTTTATACTGACTAGCGGACGCTCCCTTCTCGATTGCGATATGCAATAACCTATCAAAGCTTCTGGGAGTTATGATATACACCAACAGAGGCCTGAGTTTGCCTCTTTCTTTATGCACCTTGTAGATGCCTCCAAAGTCGTCCTCCAGCGATGCACAACACCTTATTAGATCGATCATTCTGCCCTTCAGTTTGTCCTCGAATGAGACGCTTTTGACTTCCAGATAAATCTTCAATTGATGGGGGCTCAAGTTTAGGTCCAAGGAACAAGCGTACTCTGTGATTTCCGCCCCCAGGACATCTTCAAGCAGGACTCGCGTCTTTTCGACCACAGATATCAAGTCCCTCTCGGTTACTAACTCAGAAGGTTTAGGAGCTCTCATCACGAACTCCAACTCAGGAGATGAGTTATAAAACCCAGTTACTCTGACTATATCGCCCAGCCGGAACCGATAAAATCCTCTCAATGTAGTAACGACTAATTCATAGATCTTCCCAACCTCAACGCCCGAGATATCCACGATTTCCCTGTCAGCGACACTGTTTTCATTGGGATCATAGGGGAGAAACTCGAAATAGGCCACCGTAGGAAGCACTACAAATCGGGTCTTTTCTGGAGGTTGTGTTGGCTCTAAGTTAATGCCCACGGGGCATTCAGAGGCGAAGTAGTCTCCACCTAACATCGGAACTTTTCCCGCATAGTGCTTGAGTTTCGGATAGTAATGCATCATACTCCCTGTCGTTACGCACCTGATGTACCTCAGATTCGGCCATAGCTTAATCAGAATCCCCTCCCACGATTTCTCTTCGCAGATCAACCTAATTCTTTCAGACAGATCATTCCGAGGCCCTCCAAGAGCCTCGTTAACGGAATCCTTCATCGCCGTGTCGGAGGTATCCCAGCTCAGGAACCCTTTTTCTATGTCCTCACAGAGCACCTTCCATTTTTCCTCCAGAAGGCAAAATGCTCTAACTAATCCAATGGCATATAATGCCTGGATACTTTCGATCATATGGAAGTGCCTAAGGCCGCACAGAAGGTGGCAGTATATCTGGCAGTCGACATCCGATCCCAGAATGACCTCTTGTGGACTAATACAAGCAGACAGAAACGGCGACGACCTTAATTTGGCACTGTTTATCAGGTACGCTGTGGCTGCCATAACCTTGAACCCGCCCTTGGTCTGGGTGACATTACCAGCGTAAATAAACCAGAGACCCTTGTTTGCCAATGGCCGTGGGGGGAACAACCTAAGAACCATTCAAACTTCCCATTAATCTGACAAATTCGGAAGAACTCCAATCATCCACAAAAGTGACAGGTGAGAACGGCATACCAAGGGAATGATTGATTCGGAACAGAAAATTTACCTCCGAAGTACTGCAATGCTGCTCTGCTGAGCTATGGATGTAGCTGCTCTCGACAGAGGCGTGTCATAGTAAGGTATCATCTTTGGCCTCTTGGAAGTTGTTCCGGAGCTGCCAATCGAACACAGTGAATATAATCCACAATGACTGAAGAACTACATCGCATTAGTGATGGCAAGAGTCAATCAACTCATCAATCCCCTGCTATTTAGCTTGTTCTAGTTTTCGACTTGGTTCTGACTCTTCCATGGAAGCAGACACTCGATTAGCTTGAAAAAGACGTGATTTTGAAGTAAATTAATCTTTTGGCACGTTCAACATAAAATAATAATAACTCGGATTATGATTAACAGGACCAAAACTGCCGAAGCATCCATTGAGGGGGCAATCGCTCAACAAATTCAGGAACCTCATGTCTTCTCATTTTCTCCATAAATGGTTTCATCTAAATGGAACGCCAATTCAACAAGCATCCATTAGAACAAAAAACCAAATTCCAAACTTTTACCGCAACGTGTCAGAAATCTCCCTATCGTTGCGTGGACAAAGCAAATGATACCTGTAGAAGAAACAGGTGAGAGGATCAGCACAGAGGATTGGGTCACCGCCATCGACTATTCCGTCGGCCATCTGACTGATGTGGTCAGTGTAGTCGTCGTAGCTAGACAGAGGGACTTCTCGCAGGAAAGTTGCCACGTCGACCTGCCCAGGATGGTCCCCGAGGAAGGGGCGGAGGTAACGCGAGTTGCCGTTGTGCCGGAGGATCGACCGGAGAGTCTCCAGCTGGTGTCGGGCGGCGTCCCGGGTGAGGCCTTCGAGCTTCTCCAGGATCTCGCCTTCGGTCGTCATTTTGTCCGTGACTGAACGAATACCAGGAGTTGACACTGAAGTTCTGGCTTTTGAAGCCTCGAGGATTGAAATCTTTTGAGCCATGAGAATGTTCAGCCATGCGTTATTTATGATCTTGCCCTATGATTCATTCGTAGAGGAGATTCGGTCTCTCTTCTTTCTTTGCCCTAAATGTTGTTTTTGCCCTTTTTGCTTGCTAAGCGCGTGCAATCTCATACACAGCCAAACTTTCCCTTTTGCTCGCTCATGTATTTCCCCTCTCCCTTTCCATTCCAAATTTGGCCCATAATTAAGACAATGCTCCTAATATGCAAATGTAATCGAGATCGATTCCTAATTTCTTTTATGCAATGAATAACTAAATGGGTCATCACAATTTAGGTGACAACAAATAGATATAAACGTTAATAAGTGGATAAGAGTATATCAAGGGATATGCGTTTTTTTTTTATAATGAGGAGTCCCTCTTTAATAATCACATGTCGTCTTTTATACATTAGTATAGACAGCTACTTATAAGCCATTAATACTCTAAACGCAGTCATAGTTGCATCTCCGCGACTCTAGGCTTCATATTCACACGCTAGTCCTATTCGCAAATGACAACTCTTGAAGTACCATTTTTGAGGTACCACAGCTCGAAATCCATGCCTTTAATCGGCACCTTCGCTCTGTCTCCTTTCTTGGCCATATTTACAATGACTGGCTCTATATTGGTTCTACCATCACAATGAGATCTTCGTTGACAACTTGCCATCATGCATTGATACCTATATTTCATGGTCATCAATAAGTTCTACCCATCGTTGATAACTGCATTTTGTAATTGTTAGGGGCTGTGACATAACTTGTCGATAACTATATTGGTCTTATCATCAAGGTCTATAATTGACCAAATTGGCTTAATATCGATTACAAAGAGTTAGTTATTTTTTAAGTTAAACAAAGGAATTATTGACTTTTCATTCTTTAAACTCTAATTTAATGATGACACTTGATATCCCTCTAAGTGTCTACTTTTGGAAGTTCTTATATTATGCAGTAATTTAAGAAAGTAAATCTCAAATAATCATTTGAGTTTTACATATTGTTTTTTTCTTGAAATGTTTAGGATCTCAGCCTAATCCTCAAATCTCTAGAGTGTAATTTCAATAACCTTGCAAATGACACTTGCAATTTTTTGCGGCGATAGGTCCATAAAAAGATATTATATGCAATGTCTTCAATTTGGTTTAACCAAATGGGTGCTTTTATTAATTTTCCTCAATTTATTTACTTATCATTTTCAAACCTCGAAAAAAAAATCACTTTAATTTAAAAAAAAAATTCATCAAAAAAAAAAAAAATCGGCACTAGATCCGACCCGTCTCAGCCTACCATACATTTCTTATCTCTCTCTCCCTCTCTCTCTTCCCCCCGCCCGAGAGCGGGTGACGCAAATTCCGGTTCTCGAACATGCAGTGAGAATTCGCCGACGAACATGCTGGCATCAACGTCCATCTGCGCATGCCGTCTCCCGCCCAACGTCGCTCCGTCCAGCTTCCTCCTCAGGAATGGCGTCCCCGGTCCTCCTCGACGTCGCAGCCGGAGCTTCAAGATCGTCGCGACTTCCTCGAATGAGGTAGAGGCTCGGGCCGTCGCGGAGCAAGGAGGAGGGGAGAAGCAAGAAGAAGCCGCGGGATCGGACGGACCCGACAGACCCTCCACTTCGACGTCAGCTTCGAATGCCGCGCTCGAAAAAGACCTCAAGAAGGTCCGTCTTTTTGGTCGGTTAAATTCTTTCTTTTCTTGATCTTGCATCTGATTCCCGGTTAATAGGATTCCCCTGAAATGTTTTGCGGCTCTAATTCTCGCTAAACTAACCCGTATGACCATGTCTTTAATGTTTGCATGTGGAGGAACTGAGGAAATGATCTTAAAGAATATAGAACTTACGTAAATGAAACCGAGCGTGGGTCCTGGGACACATTTTCTGCAGTTTTACTCAATTAAAATCACATCTAGAAGTTCGATAAGCCGGTATCATATTTGTTTTGAGGAAACTACACATTCAATAGGCTGAATCTTTTCGTCTGACCTGCATGGGTCTCATGAAACGTTCGCTTCTGGAGTTCTGGATGATTATATGATTACCATTCTTGATGTTCTCGTTTCGCCGCATCTGAAAAACAGGTGGTTCAAAAGACTGCTTCAACCTTCGCTCCAAGAGCTTCGACGGCCTCAAAAAATCCTGCTGTTCCCGGAACTGCCTTGTATACAGTTTTTGAGGTTCAAGGCTATGCATCATTGCTTCTCGGTGGAGCCCTGTCTTTCAATCTTTTATTTCCATCGAACGAGCCCGATATATGGAGGCTGATGGGAATGTGGTCTATCTGGATGTTCAGTAAGTCATCCTCCAACTTTATGTCTCAAAGTTAAGATTACCATCTAACAAATAAGGAATTGCTAGTGTCACCCTTCTTATACCATTTAATATACATTTGGATGTTTGGTAATTTCACGGGATGGAAAGATGGGGAACTAAACTGAAAACTAATTGGGTCATGGTAAGGGCGTGGTGCCCCTAGGCGGAAGCTTTTTCTGCCTGTGTTAAATTGTGAGAGTTGGTGGGAGTATTGATGTTTCATCTTGCTCGTTTAGACCATAATCAGGTATATTTTGAATGATGTGGCTTTCCAAATTTCCCGAAAGAACTAGTTTGCTTTCAGCAGTTACACCTCTCTTCTCTTCCACTTTAGCTGAATGGGCTCCACTTTAATGCTCAACTTAATTTATACCTGAGAAGTGTGTTTATCTGAGTTTTCTCTACCACCTAGATGTACTCCAACCTTGTTAATCTAAAGGCAGCATCATAAACATCTTGCTTAATTTTTACAGCAATTCCTTCTCTTCGGGCCCGAGACTGCTCAAAGAATGAGAAGGAAGCCCTTAACTATCTGTTCCTTCTCATCCCATTACTCAATGTCATAATCCCATTCTTTTGGAAGTCTTTTGCGGTTGTCTGGTCTGCAGATACCGTGGCCTTCTTTGCAATGTATGCGTGGAAGGTAAGGCCTAGCATTTTGATGTCCCTTTCTGAATTTAATGATACATCCTTCATTGATCGATGTTATTTTCCTTCTTTGAAACAGATGGGGTGGCTCCAACAAACAGAGTGAAGGCCTAAAAAGGACTTCTCTTTAACTGTATCTATGAGCTCGGACTCAGGCGTCTAAGTGTGCAAGTTTTTCTGCCTTTACCTCATGATGGATAGATGACCTTTCCTGAGCAACATCCCATCAGAAGCAGGTTTCTCCGTAAGTTGGCAGTGTTTGAGCAATTACCTCAATTAGAAAGAAGGGAGCATCTTTTCTTGTATAATCATGAGATCGATCCCTCTATAAATTCGAAATCTGGCTACCGCTCGTTTTCTTGCGTTTGAGAAATTTCTATCTGGTATCTTTGCTTTTGTTTTCTAGGCTTTGAGTAAGGGAGTCCAGAGTAGCGTTCAAGAATTTGCATATATACGATTTGGGAAAGAGGTGTTGTAGATTAATTTAAAGATATAAAGATGTTGTGTTTCTTCAATCAATGTCATGCATCCATACTTCTCCAAATATTTGGAGACTGAGGTGAGCTTCATCGTTGAGATTTAGAGCTGTGTATTTCTGTAGAAAACAACTATGGAGATGTACTTATGCTTGAAGAGATCATGAGTCTGATTTCACATTTGACCATTGTCACTCCTGAGAAGGAATATCCTCTCAAAAGTCTCTCATCTAGGTTCCTTCGCTAGGACAAAAAAGAAGTTGAGGAAAATAAAATGAGTCGTAAAAAGTTAAAAACTTGAAGCAAAATGAACAACTTCATGTCCGAGCTCCGCAAATCCTAGTTCAAACAAAGCCATTACCGGAAAATTGAGGCTAAATTCAGATGTAGGCACATGTAAGAGATTACTAAGGTGAATTGAGTGTGTGAGTTTATTGTGTTTAATCCTGATTTCCGTTTATTTGCCTTCCATTTAAGGTCACGCGTAATGACCATAAATGGTAGGGCTATGACTCGCTTTCTCCCTATAAGTCAAATCCATTTATACCTAATATAGCTCAAGGATAAGTGGAAGTTATTTGATGTAATAATGAACGCGGCATTGGAACCTTAACTCATCATGCACTGGAATTCTCCGTACAAGGCAAGAGAATTTAACAACATCCCCTGAAAGGCTTCCCTAAAAATCCTCTCGTCTCCATTTGCGGAGACAATGGACGGGTAAACAAAAGGCTTAACAACAATCCAATAACTATTTCTGTAGAGAGAGCGGCAAAAGAAAGTTTTGTCTGATTTCATACCCATTTGCGCCATTTCCTTGCCATAATTATGACATGAATCTCTTCTTACAACAATTGAAAAAACAGCTTCCTCCTCCGAGAAGTTTTCTCATCCCTGCAATCTCACCGACCTCTCTTTCCCTCTCTCTATCCATTGATTTTACTTTTTGGTTTCCTTGACTGTCCTAGCCAGCCTGACAATGGCTGATCATCTCCTGGATTTCTTTCTCTCTAAATTTCCCCATTAACAAACCCTCAAAATAGGGCAGGATGGCCTCTTGGAGCCCTTCTCCTTTCCCACTCCTTGCCGGCCTCCTGTCTTTCCTCCTCCTATGCCGGTCCTCGGCCGCCTCCGCCACCCCCTCCGGTGGCATCCATCATAGCCTCATCCGGAAGCCGTCGTCTCCAGAGATCCCCCTCTTCCGTGAGGCCCCTGCATTCCGCAATGGCGAGGCCTGCAGCTCCCTGCCGAGCAATGCCACCATCCATGTTGCAATGACCCTGGATGCCAATTATCTTAGGGGCACCATGGCCGCCGTCCTGTCGATCCTGCAACACTCAACTTGCCCTGAGAACTTCGAGTTCCACTTCCTCTTCATGCGGCTCGAGCCTGAGGTCTTATCCAGCATCAACTCTACCTTCCCCTATCTCCGCTTTGGGGTCTACCGCTTTGACTCCAACTGGGTGCGCGGCAAGATATCCAAGTCCATCCGACAAGCGCTCGACCAGCCCCTCAACTACGCGCGGATCTACCTCGCAGACCTAATACCCACCGACGTCAGGCGTGTAGTCTACCTCGACTCGGACCTTGTGGTGGTGGACGACATCGCAGAACTGTGGCAGGTGGACCTGGAGGGGAAGGTCCTGGCCGCCCCTGAGTACTGCCATGCCAACTTCACCAAGTACTTCACGGAGCTCTTCTGGTCAGACCCCGTCCTGGCGAGGACATTCGAAGGGCGGAGGCCGTGCTATTTCAACACAGGCGTGATGGTGGTTGACGTCGAGAAGTGGAGGCAAGGAGGGTACACCCAGAAGGTGGAGGAATGGATGGCTGTGCAAAAGCAAAAGAGGATATACCACCTGGGCTCATTGCCTCCGTTCTTGCTTGTTTTGGCTGGGAACATCAAACCGGTTGACCACAGATGGAATCAACATGGCTTGGGTGGTGACAATCTTGAAGGCAAATGCAGGGCTCTCCATCCTGGCCCCATAAGCCTCCTCCATTGGAGTGGCAAAGGCAAGCCCTGGCTAAGGTTGGACTCGAGAAAGCCATGCACGGTTGACCATTTGTGGGCACCTTATGATCTGTACCGTTCATCAAAACCTTCATTAGAGGAATGATATGAAAAATACTGTGGGATGAAAAAAAAAAAAAAAGCGAGAAGGTTGAAGTCTTGATCTCTATGAGAGGGCAAGGAAAATGGGTTTCGGTAAAAAAAGAACTGTGGCTAGTTGACCAAAAGAAACAAAAATTATCATCGCCAAAGATTGTTCTTTTTCATTTAACAGTTGAAGAACACTTGAAGCTAACATTGCTTGAAGTTTAAGCCACTATTGGGGAGTGATATGTATTTACTAGATATTTGTTTTTGCTTATATAAACAGCATTAAGTTTTTCTTGACCTTGCAAGATGATGGCGCTCGCTTGGACAGGAGTTTACTCACCATTGGATAATCCGCAGTAAGTATTATGGGTTTTGGTTCTTCTCATATGTTCAATTTTTCACGTCTGAAGGGGTTAAACCATTCTAGGTTTTATTAATTGGACTGATAATGTATGTGAAGATTTAACTTCTTCTGCCTTTCTGCTTCCTTTTTCTTGTGTGGAAAAACTACTCGCCATCATTCTAGGAGCTAATGTGAAGCTCCTAATTATTTGTTTATCAGTTCTCGCGAAAGAATGTTCCAGTTTCATGATATCAAAAACCATCTTAAGTTTTAGTTTATGTCCTCAACTGTGATTTATCTGTTGCGGTTTCGTGCCTAGTGCAATCTTGCGAACAGAGAAGGATGATTTTTCTTGGATTTATTCAGTCTTACACAACTGCTCATCATCTGCCGGTTGGCATTTTTTTATTCGATCCGACGGTTGACATGCTTTGCCTGATAATTTTGTTGTGCATAACAGCAACCCACCATAGGGAGTTATAATCTGATGCAGAACTTGTGTAGGTACGTGGTGTGTGCATTTTACTGAGAAAGTATTGACATTTATCTGGTCCGTCTCTCCTCTTCCTTCGAACTAGTACACAGTAACTACAGAAAGTATGCATTTTACTGAGGTTCCATTCGCAAAACAAGACAGAAATTCAATGTTACAACTTGAGAGCTTACGCAGCAATCTATTGCTCAGATGATGCATGAGCCGCCGAAATGCCGGCGAGAACCGGGCAAGCAGTAAGGCAATTGTCATCACAACATCACAGTCCCTCGGTTTGATTAGCATCTACTAGAAATTACATCGACCTAACTGGTTGGTCCTAACTTTAGGAACTGATATCATTAGAAATGACACGAAAAAAGGGAATTTGAAATCATGAAACACCGGAGACACCTTGTCGTTACAACAAATAAAGCTGCTATAAGGCCATACGAGAACATGATCACAGCACAGGCTCACAGCTTCCAAAGAAGTGTTCCGTTTCTCTATCTAGTGCCTCCATTCGACTTAAGTTCAAGTGAGACTTTCTTCGGAATCCGTACTAACAGACCAAACAATATAGATTGTCCTCAACGTTGAGCACATGGCCAACACAGAAATCTGCCAACTTCGGAGCCTTTGCTTTTCTCGAGTGTCGAATGCTGACTGTACTTAAGAAGTCATTGACGATTGCTCCTCAGGACGGCCATTTTCAAGAGAGACTCCAGTTTGTGTCACGGTATCTCCTAATAAAGCAGCGCAATCCACTCTATGTGTCTCAACTGGTGATGGAAGATTAAGAAGCCTTCCTTTCCGGGCCCGAGGTGGAAGGTATTGCGCCGGTTTCCTTGCTTTAACAGGCCAAGGCAGGAATACCCCTGTGCCTCCAGTTTGAATTTTCTTGAGGCTAAACAACAAAGGGTGAATCGGGGCCAACATGACCACTGGAGCATGGAGGATTCCCAATGGGGGTATCATGTCTGCTGCTTCATAGCCATAGAAACCTGCATTTGATGCGGCAAATGGGCTCCTGATGCTCGGTTGCCATAAGGGCATGTCACTGGTTGATGACTTGGTTTGGTCTTGGTTGGAGTTGGGACGAATCCTGAAGAATGTAATGGCAACCCTGCTGTTTGGAGAAGGGCACATGGCATGTCTAGCCATGCTGGCGCTGTTTCCCCTCATCACCAAAAGAGACCTACAATCCATCAATAGCAGCGGTAACATATGTCGATAATAAACTTATAGAAGCTTCACGTTGAAGAACAACAAACCCAGGACAATACATGTGGCCAACTAGTTTCTGTGATATAAAAGAAGACCTTTCAGATCAGCCCTGGAGAATGGACTGAAAAACTTAATGTTTTTCTGGGTTCCATTTCCTTCATTATAAATGTTCAACTTTGGGATACTAAAGAAGGTTCTTCAGCAGCAAATTTGAAACAGTGGGAAATGTAAATGAAAGTGTAGCATCTAATGTAAACAAAGTTACTTCCACTGCACATGTCCTGCATAAGCATATGTCTGCAACGAGCTTTAGACATCATCATTAAGTCTTCCATCGTGAGAATGTTGTCTATTTAAGTAATTAGATATCTGGCTACTCCAGATTCAAGACAATCACTGATAACTCACCCTTCTTTCAACGAAAGCATGAGCCGGCCTTTGTAGCTTCCCTCATGATCACTCATCAGAAAACGACCAAATGCTACTCTTGATTCAGAAAGGAAAAGAGTCGAGACCGGCTGATCCAAATGGGGAGGTTTTAGGAAAGGCCTTGAATGTTCCCCCTGCATGAAAAATGTGTTATATACTTAACATCTCATCTTGAAATTGAATCTAAGTCTTAACATCTCGAAAACCAAACTGTTAGGAACTCTATACAGAGCATTATATCCTGTCAAGTTTGTCCTGAAGTATTGGAAACCCATGTTGATGCAGTCAATCAAAGAACATACCTTGTCGAAGAAATTAATGATGCAACCATTTGGCTTTTTATACTCTGGCAGTAACTGCCACAGAACCAGGTGATCTATGACATCTTGGAGAAGAGCTGGAATGGGCATGATCTTACCTGTAAATACAAAATGGAAACTCGTAAATGAAGCTTAATGAAAAACTTATTCCTTGCACAATAATCCCATTGAAGATCCTAGGGGACGTACTTCTTGCACTGTCTTTTGTATCTTCTTCTATATGTTCGAAAGTTGGAAGCCCAAACTGAATCAACTCTGTCCTGTTTCCCTTCATCTGCTCATTGAATAATATAAAGGTCTCCCCTGTAAAGTCAAATTTGGGACTATATTTTAGGAAACAAAAAGCATATAAGCAATCGGCCTATGTAATTGCATATATTAGTTCCATTAAAGAGCTCACACACTGAATGTTAAGATGCCCTTTTGTTCAGACACAGTGACCATCTAGGGAAGCTTACCTGGTAGTTCTCCATTTCGGCCAGCAGCACGGAGTTCATCAATGAAGTCATTCAATCTACAAAGCTCTGAAGCAGTGAATATCTCCTCGTACAGTTTCAGACCTTTCACGACATTCACCTGCCAGTTGCAATTTTCTTCCATCAGTGACGGCCAATTGCTGTCTTCATGCACGGAAGACTAGATGAAAAGATTCAAAATCTCATTCTCGCTAAAAGATTATATGGAAAGCTTGCCATTTGCCCTTTCACTGCTTCCTTTGCTTTGAAACCCTTTGTCAATTTGATCTGGGTCAAACGATCCCCGCAGTCCTGGTGGTCGAAGCATATCTTGAGTTTTTCTGATGTGGGCTGCAACTCTTGTGAACCTGATGTTAATTATGAGAACATACATGTGAATCAATAGATTATCTACAGTAGGTAGCAAAGAAGCTCCACAATCAGCTACAGAGGACAAGCTTGAATTTCCTTCTGTCCTTGCTTTCTTTGCAGGAAAGGTGAAATCAAGGGCTTGACATTGAAGTGGAACTGTCATTTTCAATTATCTCAATCCTAATTGATATTAGATCAAATGGCAGCTGCAAATATGCCAATCACTCTTGACTGCTTATTCTAGCAACCATCAAAACTTCCATTTAAAATCCAAAGCAGCTTTTAGAATTGTTGGCTGTTCAAAAAATAATCATAAGTTCATATAATTTCAGCGATAATATTATTGGAATGAGGAAAGCAACCATGCTTGACTCGACTGCATTTTCCTTTCAATGTTTTCTCTTATCTATCACCATCGCTTTGATTCGGGGTATGACAATACCGGTCGGAGACCGAAACCAGTACGGTCAAACTGAATCCACTCGCCTGGAGCTCTTTGCCCTGTCGATGCGCTCGACATCACGAACTTCCTCGGGGATGAACAACCAAATTGTCAAAACCGGACATCTTAACGGTTACGACCGAGGGAAGTCAACACAGACAAAGCCCAAGCAACGTCAAATCACTAAAAGAAAGCCGCCGGTCACGAATGGAATCGAAACTCGACAGTCGCTGTACAATTCACCGCGAGCTCGAACAACATCGAATCTTCAGGCGCAGACAAAAAGAACAGTTCGGCGTGGGCGGATCCTGAGATGTGGGTCACTCTCGGTTTTTGCTTTAACGTTCAAATAAGGCCGTCATGAAAAGCTTAGCTCCAACGAACCACAGGTTCCCCTGCACCTGCACGCGCTCAAATAGCCATCGAATTCGACGCTGAACAGAACGGGGGGAGGTCGTTTGACGACGAACCCAGTTCCAGATTCGATCCTGGCGACGCGAATCTCCGCAAATCGGATCTGGAACAGAGCAAGGATTCAAAGGGAAAGAGAATTCGTACGTTGAACTCGACCCACCAAACAGAACTCGAGATCCTAGGACGGGCACGTGTACTTTTTCCCGTTGAGATCGAGAGAAAACCGGAGAAATGGTGGGAAAATAACAAATTAGACGCTTCAAAGTTCATATGAGTCATTGGAAAACTGACTTTTAAAGTCAGCCCATGCTCACTTACAGATGAAAATTATTTTTTTCATTTTGACAAAATAATAAAATAGGTAAGCATTAAATTTGTTCATTGTTCGGCATGCTCATTAAATAAACAATTCGAAAATTTTACAATGTTGAAATTGCTCTAGTCAAGGCCACCTGCACGGCTCAAAAGACATAGATGACCGAATTTGGTTCATGGGATACGCAGGATGATGTTTCCCACTTTCCCGGGCCTCTAGATTGTCGGGTTTCCGCACCCGTAATGGTAGACTTAAAAAAAAAAAAAAAAAAAGAGGAACCAGAAGAAACAAATCAAAAATGGTTTTATGAAAATGTACAAAATCGGTAATTAAGTTTAAAAAATTCAAATCAGGAATATCTTTAAAAGAAAAAAAAAAATTAAGAACGTTCCCCATGGCAAAGACTTCACAATTTTAAAAACAATTTCATAAGAGTCCCATAGAAGAAATTCACATTTCAAGAATTAAAAACATGAATGGCCCGGAGCAAAACTTCTTAATAAGTTGCAACTCTGAATTCGACATGAATTCTCACATGTAAAGGTAATTTCGGAGTCATTTCTTCATTGATTGATAGAAGGATTTCGAATATCTTAATGTATGTATCTAAAATCCATCTACATTTTTCTTCGAAAATGCATTTAGATAAATTGAGATATATATAGAGAGTGATACATATATTGAATAGTGAATTAACTTTTTAGTGTGATGAAAAGATTAATGACCTTGTACTTGAGAGTTGACTATTTTTTTTGTCTTCGTGCGGTTTGACCATTATACAGTCCATGAAGGAAACAGAGGAAAGAGCTCGAACAACGAACGAACCTGAATCCGTAACATCACTCGCAGTCGCCGGCGAATCGTCCTCTACGTCCACAACCTCAAAATCGCCACCGCCGCCGCCGCCGCCGCCTCCTTCGTCGCTCTCCATCACTTTCTCGGGAATTCCCTCCTTCTCTCCTTCCAAACGCTCGCTCTCTTTCACCTCCTCGACTCCGACGCTCTCGCTCCCGTCCTTGCCCTCAACTTCAACCGATTCCTCCTCCTCCACAGCTGCCGCCGCCACTGCCGACCTCCTGGCGGCCACTCTCTTCAGCTCCGTCACCACGTCGGCGATCGAGTAGAACTCCTGCCTCTGCAGCACGGGGATCCAGTTCAGCCTCCGCTGGTGGATTGCGGTGAACACCAGCCCGTACTCTGCCCACCCCGCTCCGCCGCCGAGCTCCACCAGGTGGCCGCAGAGAGCGTCAATGATGGCATTGGCCGCCGCAAACTCGCCACGGAACCAGGCGACCATCCCGTCCCTGGCCAATGCGTCGGCGGCGAGGACCGGGTATGGTCGTGGCATCTGTATCGGCGAAGGGCGAGGAGTTTTGTTGGCCGGAGACGCAAGTCCGGCCGCCATTGGCGTCACGGCAGAAGTCCGTCGAGAGAGAGAGAGAGAGAGAGAGAGAGATTGGTATAAGGGAAATAGTGGTTGATGGGGGAGACATATATAGAAGATTATTGTAATCCCATAGTAGGTGTGAATATTATATACATTAATAAATAAAATGTACTCTTATGAGATGTAATTCCATAATAGGTGTGAATGTATATATACGTACTCTTATTAAGTACATTACTTAAAAAACTTAGAATGCCTACGGGTATATATCTGACTTTTGGGATTTGCGATATGATTTTCAAATCATACTCAATAGACGCGAGTTGAACAATAAGAGTGAGTCCAATGGTTCTAGACAATTCTCAGTTTCAGGTGTGGACTCATCCACTCAGTCAGGCCGACTTTTTTTCTTTAGTTTTTATTATTGCACATTTCCAAAACCCCAATTCCCATTCTTTTCTTACTCGAAATACGTATCGGTAGCTCAGGGAAAAAAAAAATACTACGTTAAGGTAAGGGAATTTTGGGAATTGTATATTCAATTCAAACATGGATTTATAATAAATTAGAATTAAATAATCCAATCTAATATATTAATTTGAAAAATATTCAAATTTGAATAGTATAGAGTAGAGTGGGTAGTGGGAATCAAACTCGCATTGTTATCTTGAAATGCTAGGGATTATAGTCAACGTTGATTCATCATCTGTTGTGTCTCTAATTCAAAACCGAACCTGAAATTTGGCTTCATTCAGCGCTCATGCCTCGTACCGTCACTTCTCTTAGTCTTAGTCACATAGCACCCACACCTACCTCATAGTTTGCGCCTCTCAAACTTAGTTCCGAATGATCATCATAGCTTTTTGTTCATGAAAACGATCATCATGCTTAACTTTTCACGAGCTTATTCTATTAATGTTGCTACTGACTTCTAGTCTTACAAGGAATAGGAAAAAAAAAAAAAGAGGTACGGCCGGTTTTTGGACTCACGTGGGAACTAGATTGGATTGGTTGATCTAGATCTTGTGTAGGTTTAAAATCAGGTGAGTCGATTTTTAATTGCACAAACTGAAAATCGATCCTTCTAATTTGGTGAAAATGGAAGAAAAGATGTGGGCTAGCCTAGTGCAAGATGGAAAGTTCCACGCGTGTGATATGACATTGAAATTAGAGTTGCACTAACATATATGATAATGCTGACATTTGTTCTCAACCCACCATTTAATTTCTGTATTTCCAATTATCTATTTCCGACCCAAAAATAAAAAAATTATCTACTAAGCGTGCACCGATTGATAAGTTGGTGCGAAAGAAGGGGTCACGCGAGGTTGACCCTCGAGGTGTCAACCTTCTAGTTTCTGCAAAAAAACAACCTTTTTGTTTTTAAAAATTTTTCCTAATTTTTATGATGTAAAGAAACAATTTTAAAATTAGAAAAATATAATGAAACAACATTAGCCATAAATCATTGAAGTGGCAATCCGTCATTATCGATGGTCCTACATAGCATACCATCGTGTCAGAAAAATTAATTGAGAAAATTATATTGAAATTTTGGCACAAAAATTTAAAATTAAATTAATATAATTAAAAATTTTAAATTGAATTAGCACCGCACTATAAATTTAGGACATGCCGAACAATCAATCTTTTTATCTTATTGTAATTCCTGCACGCGCATGGATCAAAAGATGCTTGTATTTTTACCGGGCGGGAGTCATGACTCATGAGAGATGTACATTAAGGAAAGGACAGTGCCCTCTCAGGAACATCAAATCACAAGTCAACCGACGACCAATCAGAGATTTGTTACTCTATAGAATTTCTGTTTTAATATACAATAATGTCGTGCATGCGCAATGACCTCATAAACGTGGCCTCTCTTCAGTATTAATATATATAATCTCGAACAACTGTCTAGGGTTCTCTCTCTCTCTATATATATAATTAAGACAAGCACATTCTTTTTTGTTATTTCTAGAATGCTGGAGCTTGCTGTTAATGAAAAAGGAATCATTAAGCTTTTAAAAAGGTAATTGGCTAGAGATGCGAAAATCTCGCTCATTGATTTTTCCAATGGAATAATTTGTTTGTAATGCTTATATTCTCTCTATACATGTTTATATATATATCCAACTAGTGGCCTTTCCAATTTTTTATTATATTGAAAAGCATTGCAATCATTGAACTTTTATATTGGTCGGTGTGCTAGAGACAGATGATGTGCAATATCTAAGTTTCTAAAAATGGGAACAAACGTATGATAATAAATAGTGCCCTGCATATATTCAATTTTGAATATTTCACACATTCATCACAAAAAATCCTCAAATTATGCTCACAACACAAATAACCTGAAGCTCCCAATTTTTTATGTCATAAAAAATCTCAAATCTTTATTAATATGAGAAATATACTCTCAATGAAACTGAAATAAATTATATATATAGGGCTAATTCCATAAAAAAACACGAACTTTAGGTGTTGTCCCAAATCTGGCCTGAACTTTATTTTGTCTCAAAAAGAAGCACGAACTTTAGGTGTTATCCCAAATATGTTGTCCCAAATCCTACCCGAACTTTATTTTATCTCAAAAAAAGCACGAATTTTAGGTATTATCCCAAATCGGCCCGAACTTTATTTTGTCTAAAAAAAAAAAGCACGAACTTTAGGTATAAAATTTAAAATTTTTTTGTCTAAAAAAAAAAAGCACAAATTTTCACTTGTGTCCCAAATCCAACCATTCGTTAATCCTCATTCCACAATCATCCGACATGGCATTTCCATGTCAACAATAATATCCAACACAGCAAAATGATGCTACATTCGAGTGTTTGGAGGAAGTGTTAAATTTAAGTCTGCCCTCCAATGAGGTGAACTTTACAGATGATTCTCATGGGAAAAATAATTCAGCAGCTTAAGTTCCAAGGGACGAGACACATAGCTAGGGCCATTAGATCAATTAACAATTGGCAAACTGTTTGCAATGTCAGAAGTTGGGTTGAAAGCAGAAGATTACATTGCCTTAAAGCGAGATATTAAAAGCATGTGCATCTTGTAGTTAAATAGAGATGTGAA
Source organism: Eucalyptus microcorys (assembly GCA_014182515.1). Classification (NCBI taxonomy): domain Eukaryota; kingdom Viridiplantae; phylum Streptophyta; class Magnoliopsida; order Myrtales; family Myrtaceae; genus Eucalyptus; species Eucalyptus microcorys. Next base: position 33,019,370 of record CM024572.1, on the reverse strand, counting down.
GCCTATTTGTAATAGAATTACTTTATTTTGTCTCAAATAAAGTTTGGGTCAGATTTGGGACAACACCTAAAGTTCGTGTTTTTTTTTAGACAAAATAAAGTTCGGGCCAGATTTGGGACAACACCTAAAGTTCGTATTTTTTTATGGAATTGGCCATTTATGTTTTTTATGACACAAAAAATTAAAGATATTTGTGTTAGAGTAGGCAAGTTTTATATTTGAAACATTTATGTCAAGTAGGCATGATGTGGAGATTTTTTAATATTTGTCAGGAGAAAAAGGCCAACTTGGCCCATGATTTCCGATTTTTCTTTGCGCACGTCAACGCAAAACGGAAATTTAAAAAGAAAAGAAACAAAAAAGAAAGAGCAATGATTGGTAATTCGTCAACCAATCATGTAATGGGACGATGACGTGTCATTCGGTTCGATGAACTGGGACTTGGAGTTTGGAGCTTATGTCACGCTGCGCCTGCCCTTAGATATGTTTTTTTTTTTTTTTTTTTTTTTTTTATGTTCCTAATGAGCACGCTCTCCAATGCGAGGGTAAGTTTGATCTTGTCGTTTCATGCGCCATTCGGTTTAGGAAATTGAGTTTTTGGGGTAAAAATAAAATATATCAAGAACAAGAACAAGGCTTCATTTAAAAAAAATGAGAAAATATCACAAATAATCCATAAACTTTCATTTAATATTTAATTTCATCCCTAAACTTTTGATTTGCTCAATTTAATACATGAACTTTCATTTAATGAAAATATCCACATGAAAATTACCTTTAAAACAGGTCAAATTGTGGCCATCGTTAAAAAAAAGATACAAAACCACTTATTCTTTCTACTTTTGTGATCAGTGCTCTCATCTTTAGCTAACCCCTAATTTGTTTTCATTTTTAAAAATATATATATTGACTCATAATTCTAGTAATCCAACTTACGTCATCAATTAATGCTCCACGTCATTACTTAATGGTTTGAACAAACGAGAGGACTAGATGAAACATTTGTTAATAGTTTAGGGATCAAATTGAGCAAATCAAAATCTTAGGGATGAAATTGGTCAATTTCAAATAGTCATGGACTAGATTGGATAATTTAGAAACCAAATTAAACAAATTAAAATCTAGGAACGAGATTGCACATTAAGTGGAAGTTTAGGGACTATTTATTTTCCCTAAAAAAAAACAAATTTTTTCCACCTGGAATATTTGATACCCAGTATGTTTTGATAAATATACAATTAAACTGTACACGAGAAAAATGAACCCATATCGTTGGACCAAAGATTGATATATTATCATTTATGCAATTCTTTGAAATTCATGGTTATTTTCAGACCAGCACCTTCAACTATCCTCTGAGTTGAATTTGCTAGAGTACAGAACTCTCAATCATTCTGGCAATCCACCCAGATTTTTCATGAATTGGGCCGGGGGAGGCCCACCATATGCTTCATCCATGGGTCAACTCCACTCCAAAGAACAAAGAAAATTTTGCAAACCATTCACAAATCACATGAACAAAGAAAATTTTGGAAATTACAGGAATTCAACCAATCCCAGACATACAGCACCTGCCCTTTTCCAACTTCACAACGTTTGGAAAAGTTACAAATTGTTTTCCACATGAAAAAAGAAGAAGAAAAAGAAGGGCAAACCCATTGCTTTAATCCCGAATGTAATTTACTTCAAGAGGCTCTGCTTGAGCCAATTTCGTTCATTCAGTAAAACCCCCAAAGAAGCAATTCTGACAAGGACCACCGTTTGCAAACTCAAAAGAAACAGAACATGTGAACTGAAACTTTTACTCCTGGCCGTACCTTTTTCTCATCAGTAGCTGAGACTTGAGCTGAGTAATTCGCTTCCAGGCTTCAGGGACGAGTCTTCGCTGTTCACTTAGAGGAAAGACCCCTCCAGCCGCCGCTGCCGATGCCTGAAGTTGTTCTGAGCTTCTTCTTGTTTTGGGCACTGTAATCGTCATGACGATCCTGCCCGGTGTCCTTCGTAGGCGCGTGATCCCTCCCTGCACCGGCATTTGACATGGACCTAATCTTGAGCAACGTTCTGTTGATGTAGTCGGAGAACCTGTGGTCCATATTAGCTATTTCCCCGTTCCTCACCGTAACTTCATGGGCAACCCCGACTGGATCTGAACCCGGCTGGGTTTTCTCCGACCCTGAACCGTGAACCGGAAATCCTGGTCCAGTAACGGCTTCTCTTGTTGCGGAATGTCCAGGTCCCTGGTGGCCTGGGGGGGTCTTCACCGGTTCAGTTGGTGCAGCAACTATAGCCACTCGATTGTCAGGGAAATCTGAGGTCGAGGACTTTCCTTCACCGTTCTTAAGAACCAAAATTCGACGACCACCTTCTGAATTTGACTGGATCTTGATGGCCCCAAAGGAAGGATCAGCCTCTGCCTGTGCCGAATTGGGGGCTTGCCCACCCCGAGCTACTCGACAGATAGCACGGAATATCTTTTGACATACTTCAGAACAACGTTGATCATAGCTCTCGTTCTGGTTCATATTCAGTTGGGAACAGAAGGAGAAAATGAATGGGTAGCTTTGAGTTTTGAATAAAATGATCGCGAGGTGAAGAGCGGGTAAGGTGCGTAAAGCTCTTGTAAAGCTCTGGACTCCGTCGAGTTTTTATACCCATGGATTGGAATAAGGATTACTTAATAGACTAGTTCTCATGATCCTTGTGTGGAAAACCAACTAGCTTTCTTTTCTTTTTTATAAGTCGTGCATAAGTCACGAGAGAATATGAGGTGAGATTCCCAGGGAGTTTCCGTGAAGTGTCCGGCTTCATCGACATTTCCAGGTCGTTCAACGATTCATGATTGAATCCGCGCTTTCGCTGTCCGTGGATTATCTGGAACGAAGAAACCCGAGAAATGTCATGATGGAGAATAATCCAACGGGACTACTACAGATTAGGGTAAACTTTAGAGCTGTGAGACACGATGCTGCAGAAGTTTCAACAAAGGCAAAAATCATGAGCAGCATCAGAAAAGCATATTGAAATGGAGGGGTGGGAATTGGATTCTGCATGTGTTGCTGATATGTTTGACAAAATGAGCCATTTTCGTTTTCTACCGATCGATTGGAGCTGGACGTTTTGGTGACATCCCACTCAAGCATCATCATTCTCTCCTTTGCATGGTAATTATTTTGTTGGATGCTTTTTGGGAGAGGCGAAAAAGCATGAACAGGACGTTGGTTTTGGCATCATGAATTTGTTCGTGCTTTTTTGGGGGCCTGCAAGATTCTGTGGGGCTGGCGGAGCATTGCTTTCCCAGAAGTGTGAACGCATTCGGTTCTTTCAATCGCTGTTGTTGGAGTGGCAAGAAATAGGAACTAGCCCTAGACACCGAACCTCCGAAAGAAGGAAGAGGTTTGGAACTAGTTCTTTCCTGAATCTGTTCCCTGTTTCTCTTTTAGGCCGCTTCCTACTTTTTGCGGTTCTATAGTTAGTACTATATCTAATACAAGTGCATTTGAACCAAACTATGTCGCGAGCTGATAACTGATAAATGTATGGATTTCATCTTGTTCCAAAACTAGCCATTTGATAATTCAACAGTCAAATTCCTTGTCCTTCGCTAGTTGTAATTGACTTCTTAGTGATTCAATAGTCAGAAAGTTGAAAATTGAACCAGAAGTTGAACTAGGAACTAAGACAAGGTGTGCTTACAGATTTCTGTTTTTCTTATCACATATTAATGTTTTGTTTGACAACTATCGACCGCCCATCCTTCGTGGTAATCTTTTGGTCTGATTACTTTCTTCCCATTTTCTGGAGCAATCTCTCTATTGGATCATGTTCTTGATTTAAGGGAAAGAAAATGAGTAAAAGAGAGGAAAGTCATAGAAATAGACTAGACTCGAACTTCCACAAGCAAGTTGAGAGGAAAGGTTCCAAAAAGTAAGAACAAGTTGCAGAGTGTGAACGGCTCGAAAGGAGAATAAGAGATCAATCAAGAACTCCAAAGGGGAGAGAAAGTTGGTAGCGTAACAAAGCTAAGGCCACGAGGGTCGAGCCCTCATTAGATCCGACAAGGGCCGCGGCGACCTTGCATGGTCGGTTGCGTGGGATAAAGTAATCATGAACCCTTGTGATTGGCCAAAGATCAAAGGAAAGAAAAGGAAAAAAAAAACAAAAGGAAATAAAAGTAAAAAAAGGAAAAAATTCTTTAAAAAGTGTAAAAGTTATACACGTCAACTATGGCCATATCATGTAGGATGGCCAGCTTGCATTTATGTCACTAATTTTCAGTCAAAATTGGTCAGAATGGCTAAACTAGTAAGTCGTCAAAAGGTTTATGGCTAAATTGACACAAATGAAACGTTTAGGACTATATTGGCAAATCATTAAAATATTTAGGTTTAAATTGGCATAATTAAAATGTTTATAACCAAATTAGCTGCCATCAAATAGGTTTAGGATTTTTTTGAACACCTTTCCTAGCAAGATCAGGAGCAGCATCCGAAAAGGAGGGGTGAGAATTGGATTCTCTTTGACAAAGCGAGCCAATTTTTTAATCCACAGATTGATGAGAGATGGGTTTTCTGGGAAAACTCCTCACAAGAATCATCATTTCCTCTTGCGGGCACCGATAATCAGTGAACTGAGAGTTGATCCAAATTTACATGACGTGCATTAGAGATCAAGTCTACTACTGCGCACTTGCGTTGTCCTTATATATGAATTACTCGAACTCAAGAGGGTCTGGAATCCAGCCAATCCAGTCCTAAACTTAATTTAACAACGCTTTGCACACACGAAGGCATATATCGTAGATATAAGTTCCTGAAAGAACTTCGGCATTTGAAACATGGGCAATTACAATAGTTATTCCCTATTCCAGACATTCAAACAACTATGTTCCGTCTCCTCAAATATAATTTTAAACACCCTCAAAAGCAAAAGGCTTATCTCCCTGGTTTCATGGTCCAAAGGACTCTCTATCATTATGGTAAAATCCAGTAGAGTGGACTTATCCATTTAACGAGGCTCGAGCACAAATGTTTATGAATTGTACTGCGAGAGCCACCCCATATGTTTCGTCCATAGGCCAAGTACACTCATAAAGAACAAGAAATGGTCTTTTTATTTAGACATCATACACAAGCATATGTACTAATGGAAATTACGAGATTTCAACCAACCCCAGAACCGTAGCACTGCTCTATTCCAACTTTAGAATATTTGGGAAGGTTACATATTATTTGCCATAGAAAAGATGAAAACAGAACCCACTGTTGTCATCCCAGAAGTAAATTATTCAAGAGGCTCAGCATGAGCCATATCAGAAATTCAATAACCCCCAAAGATGCAATTCAGACAACGACCACCACTTGCAAACTCAAAATTCAGCACTTGTAAGCTGAAACTTTTATTCCCGATCATACCTTTTCTCATCAAAAGTTGAGGCTTGAGATGAGTATTCACTTTCAAACTTTAGGTGGGTCTTAACTCTTCACTTTGAGGAAAAACCACCACCGCCGCCAGCACCACCACCACCACCCATGGTTGAAATTCTTGCGAACTTCTTCTTGGCTCGGGTAATATAATCCGCAAACTGATCGTGCCTGGTATCCTTCGTAGGCATATGAGTCTTCCCTCCACCAACAGTTGTCATTGACCTAATCTTGAGCCACGTCCTGTTGATGTAGTTAGTTGAACTGTGATCGATATCATTTCCGCTTCCCTTGCTTTCTTGATCAACACCCAAATTGCTCTCGAACTTGGGTTTATTAGCCCCTGAACCCGAGGTTGAGGACTTTCCTTTGCCATTTTGAACAACCACGTTAGTCCAGTGACCAAGTACTGGTCTTGACTGTGGAGGATTGGGCGCTTGCCTGCCCCGAGCTATTCGACGAATACCACCGAACATCTTCTCACATACTCCAGAAGAACGTTTTTCACGCTTCTCATTCTTGTTCATATTCGGTCAGAAACAGAAGGAAAAAACGAGAAAGGGTAGTTTTGAGTTTTGAAGAAATGATCACGAGATGAAGACCAAGTGCAGCTCATAAATCTCTGAACTACGTCGATTTTTTATACAAATGGAGTAGAATAGGAGACGGGTCGGACGGAAGAATGGGATAGCGATTGCTTAATAGACAAGCTCTCATGATCCTTGTGTGAAAAACCAAGTCATTTTTTATAAAGTCGCGCATAATTCACAAGGGAATACAAGGTGCGATTCGCAGATAGTTTTCTTAAAGGTTCGACTTTATCAATCTTTTCCAAGGGATCCAACGGCTCATGATTGAATCCGAGATTTCCTTATCCGTGGATTACCTTGAACGAAGAAATTCGAGAAATGTCGTGATGGAAAATACTCCGATAGGATTATGAAGGATTAGAGTAGCTTTAGAGCTGTGAGACAACGTGACAACAGATTCAACATGGGCAAAATCATCAGCAGCATCTGAAAAGCATATTGAAAAGGAGGGGTAAGAATTGGATTCTGCAAAAGTCGTTGAAATTTTGACAAGGTGAGCCATCTTTTCCCCTATTGATGGATGAGAGCTGGGTTTTCCGGGAACGCTCTACACAAGAATCATCATTTCCTCTTTTAGATGGCAATTGATTAACTGGTTTGTTGGGTGCTTTTTGGGAGAGGAGAAAACGCATGAACCGGACATTTGTTTTGGCATCTTGTATAAGTTCATGCTATTTCGAGGGCGTGAAAGATTCTCTGTGACTGGCACAGCATTGCTTTGTGGTGAGATCAGCAATGTGAACTCATTCAGTTTCTCTTGATGCCTAGAAGAAGTTTGGAACCAGTTCTTTTCCAGTATCTGTTCTCTCTCTTTTCCTTTCGGCAACTTTTACTCGACTTTATGCCTTAATATATCTCTAATTGATATACTTATAATAAATTTACCTTAAACTAATTTTTTTTTTCATAACTAAAAACCCTACACAAATACACCTCTTAAAAATTTACCATTCATTAATTTTTATTAAATTTTATCATTAAATTACTGAATTAAATAACACGTGTCAATCAATGGATGTACCAATTTATTCTTCATTTATTATAAGTATACTAGTTTTGTGGTTTTCCATGATATTAATTCAATTTAAGAGAAGCTAACAAAATTTATCATAAATGAAACAATATGAGATTTTTGGTGATCAAAAAATTAATTTGAAGTACATTTGTTACATATATACCAATTTATTTAGAGTTTTTTGTGATATTAATCCATTTACTTTCTGGGCTCATTTATCTAGTACAAATGCATTTGAACCAAACTATTTCATGAATTACAAATTGATAAATGCATACTTGAGGTAAACAGAACAGACAAACTCGAACTCAATCGTGTACTTACTAGCCAATTGATAGTTCAACAGAGACAAGACAATCAAATTCCTTTACCTTCGTCTGTTAGATATAATTTACATTTGTACTAATTCAATAATCAGAAAGTCAAAGTATAAACAAAAGCTGATCTGGGAACTAAGCTATGGTGTGTGCACAGATCTCTGTTTATTTTCTTTATTTAAAAAACTATAAACCACCCATCCCTCGTTGTAGTCTTTTTGTCTGATTATTTTGTTCCCGTGGCAATCTCCTTATCGGCTCACCTTCTAGAATTTTGGGGAAAGAAATTGAATGAAAGAGAGGAAAATCATAGAGAAAAATAAACTAGACCTGAATCTTCTCCAAGCAAGTAAAGAGGAAAGGTTCCCAAAAAGCAAGAACAAGTTGCGGAGTGGAGACGACTCGAAAGGACAAAAAAGAGATCGATTGAGATCTTAAAAAGGGAAAGAAAGTCAGTAACGTAACAGAATAAGACTCAGGTGTTCGCAGGGAAAGAATCAGGTTGGCTTACCAAGCCAACAGGATCACCAATTCCCATTACGGTGGCCCAGCTGATCAAGACGGAATAAGATTAGAAAATCACAAGATCCAATTTACTCTAGTATTGAATGAAAAGATTACCATAAAGAGAACTATATTAAACACAAAGTACCTAGCCATGCAAAACTCAGCTTGGTTAATGCACAAGCTAATTTATAACATCTTGGTGACAACACCATTTTACGGCAAGCTCAAGATCATGTTGGAACTGACTGCTTTGGATTTTCTACCATATCATCACTTGAGCCAATCACTCAAAGACTACAGCAAAATTCCTTTCCCTCCAGACAGACCTAAGGTATTAGTTACCCAAAATAATTACACCAATTACAGGTTCAATCACTAATCACAACTTTTGACTGCATCCCAGATGCTCTCAAGCCATCCTCCCTCCACGGAAGTGATAAGCCCAGTGCTCACACAAACCTTAGCATAGCCACAGCCATTAGAGTGGCAGCTCTGAAGTAAATCTCGCTCACACTTTTATCCACTTTCTTCACCATCTCATCTTCATTCAAGCTCAATTTTCCAGCATTTTTGCCAATGTAAATAACCGTGTCCCTCAGTCTATTCACTGCTGAGGACAACCAAACCAGTCCAAACCCAAACCCGGTGCTTAGGAGTTTGGATGCACAAAAAGGAACACGTCCACAGGCCACCTTACAGATAACAGAAAAGAGAACAGCAAAGCCCGTACCAGCAATGCCCGCAGAGAACTGGTTCAGGAGCTCAGGAAGTTCCGGTCCAGCTTTCTTGAGTGAACTGACTGCAGTTTTCCCCTGCCGTTTCTTGTCCACCATAATGGATAGAAGGCTTTCACACGCATGGAAGTAATTTCTCTTGAACAGATCTCTCTCTCTACCCGCTTTTCTGCTGTTCTTTTTCCTTGATAATTGCTTGAGCTTCTTCTTTTCAGGACTGAAAGATCACAACACATTCAAACAAGCAGTAAGGATCATGCTATTTCATATATAAATAAAAGTACTGGAAAGGACTTTTTTTAAACTAAAGCAGCACAACAATCAAAACAGATAGGCAATATCCAACAAAAGGAGTTCAAAAAATAATTGTGTCGGACTGCTTAACCAATGATGATCAGCATGTTAATCAGTTAACAAGAATCACAGGCAGACATACTCCTTTTTTAGCATAGATCATTTGACCTCTCTTCCCGTGTGACTAGGAATGCTCAGTGACAACCTCTCAATTGTCACCGCCTGGCCTCTCTTGCTACCACGGTAGCACCTAGTGTGGTCAGCACCAATCGTGTTCGGGCAACGAAGCTTACACTCATTCACATTGGTTCATCCTGCTATGCACACAGCTGCGAACTTCACTTCTACTACTTCTAAGAGTAAATATCTGGAGCCAGTGTCTGCATTTTTCCTTTTTTTCATTGGCAGATACAAGCGGAATTGAGTCCATTATGATCAGCAAAAATAGGTAGTCCAATGATAATCTGCGCTGGGAAATGGGCAGAACCTTACATTTTATAATCATTGAGGCCGAGCAAATTAGGCTAACCATCCAATTAATCCCTCAAATCAACAACTCTTGCTAAATCACACGATTTTCCACAAATATAGTTCCACAATTATGAGTAATCACCAGTAAAACTCTATCCATCATGGTGGACAATAGAGCAAGGAAAAGTGAGCATCTTATTATCATACTATCTGCACCAATTCAAATTACAATACGAGGAATGAGAAACACAAAGGGCAAATAAACTTTTTCTGGTACCAAATATTGTTTCCATTGGTGATCTGACCAACACAACAATGCTCAGAAAATGTGGATCAATATAAGTTATTTAAAGACTATACTAACACATATAAACCTTGCACTCTGTGATGTGAAAGAAATATTATGACACTGCTAATTCTGACTCAATCAATAATTTAAAGAAACTAGATATCTTACAAGTTTAGCACCAAATTACCTTTTTACAGGAGCAACTGCATGAGCTTCAAGCTTCAAGGAAGACCTATGGATGCTAGTCCTTGGTTTGTCAGAGATTTCCCTGAAAATTTTACCAGTTATAACATTCATTAGCCCACTAGTAGTAGCCTCAAATAGTAAAGGACAGGACCACAACTCTGACGTCCAAATAAATGCATACGCACTTATCCTATAAACTTCCAACTCCAATGCATTGTCATGATACAAGCAACAGAAGAAAGAAACTGTACCGTATGATAGAGGGTAAATGTGAATTTAAGTGAAAAAGAAGATCCAGAGAGAGAGAGAGAGAGCACTCTATCAGCTCAAGCTCTAGTGATCACACATGGCATGCAAGGGTAATCATCAAGACAAAAAGGAAAGAGGAAAGAACATCAATATTCAGAAAACTCCTCTTAAAGCATCATTAAGCATATGAGGTGGTTGTTGTCATACCTTCTGAAGTAAGGAACTGGCATCGAAAGCTTTCTCCCTTGAGTTAAGTTCCTCGATAGGTAAAACTCTGCTACAATTGAGAGGAGATCCTTCATCTCAGCCCCACTAGCTGCGATCAAGACTCTACCATCGGAGTTAATGGTTATTTTTGAATTTCGTACCAAATCTCCCATGAAATCTGAGAGAGCGCTCTGAGTGGAAAATTGAAAGTTAGGGTAGACGAGAGAAGGAATGATGGGCAGGCGATGCATGTCAGTTTCCACTGAGTGAAGAGCCGTAAGATCAGAGACTAGAGACATATCTAGTCCAGCCTTTTCAGCACAACTCAATCCAGACATGCTAAACTCAAAGACTTCTCTCTGCATGGAGGATTGTTCGGCAATTCCGGTGCCTAGGGGCCCAGTAGTTGAGTGGACATCTGCAATCATAATAAATAAACCATTACTTGACTATCCCCTCTCACGACAAGTAACCTGTTTAACTGCAAAGAGCACTCCAACACATGTCCTACAAAAGCTATATTGTTTTCTTTAGAAGCAGATCTTGGTTTCAGTGATCTCCTAAGCCTATATAGATGGTTCGGCACTTTAGCCAGTTCTACCAACCCCAACAGTAATCCCCCATTTGTTGTTGAAATTCAGTTTCCATGAATTTTCTGACCATACAAATGCAAGTGCCATGACTAAATTGCTAGTTCAGTTTCCATTAAGCTTATGATTCTACAAATTCATGTGGCCTAATATAATTGCTTATACCGTCAAGCACTTGCAAATGGATTCAAATTCAGATTCTTAAGTTGATTTGTGATAAGATGATTTAAAACTGTAAGGGTGATAAATAATAGAGGCCCCAAAAAATTTAATTATCTCTGTGGCATGTAGGGTGAGATTTTCATCAAATGAAATCAATGAGTTGAAGCTTGTAATCAACAAATTTACATGAAGAAATAAATTATACCCAGAAGGAATGCGAGCACTTTATTTCAAGGTCTCTCCTTTTGGACAAGCTGACATATAACGTGAATTGATTTATTAAAAAAAAAAAAGAAGAGAGAGATCTTCAACTAAGTACCATGCGTGCATACCTTGCAAATCTAGAATCACTGCCTCCTTGAATTGATTAGGACGGAGGGTCATGGATCCCAATCTTATAATGTCTTGTCTTGTCCCAGCAGCAGGCAAAATTGGCTGAAGATCCTGCACTTTCCATAATTAGATTTCCCAAATGCAGGATGCAAAATAACAAGGAACCGACACCTGACCAACATTAGCCATTTCTATAATCTAACATAGAACAAAAGAAAATCCCAAGCAAACATCACTGCACGTAGATCAAAACCACCCTAAACAATTGAGGAGGTCAGAATGAACAAAGACAAAGCTTTGCAACGTGCAAACACCAATGAAAAGCACAATTCAATTGCAACTTCGCGACACTCTTTAAACCCGAAATCACCATCAAGCCACGGAGGTCAAGATGGAGATGTAAAATTTCAATCTTTTAGACAAAGAGTGGTGAAAAAACAAGAAACTCGTGATCAGGAGATCTTACATAAATGAATCTCCTAGAGAACCAGATTTCTGCAAACACATCAGAGGCACAGTCAACGACGTGCACAGTGCAGCATCAAAACTCACAAAAGCCGCAGCTAACGACGAGCTACAGAGCTAAAACACCACACGACCCAATCAAGACCGACCGCCAGGCAGCAAGCGCGGAGCTGCCGCGAAAACAGAACAGAATCGAGAACGCCACACGAGAATTAACCGACGGAAACCATTCAACGCGCTTCGGCAATCCCTAGGCAGCACGAAACCCAGTTCGTTCCGATTCGAATCCGCGACGGACGGAATCGAGAGGGAACCGAGAGAAGTCGAGACTCACCCTGACGACTCTGCTCGCGCCCTGCTCCTGACCAAGAACGAGGCCCGGGGGATAGCCATGCGAAGCCATCAAGCAGAGCTCCGCCATCATCGCCCCACTAGAGAGCGATAAGAAGAACAAGAAGAAGAAGATGAGGAGAGACCGAGAGAGAAATTCAGCTCAGAAATTCGGAGTCTCCGACGCCATATCCCTCCCTCCGTTTTGGCTCCTTCCGCCACAGCACCACAGACTTACCCATCTTCGGACCGGACCTCACGATTTCTCTCCAAAATCCTCGAAAACGATGGGGGAAATTTGGAATTTCATTTTTTTTTTTTTTTAATCTGGTTTCTGCGGTTTTATTGTGACGGAGCGAGAGCATTGGGATTCCAGGTTGGCTGCTGGACACGAGGTGGAGATCGATTCCCTTTTGGAATCTTCTGGAAGAGGGTTGGGTAATGGGTTGGGTAACTCTTCGCTTGTGGTTTTCGGGTTCGTGTGTCATCCGCTTCCCCGCCGTTGATTGACCTCAAGGGCGCGGCTGACCTGGGGACGGGATCTTTTCCTCGGTGGGGCCCGGCCGAATGTCGTACCTTGTGAAATGTAATTAAGCCAGGGCTCGCGCTTTTTTCAAGAGGTAAGTAGTTCGGGAATCCTTCTAAGTTCCACACCTAAAATTTGAATCCTATAAGTTGGAATTGGTTCTTTAATTTTTTGAACCTGAAATTTATCTTGCATATAAGAAACCTCGTACCTACCTTGTCATATGTTTCGAGTTTATCCGATCCCACATGTATTATTAATTTAACAATTGCAGTAAATTACCATCGCAAATGTCTATTATTTACTACACTTCATTAACAATAAAAGAAATTGAAGCTTAGACTAGTGATTCTAGATAACGCATTTATTATTGAACACCAAGGAATGCCACAAGATTTAAAACAAGAAAACACAAAAGTTTCTATGTTCAAAAAATTAAGCAATCGCTTTTGACGAGTAGGCTTTAAGTAGAACTAAACGTATCCTGAAGTCATGCTTATCCCTATTTTTTTCATCCCTTTCAATTCGTCTTACCACATTAAATTATCACATTATCCCTTATGGATATCAGTTTTAGCATTTTTGAAACTCAAATATTTTCAATTACAAATATCAAATATTGGGTGACTCTTGATTTGAGATTATTATTTTTATCTTTTTATTCCTCTTTTTTTTGTTCGATTTCAATTTTACTAAAAGACGGATCTTCCCTTATTCCTCTCAATTAACTTTCTTTTTTTCGCCCTAATCGCTTCTTCTACGTCTATTATATTGCGGTGTTTATTTTATGTTTGTCTTCTTCTAAACTTCTTTTTTATCATCCACTTGCACGAGAGTTTAACCTATCGCCGCAATATGATACTAATCATACCGTGGAGTAGCAAAGAAATGTTATTTGCACTTTGTCTCCTTAATTCTGCTAGATTCTCCTTGCAATAGCGAATTTTTCAACTTACATACAAATTTACAAGAATTTACACTATGATTGAATATTGTGGTTAATAGTCTACTTGGCATGCGAATGAGAACATATATGTGAATAGCACGTGAATATGGACAATCATGTGCATAGTGCATAAGTGTGTCAACTTATCAACAAGTATAGGGATGATATTGGTATTCAACAATGCCACGTGTTCGGTTGTCAAAATATGGTGATGGATAGTTGGTAACCGCTAATATGAGCATTAGCGAAGAATGTCTATAAAGGGATATTAAAAAGTGCTTTGAATTTTAAAATTGAAGAAGTAGTTGAGACCAAAGGGAAGGGAATATTTACCACCTAAAAGTAAGATCGTGGGATAAGAAACTACATTAAGGAACAATTTATGCACAGCAAGGGTAACCATATGAGAATATGGATGTGAGGTTTTTGAAGTATAGAAATGTGGACATAATTGACACGAGTTACTTAAAGAATTATAAGAGCAGGCAATTGTGAGAAGGCAAGTACCATAAACCATTATAAATACCGCCAATCATCCATCAAAAGGGCCCCCACAAAATCAAACCAAATGTTATCTTTCAATTATCTTTGTTTTTCCTACGCCGTACTTTAGATTTCCTTAGTCATAACTATCATATTCGCGTCGTCGATTAAATTTCGACTTAGTATCTCTATGCTTTTAAGCTATGGGGCTGCATGTTTGTATTCTTTTTTTTTGTTCAAGAACAAATTTTCTGTTTTTTTGTTCCCTAGGGAACAAAAAAGAACAAAAACGCGTTTGTTTGCGTTTTTGTTCAAAATCAATTTTTTTGTTCCGGGAACGAAAAAAGAACAGAAACGAGAAAACAAAAAAAAAATCGTTTCTTGTTCCAAAACACTTTTCAAGAAACACTTTTTTTTTTTTTTTCTTCTTTTCTTCTTCTTTTTTTCTTCTTCTTTCTTCTTTGGCCGGCGACGCCGTCAAGGGTCGGCGACCTCGTCGGAGCGTCGCCGGCCCCGTCAGCTCGAGCTCGAGCGCCCGACCTCGTCGGGCCGAGCGTCGCCGCCCGGCGACGCTCGGCTCGAGCTCGCCCGGGCCCGACGAGCCTTGCCGTGGCTAGGCGAGGCCGCCGATCGCCGGAGGCCGGCGACCGGCCAAAAGAAGAAAAAAAAAAAAAAAAGGAAAAATAAAATAAAAACATTAAAAAATTAAAAAAATTAAAAAAATAATAAAATATACAAAACATGTTTCTATTCATTTTTATTCCCGAAACAAGTTTACCAAACATATTCTTTTGTTCAAAAACTGCTCCCCAGGAATGTAAATAATTTTTTCTATTTCTCATTCCTAGAACAATTTTTGAACAAACACAAACAAACAAATGTACCCCATGTCGTCAATTAAATTCCGAAATAATTTGTCTACATCATGTTACGTTATCGAGTTATGTAATTTTCAGGCCTTGTCATCAATTAAATTCCGGTTGGGTTCGAGATTGTCTAGTGTTGTTTGAATTGGAAAAGTGAATTCCCTTTTGCATGTGATGTTATTTATCCTAGCACAAAACTTTGATCTCCTTAAATAAAAGTGGAAAAATTACTTTTGATAAAAGATATTTTGTTGTGAGAACAATTTTGATGAAACATTGATCAATGCTTGCATTACACAATTCATATTCCCCCATTACTAGTCCATAAACTTTGATCCTTACAACTACACGTATAATTAAGGAAAAAAATCTAAAAACAGGCGTTAAGATCATATAATTTGATATTTTGAAAAATTATAATTGTGTGATGCACTCAATATGTTGTATGTGATCACATAAAGTAGAAAGGTGGCTTTTCAAGATAATGATGCTATACAACTCAAGAACCACTCATGACATGACAGCATGTATTCTCATCATTAGTCTTGTTATCACGGTATAGTTGTTTGTGTTTCGCAAACTAGCTTCGACATGAACAAAGGATATTCCAATTACTTGCTCTTGCTTCCTCGTTACGACGAACAGACATTGCAAGTAACTTTGTCAGTCTACATCACCGCAGCAAGTCAACCACGTAATTGCCCCAAAAGCTACGGGTCATCAAGCACAACCTAACACACTTAATAAGTAAACAGACGCTTATGAATCGACATCCACATTGGGGAAGCGTTTGAGACAAAAGTGCCTTTTTTTTGTTTGATTGAATGACAAAAGGTACTTGGTAAGGTTCATTTTACGAACTCACATCTAATCTAGAGAGTAATTTGATATGAAATCTATACTTCAAAGATCATTTTGAGAATTCACGTCTACTTCACGAAGCATTTTGAGATTAACCCAAATTAATGCATTTGGTTCCCTTAGACACCATAGTTCTTCAACCTACATGAGTTAAAACGTAGCTAATTATGTGGAGGTGGATTTTGATTGGCTTGTTTGGACTATTTGACAACCCAATAGTATTTGAATGATTAAAAAAAAAAATCAAGAATATTTAAGCGAGTTCTTATAAAAAGATTGACTTTCATGTGCGTTAGGAATCATTGTTAATTCCAACTTAGCAAGTCCAAATGCTGAAAAATAAGAGAGCATAGACTTGTACAAAAATGTCATCATTTTCAGAAAGGACAAAAGAAAAACTCCAGCTTTTGCTTTTGGGACAAAGTATCAAACTATAAATCTTTTCGTCCCATCAAGCTTATGTCGAAGCCGACACGGCAAATGACGATGACGCGTGTAGATGACGTGTCATGGTAACATTTACAATAAGATGTCGTTTTGTAACGAATCCAAGATGCTATTCAGCTTTGCTCCTTCTGTACACGTTTTGTATATGTCGCCAATTTAATTTTGCTTAGCTAAAACAACATTTGTACTTGTAATTACCGTTTGTCATGTTAACTCCCACTTAGATTTACTTTGACTAAAAAGTTAGCGGAGGGGAATCTTTTGCCTTGCGCGTGAAAGTTGGATGCTTTCTTTGTTTATTTGAAAAATGAGGATATTTTTATTTTCAATATATAACTTCACTTTTCTTTTGTATGCATTTGGCCATAATATCATCACCAGATATCAAAAAAAAAAAAAAAAAAGCGTAATCCTTTTCAAGGACAGAAATCTTCAAAATAATGGTAATGTCATTCTTTTTAATAACCCCTGCTTTTTCACGGTAAAGTTTTAGAATAAAGGGCAGAGGCCCCTAATTCTTAAGCATTCGATACTTTCTTTTACCAAATTGGATGGCGTTACATGCGGTTTTTACGTAGCTATTAGGAGCCTAAAAATTACTCTCTTTTTTTTAAATTTTTTTTAAAAAGAATAAATTAATTATTTTAGAAAGGGTTACATTCTAATGAAGATGAACGGGGAGGGCAAAAAAGCTATGGTGGCCGCAGCCACCGTAGATGGCTCTGTCCCGCGACGGCAACAGTCTCAACAGAAATGTCGGAATTAGGAAGATAAGTGTGGCCACCATCAACACCGCCATAGTTGCAGCACACTAATAGAGAGAAAAAGAGAGGATGCGGGTGAGGGTCGGCTAGGTCTTGACTCGGCAATGGTGGTGAGTGGTGACCCTTGTTGTGGCACACCGCCTAACGAGGATCCAAACTGAAAAAGGTAAGAGTTTGATCTAATCTCAAGAGATGAACATCTAAAGAGGAAAATAGGAGGAATTCAAAAAAGCATAAATACCTATAATTTTATCACAGTTCTCGCTTTCGCGATATTTTAGTTTGCCGGAGGATTTTATGGAGGAAATCCTAACAAATCTTATCCAAGTTGTTATCGGACTTGAAAAACAAACATGGTTGAAAATGTTGTTCGACGGATGTTCTGTGTGAAGGAAACAATGTATTGAATTGAGAGGCCACGTTTTTGTACAAGGAGATGCTCTAATTCCGGAGAGTCTTCGATACATAAGTGGTTATCACTATCTTTTCAACCCGTCCAAGAAGAAATTTTGAGTTACTCTTTTATGAAATAGTTTGCTATTCTCAAGTGCTCTTTACGAAGATTTGATATCTCCACATGAGCATTGAAATTCATAATAAGAAATGATCACGAATTCCATTTGTTCTTAAATTATCATAACGATCATCCGTCACCATTAAGACTAACTTCAAGATATTTTAGACAAGATGTGGATATGTGGCGACACATCATTTCACAACTAAAACATCAAATTTGGTGTTATTGGTCATAGAAAAAAAAGAGGAAGAAGAGGCCAAAGCGGTTCCTCCAACACCAAAAAAAAAAAAAAAAAAAAAAAGAGGAAGAAGAAGAGGAGAAAATTCACGACATATTATATCATGTCATGTCACACATACTAAAGTTCTTTTGGCCACATATATATGCATTGCCTTTTTGGGGTGACCATTTTGGTTTGGCAAAATATCGCTTTAAGTCTTAAAAGTTGGCGCGAAAATGACACTTAAGTCTTAAAAGCTTACGAAAATGTAACACTTAACTGCTAAAATCGATGAGAAATTGACAACTTAACTGCCATTTCGGCCAAAATCCGACTAAAACGCTGATATGTCAATTTTTCGTCAAAACGAGTGCAAAAGGCATCGTTTTGCATACTGATGTGGCTAGAGAATGCAAAAACGATGTCGTTTTGGTGCTGACGTGGTAAAAAATTTAATATAAAAATAAATAAAATTTAATTTAAAACATTTAAAAATAAAAATAAAAATATTTAAAATATTTAAAAATTAAAAAAAAGGACACCGTGGGTGAGAGTTGAGCCCTCAACCGCCACTGGGAAGGGCCGGCGACGGAAGGGGGAGGGACCTCAGGGAGTGGCGGCCCTTGGCCCGATCAGGTGAGGGCCACTGACCTGGGGCGAGAGCTCACAGGCCCTCGTCGCCGGTCGGCCTGGGTCACCGACCCCTGGCCAGGGCCGGGTGACCCCGACTGACCCTCCCTCCTCTGTCACCGACCTTTCCTGGTGGCGGCGGCTGAGGGCTCAGTTGCCTCCCTTTTTGTTTTAATTTTTTTAATTATTTAAATATATTTATAAAATTTTAAGTGATCAATTTCTCTCAAATTTTGACACTTTTAAGTGTCACTTTCGTGACTGCCAAGGTCCGGGTGTCATTTTGGTTTTCTCCTCGCGAAGTCGTACGGCGGCAAGAGCGCCTACCTCACCACATGCCACAAAAGATTACATTTGAAATAAACGACTCCCCACCCCGCCTTTATGTCTTCTGCTGCGGGAGTCGTTTCGTCACTTTTCCTTTCTCTCTCCTCTCTTTCTCTCTCTTCTCGCTCTCGCAATCGGAAGAAACCCTCCCCGAAAATCCCCCTTTCCGGAAATCCCCAATCGCAAACCCTAGATTCTCTCGCCGGCCGGAAATCCCCAATTGGATTCGCGGAATTCCTTGCATGGGAAAGGTGCCGGACGACGCCTCGAAGGCCTCTTCGTCTTCCTCTCCTCCGCTCCCCTCCGCCTCCTCCTCCTCCATGTCGATCGCCGACACCATCAATGGCTCTCACCACTTCCAGATCAACGGGTACTCGCTGTTCAAGGGGATCGGGATCGGCAAGTACAAGGCCTCCGACAAGTTCACCGTGGGCGGGTACCAGTGGGCGATCTATTTCTACCCGGACGGGAAGAGCGTCGAGGACAATGCGGCGTACGTGTCCCTCTTCATTGCTCTGGCCAGCGAGGGATCCGACGTGAGGGCGCTCTTCGAGTTGACGCTGTTGGATCAGAGCGGGAAGGAGCGGCACAAAGTGCACAGCCATTTCGGGCGGACGCTCGAGAGCGGGCCTTGCACTCTTAAATACCGCGGTAGCATGTGGTGCGTGCTTTCTAGATTTTGGTCTCTTTATTTTTCTTTCGAAACCCTTTTACCTGGATTTTCTATAATGTTATTTTGTGCGAGAATCCGGTGGTTTGGTGGTTTTCGGGTGTATGATTGAGGGTTTTATGTAGGCTTGTCTCCTATATATGGGTTTTTCCAGCAGCTCCTATTTATGTTTGTTCAATTGCTAAATTATTCAGTCGCGTTCGTTACAAATTGCATTTATTTATAGATTGGAATTCTTACGTATGGTTGACTTACTTTGTTTCACAACAATTAGAATTTTTCTTAGGAATGTTAGCAAATGATGTATGGCATAAGGTGTAGTGTACCGTTGGAAGAGTAGGTATTTAGTGTACTGTCGGAATAGTAGTGTACTGACAAATGAACTTCATTTAGAGTCGGAGGTCTTTGTGATCTTGATCTGTTAGGGTGCCTTTTGTGCTTTTTTACATGGCTGGGGCCATCTACTGGAACATCATCTATTGCTTGTTCATTCAGAAAATAATTGTTGGACTGGCAGATTGCGATTTCTAATGGCTGTCCACATTTGTGTCACACAAGAAGCTTTTAGGAGTACATATGATGCAAGTTGGTCTTTTGACGTAAAAAGACATGTATGGTGGAATAGATAGATGAAACTATTGGTTAACTGGATTTGGAACTTCAAGAGAGTTTGAAAGGTTGATGTTGGTGCTAGAACAAATGTATTACATATTGGACTGCCCACAGCTTGCTGTATTTGTTAGGATAAGATGTTATTTTTTGTTGCAAGAGTGTTGGACATTCATTGGCCATCACTCTATTGAGGTAAGCTTGCGCTTGGGAAGCAGTTTGATTTGTGGGATGATTAGATGCATTGCCGAGGTAAGTTATGAATTTATGGATGGGCTTGTTGATTCGAATAGTTGCTGAAATCTGTTGAAATTGTTCAGTAGTTTATTAAATCTTTCTATTAGTCTCTTGTACATATCCCTTTTGATATCTCCTAGGCCCCTATGAAGCATGTATCCCCTAAACATGTGGCATAGGCTTCATTTGCCCGGGTGTGTAGACTATCATTTTTCATCTCCCTAGTAAATTTAAGGTAGTAAACTTTTGTATCTCTTTCCCACCACATAACACTACAAGTTCAGGTCTTAATGTGGTGCTTTTTGTGGGCAAATGGACTACTATAGAGATGCAAGTAAAGACCTGGTTCCTAAATTTGTTGTGATCTATTTAATACTTCAACCAAATATACCTGATTGTTGAATGGGTTTTTCCATAAGGCTATCTAATGGAAAATCAAGGTCGTTGATTGTTATTTTTTAATGATAGATCACCTAGTTACCATTCTTGTTAGGTTCGACATAACACTATCATAATGATATTGTTTGTTCGGTGGATGCATTTCTTTTGTTTCTCAAATTTCATCTTCGTTATCTTTCATCTGAAATTTGGTAAGTCAGTATCTAGTGTTTGATGACCTATCTTCACGAATTGCTGTAGGGGCTACAAACGATTTTTCAAACGAAGTCTTCTTGAGACGTCGGAGTACCTTAAAGACGATACTCTTTCAGTACATTGTATTGTTGGTGTTGTTAGATCGCATACAGAAGGACCAAAGATTTTCTCCATACCTGTTCCACCTTCTAGTATAGGCCAAGATTTTGGCAAGCTTTTGGAGAGTGGGAAAGGAGCTGACGTAAGTTTTGAAGTAGATGGTGAAGTTTCTCCTGTATTCAGGGCCCAACTTGATGGTCCGATGAAAGATCATAATACAAAGCAAATAAGAGTTGAAGACATGGAGCCATCAGTTTTCAAGGTCTAACTTTGCTGCCTTCATCTGTTTTCTTTGTAATGGAATTTGTTTGAGTTGGTTTATGTGCTTTCCGCATCTAGATTCTGCTCTTTCATGTTTAATTTGATTATGTCCTAGGTTAAGTCTACTCCAGTTATCCCCTCACACGTGGCATCATCACATATGTTCAGTGATGTCAACTATTTTTTTGTCAAACATAGGAATCATTTGTGTGTTGTCTTTGTTGGTTGAACTTAGTGTTATTAATTTAGGTGGCTTAAGTATTTGAGTTCTATTGGGCAAAGATTTAGCAATTAAAGGCAGCAATTTCTTTTTCAGAAAAGGTTTTACAAGAGTTAAATGATGAATATGGTGCTTATTTTTACTGAGTGTACAGTGAAATGTACTGTGTGGTCTATTTCAGAGAGATAAAGTCAAGGATATTCTGAGGTATACAGTCTCCTTGAAGGTTTTGCTTTCTCATTGATGAACAACACGAGCAACCTGCCCCTACAACCCCCGGTTATTATGTTATGCTTGCTACATTGATAATAGCATATGTGATGAGCTAACATGTAGGGATGCATTGAGGCGAGGTGAGTTTTGTATAGTGCATGTTTAGGACCGCCTTCGAGACGAATTTACATCCTAATCGGGGTTTAGGGTTTTGACTCACTGAGATTTATCTCACCCCGTTGTGGTTAACCTTTTTCAGGTCCCTAGTATGGAGATATGTCCCGTTCATTTTGGGTTTCCGCGGGAGATAGACTACGAGTCTACCTTCTTCCCTATTCCTGGGACTACCCAGACGCGCGAGTTATTGGTGACCACGATTTGGGTCGACGAGGGTCTCCTTCATTTGGTACCTCATCGCTTCAAAGCGTGGCTCATTAACAAGCGCAATGGTGCTCGGGAGGGTCTCCTTCAGGATTTTGACGGACCGCCTATCGGAACAGAGGATGGGGATATACCGGATGGTGTCATGGAGGATCTCGAGCCCGAGTCGGAGGAATCTGGGGTGTAGGTTACTTAGGCGTTTCTTTTTGAAACAGACTCTGTGTATTTGAACTTGTAGGACTGACTCGGTTAGTAGTTTGTGAAAAATGGTGGTGTGTAGTATTTGAACTTGTAGGACTGACTCGGTATATATATAAATAGTAGTTTGTGAAAAATGGTGGTGTGTTTTTATTATCCTTGTGTTTGATTGTTGGCCGAGTGTTTATTTAATTCACTTCCGCATGTGTTTAATTGAAAGATAAAAAAAATGGGTTAGCGACGCGTCTTGGGACGTTGCATTTTTAATCGACCTTCGAGGGATGTGTGCGTGCCCGGAGTTCAGGGCGTGACATTCTCTACATTAATCTTGTTATTACGAGATAGTTATTTGTGTTTTGCAAATTAGCTTCGACATGAACAAGAGATATTCCGATTACTTGCTCTTACTACGAGATAGTTATTTGTGTTTTGCAAACTAGCTTCGACATGAACAAGAGATATTTCGATTACTTGCTCTTACTTCCTCGTTACGACAAACACAAATTACAAGTATCTTCGTTAGTCTACATCACCGCAACGAGTCAACCACATGATTGCCCCAGAAGCAACGAGTCATCAAGCACAAACCTACCACGTTTAACAAGTAAAAAGACACTTCTAGATTAATGTACCCATTGGGAGGCGTTCGAGACAAAAGTACTTTTTAAGGTTCATTTTGAGAACTTGCGTCTAATCTAGAGAATAATTTGATATGAAATCCTGCCTTAGAGACTATTTTGAGAATTCATATCTACTTCCCGAGACATTCTAAGATTAACCCAAATTAAAGTGTTTCATTCTCTTAGACACTATAGTTCTTCAACATACATAAGTTAAAAACGTAGCTGATTAATCTCATGTGGTCAAACATCCTAACATGGAAGTGGATTTTGATTGGCTTGTTTGGACTATTTGACGACTTAATAATATTTGATTGATTAAAAAAAAAAAAAACCCCTCTTAAGAATATTTAGACAAGTCTTCTTATGTGAAAGATTGACTTTCACGTTCGTTAGGAATCATTATTAATTCCACAAGTCAGTCTCTCTTACGTGAGATTATCATACTCATCTAACTTACTTACATTGAACTTAACAAGGCCAAATGCTAGGGAAAAAAAAGAGAGTATAGACTTACACAAAAATGTCACCATTTTCAAAACGGACAAAAGAAAAACTCCAGCTTTTGCTCGTGGGACAAAGTATCAATCTGGAAACCTTTTAGCCCAGCCAAGCTTATGGCAAAGCCGACACCGCAAATGACGATGACGCGTGCAGATGACACGTCATGGTAACATTTACAATAAGATGTCGTTTTGTAACGAATCCAAGATGCTATCCAGCTTTGCTCCTTCTGTACACGTTTTGTATATGTCGCCAATTTAATTTTGCTTAGCTAAATTGATATTTGTACTTGTAATCACCGTTTGTCATGTTAACTCCCGCTTAGACTTACTTTGACTAAAAAGTTAGCGGAGGGGAATCTTTTGCCCTAGTGAAAGTTAGATGCCTTTTTTTTTTTTTTTTTCATTTGAAAAATGAGGATATTTTTGTTTTCAATGTATAACTTCACGTTTTTTTGCTTGTTTGCATTTGGCCATAAAATCATCACCAGAAATCAATAAAATAAAACATCGTAATCCTTTTCGAGGACAGAAATCTTCAAAATAATGGTAACGTCGTTCTCTTTAATAACCCCTGCTTTTTCATTTTTAGGAAAAAACAAAAACCCCTGCTTTTTCACGGTAAAGTTTTATAGAATAGAGGCCAGAGGCCCCTAATTCTTAAGCATTCAATATTTTCTTTTGCCAGATTGGGTGGCGTTACATGTGGTTTTTACGTGGCTATTAAAAGCCTAAAAATTACTCTCTTTTTAAATTAAAAAAAGAAATTAATTGTTTTTTTAGAAAAGGTTACATTCTAATGAAGATGAACGGGGAGGGCAAAAAAGCTATGGTGTCCGCAGCCACTGTAGATGGTTCTATCCTGGCATGGCGAGAGTCTCAACAGGGATGTCGGAATTAGGCAAATAAGTGTGGCCACCATCAACACCGCCATAGTTGCAGCACACCAATATAGAGACAAAGAGAGGATGGGGGTGAGGGTCGGCTAGGTCTCGACTTGGCAATGGTGGTGACCCTTGTTATGGCGGCCACCTAACAGGATCCAAATTGAAAAAGTAAGAGTTTGATCCAATCTCAAAAGATGAACACCTAAAGAGGAAAATAGGAGGAATTCACAAGAAGGCGCAAATGCCTATAACTTCATCATAGTTTTCGCTTCCGCAATATTTTAGTTTGCTTGAGGATTTTATGGAGAAAACCTAACAAATCTTATCCAAGTTTTTATTCCAAAAACAACCATTCCACGTTTGAAAATGTAGTTCAGTGGATGTTTTGTGTGAAGGAAATAATGTGTTGAATTGAGGGGTCACTTTTTCGTACAAGGAGATGCTCTAATTTCATAAGGCCTTCAATGCACAAGTGGGTGTCGCTATCTCTCCATCTCCAACTCGTCCAATCGAAGAGATTTCCAATTACTCTTTTACAAGATAGATTACTATTCTCAAGCGCTCTTCACCAACATTTGATGTCTCCACACGAGCACTGAAATTTATAATAAGAAATGATCATGAATTCCGTTTGTTCATAAATTATCGCAACAATCATTTGTTATAATTAAAACTAATTTCACAATATTGTAAATAAGATGTGGATATGTGGCGACACATCATTTCACAACTAAAACATCAAATTTGGTTTTATTGGTGGCAGAAAAAAGAAGAAGAAGAAGAAATTCACGACATATTATATCATGTCATGCGATACATACTAAAGTTCTTTTGGCCACATATATATATGCATTGCCTTTTTGGGGTGACCATTTTGGTTTTCTCATCTCGAAGTCGTACGTCGGCAAGGGGGCGCCTGCTTCACCACATGCCACAAAAGATTACATTATAAATAAACGACTCCCCCCAGCCCGCCTTCACGTCTGCTGCTGCGAAAGTCGTTTCTTCACTTTTCCTTTCTCTCTCCTCTCTTCTCTTCTCTCTCTTCTCGCTCTCGCAATCGGACGAAACCCTACCCGAAAATCCCCCTTCCGGAAATCCCCAATCCCAAACCCTAGATTCCCTCGCCGGCCGGATTCCTCCCTCCCTCCCGGCGATCCCCATTCGCCCCTCCGATTTGAAGCCGGAATCGGGGCTCCCCGGCCGATCCCCAGATCGCCCCCCCCTCCCTTTTTTCC
Source organism: Eucalyptus microcorys (assembly GCA_014182515.1). Classification (NCBI taxonomy): domain Eukaryota; kingdom Viridiplantae; phylum Streptophyta; class Magnoliopsida; order Myrtales; family Myrtaceae; genus Eucalyptus; species Eucalyptus microcorys. The sequence continues at coordinate 32,993,894 of CM024572.1, read as the reverse complement.
CCCGCGGCGGCCGTTCCCGTCCGCCCCCCATTTCTGCGAGTCTGGATTCGTCGGGGCTTCGCGGGGTCCGAACCTCGATTCGCGGAATTCCTTGTATGGGAAAGGTGCCGGACGACGCCTCGAAGGCCTCTTCGTCTTCCTCCCCGCCGCTCCCCTCCGTCGCCTCCTCCTCGACGTCGATCACCGACACCATCAATGGCTCCCACCACTTCCAGATCAACGGGTACTCGCTGTCCAAGGGGATCGGGATCGGCAAGTACAAGGCCTCCGACACGTTCACCGTGGGCGGGTACCAGTGGGCGATCTATTTCTACCCGGACGGGAAGAGCGTCGAGGACAATGCGGCGTACGTGTCCCTCTTCATTGCCCTGGCCAGCGAGGGATCCGACGTGAGGGCGCTCTTCGAGTTGACGCTGTTGGATCAGAGCGGGAAGGAGCGGCACAAAGTGCACAGCCATTTCGGGCGGACGCTCGAGAGCGGGCCTTACACTCTTAAATACCGCGGTAGCATGTGGTGCGTGCTTTTTAGATTTTGGTCTCTTTATTTTCCTTTCGAAACCCTTTTACCTGGATTTTCGATAATGTTATTTTGTGCGAGAATCCGGTGGTTTGGTGGTTTTCGGGTGTATGATTGAGGGTTTTATGTAGGATTGTCTCCTATATATGGGTCTTTCCAGCAGCTCCTATTTATGTTTGTTCAATTGCTAAATTATTCAGTCGCGTTCGTTACAAATTGCATTTATTTGTAGATTGGAATTCTTACGTATGGTTGACTTACTTTGTTTCACAACAATTAGAATTTTTCTTAGGAATGTTAGCAAATGATGTATGGCATAAGGTGTAGTGTACCGTTGGAAGAGTAGGTATTTAGTGTACTGTCGGAATAGTAGTGTACTGACAAATGAACTTCATTTAGAGTCGGAAGTCTTTGTGATCTTGATCTGTTAGGGTGCCTTTTGTGCTTTTTTACATGGTTGGGGCCATCTGCCGGAACATCATCTATTGCTTGTTCATTCAGAAAATAATTGTTGGACTGGCAGATTGGCGATTTCTAATGGCTGTCCACATTTGTGTCACACGAGAAGCTTTAGGAGTACATATGATGCAAGCTGGTATTTTGACTTAACATAAATGGTGGAATAGAAAGATGAAGCTATTGGTTAACTGGATTCGGAGCTTCTAGAGAGTTTGAAAGTTTGAAGTTGGTGCTAGTACAAATGTATTACATATTGGAATGCCCACAGCTTGTTGCATGTGTTAGGATAAGATGTTATTTTTTGTTGCGAGTGTTGGACATTTGTTGACTGTCACTCTGTTGAGGTAAGCTTGCACTTGGGAAGCAGTTTGATTTGTGGGATGATTAGATGCATAGCGGAGGTGAGTTATGAATTTTTTTGGTGGGCTCATTGATCCGAATAGTTGCTGAAATCCATTGAAATCGTTCAATAGTCTTTTAAAATTTTAGTAGTCTATTCTACATATCCCTTTTTATATCTCCTAGGTCCTTATGAAGCATGTATCCCCTTAGCATGTGGCATAGGCACTTCATTTTGCTGGGTGTGTAGACTATCATTTTTCATCCCCTTAGTAAATTTAAGGTAGTACACTTTTGTATCTCTTTCCCACCACATAACACTACAAGTTCTCGGTGTTTATTCGGTGCTTTTTGTGGGCAAATGGACTACTATAGAGATGCAAGTAAAGACCTGGTTCCTAAATTTGTTGTGATCTATTTAATACTTCAACCAAATATACCTGATTGTTGAATGGGTTTTTCCATAAGGCTATCTAATGGAAAATCAAGGTCATTGATTGTTATTTTTTAATGATAGATCACCTAGTTACCATTCTTGTTAGGTTCGACATAACACTATCATAATGATATTGTTTGTTCGGTGGATGCATTTCTTTTGTTTCTCAAATTTCATCTTCGTTATCTTTCATCTGAAATTTGGTAAGTCAGTATCTAGTGTTTGATGACCTATCTTCACGAATTGCTGTAGGGGCTACAAACGATTTTTCAAACGAAGTCTTCTTGAGACGTCGGAGTACCTTAAAGACGATACTCTTTCAGTACATTGTATTGTTGGTGTTGTTAGATCGCATACAGAAGGACCAAAGATTTTCTCCATACCTGTTCCACCTTCTAGTATAGGCCAAGATTTTGGCAAGCTTTTGGAGAGTGGGAAGGGAGCTGACGTAAGTTTTGAAGTAGATGGTGAAGTTTATCCTGCTCACAAGCTGGTACTTGCTGCTCGATCTCCTGTATTCAGGGCCCAACTTTATGGTCCGATGAAAGATCAGAATACAAAGCAAATAAGAGTTGAAGACATGGAGCCATCAGTTTTCAAGGTCTAACTTTGCCGCCTTCATCTGTCTTCTTTGTAATGGAATTTGTTTAAGTTGGTCTATGTGCTTTGTGCATCTAGATTCTGCTCTTTCATGTTTAATTTGATTATGTCCTAGGTTGAGTCTACTCCAGTTATCTCCTCACATGTGGCATCATCACAAATGTTCAGTGACGTCAACTATTTTTTGTCAAACATAGGAATCGTTTGTGTGTTGTCTTTGTTGGTTGAGCTTAGTGTTATTAATTTAGGTGGCTTAAGTATTTGAGTGCTATTGGGCAAAGATTTAGCAATTAAAGGCAGCAATTTCTTTTTCAGAAAAGGTTTTACAAGAGTTAAATAATGAATATGGTGCTTATTTTTACTGAGTGTGCCGTGAAATGTACTGTGGTCTATTTCAGAGAGATAAAGTCAAGGATATTCTGAGGTATACAGTCTCCTCGAAGGTTTTGCTTTCTCATTGATGAACAACAGGAGCAACCCGCCCCTACACCACCCCCCCAAAAAAAAAAAAAAAAACAGAAACCAAACCACCAAAAAAAGAGCCCCCTTTTCTTTCCCTTTTGTGTTGTCTCTTAACTTACTTCCTCCATGCCTGGATGCTACTCAGTCCATTTATCCTCTATGTTTAGATGTACTAAATACTTCATTATGGGAAAATTGTGCATTTTACGACTTCCCTTTTGTCATCAGATGGATATAATTTGAAAATTGCTTGGAGAACCTGGGTAGTCCTGCTTTATGTGATAGTAAATTGATTAAAGTCCAAATAAAGTACTCTTTATGGAAGCCATTTTATGTGGTAAAATAATTCAGCCATTGTCTACGTGGCTCTTGATTTGATCAGTTGCAATTAAGTTTTTTCGTCCTCTAACAAAAAGTTCCTTGTAGTCTGAAATCATTCCTTTTATCATGCTAGTAGAGAAAAAAAAATGTTATTTTGCTCTGGTGATGGCATGGGATTATTTCAATCCCGTGTACCAACCCATTTGCTGTGTAAGTCTTTTGTGCTCCGTGAGAATTATGTAAGAGTTGATCTTTTCCTTTATAAGTGATCTCTAGGTTGGTTGTTTTCCCAGTTCTCCTTAGTGTTTGCCACTGTACACACTACTGATGTTCTTTGGCTTCATATTTGTTGCACCATGTCACATTTTGGAGATCTCATGTCTATCATCTCTTTTTTAGACTCTATGAAGAAGAATGATATTTGGCAAAGACAGGAATTATTAAAGGAAAATGCAATTTTTGACATCTGAATATGAAGATTGAATGATCTGATAACTGAAAGCCTTTCCTTGATAGCAATGGTTTCAGCTTGATCTGAACCTCTTTTGATTGATCCTCCTTACAGATACTAAGATTGTTTGAGAGTTCAGAATCTTTGGTTACTTCTGCAATGTACTCCTATACTTCTATCCAGCTTTTGTAACCTTGTTCTGATTCCATGTAGTCATGTGGTTTTTATCTTTTTAGTTTGTTTGTTTTTCTTTCATTTTGTCCTTGTACAATTCTGATGAACAAATTCTTTTTCTCTCTTTCTATTTGTTTGTTTGTTATTCTTTTTTTTTGCCCTTGTACATGATCTGAGGTACTATGGAACCAACCATTACTATTGACATGGACGGTCGCCAGTGGTTGTCAGTCACCTGTTAGCTTGGCACTCATAAGTGGTTATTGCCACCATACTATCATGCATTCTTCCACTATCATTATTAATTGGCCAGTAGCAGCTGCCATATGCTACTGGGCAACCACCACTGCAACCAACTCGGCTCCGTGATCATTATCATAGCCATTCAATTCACTATGCTTTTAGCCAAGTACAACTATCAAAATGAGTGGGGAAATGCATATCCACCAACTTTGAAAAAAATATTTCATGTGAAGATGTCATGCCAATATTTTCTGTGAATGCCCTTTGGATATGGGCCATTGTTTACAGAAAACAGTAGTTCCTTAGATTGTTTTAACTAGAAAACTTTAGGCTAAACCAAGTTAGAGCTGGTGGCATTAAAAGTCTGAACTTCAGAATCGTAGCATTAGCATGGGATCTGTCTGTTATCTCAATTTTTTATTTTTGTTTTGCTGGACTAACCTGGAGCTGGAGGATGATTGTGTTGCTTAGTGATTATTTCTTTGAAGTGCTTGACCGTATCGCTGAAGTTTATCAATTGGTTACATTAACTGGTTCCCCTTTGGCAAGAGTCTTGATAACTGAACTGTATATTTGCAGGCATTGCTTCATTTTATATACTTTGATTCTCTGCCTGATCTTCAAGAGCTTACTGGGCTGGAAACAAAGTGGGCTTCAACTTTGATGTCTCAGCATTTACTTGCAGCAGCAGATAGGTATGGCCTTGATAGACTGAGGCTGCTATGTGAGGCCAATCTTTGTCAGGATGTTGCCATAAATACCGTGGCAACTACCTTGGCATTGGCAGAGCAGCACCACTGTTTTCAGTTGAAAGCCGTGTGTCTCAGATTTGTGGCAATGCCTGAAAATTTGAGGGGTAAGTTTTTTTTCTTCTAACTATTTCTATAGTCCCCTATGACCTTATATCATGAGTCGATGCAGATGTTAGTTTCTCCTGTGAAAAAGTATGCGGCATACTTTGGGTATTCTTTGTCTCTTCTTTTGTAAAAGAATGAATTGTTGCTGTTCCCTAGCATGTGTTCTGCAGAAATTCGTTTTAGACGTACTTTTTGAAATTTACTGTTTCATGCGGGAACACTGATTAATTGGATGATGATTTTACAGCACCTTCATTCTTCTGGATGACTTAAAGTTGGCTGGCAAAAGTTGGATAGGCAAATGGTGATTAGGGGATTGTTATTAGGATAGACTCTGGTATAAAACTTGTTGGTCACAGATTTCCTGAAATGGTTGGCTTAGAAGTTTGCATGGAGGATGAGGAATGTGTTTACAATCACGTCCCTGACTATAAACGTGGGTTTCTTATTAGTAGGGTACACATCACCTGCGAGAGGGAAAGAGTGACCCCAGGAGCACCTAATACTCTTTCCTGTGAGGATTGATTAGGTTTCTATTTGACTTTTCATGTGCGGATTAAACATAATTGGCACGATCCTCTTTTTAGTAAGAACTGTTTAGAATTAGTGAGAAGAATGTAGGGTAGCTGGGTCACCATTGAAGAACAATTTTTCTGAGTTTGATTTGCTCGTCATTTAAGATCAAGCAAGATAATTTGAATTATGCCGCCTTTTTTTCTCACTGATTTTGGTGAAAGAACCTAGCCATTGGGTTGGGTACTCTATTCTCACTACTTAACAAGATCACCACTCTAATAGAATCAAAAGGCGAGCTCTTTGTTCTATCTGTTTGTGATACTATAGACCTATCAAAATTGGGGAATGCTTCATTGTAGGTACACTATTTAAATCCAGCAGAAGCCTGTAACCTTCATTACCATCAGTAGTTGGTACTCTCTCAATAGCTTCAATAGTTCCCTGAAAGCCTTTTGTTGGTGTAAGAATTAACTGCAAGCCCTTCAGAAAGGCTGATAAAAAGGGAAATTGATCTATTTTTTAGGTTTGATTGTCTCCCACAAAACCATGTTAATCTCTGATTATCTTGTAGCTTTTTTCCCCTTTTAGTAGATTGTTTGATTTGAATAGCAATGTGATTGACGAAATTTAACGGGAGCTTGTCCAATCTGTTTCTCAGCTGTGATGCAAACAGACGGTTTCGAGTACTTGAAGGAGAGCTGTCCCTCAGTCTTGACCGAACTATTGGAGTACGTGGCGAGAGCGAGTGAGCAGTCAATGATTGTTTCCAGTCATGGGAATGAAGGCATTCTCGACGGCAGCGATGCCAATGGGAGAAGGGTGAAGCAAAGGATATGACTTTGTGAAAAGTATTTTTCTGCAAAACTTCAATTGTAGCCCAGAAGAGGGAACGTTAAGAGAATTGAAAAAACCCATAATGTAGGAGCAAAAAACTATTTTCCAGTCCTTAGCTTCTGGCATTTGACTTGCATGAGATGTAAAGCTTGTTTCTTCTTTTGTCCTGATTGGGTTGTAATGCGAAGCGAAACTTTTGTAGCTGCTTCTTGATTGGTCATTCTAATCTTATGTTCTTGTTAGCCAAATTTAGAACCATCCAAGGTACGCCGAAGTTGGTTAGGCGACATCCGAAACTAAGCGACGCGATCTCTCGCTCCCTCCCTCCCCCTCTCTGGCATTTGCACGTAAACGATGTCTGTGGATTTAATAACTTGTTATCGTTTGAGGTGTGCCTACATTAAGAGATGATGAGGTTGGCTCTAGAGTTTTGCGCTGTTTGCACCTCGCATCCAGGAACAGTTCATGCAGTACCTATATATATATATATATATATGTTACCTCCCCGCTCGTCTAAATTCACCGTAGTTGCAGTTACTGTCATGTTTTTGAACTGATAGTTGGATATTTCCGAAGCGCCTCAATTGTCCTTTCAAGGCAAGCGCAATGCCTTCAATCGCAGCCTCGAGAACTTGGTGCATGCGGTCCATGAGTGGCCGGGTCGAGTTAATTCTGTGAAGGAAAGATATACGACGCTCTTTGGTCGTCGTTCGAGCGCATGTGCTCGATACAAGGGCATGTTTGTGCGCCCAAAGCAAGCACCTAGCACCTACCAATTACCATGCACAAACGCAGGACGTTGTTTGCCTCTATAAATTGGAATTGGGTTCGGCACCGAAAGTTTTGCTTTTGCTCTTGATAAATTCAATAGTTAAATCGACCCCCCCCAAAAAAAAAGAAGCGCAAATCCACCAACGATGATGAGTAGCTAGTAATCTGGTCATGAATCGAAAGAGTAGATTAATCGTGAGGGTGTAATAAACTAGGGACGACTTTTGAGGGGTAAAAACGTAATTTCTCGGTCTAATAAAATTGATATCCCGCACCCGCCCACGCTTCACACAAAAGACAGCTCTCAGCCTCTTTCTCTCTCTCTCTCGCTCTCTCGGAGTCGTTCGGCGAGTTTGCAGTCGCAGCAATGGTACTTCTCTCTTAAGCCTTCTCTTCTTCTTCTCTGTTCAGATGCGCGGTCGCCTAGGGTTTTCGCCCCTCGCGATTCGCCGCTGCTCGCCTCTGAATCGAATTCGGTTCGTCTTTTTTCATATTTAACTTTGCGGCGAGAGGTTTTGCGATGATGTCCCTCCGTGCGTGTGTTTGTTGTTGCGTGTTTTTTGTCAGTTGTTCTTCTCCTACTTCAAGGACCTGGTGGGCAGGGAAGTGACGGTGGAGCTGAAGAACGATCTGGCCATCAGAGGCACCCTCCACTCCGTCGATCAGTACCTCAACATCAAGCTCGAGAACACTAGGGTTGTCGATCAGGACAAGTACCCTCACATGGTGCGCCCCCCCCCCTTCCCGCTTTCTTTCTAGCTGCTGCTTTTCTGGTGGTGCTTTTCCAGCGTCTCGTGTTTCGTGAGGTTCTCGATTCGTTTCGGCTGCCGGCTGTAATTGCGGTTGATTTGATCTGCCAATCGCCTGGTTTTGGAACGTTGGGAAGGTTAGGCTTTTTTTAAAGGGATGCTGTGGCTGGTGTTGCGGTTTTTCGGATTGTCTCTCTTAGTCTTGCTTAAAAAAGTAGGACCTGGCGATTCTGTTAGGGATGAGTTTGGCTGTGAGAGGGAATATGTGTTGGATTTGATGGATTGGTCGTGTCTGTATGGTGTATAATTGTCCGGTTGTTTTGGGAGTGAATAGAATGTCCAATTTTGGGGGAAAACGAGAATGTGTTTATAATTTAGTTGGTTGTGTGCTTGTCGAAGATAGATATCTGTGGGGAATTATGGAATCGTATTCAGTATGTTGCTCCTAGTAATGAGGAAAATTGTCACTTCAATCTGGAACCCTACTTTAAGGCCTTCTCCCAATACCGACTCTTTGACATGTTACTCGCTGATTGATTGTGAGTTGGATGTTGGGTGGATGCATGCACTGCCTTTTGAGATACTATACATCTGGTTGATTTATGCAAAGATAAAAGCTACTCTTACCGTGGTACCTTATTTGTATTTGCAAATGTTGGGTCAGTTTCTTGAGACAAGTGATATGGTGCCTTTCTGTGTTGGTTCAGCTGTGAGCTGATTTGTTCATTGGATTTTGGTCGAGTCAATTAATTTTGGTCCTTTAGAATCTGAAGATTAAGTTTTTTTGAGGGATGTTGGAGGTTGTTGGTTCCATGTGTTAACAGTCTTCACATGTGAAGGATTAATATAATTTTTCTGCCTTTTGTAGCTGTCGGTCAGGAACTGCTTTATCAGAGGATCGGTGGTGAGGTATGTTCAGCTACCTCCTGATGGAGTTGATATTGAATTGCTTCATGATGCCACAAGAAGAGAAGCCAGGGGTGGTTGAAGTTTCTGATGAGATTCATGAACTGTATTTGTATGGTCAAGGGACCAATTTATATTGGCTGATATTGGAACCTTGACATAGTGGACTCATTAGCATTTGTGCTATGACATACTGAAATTTGGCTCTTTTTTTTCATTTAGGGAGTAAACTGTTCTTTGCCTGAGTTGATTGCTAACTTGAAAATTTGAACTAGTCTTATGTCCTATGTTCAGAAAAAAAGGAAAAGGAACTTGTCTATGTCCTAAATATGTCAAGTGTGCTGCCAAGGCTATAACAATGGTTGCTGAATGCTCGATTTGGTTTCACTGTTCAGTGGTTTTAATTTTGTTGAAGTAGACAGGTTGGATGAAATGAGACCTGCTTATTAATGGCCTTGTGTCCGTTTAGCCATTTACATCTGACCATATATGCCTGATATGGATTCACAGCCCAACTGGAATGCTTTTAATTGATATTCCATGGCATATTACTGAGAAAATTGGCTAGCCACATTCATCTAGACTTTAGAGAGGCAGCAAAATGGTGAGAGGGAAAGAGCTTTCAAATCATTTCGTACTGAACAGCTCGCTGCATAACTGTAGTTGGATGAGTTGAAACTATCAAATCACTAGTCAAATTGTGTTAGCTCTGTCGTTTTCTCCTTATTCTGTTTTCATGTTTCCCATATTCTCTTTGCTGGGGAAGTTTTTCAGGCTCTTAATTACCTATTATGGCGTACTGACCAGCTGAAAGGGTTGGTCAAAATCCGTTCTTTATGTGGTCAAAGGGAATCGGAATATTTGGTTGTATCTGGGACAGCGCCTGCATCTCTTGTTTCCTACATAACGTAAGGGAAGTGTTGCCGGAGAACATCTGCAGGACAAACAGCATTAGGGATTCAAGGTGAAAATTTTTGCATCGGGATCGATCCTGGACATTTTTCATATTCCACCGGTGAAGCTCCTTCTCTGGCGAGCAAACGTGGTTGTACCATCTACTTCGCCTGAAAATCACATCTTGACATACAAATTCTTCAGTGATTAATCTTAAGGGTGAGTCAATCTAGATCCTTTAAACCTTGTGCTGTGTGGTTGGACTGACAACGGAGTTTCATGCACATCAGTATTATTTGGGTGCTTATCAACATTGAGCAAATATTACAGCAACCTGTAAATTTATATGCTCACAGATAGTCCATGCTAGGAAAATATCCAGGTTCTAGTTGACCCAGGCACTACATGCTTTGTACAAGTGGGCGGGCAATGCCCCCACGCAAACTCAAGGAACCCACGAAGCTCTTCCATTTATCTCGAGACAGGAAAGGCCAGGCTCTGTTTATTCTAAGCTAACTTACATCTGCATAAGGAATACATTTCCTAATCAGCGTCCACTCCATCAGATAATAGGCCAATACTGCTAGGAACGGTCGTGCTTTGTCATTCTCTTCCTTGGATATGTAGACGCAGTAGATGGTGACCGAGTTCATATTCACTTCAAGTGCTTAGTCAACCAGTCCAGCATGTCCTTATGGGCTTCTTCAGCGGACTTCACCACCACTTCATCTTCGTCTTTATACCTCACAGTCCAACCATGCTCCACCCCAGCAAAAATCTTGACGTAGCCATCAACCTGCAGAAGGTATTAGACCTCGCAGCCCCAGAGTTGTCCGTTTATGATCCATTGAGAGCAATTTCCCAGTTCATGTGAGTGTACTGTTACTGCTAAACTCCATTTCATGAAGGGCACTTAAAGTGTACGAGATCAAGGAACTCAAAGCATAAAAGATAGTACATGGAGTGCAAACACATGCAATAACAGCAGGGATGGAGATGTTTACCTCAGGTTTAGCGGATAAGATTTCCTCGAACTGCTTGAGAAGCTCTGGTGGAGACGTTTTGTCATACTCAGCGCCCAATACAGCTATGGGAGCCTTGACCTCTGAAAATAACAGTGTTAGATCACCACCCACATAACTTCTAAGTGGTCATGTGAAATTGCTTATATTCTCTGATATCCATATGCAGCATCATTATAAATCTGTCACATGAGCTTGTCCATGGCAATAACATGAAGACTCTAGCAGTACGTTCTATCATTCAATGAAGAAAGCTAACACTTACTATACAAGCAACGGAGTATTAGCTGGTCCTCTTGGTTGATGTAAAGCAAAACATAATGTCAATTTCACTGCAAACTTTTGGACCAAAGTCCATACAACTACATGCACTTAAGTAACAAAATCAAGACTTTTTACGAGATAACTGCTGAAGGTTAGTTATTGCAAAAACGATGGCAGAAAGTTATTTCACCATCTCAAGATTCTTCGGCCTTTAGGTAAACTACTATCTACTTCTCCATAAGCTTCAGCTCTTCAGACACAAAACGAGTGCTCTCAACTAGTCACCTGAACAATTGTGTCTGAGATTACCCTATGTAAATCAATAGGATAAGATCACACTTGTCAGGCCAATCTAGTATGTTTAACACCAGAGACATCTTTGTTTCATCCAAGAGACACCCAAGAGCAGAAATGCATGGACACTTTAGGCTAAAATTCCCTGAAAATGTGGATTCTGCTTCTTTGCTCAGCTTTACCTACCCTTAATATCCTCCACAGTGACCCGTGAAGGGTGTAGCAGCACCGCAGCTTGAATGTGATCAGACTTCCCTAGTTCCACAACCACCTTTGCTGATAATCAAACATCAAAGTTAAAGAGTTTTATCCAGAATACTTTGAGGACTATATCAAGGAAAAAACCTGTGGAACAAGGCAACAAGAAGACTCACCACCCCAGCAAAATCCTGCAGCTCCAATGGCAGATACACCTTCACTTCTCAGTGCAGAAACAACTCTTCTGGCATCTTCAAATCCTTTATCCTATACAAGAACAGCAAGTGATATGACAAAAATACTTCCGTAGCAGAACTCTTACAGAAGAAAGAATATAAGTAGAATTCATATGTGGATCAAGAAAACTGCTAATTTATAAGTAGGAAAAATACAGAATGGAAAACATAAATGTCTCATAAGTCTCGTTAGGTATAGAAAGTCCCTTAAACAGATAGAAAGTTGAACTGAAAAGTAAAGCATACGGTTCCATGAGATTGTCTCCAGACTGCAATAGGCCTCTCAGGATTGTCAGGTACATAGGGATCTCCATAAAAAAAGTCTGGAACCACCACATAGAATCCACAAGCAGCCACCTTGTCTGCAAGCTTCCTTGAAATCACAAGCATACAAGGTTAAGTTTATATAGTATGTAAAGAATCATTGGCATGTTGAGCACCCTGCTATAGGCAGCAAAATAATACTCAATATGTCGTCACTTGCAAAATTTGAAAAGCTAATAAATGCAGATTAAAATACTGTCTTAAATAAAGAAAATGCCACCACAGCACAGAATTCAGTGATGACGCAGATCTACCAATGAGAAAATCCAGAAAGCTGCACATAAGCAAAAGGAGGCATCTATAATAAGTATAAGCTAAAAGCTTCACACAAGAAGGATGATGAAATTATATTGTCAAGATAAACTCTAAACTCAGAAAAGGATCATAACATCTCGTGTAAAAGCATCTCAGATGACACAATTTCATGAAACACCAGCACCCCCTATAGATATCATTATCATTTAATGTGAAGAGAAATTACCCAGAGAGTTCGGCACCGATTATTTTATGTTTTGAAAAAGCCGGAGGACTTTCTTTGCTTAAATTGTGTGAGGATTGATAAAACACAAGCCACTAGGAGCTGACATCTTTTACTTTAAGAACATTCTGAGAAATGCCTCACGTATCTAAAGTTTATGATCAGACCAAATGAGCAAAAACTTGAGGAGAGACAGAGCAGACAACCAGTCAGTTCCCTTCAAGCATCAGCAGAAAACATATACAAGAGGACTTGAGATGTCGATTGATCAGAGTGAAGGAGAAATTAACCACAATCTATTCAATGAGGTCATTAACAATAAATAAATAGCTTCTTCATGAAGTTGGTTAAGTTGCTCATGATAAAACTAAAAGTAGCGATTAATTCTGTTTGCTTTGCTCGAGCTTGTACACTAAGAATCTGTTAGTGTTAATAAATGGGGGCAGTTTTTTGCACAAAAACCTAATTCCAATGAAATTGTTACATCCCAAACCTTTTCCGAAGGAATTCATCAGTGAAATAAAAGTAAAAGAAGATTTTGAGACTTCAATTACGACATGTAGTTCATTAGCACAATATCCATTTAGGTTCACAAATATTTTGTTGACTTAGTCATCAATAAAGTCGGCCCCAGTCCGACCTTTCCATCAATTTGTGCCATGTCAGTCAATGTGATCCATGAATGCGTATATGCGTTTGTTCCTTGTCAAAGAGAACTACAACAAATCGCAATAATAATGTTGCCTGAGAATCAAAGACTACAGAAATGAAATCTAACAATAGAAAAATTACTTTCAGTAAATGTAGCTAGATAGATTTGTTACACCAAGCACGCGTGACATGGACAAGACTCAAGACAAAGCTGACCAATTGGAGTTATGGAGAGGGATTGTTCTCTAATTCCAGCCAGTGGGATGGGGTTGGACGACAGCTTACCTCAGCTTTGGTGCTTCATAACCTGCAAAAAAGGAAACGTGGATTGAGTTTACATCAGAATAAAGCCAGAGATATAACCTCAAACTCCATTAAAAGTGGAACATGCGTCACCTTGACTGGCCAGAACAGAGAACATTTAAAACAAAAAATGTGGGTTTCTGCAACACATGCTTAGCTCAAGTTTTCGCGCAACAAATTAGCAAACTTTATGCAAAGGCATGACAGTTCCGAAGACCCAAAAGAAGTCCCAGATTCTGCTTGTAGCAATCGAGTCCGGAAAAGGAATACTCTTCCCCCCACCTCCCCACCCCCCCCCCAAAAAAAAAAAAAAAATAGTTTTTATCTAACGATAGAATTGGAACACCCACAAACGCAAAGGCTGATTCGGAAATCGAGAGAAAATTTTTGGATAGAGCGAGAACCCATGAAAGGGAATTGTACCGAAAACATCGGAGACGAGGACGACGGCGAGCTTGGCATCAGGGGGCCGGTGATGTAAGCTTTCAAGCCTCCGATCTCTGCCACACATCCGATTCCGACGCTCATGGTGCTCGGCGTCGGAGGGTTCTCACAGCACTGAGTCTCTGACATGGCCTTCTTCTTCTTCTTCTTCAATGGAGAGGTGGGGTGGAGCTTCCACGGGAGTTGGAAATGGTGGAAATGGGAACTCTGTTGGTCCGTTCTTGCTGACAGAGAAATCAAGAAATCAAGAACAGAGTCGGTCTCGAGGGTCCCTGGGCTTTGTCCACGACCGATGTGCTTCCGTTACCATTTCAATCAACGGCCGACGATAAATCGCGAGCAATTTGACGGCTGACAACGTGCACGACGAATTTGCCGGGCAAACAAACAAGTGACACGTGCAGAATGGAGAGTTTATGAAACTGGGGAAATTACTGAAATAGATAAAAATGTTCTTATTTCTCTGATAATAGTTCCGACGAGGATTTCATCTATTGCCCAAACTGTAAATTAAGATATTCACTAGCCACTGACGATTTAACCGCTATTTTTTTCTCTCTTTTTCTTTTCTTTTTCTTTGGCGGTCGGCCTTGAATTTATTAGTCTCGAGGCGGATGACCTCGCCGGAGTGTCGCCGGCCCCTAACGAGGCTCGGCCTCGCCTTGGCTGGGCCAGCTCTAAGCTCGCCCAGATCCGGCAAGGCCGACCTTGCTCCAGCCGAGCGAGCTCGATCTCACCCAGTTTCGGCGAGGCCGAGCTCGCCCGGCGGCCAGCGAGTCTCGCCGTGGCTAGGCAAGGCCGCCGGCCCCTCGTCGGTCGGTCGCTAGCCATGGCCGAGGCTAGCGACCGACCAAAAGAAGAAAAAGAAAAAAAGAAAAAGAAAAAAAGGAAAAATAAATAAGAAAATAAGAAAAATAAATAAGAAAATAGAAAAAATAAAATAAAAATATTAAAAAATTAAAAGAAATAAAAAAAAATTATACAAATTTACCAAACACGTGTTTATTCTTTTTATATTTCTAAGACATTTATCAAACACGTTTTTGTTTAAAAATTGTTTTAAAAGCGAGAAATACTTTTTTCTATTTACATTACCGCTACTCGTATTAAGAATTTATTAGGAGATACTTCTTAAATTGTGTGACAATTCATTTGTTTGTGCCATTTTATTGAGAATGATTAAATTGTGGTTCTTCTCTAAGTAGTATCGACACGCGATACGAAGACATCGATATTTTATTTTCAAATTAAACGAATATTTTTATTTTTGATTAATTTGATTCAAATTCATAAATAAATAAAAAAAAAAGAGTCTATAATTAATTTACACTAATAATATTAATAAATCAATTCATTTGAAATTCGAAAAACATATTCATAATTAATGTGTATCCATATTTGGAAACATATTTTTAACTTTAATAAAATTATTAATGAAATTAATGACTATAAAAAAATTAGAATCAATTTATTTAAATAAATCCATAATCTTCCACAATAACCAAAATTTATTATCATTCAAAATTCAATACTTTTATTTTTTTTCGAAATTATTTTTTAATCTCATTTATTTAATTTTCCAATTAAAAAAAAAAAAATTCCCCTCGAGTGGTCCACCCCCAACCCCCACTTCCTTCTTTCCCAAGTCTATTTCCCCCACCCCCAAGTTTATTTCACTTTTCCTTTCCCTCCCTCACCACCTGTCACTTCCCCCTCCTTTTAAAATGAAAAATGGCGCCATCAGACTCCCCAGCCATTTTTCATTCTTTTTGAGCTTCCTTATGAAAAACCCTAGCCAGCGCCCTCCTCCTCCTCCCCGCCGCACGACCCTCACGACCCCCTTCCTCTCCTCTTCCCTCGATCTCCGCTTGCTCTCGGTCCTCATCACAATCGTTTACCGGTTCTTTCTTCCTTTCCCGTTTCGTCTGCTCTTCTTCTTCTTCTTCCTTCTTCTTCTTCTTGTTCTTCGTTCGCAATGTCGTCTGATCGATGGGGAGCACAGGCGCGAATCGTCAAGATCTCCACCCACGTCGCGCCGACATTGAGCTACAGGTTCGATGTGTTCCTGAGCTTCCGAGGGCCCGACTGTCGCTACACAATAGCGGATGTCATCTACGAAAGCTTAGTCGACGCCAGAATTAGAGTCTTCAGAGACAAAGAAGAGCTTCCCGTAGGCAGGAAAATTGGACCGGAGCTCGAGCGCGCAATCGACGAGTCGAGGATCCACATGCCCATCTTCTCGAAAGACTACGCGTCCAGCCCGTGGTGCCTTCAGGAGCTCGCACGCATGGTGAAGCGCCAGAGAGAATCCGCGGGGCACGAAATCATGCCCGTATTCTACGGCGTGAGTCCTTCGGACGTCAGGCACAAGAGCGGTTCGTACGGCGAGGAACTGCTTTGGCACGGGGGGTTATACGGCGAGGAGAGGGTGCGAGAGTGGGGGGAGGCTCTAACGGAGGCCGCAGGTTTTAAAGGATGGGACGCACGAAACATGGGGTAAGTAAAAGAAGAAAATTTAATGGCCATTACGCCCTTATATACACATCTATAGATTGCAATCCGAAATATGCTTAGAAGGGTAATTTTATTTGGCAATTTAAGGTTCCATAGCATGGTGGATGGTAATGATGTCGGAAGGTTTGGAATTTGCATTTTAAAGATTCTAGGATGTTTTGGACGAATGTGCTACGTCATAATGAACTTTGAGCTAGTCGCAGCTTATGTTGTCATTTTCTGCTATTTTTGGGATTCGAAAAATAAAAGTGACTATTATACCTGTTAAATAGGGGAGTCAAGTCGGATTGAAGATAGTACGATCCGAATTGATCCATTTAATCCATCAATTTCCATACAATATTAAATTTAGTGACCCATATCTGACCTTGCCTAAATTGTTAAAATTTTTTTTATTTATTTTTATTTAATCCAATCTAGTAAAACTCATAGCCAAGGTGAGAGCATAGAATAAGCAAGCGCAAGAGCACCCTTATTATTTTAAGCCTTGCCATTCTAAATCACTAACTCATATAACAATCCAACGGTTTAAGAAATTGGTTTATGACTTATTTTGATAGATCTCATGTCTATCAAGCCAACATGATCCACTTTGCCAATTATCAACAAAACAAATTCACTTGGGAGATGATTAATGAATTATGAGACCTTCAATTAAATGGTTTATCTTAAATTCTTTTCCCTCGAGAATAAGTAGGGGAGAGAGAGAGAGATATTATGTTTATGAGTGTTTGCAGCCATAGAAGGATTGAAAGTGTGTTCTGGAGGATTCCTAGACATGCTCGTATATTGTTGATATAGTTGCTCCTCATTTCTTCTAAGATGATGATTTATTGTAATGTATGGCAGGCTAGGAAACCTTGCTAAAATTCTTGTTCGAGAGCTTTCTATTAAGCTGAAGAAGGGACAAAAGGTTCTTCCCAATCATTTAGTTGGAATTGACGATCTAGTCAAAGACGTGGTGCAGTGGTTGGACTGTTGTTCCCTGGATGTGCGATATTGTTGTGCGTGGGATAGGAGGCATCGGCAAGGCAACTCTTGCCAAGGCAGTTGTTAATAAGATAGCTCATAAGTATGATGCTTGCAGCTTCCTTTCAAACATCCGAGAAAGATCACAAACCGGTGACATCATAAAGTTGCAGAAACAGCTATTATCGGATATCTTGAAGAGCACCACAGACCTCCACAATGTCAATGACGGCCTCAACATGATAAACTCTAGATTATGCGGAAAAAAAGTCCTCATTCTTCTGGACGATGTGGATAATGTCCAGCTCAGGGCACTGGTGAAAATCCCTCACTGGTTTGGTTTAGGAAGCAGGATTCTTATGACAACTAGAGATGTGAGTCTTCTGCCAGTGGAAGCAATGGCATGACAGGATCTCCCATTTAAGGGTTGTCTCTATGAGATGAGAGGCTTGAATTTTGGCCATGCTCTTCAACTTTTCAGTAAGCATGCCTTCGGAGAAACCCTACCTCTGGATGATCGCGAAAATCTTTCGAGGGAGATAGTGGCCACCACCGGGGGAAATCCTTTGGCTCTTGAAGTTTTAGGTTCTTTCCTCCGTACCAGAAGGGTCGGGATATGGGCAGCAACATTGGAACGTTTAAGGAGATCACCTCATGAGAGAGTCCAAGAGGAGGTGCTAAGGATAAGTTATGAGGCAATCAGCTTTGAGCAGCGGCAAATTTACTTAGACATTGCTTGCTTTTTCAACGGTCATGAGAGAAGATTACCAGAATATATGTGGAAAGATTGTGGTTTTTTCCCTGAAAGCGGACTTCCTGCACTCACTGATATGTCTCTGTTGAAGAAAAACCATGACAGATTCTCAATGCATGAGCAGCTTGTAGCTTTTGGAAGGGAAATTGTTCGAAAGGAGAATCATCTGAATGCAGGAAACCGAAGCAGGTTGTGGGAATCTGAGGAATGCCTTTGCATACTTCGTAAACCGGTAAGGTTATAAATACAATTAAAACTGCAATTTTTTTCCAGTCCAATTAAAACTGCAATTTACTTGGTATAACAGAATTTTGGTCTTAGTAATACTTCACTGCCCTTGCACGAGTTTCTCTTGTTTGACGTTAAAGTTCACTGATGCTTGGTATCTTTGTTAGGTTGATTACCAGCGAACGAGAAGTGTCGAATTGCTTAGGTTAAAACTCCCTAGGGTACAGACATTTACAAGTCAAGAGTTTGCTGCTCTGCCAAAGCTAAGGTTTCTTCATGTTGAAGGGGCAAAGTTCACTGGGGATTATAAAAATGTTTTCAGAGATCTGAGATGGCTATCTTGGGATTGTTGTCCTGCAGACTTTGATGCGACCAATTTCTCTCCAAGCAATCTAGTCATTCTCGAGCTTTCTAATAGTGAACTTAGAGATGATTGGCTCGGATGGCACCAAATCATGGTACGAACAGTTACATATGCGTCTGTTTCTATTTTTATTGTTTCATCAAACATGCCTGCAATTTCAGATTCTCCTGATTTTCTGGTGACCAACAGAAATCATCTAAGTTGAAAGTTGTGGAACTTCGAGAATGCAGCCTCTTAACAAGATTACCTGACCTCTCTGCCCTCTCGACATTGGAAAGATTGACTATACGTAATTGCCAGAACTTGATTGATATTGGTGGATCAATTGGTAAGCTAATACAACTGAAATACTTGGAAATTGATGGGTGCAAATATCTGAGAGAGTTGCCAGAAGCGGTTGGTTGTTCAAAGGCTTTGAAAGAGATGATTGTGAGAGGGACGATACTTGGTCCTGTTGGTTCGTATCTTCCCAAGTCAATTGGCAATTTACAGTCTTTGACAAGGCTAGAGATGGAAAGGGTTAAAATTAGCGAGCTTCCACACTCGATTGGAGAGCTAAAGTATCTTGAGTGCTTGTGTTTGTCGAGATGTGATGAGCTAAGAAAGCTTCCAGACTCAATTGGGGGATTGGTATCACTACTTGAGTTGGATCTGTCTTGCACAAAGGTAACAGAATTACCTGATTCGATTGGAAGCCTGAGGAAGTTGAAAGTGATAAGGATAGATCATAGCGATATAAGGAGGATCCCAAAGACTATAGGCATGGTGGAGAAGCTTGAAGAATTTCATGCAGGAAACTGTGCGAATTTAGGGGGAGATATTCCTAGTGAAATTGGGAGGCTATCCTTTCTGAAAATCCTGGACTTTTCTCAAACTCACATTCGATCTCTGCCAACAACAATCAACCAGCTTTCTTATCTCGAGGAACTTCATTTGGAAGGTTGCCATGAGCTTGAACAAATCCCAGAGCCTTCTGCCAGTTTGATTAAACTGTATGTTAAGTCTTTCTCATTAAAGACAGTCCCAAACCTCTCAAACTTGACCAATTTAGTTGATCTAACTGTATCAGACTGCTTTGAGAAATCTCTTTCTAACCTAGGGACTGCCGGTTTTATCCAAACTCCAAACCTGAAGTGGGTTGGGAGGTTGCATAGACTGAGGAAGCTGAAACTGGTCCATAAAGACATAACTGCTGTGCCAAGTGAGTTTAATTCCCTTCCTTGCCTGGAGCAACTCGTTCTGTCTTGTTTTGACCTGCAATCACTCATTTCGACACTTCCTCCCACACTGTACACGTTGAAGCTTATAAACTTCAGCTCATTTGAGTCATCGCCCTGTTCTGACCTGAAATATTTATCAAGTTTGGAGCTATGTAAATCGTGGCTGATAGAAATTCCACTCAGTTGGTTTGGACAACTGGAGAATCTGATGGAATTGACTGTGTCGAACTGTGCAAGTCTTGTGCAGTTATCCAGTCTGTCAGGCTTGAAGAAGCTCAGAGTGTTGCGCTTGTTAAACTGCCTGAAGCTAGTTGAGATCCAAGGTCTCGACGAACTGGAATCACTGCAAAGTATAAGGATTGGCCAATGCAGTTCCCTATTGTGGTTGCCTCATCTCTTGAAGTTAAAGAAATTGGGGACCATGGAATTTATATCCTGCAGATCATTAGTGCGTTTGCCTCATCTACCTCAGGTTGCTTTTGATTGTCGTCTGGTAGTGGATGGATGCGATGAGCTAGCTGACCATGATGGCCCTTTCCGGCTTTACAAAGACAAAAGGCAATGTCTAAAGCCCCGTTCACGCCTATAAGCCACAGGATAAAGAACACTTGCCTTGCTTTGTTTGCACACAGTTTTCCGAGAATGAATTGCTTTGTCAGAGAGGATTTTCTTGTACTCTTTTGTTTTTTTACCCTGGTTGTGCTCTTCTTTCTTCTCAGCTTTCCTGTTAGCATACTCTGGATTAACAGGGGAAGCTCAAGTGTGAAAAGACATTGCATATGATTAAGCAGTCTAGTAATCTCTCTCTTCAGTCTTCAACTTACTCCGAACCTACTCTGTTTCTTCTTTTAGATAACTAATAACTTTCTTCAGTAAATTGCATAAGCATTTCAAAAGGAATATTTTTTGTGAGCTATAATGCATTCTTAATGAGGATGTGTTCCTCTTATCCAAGAAAAAAAGAACACTTGAGATTGCTGTTGTCCCACATTCCCACAGCCAAGTCTGACAATGTTATGTACAGCACACTTTTCTTTAACATGCAATCGAGTCCAGACCGCCATTGCTGTTCCTGACTTAGTTATAAGCTTATAAGTGCAGATGGCAATTTTAACGCAGCATCTTGATGGTTAGATGTGGATCAAACTTTGAACAGACAGGACCTGTTTTCTGTCTAGTAAAAACTGGACCGTTCTTGCAAAGTTGCAAGCGTAGAATGGGTCAGTGAGCAGCTACTATGGAAGTCCAATGCTGAGATCGACCGGCATCGTTTACTTGTAATACTAAGTTATGGGAATGCAATAACGGGTTCGCTAAAGCAAGCACGATGGATGATGACTAGGAGACTCCTCGTGGAATATCCCGAAATTTCAAGTCATTGGATCACCCTTTCGGTTATTGTTTCGCTCCTGAGCCGACGAAAACATCTTTTGCTTTTAAGGAACCTATTTTTCATGGGGTGTTCGCGGCTGAGATGACATGAATTTTATTTCCGCAAGGAGATGGCTTCATTAGGTCACGTCTCGAGCGTAAATGTCGTGCGGTGGACTGAGTTGGCCGTGGCCGAGACCCTTACCTAGTCTCATTTATTTTCTGGCAAAAAAGAAAAAGGTATCTCCTCCGCTTTAATTTTATTATACATTTCATTAATATTTTTCGTGAGTGCAATATGGAAAGCCATCATTTTGTGATATATAATAAATTAGAGCTTAGCTCAAGTGATACCCTAAACTTGAAAGAGACGACAAATATATACTAGATTGTATATCTCAAAATGCATCGTAACTTACAGAAATGATATATAATTCAAAAGCACACTGTTTGTTCTTGTTAAGGTCAACATTAATTATTTTATTCAATACAATATCACCCTAAAATTATTTTACCAAAAAGAAAAATAAAGCAATTGAAATGGATTGGCATTGACCACATTAGCAAATCTATTTCCCTCTTATCATTTCACATTTCAAAGAATTAAGTATACAACTGGTCGGATCTTTCCTTTTGCGATAAGCTTTTTTTTTTTTCCAAAAATTCTTGAGGATCTAACAGTCAAAGAAGAATGTTTTTGCATGAGCTTACATCATGTAAATCGTCAAAAATGATTAGTATTCCATTAGATAATATTAGAGATGTCTAGAAAAAGTTTCACATATCTATTCTACAGTAGATAGATTCACTAATGATAGTTTCACATATCAACTCTATTTTCAAAAAAGGGCTTAGAGTGTCATCATTATTTTAAAGAAGGACATGAAATAGATCTTGTTTTAAATAAAAACTTGAAAGTGGTAATGTCTGTTTCAAAAAATGGCTCAACTTTTGGATTGTTCAAGGGCATTTTTGTCCTTTATCTTTTTGTGGTTTTTTTCTTTCTTCTTCACTGGTGGTTGGCACCCTCACTCGATGCCACAAGTGAGGGACAGCCTCACTTGGGGTCATTGGTTTAAGTTTAATTGAATAACTAAATAAAATAGATAGACTTCGCGACGACACCTTGGGTGAGGCCACCTTCCTGAAGATGTTTTTCATATCTCTTTCCTTTGTGGAACAAGAGCCCAATATATATTCAAATCAAGTCCACTGTCCTCATTTCCCTGTTAAAACTTTCACCTCCAACTTTGTTAAACCAATCATGGTCATTGCTTTTATTAATATTGGTGCTAAGTTCATCAAGGTCGCCTTGCCGGCGGTTGGCGAGGGACGGCCTTGCTTGGGAGAGGCGACCCTCATTGGCCCTAGGTGAGGGCTTGTAAGCTCTTGTTGGAAAGCAAAAAAAAAAAATAAATAAAAATAAAATTATATTTGGATGAAAACGCCCTTGACGGGCTAGAATATTTAGCCGGCTAGCGATTGCCAAGGTCAAGCCTTTATTTAAAATTACCATAGCTACTTCAAACTCTTATTTGAGACCGACATTGTCATTTTAGGCTCTTATTTAACACAAGGTCCACTTTAGGTGTTTATTTGAGAAAATAAAGGTACTTTAGGCCTTTAGTTGGAATTTTCCCTTTTTATTATATTGCTGAAAATCTTAAATCATACCCATCATAACAGCAATATCCCAAATTCTTTTGTATCATCAAAACTTTGGATTTAAGTTTTGGGGTCTTGGTGGAACGAAAATGGAAAGTCAAAAGTTTAGGATCTTTTATGGTGGACAAATAATATTGTCGCACTGATACGAGTTAAGTATTTTAGCAACAAAAAAAGTATTTTTATGTTACGACCAGCATAATTTAGGTTTTTTTTTTTTATGATGTTTTCCTAGAAATTCTGGCGCAAGTGCAAAAAAGGAAAGAATATGCAACTTGGGCAACATAATAAAAAAAGAAAAAAGAGGAAAATAACTTGCCAAGATGGGAGGAGACTTCCATTCAATCGAAAACGATTTTCATTGATTTATTACAAAGCTCATTCCCTAATGTTTTCAGTGAAACCATGTCTTAAGACAAGGTAATGTCGAAACTCGTATATACGCAAGCCCGAATTCGGTCCGTACTGAGTAGAGCCAAGTCTAGGCAAATTAGGCAATGCTTGCAGATCCTCGAGAACAAAAATGGGAAGTCAAATCCAGATTCTTCACTTAAAGTAACCATGTAAGACTAAACATTCCACCCTAATTCCAATCGAAAATGAAAGGTTTTGTATAGATCCGCAAGACTTCCTTTCATTCTCAAGACTCATTTCCATTTCTAAATGGATTTGAGTTTTATATAAAGAGAGAGAGCTGCGTTTCAACTTGTCCCTCTTCAAAGCCAAACTCTCTTTAAGCTTCAAATGTCTTCGGTAATATTTTGATTTGCCACTTCTAATGTGAACTTCGTATGAATAAAACCATCTTACTGGAGATGTCGATGTATGCAGCTTGTGTTCAGCGTGAGTATCAGCTGCTGCGATGGATGTCGGCGAAAGCTCACGAAGATAATAGACAGGATGGAAGGTAACCGTTCTTTGCTACATGTTTATCGTATTTGAACCGAACCGGTGCCATGCACCATTCGAATAGACTCGGTCTGCTAGCCGTGTAATTATTTGATGTACCCTTTCATTTTGGCCGTTTTATCTTGATGCTCGTGGATTGAAATGATGAAGAAGCTTTCTTTGAATGAGCAGGAGTGGAGCTTGTGGGCATGAAAATAGACGAGCAGTTGGTGGAGGTGAAAGGAAACGTGGATCCAGAGGTAATCAAGAAAGCAATTCATAAACATCTTCAGAAAAAAGCAGTACTTGTTCAGTGATACAAATGGGGAAGGAAAGATGAAAAGGAATAAGAGTTGACCCAATCGGTATCAGCCATTTATAATTAGTTCCCACGACGGAGTTGGCATGCGTACATGTTCTCATCTTGCAAGCATGATTTCATGTAATAAAATTGCCAATCTTGTTATGGATAAAAGTTTTTGTCACATCGGTACAAGTTTGATTCACTACGACCTCACCAAAAAGAAGTTGGCGAAATAGTGTTGTAAATATAATTTAAATTTTTTTATGGCATTTTCCAGTCAAAAATAGCACTAACGAATATATAAGAAACAAAAGTAAAACAAATGCTACTTGGGCAAGAATATAAAAAAAAAAAAAAAAAGAAAAAAAAAAAAGTAACTGCTACTGTTAGAAAAGAAAAAAAGTCGGAGGATACTTCCATCCAATAGATACGTACGGGCAAAGGTAAGTCTAGGAAAATCTAAGGGCGTTATTACATCGAATCCTTCATTGAGAACAAAAATGGAAAGCCAACAACCAGACTAGTTGACTTGTTGGATTGCTGAAATCCTATTTAAGTTCCCATGAAAAAACCAAACATTCTACAGCAACTCCAATTGAATTGGGTTTTCTAGGATGAATCAAGGAATCAATGAATAACTTTTTATATCCGCAATATTTCCTTTCCTTGTCCACACTTACTATTACTAAATCGAAAATATATATACACACACACGTAATATATACATATATATTACTTCATTCTAAATTAACTGCAATTGAGATTTGTCCCTCTTCAAAGGCACCTGCGTTCGAGCTTCACCTTCTTGCCTATGGTCCTTAAGGCTCTGCACCCGGTTCCAATGTCTTCGGTAATACTTTCAATCGCTGCTTTTAATGTAAACTTCACGCGAGAAAAATCATCTTATGGTAATTGAACATATTCGATCCAGTCTCTTGTTTTCCATGTGAGTATCAACTGTTGTCGCGGATGCCGACAAAAGATTTGGAAGAAACTAGACAAGATACAAGGTAATGTATTTTACTGCTATCCATATCGTGTTTGAACCGAACCCATGTGCCGTTCGAATAGGACGGTAGGTCGAAGTTTCACCCTCCACCTCATAGTGGAACTGATAATCATAATCTTCATAGAACTTTCATATGCATATATTGAGTCACTTACTGGGTTAATTCTTTAAACTTGTGCCCTAATTTAGTCGTGTGATACTTATAGCTCTCAATAATTGAGTAATTACTCCATAGTTGCTTTCGTTTTGGGTGTGTTTTCTTAATAATAGTTAAGAGTTTTAATTGAATGAGCAGGATTGGAGTACGTGGACATGAACATAGATGAGCAATTGGTGGAGGTCAGGGGAGACGTGGATCCGGGGGTGATCAAGAAAGCAATTGAGCGAAGTGTTCGAAAGAAAGCATTACTTGTTAATACAAATACAAATGAGGGACGAAGATAAAAAAAGATTGAGTTCCTTAGAATAGTAATAGCGACGACAGCATAAACTTTTCCCACTGGTGATAGAAATTCTTATTTTTCTTTTAATGCTTTGGGTTGTAGGGAGTACAGGTAAGAGGCCATGCGCTTTATGTGTTAAAAAGCAATATCCCGAAATTTGGTCGATTTAGGAAATTGTAAATTTATATTTTTGCGGAAGTAAGAAGGATCGACTTACCAAGAGTGATTCAAATCTAAATGTTGAAATTGTCAAGAGATTTAATGAACTTTTGAACTATAATTTTGTTGTCCTATATTTATCGAAATAATATATGGATTTTTCATGGACTTGGATGATGGAACTTTTATTTTGGTCAAACATCAAAAGTTGAATGGAGGGTCGATCTATCATTGGTTGATCCCGATATCGCCCCTGAGTTGGTCTATTTTGTTGCGTGCAACGCAGATTTTAATACGCATCCGGTTTATGGTAATTAGAATTCTATAATGCAGTGCCCCATGATGGTAATCGTTTCACAAAAAATGCTGAATTGTGAAGTGTTATATTACGGTGGTTCGCACGTGATAGTTTGTGTTCAAAAGGCGCCGGTTAGCTCATGCTGGGGTGCATTTGAGAGGCACCCTCTGAAGAGGTGCGAGTGGTTGTCTCTTAAGGGAAGATGGAGTAATTCCTCATGACCATAGTCCTTCGCCCTTTGCCCGAACACTTACGACATGACCGGATAAGTCTCCAATGATCTCGAGGAAATTCTGCGCCTCCCCGATTCCCTGCCGTTGTTAAATAGGGTGCCTAGGGAAAAAGGTTGCCCACCAAAAGCCACGAGTATGATAACGACATCTAGGTATTTCAGTTCGTGCAACTGAAGAGCAAAGGGTATTGTGATCCGGTCCATACCCTCCCGTTTTACGTGGACCATCGTCGAAAGGACTTCGGAAATCTCATGACGCCACTAGAGCATCCCTAGCACAATAGCTACATTTAAAACCATCAGTACCTGAAATTCCTTGAACAGAATTGTCCCAAGAAGAGCTTAACTGATCTCAGTAAACATCTCGAAAGAACCAAAAATCTCTCCTAAGCCAAGCTGCACTTTACAGCAGGCCCAAACATGCAAGGAAAGCCCCAAAACACTCCGAAATCTCCTCCAAAACCATCCATATAAGACTCCAAATCAATTAAAGCAAATGCATTTCTATTAAACCAGTTAGTAGAACCAATCATGCAGGGTTTGAGCTGCTAACAGCAGCTACATGCAGCAGGATTAGAACGTAGAATTACCAAATTAGAACTTAAGATCAAGTTACTAGTGGCTTTGAGAAAGGAAATGCCGGAGTAGCCAGGTTTAAAGTCTGCTGGACAACAGCTGAATAACACTGGAGCACGTATAGAAGCTTCCGGATTCCAAACAAGGTCCGGTTTGCCTCCACATCTTAGGCAATCGCATAAGGAAAATTACATCGGCAGTTATGGAGCCTTCCAGTGTGAAGGCGAGAATATATTACTGTCGGCAAGGGCAGCAACTTGATCCCTAATGGCCTCTTAGTTCACTATAGCAGCTCAAAAATAGAGGCATGTACACTCAGTTCACCCCAACAGAAATCTGAAAGGAGAGGAGACTGATTCACCGGAAGTGAAACTTTATTTTCTTTCTGATGTTTTTATTTCTAGGGGTCAATAAGACCTGACCCAATCTGACCTTATCTGACCCTACTTGATTCGAACATGAAAAAAAAGGATATTTTGGGGTCGGTCCTTAATATTGTTTGGGTAACGATTATAAAATAAGTAGTGTGCGTATTTCAGGTCAAGTTAAGGTTGTAACATTGTTCGACTTCCCAACACATTACTTGAGTCTTAACATTGTTTAACCCAAACACATTACTTAGGGAAAAGTGTCCGAAAAGTCCTGAATTTATTGTGCCAGTGTCATTTTTTTCTTGAACTTTTTGACTTGCTGCCAATTTAGTCATAAATCTTTTGACTTTGTGCCAATTCAATCATAAACCTTTTAATAATACTAATTTAGTCATAAACCTTTTGAAGTAGTATCAATTTAGTCCTAAACTTTTCGACTTGCTGCCAATTCAATTCTTCCAACTAATTTTACCTAGATTTTACCAATGTGGATGTTGGTTGGCTAACATGACACCACCGCCATTGACGTGAATAGTTTTTAATAATATTTTAATAAATCTTCAATTTTATTTATTTATTGTTTTTTCATGTCGTAAACCCTTTCATAAACCAGTCGCAAAGTAGTCACATATACATGTTCACAATACTTTGCATAACGCACTTTCTAAACATTCGTAAACAATCAAAGAATAATAAATACCCGATCTAGCTTTTATGAAATAAAAATGCCATTTCATAATTCATATTATAGATAATCCGTAGAATTTTCAGAACATTAGCTTTACAAATTCAAAGAAGATATAGTATCACTCACCTGGATATGCACTAAAACCAAATAACAAGGCTCACTCAAATTAACAAACTCACATTTTTATCATATAAGTGAGAAATAACATCAAAACTAAGTAAAATGTATCTCAATTATGGTTCGGCTAAACTAAGTTTAAATGCTAACAAAATAAGTCTCATGTGCCAATAAATCGCTCACCCGGAGTGAGTATGCAAGCCTAAACGCAACGTGAAACGTGTTTGCGAAAACTTAAATTTTCGCTCCGACTAAACCGTTGTGCAAAAATGATTCTTTCTATTTCCATGTAATTTCATAGATCGATAATGCAAAAATCAGATCAGGTGACTCAAATTTCCCAAAATTTCGAATTTTAGCCCTAAATCCTAGCGGCTTGGTAAGGGCCTGTTTGGTAACCATCCCAACAGTGCCAGATTCTGATTTTTTGTTCCCAAAATCAGTTTGGGACGAGAATCGCGTTTGGTAAAATTTTTGTTCCCGGGAACAAATTTGTTCCCAGAATCAGTTTGGGACGAGAATCAAGAATAAAAAAAAGTTGATTCTTGTTTCGGAAACAAAATTAAGAATCAAAACTCTTTTCTTCTCTTTTCTTCTTCTTCATCAACCGCCATCCCGCGATCGCCGCCCGCCGTCGTCCACCACCACCGTCGTCCACCACCCCCCGCCGCCACCGTCGACGCCGTTGGTTGCCGGTGATCGGTCCTAAGTGAGCTCCATGGAGGCTTGCTAGGCTAGGGCGAGGTCTGGCGAGGTCGAGCCAACGAGGGCCGGCGACCGGCCCGAAGAAGAATTAGAATAGGAGAAAAAAAAAAAAAGAAAAAGAAAAAAATGAAAAAGGAAAAGAAAAAAAAAAAAAAAAAAAAGGAAAAAGGAAAAGAAAAGAAAAAAAGGAAAAAAAGAAAAGAAAAAAAAAAAGAAAAAAGGAAAAAAAAAAGGAAAAGAAAAGAAAAAAAAAAAAGAAAAAAAGGAAAAAATTATAAAAAATTATAAAAATTATTTAAAAATTAAAATAAATTGATTTGGAACAGAATCAATGAACACGGTACTAAACACAATTCTATTCCAGAATCGAAATTTTGTATAGTTACCAAACGCATTCTTTTACTCGAATCGGTTAAGAATGTAATAAAAAATAATTATTTCTGATCAGAATTTGTTCTCGAGAACAGAATCGTTACCAAACGCGCCCTAAAATTCCCATGACCCAAACACGCAAAGCCGTCTTTCCTCTCCTCTTCTTCTTCTTTCCTTCTTTTCCCGAAGTGCTTTCGGTCTCCCTCTTAAGCCAAACGTCCACTCCCTCTGTTTCCTTGACTTTTTAAACCCCCTTTTCCTTTTTTTCTTTTTTCTTAAAGGTAGGTCCCACCTCCTTTGACTAAGTCAACTAAGAAGGCCAATATTGCAATATTTATACGAGAAGCCCAGTGGGCGAGCGCCGCACATTCGCCGCCATTACCTCGGAAGTTTCCTTCCATGCGCAACGTAACGTGTTCTCGTACAGACGTTGGTGAAGACAATTACGTCGAAATCACCATGACAAATTTCGGTAGTGCCTGTGCGTTTACTCCGAAGTTTCACTCCCACGTGGAACGTAACAGAGCAACGTGAAGATGGGGTTACGACGTGTTTCCAGGGCAGGTGGAGCCAGAAGATAATTTCGCAGGAGTCACCTGTAAAAGGTGAAGAGTCACTGCATGGCGTATACAACAAATAGGGGCGGGATCATTTGTGCACTGTTAACTATATGAATCCGAGTAAGATTTTACTTGATCAATGATCAGGGTCGAACTTATTTCATGTGGTTCAAAAATGATATCGGATGTTTTTGAAGTAATGCAGCAAGATACTACTGCGATGCAGAAACAATGAAAGTAGCAGATCATGCCTTTTTTTCCAACGAATTATGTAGCCGTGCGATTTCATCAACTGATAAGTTTCTCAAAACATTTCATAATTACAATCAAAATGACGGAAAATGATATAAGAGTTGTGATGAGAAAGTTATAATTTGATCAAAATGAAAAAGTGGCATAAACCAATCCTACAAAAGTAAAATAAGAAATCGAATTCATTATCATTTGACTAAAAAGCGTGAATGGAAATGTGTTTCGAAGTATTGATAGATTGATGAGTGGAATGGTCCTTTGTTGATTTCTGATGAGAAAGTAAATGATGAGAAATTTAAAGGTACCAAGATTGGAGTCAACTGTGACTAGCCATTTCAATTGTGGAAAAGTAATGATTGAAGATAAATTTGCAAAGAAATTGATTGGGAGTTTTATAATCGATGATCAACTGTTATAAGCGATTATTATGACTTTACTACTTAACGGTTACATAACTCCAAAATTCGACAGTTATATCACATTGAGGGCACTACCTCGACGGTTATCGACGGCATGGTTACATCAACTCTTTAGTTCCAACACAGCCGTTGCATGTTGACATTTCCATCGGTAAGAATTTGGTGGTCTTCTCGTCGATCCAAGTCGTGGGGCACCGCTTACTGAGAGCAGTGCGCGCCCATCGATTTCAATTTTCAACGTAGCCCTCTTTATCCAAATCATCGAGATTGAAGGAGCCGTTGCCCTCCACGCGCCTATCGATTTCAAAGTACTAGCCGTTGCCCTCGGCGCGCACCTGTCGATTTCAACGTAGCCGTTGCGCTCCGCGTGGCACGAAATTTCGAGGAAAGGCACCGAAACTGATCGCTCTTCTATAAATACCCATGCGAAGAAGTGCGTCTCGAATAAACTCACTTCTCTTCGATTGCAAACTATTTCCTGCTTTTTTCCCTTTATCTTTTGGGTTCTTCCTCGCACCGCACAACGAGAGATTTGTCGTTTTTCTGCCTTTTCTATTTCGCCTCCTCTTCTTCTTCCTCGTTCACAATGTCGCCTCGAAAGCCAAAGCCAAAGCCAAAGCGAAGGCGATCAGATTTCGCGGACGTCGCGTCGACGTCCGGCTCGTCCGGCGCGTTGTCATCTCAAAAGCAAAAGCGATCAGATTTCGCGGATGGCACATTGACGTTGGGCCTGTCCGGCATGTCGTCTTCTCAAAAGCGAAAGTGATCAGGTTTCACGGATGGTGCGTTGACGTCCGGCTACAAGTACGACGTGTTCTTAAGCTTCCGAGGTCCCGACACTCGCTACACAGTCGCGGATGTCCTCTACGAAATCTTAGTCGATGCTGGATTTAGCGTCTTCAGAGACAACGAAGAGCTTCCCGTAGGCGAAAAAATTGGATGGGAGCTTGACCGCGCGATCGACGACTCGAGGATTTACGTGCTGATCTTCTCGGAAGGCTACGCATCCAGCCCATGGTGCCTTCAGGAGCTCAAGCGCATGGTGAAGTGTTGGAGATAATCAGCGGGACACGAAATCGTGCCTGTATTCTTCGGCGCGAGTCCTTCGGACGTCAGGCTCAAGAGGGGTCCGTACGGCGACGACCTGCTCAGGCACAAGGGTTGTTACGCCGAGGAGAGGGTGCGAGAGTGGAGGGAGGCTCTAAGGGAGGTCGCAGATCTCAAAGGATGGGACGTACGAAACTTAGGGTAAGTAAAAGAAGACGACACACTTTTTTTAAAACTCTCTCTCTCTCTCTCTCTCTCTCTCTCTCTACCAAACTAATTATGATTGGCAATTTAAGGTTCCATAGCATGGTCGATTTTAAATATCCAAAGGTTTTATCGCTTCCGCGTATGCTGTGCTAGAAATGAAATTTGAGCTAGTCTCAGACTGTTGCTGTTTTGTGCTATATCTGAGATTCAAAAAGCAGGAGTGTATCGTGCCAACGCGGTCCGCTTTGCTAAATATCAACCGGACAAATTCATTATTTGCAATGAGCTGAATGGTTTATCTTAATTCTTTTCCCTGAAAAATATGTAGAAGCTATAAGAACTTCTTTGTTGGATCACCGTCATGAGTAAGAGAGAGAGAGAGAGAGAGAGATGCTGTTAGGGATGCTCAGATTCCTAGATATGATATATATATTGATAACATAAATGGGTTAGGATCGGGGTACTATATGAGATAACAAGGAAGTATAAGAGATTAGCAAATCTATAAGAAATGTATAAGAACCGTATAAAAAACTAAATGAAATCTTGAGAATTAAAAATAATGTAAAGAGCAAAAAGCATCCAGGGGTACAAGGTAAGAAAGCTTGAAGCTTGAAGGGTTTACAAGTGGGAGAGAAGAAGAAGAGAGAAGTGAGAGCTGAAAAATTTCGAGTCCTCTTCTTCTGTGCCGAGAGAGTGTATTTATAGGAAGTGCTACAGTGTTGAATAGTGTAAAGTGAACAATACTGAGTGAACAATATAAAGTGAATAGTGTATGTCTATCTTGCTACAGTGTATAGCCTTTGCGCCGCTGCAACAGTGTCGACATGTGATATCTTGTATTTTAATTTCTGTTTAGGCTGATCTTGTAGCAGTCGTCCTCATTGGTGTTTCCACTGTGATGTGACTGTGAGGATCCGTCTTGACTATCTTGTGATATGGAAGATGCCGACACTATTGCAGCGGCGCAAAGGCTATACACTATAGTAAGATAGGCATACTGTTCACTATTCACTTCAATTTACACTGTTCAACACTGTAGCACTTCCTATAAATACACTATCTCGGCACAGAAAAAGGGGACTCGAAATTTTTCAGATCTCACTTCTCTATTCTTCCTCTCTCTCACTTATAAACCCTCATCCATTCAAGCTTCAAGTTTTTTTACCTTGTATCTCCTGGTTTCAAAGTAAGTTAGTTTTTCAAAAACCTTCATGGTTGGTTTTTGTTTATGCATTATTTTCAAAAACCTTTATATTTTATATATTGCTTTTGCTCTTTACATTATTTTTAATTCTCACCCCAAAACGTCTTTCCAAAAAATACTGACTGTGGAAGATGGATTCTTTGATAAAGATCCATTGCAAAAAACATCTTTCCAAAAACTAGTTATTTAAACCATACAATACAAACAAAACCGTTGCTTATTATGAGAAAATTCTATCAGCAAAGTTCACTCACTTTGCAAACAAAAACAATACATAAAATATGGCGAAGAACAGCCCAAGTGCCATAACTTGGCACTGAGGGACACATAAGTGCCATAACTTCGGAAAGGTACACTTAAGTGCTTTCCTGGAGTAAAGTGGAACACATAAGTGCCACTCCGGCCAAAATCCATGACGTGGCAATTTTCCGGTGAGTTCGGTGCAAAATGTCGACGTTTTGCATGCGACGTGGCAAGAAAATGCAAAAACGACGTCGTTTTTGTGTATGATGTCTAAACAATTAATATAAAATTAATTAAATTAAAATTAAAATTAATTTTATTTAAAATATTCTAAAAATTAAAAAACTTAAAATCAAAAAACTTAAAAAAAAAAAATAAATTTTAAATTTTAAATTTTAAGTTTTTAAATTTTAAGTTTTTAAATTTTAATTTTTTAAATTTTAAATTTTTTAATTTAAATTTTTTTAAATTTTAAGTTTTTTAAAATTTTAAGAAATTTTTTTTTTAAAATTTAAAGTTTTTTTAAATTTAAATTTTTTTAAAATTTAAAGTTTTTTAAAATTTAAAGTTTCTTAAAATTTAAAAAACAAATTAAAGTTTTTAAAATTTAAAGTTTTTAAAATTTAAAGTTTTTAAAATTTAAAGTTTTTTAAAAATTTTTTTTAAAATTTTTTTTTAAAATTAAAGTTTTTTTAAAAAAAAACTTAAGTTTTTTTAATTTAAAGTTTTTTAAAATTTAAGTTTTTTTTAATTTAATTTTTAAATTTTTTAAATTTTAAGTTTTTTAATTTTTAAGTTTTTTAATTTTTAGAATATTTTAAATAAAATTAAGTTTAAATTTAATTTAATTAATTTTATATTAATTATTTACACATCGACACAAAACGACGTCGTTTTTTGCATTTTCTCACTACGTCGCCGTGCAAAAAACGCGCCGTTTTGCACCCAACTCGCCGGAAAATTGCTACGTTAGTCATTTGATCGGATTTTGGCCGGAGTGGCATTTAAGTGTTCCACTTTACTCCGAAACTGGCACTTAAGTGTACCTTTCCGAAGTTATGGCATTTAAGTGTCCCTCCGTGCCAAGTTATGGCACTCCAGGTGTCCCAAACTCCAGAAAATATCCTATACTCCACCACATCCATTAGTAAAGTCATACACCCCTCACATTGGTGGAATGTTTCATCTCATACACCTAGAAAATTCCAAACCAGACTTACCAATAAGCTTGGTGGAATGTTTTTTTTCTCAGACAAAATACAAATTTCCAACACACATGGTTGTTAGTTTTTAAAGACAACTTCCTAAAGCCTTTGGTTTGACTCATGGTGGGATCTTTTTGGTCCTTTGTATATAATACTACACCCCACAGTCAAACAAAAATACAAGGTTTTCAGTGAATACTTCATACCAACACCGCATGATATAATGTTCTTATGCCTTATGCATTTCGTTATAATATTTAAAATCTCATGGGTGGGAATTTAAATACAATACATCTACCAAACTTGGTGTACCCATACTTATCCGAAAATACAAAACAAAATGGTGGGACGGATTTAAATTCCTTGAACAAGGATCTGAAGCTGCGGTTAGGACATGGCTTAACAGCCAGAAAACACAGATAATTACAGCCCCATCAAATACATCGTTTTTACAGGAGAAATCCATGACAAGTGCAGCACTTACTGCGGTCCAGAGCAAAGAGGACTACTGCAATGTCCTCAGAACAATGCTCTCAGAAGCGGAAGAATCACAATGTGAATCTTCCAAATCACAAGACAGTCAAGATGGATCCTCACAGTCACATCACAGTGGAAACATCAATGAGGACGACTGCTACGGGATCAGCCTAGATAGAAATTAAAAGACAAGATATCACATGTCGACACTGTTGCAGTGGTGCAAAGGCTATACACTATAGCAAGATAGGCATA
Organism: Eucalyptus microcorys; assembly: GCA_014182515.1. Taxonomy (NCBI): domain Eukaryota; kingdom Viridiplantae; phylum Streptophyta; class Magnoliopsida; order Myrtales; family Myrtaceae; genus Eucalyptus; species Eucalyptus microcorys. The sequence continues at coordinate 32,959,032 of CM024572.1, read as the reverse complement.
CACTATTCACTATTCACTATTCACTAAGTACCGTTCACTTTATACTGTTCACTTTACATTGTTTAACACTATAACACTTCCTATAAATACACTCTCTCGGCACAAAAGAAGGGGACTCGAAATTTTTCAGGTCTCATTTCTTTCTTCTTCCTCTCTCCCACTTGTAAACCTCATCCCTTCAAGTTGTATCCCCTGGTTTCAAAGTAAGTTAGTTTTTCAAATACATAGTTTTATACTAGGTTACCAACTTTCACAATAGTTGGTTAACCATTTCTTGTAATACAAACATCGATACTCCTTGGAGTGCGGATTACCGCCCTAGTGGATGACTTGATGCTTTAGTTTCTGCATCTTTCAATACATGTAATTTTCATTTCATATAATACAAGTTCATACCACCTTCATGGTTGGTTTTTGTTTATGCATACTCTTACTTTATATTTTATATATTGCTTTTGCTTTTTACATTCTTTTTAATTCTCACCCCAAAACGTCTTTCCAAAAAATACTGACTGTGGAAGATGGATTCTTCGATGAAGATCCAATCAAATTTGCAAAAAACATCTTTCCAAAAAACTGGTTATTCAAACCACACAATACAAACAAAACCGTTGCTTATTATGAGCAAATTCTAGTGGAGACAGAATCAGCAAGGTTCACTCACTTTGCTAACAAAAACAATACATAAAACATCCTATACTCCACCACATCCATCAGTAAAGTCATACACCCCTCACATTGGGGAGCTTCACCTCATACACCCAGAAAATTCCAAACCAAACTTAACTAAAGCCTACCATACTCCTCCTCATTTACCTACTAGGATTACCAACAAGCTTGGTGGAATTTTTTCTTCAGACAAAATACAAATTTCGAACACACATGATTGTTATTTTTTAAAGACAACTTCCCAAGACAAAGCCTACCAAATTGGTTTGAATCCTGGTGGGATCTATTTGGTCATTTGGATATAACACTACACCCTACAGTCAAATGATGATACAAGGTTTTCAGTGAATACTTCATGTAACATCCTGATTTTCAGGTCCTGATTTCGATCAGATAAGTTGTACTTTTCATCGACGCGATTATAGTGTTTTTCTCGAGTTGGCCACTCACGAGATAACTAGACCATCTGGGGAAGTCATTAAGAGATTTTAAGGCAAATGGACTTGAGAATTAGACCAGGAATCGGCTTCTCGACCGTGCTCATTTTTAGAGGCCATTACGGCATAGTATAAAACCGATTTGAGATCAGAGATAGGTCGGTTCGACTGAGATGTGTGGCCGATCGTAGGTGACTCCACTAAATTGGAAAATTCTCATCGACTGACACTAATTTGATTTTACTGTCGTTTTGGTACCTTGTATCCGTATTTGAATCATCGAGATTTTCACGACAATCGAGAGTCGCCATTGTGTCAAGTGGGTTCATTATGGGTCGAAGAAAATCGACCACAGGTCATTTGCTCTAAAAAGTTCTGAAAACTACCTAGTAGCCTAGGTCACGCTAAAAACGTGTCGGAGTGAAATTAACCGCCGATTCGAGTCCGATTTCAATAATTGGAAGCTCTGTCATGTCACAGGTCATTTTAGGAACGTTGACTCAGTCTCAAAAGATTTTTCTGACAACCGAGACTTTTTGGGAAAAAGTTGAGGTAGGGCTGTTTTTGATCGAAATTTGCAAAGGGCCGTTCTTGATTGTGAATTTGGGATGCAAGTGGGCTAACGGGGTCAATTTGATTTGATTCAAGTGGAATTAAGGTCCAATTGGAGGGAAAACCTAGCAAAATTCGTATGCCACATATACCCCACATTTTGGACTACCTAAAAGCTTTTAGAAGGGGCATTTTTGTCAAGGAAATGTGAGTGGAAGATAGCTGGGTTGGTGGGCCATGTTTGAGAGAGAGAGAGAGAGAAACTGGTTCCTTTTCCCCCTCTCTCTCCGTCGGGCTTCTTCACCATCTTCTTCTTCTTCTTCGAAACCAGTAGCAAACCAGAGAAGCCCCGTCCGAAGCCGTACACCACCGAGGAGCCCCGTCGTCGCACGCCTCATGTCGAACGCTGCAAGCCACCGGAGCTGCTCGCGCGCACCCGAGCCCGTCGCCGTGCGTTCCCTCTATGTCGCGGTCCCAGCTCTCTGTTCCGAGCTGCTCGAGATGCGTCCCAGCCCCGCCGAGCTCCCTATGTCTCCGTCTAGCCGTCCCCCGACCCCGCTTGGACCGCCGTCCCCCCCTTAGCCGTCTATTCTTATCCTTTGCCCGCGCGCCTAGCCAACTCACGTGTTGCTCGCGTGTCCAGAGTTGCTGTCCACCACCAGAGCTCCCTTCGCCGCCGTACACCACCACCTGGACCGTTGAAGCTTTGCTGGACCACCACCGGCCCTGTCCAGCTCGACTTAGCCCCGGATCCGCCCTCGACCAGCAACGATCAGTGAGTAGGAAAATGGGTATGGCAGCAGCTTTGTGGTCCGTTTTGGCCGGCTTCCCGACCCCGGATGCTTGGCCCGCCTTGAGGAAAGTCGATCCTCGCGACGATCCCGTCGTTTTGGTTCGATCGACTCATTAATCAAGTGAGTTTAGCTCAATAATTCCTTCTTAGTTTGCTAATGATGCTTAAGGGTTGATTAGTGTTAATTAAGTAGGATTAGGTGGTTAGATTAGAATGGATTAGTGATTATTAGTTAATTGCATTGCATATTAGCTAGGTGGTTAGCGTACTTAGCTAGAGAATTGCCTATAGTATTTATTGAATGTATCTCGGGATTTTTCCCGACCCTTACGGGACTTCAATTAGGCATTACGGGCCTAAATTGGATTTTTAGTATTTAATTATTAATTTTAGGAATTAATTAATTAATTAATTATTTTCAGAAATTAGGCAGGATAGCCGATGACCGAAATTTTATGCTGATGATTGTGGTGCAGTCCGCTTTATTTGGTATTAAATTGATTTATGAGTGATTTTAGGATTTATTCTTAAATTGAATAATCTTTGGTTATTAATTGAAAAATAATCGAGCATCGGTTGACAGTGCCAAAAATGATTTGGTGGACTATAGAAAATGGTGGGATTTATAGAAATGAATTATTCTATTTTGGTTAAGGCCAATCGTATACCCACACACGATATTTTATCAGGTGTTTTTGATACCAAGAAATTAGGCCAAAATATTATGAAATTGAGGAACTTAATTACAAAGTGCAATATCGTTGGCCGCAATTGGAAAGGGTTGAGTGAGACCGTAAAGCCATTAAATTTGGAAAGGGTCGAGTGGGACCGTAAAGTCATTAAATTTTGAAAGGCCGAGTGGGACTGTAAAGCCATTAAATTTTAAAAGGGGTCGAGTGGGGTCGAAAGCCATTAAATATGGAAAGTGTCGAGTGGGACCGTAAAGCCACTAAATATTGAAAGTTTCCGAGGGGACCATAATTTGTAACTAGGAATTGAGTTGGAATAATTGAAATGACTGAAAGTGGTCTTATTGATATGTAATCGACTAAGTCGATTGATCTGATGTTGTGAATTGACGGATTGAGTGGAAATGACCTTGCGATGGTTCGAATGACATGTAATCGACTAGGTCGATTTGATCGATGCTTTGATCTGTTGAGATTGTTGGGTGCCTATTGAACTGTACTGATTTGCAGGTTGGGACTGAGGCCAAGGTAAGTCCTCTGACTCGTGTTGTGCTTAGGCAGCCCTAATGTGTATTGGTTTACTAATCGAGTCTTAGGGGGTAGAACTTGCTGAGACGTTGTCTCATTGATTATTGAATAACCATTTCAGGTCCTTGGATGCAACAGACTTGGATTTTGAAGATCTCGAAAGTCCAGTGCAGTCTGTTGAAGGCTCCGGTTGGAGTGTGGAGGATGATGGAGAGGAGGACAGGGACCCGTAGTCTGTAAAACCCTACTCCTATTTGTAGACCTTGTTTTTAAACTAGCTTAAGTTGAATTTGACTTAATAGTTCACCTTGTATATATATGTGCACTGGTTTGCAATGTATATAAGAGTGAATGTTTTAAAGGTTTGAAATTTAGTACTACTGTGCTATTCCAATGTTTTATTGTCTGGGGATAATTTATATGCTTCCGCATGTGCATATGAAATGAATGGGTTGGCGATGTGTCCTGGAACGTCGCTATTAATCGACTAAGGTAAGGGATGTGTGCGTGCCTGAGGATCGGGGCGTGACATCTCCTTTTTGTGATATCAAAGCATGGTCGTAGTTGGAATGATAAGGTGCGATGAGTCATGGGATAGTTAGTAGGAATGACTTTTAATTCATGCTGGTGCATGTCTGTGATAGCTGATTGGTAGCTTGTTTGTGGATCACTCGAATTCTAATATGATATTAGAATTTGAAAACAAATGTCTATAATAGCCTGTAGTATGAGTGATCAGGAGTTGTGAGCTCCTAGTAAGAGGATTGTAGCCTTTGTGACTCGGGAAAGAACGCCGATGAGGATCGGTGCCCGAGGTGGTTGTGGCAAAACGCCGGCTTAGGCCAACGCGAATGTAAGAGTACCGCCATAAGTCGATGCTGGGAGTGTAGTAGGACCGAGCGATCCTAGGTTCAGCGGGATCGTTCAGGCACAAGTGTTCCCAAGGAGCTTGTCGAGCTAGTAAGTTCGGGATCAAGTCATTGTTATTGCCACATCTACCAAGGTTCAATATGGAGATGTGATCTAGGAGCAAGCTGTTGCATCCGAGACGAGGTTCAGATTCAGTAGAGGTGGAAATCAGTTTGGAAAGGAGCCTATGACCGGAAAAGTATGTTCTATTCCACCCATTAGGAAAGATGGGATAGACAAGTCAGCATTGAATTAGAACGTTGTGTGTCATGGAAGACAACGTGAATCGGCCTCGTGCCATGTTAGGATGGGTGGTTGTTTTGATTGTGAGTCACTTGGCATGAAACTGTTTCAGGAGGTTGATGGGACCACAATAGCAGTTGTCGTTATCACTAATGGGATCGCAAGTGCCATCACCATCATTGAGATAAGATCAACAGGAGTGCGCCGTAGAAAATACCACGGGGTTTTTGGGACAAACCCTGGTGCAAGTAAGTGTGCATGCTGTCATCCGACAGGAGATAGAGAACTCACCAAGTGAGTGCCAAAAGTATGGAAGGAATGCATGGATTAATCCTGTGTTTGAGTATGACTAGAACGTGCTTTGATGGTAGTCAACACAGCCATCAGGTGAGGGACTATCAGTTGGAGTTCAAGAAGAACACCAACATTGCTACTACCGATAGAATGCCACTAGGATGGCAAAAGGGATAGGAATAAACCGACCATGCTTTGATTGAGGGAGGAATGTCTTGAAGTAATTTTATCAGAGTAGTGCCTCAGAGTTTCAATGATTAAGTTGTGGAATTTCAATAGGTGTGTTAAGGTGGTAGGAGAAGAACCACTGACTAGAGTTGTACTTGATTGGCTGTTAGTGTACAACTCTATCGTCAAGTGTGGAAAGAATTGGCTCTGGAGCATCTTGTGGTGATGAATTGTTATGGAGGAGTAACCCAGCTTATTCTAGGAGCATGTAGAAGTGCTGAGTTTTATTGAGAATCGAGAAGGGTCCTCGACTTCTTTAATCTAGTCACTGGAGGCGATCCGTTTGTTAGACGGAGGACGCCTAGGTTACTTGGCGGTTGTCAAAGACAAAACAGATTGAAGAATTGAAAATTAGGACTCCTCGGTAGTCCAAGAACTTCTGGAAGTGTTGCCAGAAGGATTGTCAGGCCTGTCGTCAGTAAGTGAGATAGAACTTGGGATTGAGTTAGCACTCGTGACAGAACCATTCTCTAAAGCTTCTTATCAGTTGTTGTTGTCTAAATTGATAGAACCAATGGTGCAGATGTGAGGATTAATGAATGAGGAATTCATGCATATTGGTGCATTACCTTAGGGAAACATCAGTCTCGTAGTGAGAAAGAAAGAAAGATGGTTCGTTGCAATTATGCATCAACTATAGTCGATTTAATCAAGTGACAATCAAGGATAAGTGTTTATTGTCAAAGATCGACGAATTGGGTGACTTGTTATAAAGAGTGTTGATGTCTTCAAGGATCGACTTGAGGACAAGTTATCGTCAGTTGAGAACCAGGAAGGAGGTTATACTGAAGACAACTTTTTGCACTTGATTTGGCCCTTGTGAGATTAATGTAAAGCCATTTGATTTGACAAATGCTCCAACCGCTGTCATAGATTTGACAAACTGAGTGTTCAAAGAATATCTAGATCAATTGGTGTGGTATAACAACATTCTAGTGTATTCATTAAGTGCTGAGGATCAAAAGAGCCACCTAAGAATGGTCATGTGATTCCAGGTGAAGGAATCTTCATGGACCCAGCCAAGATCGAATCAGTTGTTAGCGGACTAGGATCGGCAACAATGTCAGAGATCAGAAGCCGTGTGGATTGGACAGGTTACTACAGAGGATTTGTGAGCGAAGCTTTAGCATCAGTACCGCTAATGACTCGACTCTTAAAGAAAGAAGAAAAGTTCGTGTGGACAGACAAGTGCGAGTGTAATCCCCAAGAGCTTAAATGGAAGCTGACTAACGCACCCGTACTGATCATTCCATCTGGTCATGGAAAATACGAGATCTATGGTGATGGGTCGTTCAGAAAACTGGGTTGCGTGCTAATGCAATATGGTAGGATTGTTGCATACACGTTCCGCCAATCGAGACCTCATAAGTTAAAATTTCCAGCGCATGAATTGGAAATTCGCAGCATTAATTTTCACTCTAAAGATTTAGAGACATAGTTGGTATGAGGGTAAATTCCAAGTCTTCATCGACTATAAAGGTCTTAAGTGTTTATTCTTTTAGAAGGAGTTGAATATGAGATAGTGTCGTAAATCAGAACCTTGAGAGGACAAGAATGGTGATGTCCGGTAACATCCTGGAAGAATGAAGGAAGTCATTGAGGCATTGAGACGAGAGTCTTTAATTGTGCATATGCTAGTTAAAGTATAGACCTTACCTAAGAAAGTTCGAAATTCGGTTTGCAAATTTGAGGTAGGTCACCTTTCAAATTATATGGCCACCCTCAAAATTGAACCGGATATTCAGGTTAGAAGCAGACGCTTTAGTTGACAGATCGAGATGTTCGAGAAATCCTGTAAGAGGATATCGATAAGAGAAAGGTTGACTTTCAGATTTCGAAGATGGGATGCTGAGGTATCGTGGGTGATGATAGGTGTCAGATAGTACGGAACTTGAGGAGAAGACCTTGTCAGAAATTCACTATAGCAGTTGTAATATTTGTTCAGATAATTCGAAGTAGGTCAGAATCGACATTAGATCGGTTGGTAGACCGCTATGAAGATAGATATCGCCGAACATGTTGTAAGTGTTGGATGTATCAGTAAGTGAGAATTTGGTAATGTAAGCCGGGAAAGCTTTTTCAAGCACTCGAGAGAGTCCTGTGTGGGAATGGAAGTATAGCATGATGGAATGTTATGACAGGCTTATTAAGGAGTCGGGAAGAGTACTAATTCCTTATGAGGTTGTGGTTGATAGATGGACGGAGTCAACTCACCTTAGTACAGCACGAAAAGATCTCGATTGGAATGAGTATACCGAAGTGTGTGTATATCAGATAATTCATCGGTATGGAGTGCCGGGGATGAATTGTATTTCAAATCTAGATCAGATGTATGTTCCAAGTTGGCAGAGCTTTCAGATGGTTCTTTCTTAAGCAATGCATAGTAGAGAGTACAATTGCTGAGATGAAGTGAGGGAAAGAAAGATCATAGGCTAGGGTCAGTACAGTAGTCAGTGATGGCAGTTGCCGAGATCAGTGTTAGAGTAAAGACCGCACGTAACTGCCAGAAAAGTTGAATTGATGAGCTTTGAAGGCCCTTAGAGTTCTAAATTGGTGATAACATCTTTTTGAAGGTGTCACCAATGAGGAATACCTTGCATTTTAACAAGGAGGGGAAAGTTGAGACCGAGGTACATAGGTTCCTTAGGGATTCTAGAGAAAGAATCAGGATCCTAACGTATCATTTTGCATCATCGCCAAGGTAGGCATAAGTGCATGACGTCTTTTACATGTCGGTGTCGAGGACATATGAGCTTGACTCGACCCACGTGCTAAATCCTAAAGAATTAGGCGTGGACAACATAATGTCGTACGTGGGAAGCCAGTTCAGTTGTTGGTTCAAAAAGAGCAGATTCTATGTACCAAGACGGTCTCCTTGATTAAAGTGGTCTGACTACACCACGAGACCGTAGAGACAGCGTGGAAAAGTGAGACTCGATGAGACGACAACACCCCCACCTTTTTGTTTAAGGATTGGTAAAGGTTTAAATTTTGAGGACGAAATTTTTATAAGAGGGGAAGAGTTGTGACATCTTGATTTTCAGGTCCTGATTTCGATCGGATAAGTTGGGCTTTTCATCGACGCGATTATAGTGTTTTTCTCGGAGTTGGCCACTCACAAGATAACTAGACCATCTGGGGAAGTCATTAAGAGATTTTAAGGCAAATAGACTTGAGAATTCGACCAGGAATCGGCTTCTCGACCATGCTCATCTTTAGAGGCCATTACGGCACAGTATAAAATCGATTTGAGATCAGTAATAGGTCGGTTCGACTGAGATGTGTGGCCGATCGTGGGTGACTCCACTAAATTGGAAAATTCTCGTCGATTGACACTAATTTGATTTTACTGTCATTTTGGTACCCTGTGTCCGTATTTGAATCCTCGAGATTTTCACAACAATCGGGAGTCGCCATTGTGTCGAGTGGGTTCATTGTGGGTCGAAGAAAATCGACCACAAGTCATTTGCCCTAAAAAGTTATAAAACTACTTAGTAGCCTAGGTCACCCTAAAAACGTGTCGGAGTGAAATTAACCGCCGATTCGAGTCCAATTTCAGTAATTGGAAGCTCTGTCATGCCACAGGTCATTTTAGGAACGTTGACTCAATCTCAAAAGATTTTTCTGACAACCGAGACTTTTTGGAAAAAAGTTGAGGTATGGCTGTTTTTAATCGGAATTTGCAAAGGGCCGTTCTTGATTGTGAATTTGGGATGCAAGTGGGCTATGTTGGTAAGGAAAAGTACCAATTTGATCGATGAAGTATTGAATGAATTTATGGGGGTCAATTTGATTTGATTCAAGAGGGATTAAGGTCCAATTGGAGGGAAAACCTAGCAAAATTCGTATGCCACATATACCCTACATTTTGGACTACCTAAAAGCTTCTAGAAGGGGCATTTTTGTCAAGGAAATGTGAGTGGAAGACAGCTGGGTTTGTGGGCCATGTTTGAGAGAGAGAGAGAGAGAGAGAGAGAGAGAGAGAGAGAGAGAAACCGGTTCCTTTTCCCCCTCTCTCTTCCGTCAGGCTTCTTCTCCATCTTCTTCTTATTCGAAACCAGCAGCAAACTAGAGAAGCCCCGTCCGAAGCCGCACGCCGCCGAGGAGCCCCGTCGTTGCACGCCTCACGCCGAAACGTCGCCACCAGAGCTGCTCGCGTGCACTCGAGCCCGTCGCCGTGCGTTCCTGCTGTGTCACGGTCCCAGCTCTCTGTTCCGAGCTACTCGAGATGCATCCCAGCCCCGCCGAGCTCCCTCTGTCTCCGTCCAGTCGTCCCTCGACCCCGCTTGGATCGCCGTCGCCCCCTTAGCCGTCTATTCTCGCCGCTTATCCTTTGCCTGCGCGCCTGGCCAACTCGCGCGTCCAGAGTTGCTGTCCAACACCATGAGCCACCGCCAGAGCTCCCTTCGTCGCCGTACGCCATCGCTTGGATCGTTGAAGCTTCATTGGACCACCACCGGCCCTATCCAGCTCGACTCAGCCCTAGATCCGCCCTCGACCAGCAGCGATCAGTGAGCAGGAAAATGGGTATGGCAGCAGCTTTGTGGCCTGTTTTGGCCGGCTTCCCAACCCTGGATGCTTGGCCCGCCTTGAGGAAAGTCGATCCTCGCGACGATCCCGTCGTTTTGGTTCGATCGGCTCGTTAATCAAGTGAGTTTAGCTCACTAATATCTTCTTAGTTTGCTAATGATGCTTAAGGGTTTATTAGTGTTAATTAAGTAGGATTAGGTGGTTAGATTAGAATGGATTAGTGATTATTAGTTAATTGCATTGCATATTAGCTAGGTGGTTAGCGTACTTAGCTAGAGAATTGCCTATAGTATTTATTGAATGTATCTCGGGATTTTTCCCAACTCTTATGGGGCTTCAATTAGGTATTACGGGCCTAAATTGGATTTTTAGTATTTAATTATTAATTTTCGGAATTATTTAATTATTTATTTATTTTCTGGAAATTAGGCAGGGATAGTCAATGACCGAAATTTTATGCTAATGATTGTGGTGCAGTCCGTTTATTTATTTGAGCTTTATTTGGTGCTAAATTGATTTATGAGTGATTTTAGAATTTATTCCTAAATTGAATAATTTTTGTTATTAATTGAAAAATAACCGGTATCGGTTGACAGTGCCAAAAATGTTTTGGTGGCTATAGAAAATGATGGGATTTATAGAAAGGAATTATTCTATTTTGGTTAAGGCCGACCGTGTACCCACACACGATATTTTATCAAGTGTTTTTGATACCAAGAAATTAGGCCAAGATATTATGAAATTGAGGAACTTAATTAGGAAGTGCATTATCGTTGGCCGCGGTTGGAAAGGGTCGAGTGGGACCGTAAAGCCATTAAATTTGGAAAGGGTCGAGTGGGACTGTAAAGCCATTAAATTTTGAAAGGGTCGAGTAGGACCCTAAAGCCATTAAATTTTGAAAGGGCGGAGTGGGACCGTAAAGCCATTAAATTTTGAAAGGGCGGAGTGAAACCGTAAAGCTATTAAATTTTGAAAGGGGCCGAGTGGGGCTTTAAAGCCATTAAATATGGAAAGTGTATTAAATTTTGAAAGGGGCCAAGTGGGGCTGTAAAGCCATTAAATATGGAAAGTGTCGAGTGGGACCGTAAATCCACTAAATATTGAAAATTGCCGAGTGGGACCATAATTCGTAATTGGGAATTGAGTTGAAATAATTGAAATGACTGGAAGTGGTCTTGTTGATATGTAATCAACTAAGTTGATTGATTTGATGTTGTGAATTGACGGATTGAGTGGAAATGACCTTGCGATGGTTCGAATGACATGTAATCGACTAGGTCGATTTGATCGATGCTTCGATTTATTGAGATTGTTGGGTGCCTATTGAACTGTACTGATTTGCAGGTTGGGATTGAAGCCAAGGTTAGTCCTCTGACTCGTGTTGTGCTTAGGCAGCCCTAAGGTGTATTGGTTTACTAATCGGGTCTTAGGGGGTAGAACTTGCTGAGACGTTGTCTCATTGGTTATTGAATAACCATTTCAGGTCCTTGGATGCAACAGACTTGGATTTTGAAGATCTCGAAAGTCCAATGCAGTCCACTGAAGGCTCTAGTTGGAGTGTGGAGGATGATGGAGAGGAGGACAGGGACCCGTAGTCTGTAGAACCCTACTCCTGTTTGTAAACCTTGTTTTTAAACTGGCTTAAGTTGAATTTGACTTAATAGTCTACCTTGTATATATATGTGCACTAGGTTTGAATTGTATATAAGAGTGAATGTTTTAAAGGTTTGAAATTTAGTATTACTGTGTTATCCTAATGTTTTATTGTCTGGGGATAATTTATATGCTTCCGCATGTACATATGAAATGAATGGGTCGGCGATGCGTCCTAGGACGTCGCTATTAATCAACCAAAGTAAGGGATGTGTGCGTGCCTGAGGATCGGGGCGTGACACTTCATACCAACACCGCATGATATAAGGTTTCCATGCCTTTTGCATTTTTTTATAATATTCAAAATCTCATGGGTAACAGCCTGGGAATTTGAATACAATACATCTACCAAACCTGGTGTACCCATACTTGTCCGAAAATACAAAACAAAATGGTGGGACGGATTTAAATTCCTTGAACAGGGATCCGGAGCTGCGGTTAGGACATGGTTTAACAGCCAGAAAACACAGATAACTACAGCCCCATCAAATACATCATTTTTATAGGAGAAATCCATGGCAAGTGCAGCACTTGCTGCAGTCCAAAGCAAAGAGGAATACTGCAATGTCCTCAAAACAATGCTCTTAGAAGCGGAAGAATCACAATGTGGATCTTCCAAATCATAAGACAGTCAAGACGGATCCTTACAGTCATATCACAGTGGAAACACCAATGAGGATGACGGCTACGAGATCAACCTAGACAGAAATTAAAAGACAAGATATCACATGTCGACACTGTTGCAGCGGCAAAGGCTATACACTGTAGCAAGATAGACATACACTGTTCACTATTCACTCAAAAATGTTCACTCAGTACTATTCACTTTACACTGTTCAACACTGTAACACTTCCTATAAATACACTCTCTCGGCACAGAGAAGGGGACTCGAAATTTTTCAGATCTCACTTCTCTCTTCTTCCTCTCTCCCACTTGTAAACCCTCATCCCTTCAAGCTTCAAACTTTCTTACCTTGTACCCCTGGTTTCAAAGTAAGTTAGTTTTTCAAATATATAGTTTTATACAAGGTTACTAACTTTCACAATAGTTGGTTAACCATTTCTTGTAATACAAACATCGATACTCCTTGGAGTGCGGATTACCGCCCTAGTAGATGACTTGATGCTTTAGTTTTTGCATCCTTCACTACATGTAATTTTCATTTCGTATAATATGAGTTCATACCACCTTCATGGTTGGTTTTTGTTTATGCATACTCTTACTTTATATTTTATATATTGCTTTTGCTCTTTACATTATTTTTAATTCTCACCCCAAAACATCTTTCCAAAAAATACTGACTATGGAAGATTGATTCTTCGATGAAGATCCAATCAAATTTGCAAAAAACATCTTTCCAAAAAACTGGTTATTCAAACCACACAATACAAACAAAACCGTTGCTTATTATGAGCAAATTCTTGTGGAGACATAATCGGCAAGATTCATTCACTTTGCTGACAAAAACAATACAGAAAACATCTTATACTCCACTAGATCCATCAGTAAAGTCATACACCCCTCACATTGGGGAGCCTCAGGATTTTTTATGGTGGATAAATAATATTGTCGCATTGAGTTCACGATTTTAGTGACTAAAAATGTATTTTTATGTTACAACCAGCATATTTTAGGGTTTTTTATGTTATTTTTCCATCAAGAGTCTTAGCACAAGCACAAAAAAGTAAAGAATATGCAACTTGGGCAACAAAATGAAAAAGGAGAAAAAAGAGGAAAATAACTTGCCATGATCGGAGGAAACTTCCATTCAATCGAAAACGATTTTCGTTGATTTATTACAAAGCTTATTCCCTAATTTCTTCGGTGAGACCATGTCTTAAAATAAGGTAATTTCGAAACTCGAATATACGCACGCCCGAATTCAGTCCGTGCGGAGTAGAGCCAAGTCTAGGCAAATTAGGCAATGCATGCAGATCCTTGAGAACAAAACTGTCAAGTCATTTCCAGATTCTTCACTTAAAGTTACCATGTAAGACCAAACATTCCACCCTAATTCCTATTGAAAATGAAATGCTTTGAATAAATCCGCGGGATTTCCTTTCCTTCTCAAGACTCATCTCCATTTACTAAATGTATATTTTCTATATATAGTGAGAGAGCTACGTTTAGACTTGTCCCCCTTCAAAGCCAATCTCTCTTTGAGCTTCGATTCCTTACCCAAGATTTTTACAAGGCTCTACACCCAATTCAAATTTCTTCGGTGATAATACTTTCATTTGCCACACCACTTCTAATGTGAACTTGATATGAATAAAACCATCTCACTGAAGATGTTCATGTATGCAGCTCGTTTTCCGTGTGAGTATCAGTTGCTGCGACGGATGTCGGCAAAAGCGCACGAAGATAATAGACAAATGGAAGGTAACCATACTTTAATATGTATATATCGTACTTGAACTGAACCGGTGCCATGCGCCATTAGAATGGGCTCGGCCTGCTAACGGATTAATTACTTGATACTTCCCTTTCATTTTGGGTATGTTATCTTAATGCTCGTGGATTGCAATGATGAAGAAGCTTTATTTGAATGAGCAGGATTGAAGCTTGTGGGCATGAAGATAGACGAGCAGTCGGTCGAGGTCAAAGGAAACGTGGATCCGGAGGTAATCAAGAAAGCAATTCAGAAACATCTTCAGAAAAAAAGCAGTACTTGTTCAGTGATACAAATGGGGAAGGAAGGCGAACAGAATAAGAGTCGACGCAATCGGTATCGGCCGTTTATGATTAGTTCCCACGACGGATTTGGCACGCGTACATGTTCTCATCGTGCAAGCACGATTTCATGTAATAAAATTGCCGATCCTGTTATGGATACAAGTTTTTGTTATACCGGTACAAATTTGAGTCACGCGATCTTACCAAAAAGAAGTTGGTAAAATGGTGTTGCATTAAATATAGCTTAAGATTTTTTATGGCATTTTCCCCGCCAAGAGTAGTGCCAAAACATATAAAAAAAAAAAAAAAAAAAATCAAAAGGATAGTAAAAGTAAATTGGGTAAGAATTTGAAAAAAAAAAAAAGAAGAAGGAAAATAACTTTTGTTAGTATATACATACGGGCGGCGCTATTTTCACCCCTAAATAACTAAATCCACTCCCATTTATACTAAAAAGATAAAATTGCCCTCAATCTTTCAATTGCAGTTTTATATAATGGCTCGACTCCTTCTTTTTTATTTTTTTCTTTTTTTCTATTTAGAAGAGTTACCATAATTAAGAAATTCACATGTTTTATTTTTTAGTGTAGATATTCTCATAACTATTTACATGCTTTGTATAAAATTATCTTGCTAATAGTAAGGAAAAAAATTATTCTTTGATATAGTATAATACTGATAACAACCTATCTATTTTTTTTTTTATTCCTCTTATATCAAAAGCTCACTTTATTGGTGAATATTTTATAATTATTAGACTATAATATATATCAACTCTCTTTATTTACTATATCAAAAAATTCATATTTTCCTTTTTATATTGGTAGGATATTTTATATAGAGCATGTAAGAAGTTAAAGAAATATTTAAGAATACACTAAAAACATTATGCACAATGAGGTATCTTAATATTTTTTTTGTAAATAGTTTGTCGATAATATTTATTTTTGTCAATCCAAAATAATGAAATTTCACTAGCATTTTCAAAAAAAAAAAGTTTCTTACTTTATGCAATTTTTTGATTTAATTAAATTTCATTTACTCAACAATTTATCCATAAATTTAATCAACAATATAGAAAAGAAATAGATTTCTTGGAAATTTCTCTTTTCTACAAAATATTTTTTTATGGAAGTAATATATGACAATAAAAAAGAAAAAAGAAAAAGAAACAGTGTCTTTAACATACATGGAAAATCTACAGTAAACGAAAATTAAACATATTAAATTCGTAATTATGGTAGGTAGATCCTACATAGATATAGAAAAACTTAAAAAAAAGGAAAGTTAATTAAATTTGGGACTACCAATTATATTGTAATTAAATGATAGAGGTTAATTTTGTATTTTTGGTGAAAATTAGATGGATTTAGTCATATAAGATGTGAAAGTTTTCAGACCAAAAAAAAAAAAGATGTGGAAGTAGTGCCGCATACGGGGTAAAGGTAAGTCTAGGAAAATCTAAGGCAGTGTTACATCGAATCCTTCCTTGAGAACAAAAATAGAAAGTCAATTCTAGACTTGTTGACTCGTGGGATTGATGAAATCCTATTTAAGTTCCCATGAAAAAACCAAACATTCTACAGCAATTTCAATTGAATTGGGTTTCCTAAGATAAATCGAGGAATGAATGAGCAACTTTTATGTCTGCATTATTTCCTTTCCTTGTCGAGACTAGATCTGGTCGCCGTGACCCTCGCCAGAAGGTCGGCCAGATCTGGTCTCCGCGACCTCGCCAGAGGGTTGCAGGACCCAGATCACGCGGGGTCGCCAGAGGTCGCAGCGCGTCAGGCAATCCTCCGGCGAGGGTCGCACCTGAGGTTGCGCGACCTTGCGGCAACCAGATCTGGTCGTCGGAGGTCGCGTGACCTCACGGCGACCAGATCCGGGTCACGCCGGTTGCCGCGAGGTCACGCGACCTCCGGTGACCCGAGCTAGGTCGCGGTGACGCGACTCGCGAGCGTTTGCCGGGACTCGCGAGCATTTGCCGAGACTCACGAGCGATCGCCGCGACTCACCTAGGTCGCACGACTGGCGGTGACGGTTGCCGTGACCTCCCCGACCTCAGCCGTGACCTCGTCGGCCTCTCGAGCTCGTCTTTGATCTGGCACGCCGCTGGGGAGAAGAAGATGAACAGTAGACATATGAACAGTACACACGAGGCTTCCGAGAATGCTGAAAGCCCAAGGCAGCCTAGGACTTGCCTTGGGCTTTCAGCCTTACAAATGCCAACTTTGCCATTAAGAGACTTCCAAAGTTTTTCCCAAACACCTTTATTTTGACCCAAGGGGCTTTTGATGCCCAAAGCCCCTTTGAAAACTTCTCCCAAACGTGCCCATTATTACTTAAAAGAAATATACTTGATCAGAGTGAGATATATATCTATATCTATCTATATATATATATATATATATATATATATATATATATCTATAGATATATAGATATATCATTCTAGATTAACTGGAATTCAGACGTCCCTCTTCAAAGCTACCTGCCCTCGTGCTTCACCTGCTTCCCTAAGGTCTACAAGGCACTGCACCAAGTTCCGATGTCTACGGTAGTATTTTCAATCGCTACTTCTAATGTAAACTTCACATGAGTAAAATCATCTTACTGTAATCGAACATATTTGGTGCAATCTCTTGTTTTCCACGTGAGTATTAACAGCTGTCGCAGATGCCAGCAAAAGATTTGGAAGACACTAGACAAGACACAAGGTAATGTGTTTTGCTCATGTCCATATCGTATTTGAACCAAACTCACGTAATGTGTCGTTTGAAGATTAGAACCGATAAATATAATCTGTATAGCACTTTCATGTATAATATATGTATATATACACATATATTGATTCATTTACAGGGTTAATTCTTTAAAGTTGAACCCTAGTTTAGTTATGTGATATTCATAGCTCTCAATAAATGAGTAATTACTTCATAAATGCTTTCGTTTTGGGTGTGTTTCTCTTGAATATTAGTGAAGAAATTTAATTGAATGAGCAGGAGTGGAGTACGTGGACATGAACATGGATGAGCAATTGGTGGAGGTCAGGGGAGGCGTGGATCCGAAGGTGATCAAGAAAGCAATTGAGCGAAGTGTTCGAAAGAAAGCATTACTTGTTAATTCAAATACAACTGAGGAACGAAGATAAAAAAAAAAAAGAAATAAAGATTGAGTTCCTAGAAGAGTAGTAGCGCCCACAGCATAAAAATTTCCTATTGGTGATAGAAATTCTTAGTTTTCTTTTAATGCTTTGTCTTGTAAGGGATACAGGCAAAAGGGCGTGCGCTTTGCATGTTAAAAAGCAATATCCCGAAATTTGATTGATGGAGGAAATTATAAATTTATATTTTTGCGTAAGTACGAAGGATCATTTTACCGGGAATTATTCAAATCTAAATATATGACCCTAATGGCCTCAGATGATTTTATTGTCCTATATTTATCGATATAATATATGGATTTTTCATGGACTCAGATGATGGACTTTTAGTTTATTCAAACACAGAAAGTTGAATGGAGGTTTGATCTATCATCGGTTGATCCCGATATCACCCATGAGTTGGTCTATTTTGTGGTGCGCAACACAGATCTTGATATGCAGTTTGAACGAGTTTTCTACCGTGCAATGCCCATGATGGTAATCGTTTCACTGAAAATGCTGAATTGTGAAGGAAGAAAAGCAGGCTAACAAGGCCTCTCTTTTAGGCGAGAAACATGTTTTCAACAGCAGTCGTCCTTGCCCGATGACTTACGACATGACCAGATAAGTCTCCGGTGATCTCGAGCAACTCGGCGCCTCCCCGACTCCCTGCCGTCATTAAATGGGGTGCCTAGGTAAAAGATTGCCCCAAAAGCCATGAGTACGATAACCGCGGCGAGGCATTTTCAGATCGTGCAATTGAAGAACAAAGGGCATTGTAACCATACACTCCCCGTTTTACGTGGACCATCATCGAAAGGACTTCGGAAATCTAATAACAGCACTGACACATCCCTTGCACAATAGCTACATTTAAAACCATCGGTAGCTAAAATTCCTTGAACAGAATTGTCCCAAGAAGAGCTTAACTGATCTCAGTAAACATCCCAAAAGATCCAAAAATCTCTCCTAAGCCAAGCTACACTTTACAGCAGGCCCAAAACACTCCGAAATCGCCTCCAAAACCATCCATGTAAGACTCCAAATCAATTAAAGCAAATGTACCGACCAAAAAAAAAAATTAAAGTAAATGTATTTATATTAAACCAGTTAGTAGCACCAATCATGCAGGATTTGAGCTGCTAACAGCAGCTACGTGCAGCGGGATCAGAACGTAGAATTACAAAATTAGAACTTAAGATCAAGTTACCAGTGGCTGTGGGAAAGGGAATGCCGGAGTCGCCAGGCTTAAAGTCTGCTGGACAGCTACTGGATAACATTAGATCACTTATTGAAGCTTCCGGATTCCAAACAAGATCCGGTTTGCCTACACATCTTAGCAATCACATGAGGAAAATTGCACCGGCAGTTATGGAGCCTTCCACTGTAAGCCGAGAAGATATTATTGTCGGCAAGGGCAGCAACTTGACCCCTAATGGCCTCTTTGACCCTACAAAAGTACACTATAGCAGCTCAAAAATAAAATCATGTACACTCAGTTTAGGGGTGATCGGGAGAGTCCAAACCTAGACCCTGTACCTAACCCTGTTATAACCGGTTCCGCTTTTCTAGACCCTATACCCGACTCTATTTACACTAGATCCTGTACCCGACTTACCCTATTTTTCTAGTCCGATTCTAGAGTCAACCCTATTTCCATTGGAACCTGTTTTGCAATTGCTTGATATCTTACACGACTTCAAATTTTACATTAATATGTAAGAAAACAACATAATCCTTTTAATTTGTATTGAAATATTAAGTGCTTGTAATCAATAAGTACATGAACTTTTTGACTAAATGAAAATCTAAGGATCCACAAGGCTAATTATCATAAATAAAATCATAATGCAAAGCAAAAATCATAATATTTCATAAACATTAATAATAAACATGGGTCTAATATTAGTCTCATTCCCACAACTACTATATGAAGCTATTCAATAATCTAAAACGGTTAACAAATTTTTGTTGCAAGCATAACTCCTCCTCCAAAAGAGAAATTAGGCTAGTCAATCCACGTGGTACACAGGAATTTGGCGGTGATGTACGCCATTCGTCCATTGAACGGTGGGAGAGGGAGCTGGCAAGGGAGGGAAGCAAGCGAGGAAGAGTAGGAATGAAGGAGGAGTGTCGTGAGTGTCTGAGAGAGCCAAGAGGAAAAACGCCGTGCGATTGTGGGAGTAAGAATAGAAACCGGGGGAAAAATTAGGGCTTTTGGACCTCTGCTTACAAAATCGATTCTCAAACCGATTCCCAAGTGAGTAATCACTCAGAATCGATTATGAATTTTGGGAAGCAATTCCCGACCCTCTTTTTCAGGTGGGTCGGTCTGGTTTCCGGTATACCCGATCTGATTGCACATCCCTAACTCAGTTGACCTGACAGAAATTTGAAAAGAAAGGAGACTGTAATTCTTTTGAATGTTTTTATTTATAAGGGTGTCAATAAAACCCGACCCAACCCTGCCTGACTCAGATGCGAAAAAAAAAGAGAGGATATTTTGAGGTCGAGTCTTAATATTATTTGAGTAATGACTATAAAATAAGTAGCATACATGTTTCTGGTCGGGGTAGGATTGTAACATTTTTTGACCCCAAACACATTACTTACAAACAAACATTTCCGAAACACATTACTCTGACGCCTTTGTTGTCTTCTCTTCTCCTCCTTGTGACTCTATCGCCGTCGACAATGCTCTAACTCGATGGCGTGTGTTGTTGAATCTCCTTGTGACTCTATCGCCGTCGACAATGCTCTAACTCGATGGCGTGTGTTGTTGAATCTCCTTGGCCTCCTCTAGTCCCTTGCATCCATCCCCTCTACTTTGCTCCTGGCATTTTAGGGTTCCGATTTGACTTGATTGGGCATGCTTCTCGCCTCGTGTCGCAGTGATGTGGGATCTGGCATCGCTGCTCAAGTCATCGTTAGGGTTTGCGGATTCGCCCAATCTGAGTTTCGACCGCATTTGGGGTTTCTTCAGGAGGACCGCTGTCGATAGTTTGTAGGAGGTACCTTCGCGTTTCGGCACTTGGTTCTGATGCAACGAAATGAACTTTTGTTTTCTCTGAATTTTTGCACTTTTGATCTCAGACAAGTGCTACTTTAGACGGGTTAGGGCAAGGATTGTTTGGTTCGGTGTTTTCGGATGCTGCGGGACGTATACTGTATTCTTCTTCTGCCTTCTTCAGCTGAGATTTCTAGATAATTCTCACGAGTTCTTGTTACTTCTTCATTAGCATGATTAGCTTTACTTTGTGGCGAACTAGGTTCGACTTGTCTCAGGTCAAATGTATTGTTCTTGAAACGAAAGGATAAGATGATTGTGATAAAATTTTCACATCGCAAGGGGCCAATGATGTGGAGAGATGGGTTCACTTGCTTGAAAAGAAGGTAGAGATAAATATCTAAGGCACTGATAGAGACAATCCCTTTTTTAGTCTTCTTTTTTTCTCTTCCTCTCTCTCCTCTATGTACTCTGTCATCTAGGTTTGTTTCTTAGTTGCGATTTGCGGTCTTGATAGGTCACTTGCATGAGAAATCATGTATATTGAATGCCGCATAGGTCAGCCTGAGTAATTGGGCTGTATGGAATTGCCAACTGAAAAAAGATTTGCATTTTCTGTTTCTGGAAATGGAGAACTTGGGAAGAGACAATCTAATAAACTTTTGATGCTGGAGAATCGTTTTCTTGATCCATGTATGAAAAACAAGTGGCTAGTTAGCTCTGGCACTCTTCTGTGGATAATATGGATGAAAAAGATCTGAGTGCTTGTCTGACCTCATCCTCTTGTTCTAAGCCTCCTATTGCTACCGCTAGTGCCAACTTTAGTTAGAATTTTCTTCTTGAAAGGAAAGATGATTGAACTCATTCTATATGCTTGAATGCTTCATCCTGGATCATATTTTTTTAGTCATGTGTTCTAGTGTCTTATTCACGAATCAACTTGTTTGTCTCTCTCTTGACCTTCGTTTGCCTAAATAAGATGTTCCGACATCTAATGCGTTGCTTGTGTCCTTCTGATTTTGGGGGCTGTAGGTACCAGATGCCAGCTCTTATTAGACTGCTGTCAAGTTTGGTGCTTTGGGATTTATTTTTTTTATTTTTTTTAAGTTCAGTAGTGATATGTGGGGACTGGATCAATGGCCTGTAATTGTTGAAATGTCTCAAGTTTAAGCCCGTAATGAAATCGGATTAACGAGAATACGTGAACTCGACCACGTGCGAGTCAAAGCAGCGCATGTGAATTGACCGAAATTGTCAGAAGAAGAGCCGCAATAGTGAAGAATGAGGCCAGAAGGGAGCGTGCAACCGTGAGAGGGGAAGTCCACTATTTTATTCTACCTCTTTAATTGCATGCACATGGACGGAGAAAATATTGGCTGGGTCTTACCCTCCACGTAGGCGTAGGGTAAGACCACTCAACGATCGACACGTGGCTCCACGTAGGCGACGGCGTCAGACGTTCAAAAGTGCTCCTAGGGCCCACCACTCTAACGCCGCTCCATCTTCTGCGCTTCTGTCTCTCTCCTCTCTCTTCTCACTCTCTCCGAAATAAATGGCTGGTGGCTCGGCTCGGCTCGGCTGGCAGAAGAAAGGACGGATCAGTAGGGTAATAAATGCGCTGCGCTCCCACTTAAATTTTCTCTCTCCTCACTTGAATTTTTTGGGTTTTGTCTCTTTCTCTCCGTCGAAGAGCAGACAGAGAACGAGCTGCACTTCCTTCTCAGCGCATCCCACCCCCTCCGCCTCGCCGGTCATCTACCTCTGGCACGTCGCCTTCCTCCAAGAGCCCCGCCAGTCGTAGCTGGTTCCCGACTGCCTTCGCCTCCCATTGTTTCCAACGCGGAGATCGAGCATAAGGTTTGTGCTCGCGTTGGTCTCTCGGCAACTTCTGGGCCTCCGTCCGATTTCCTCCCTCCGACGAACTTGTCATCAACTCCGACTCCGAGCCACTGCCGCCGCCGGAATCTGCGTGCTGTTATGGAGGTCAAAGAAGTCTCTAGAGCCTCACGAGACCGTCGATCTTTCCCTCGGCTATTATGCTCTGACGGCGCTGGGCGCCGAGGTATGTTCTAAGTCACGTTCGCGATGGTTCTGTTTCCGGGATGTACGGAATGAATAGGTTCGTGTTCTGTTGCGCAGGATGTCGCGGTGGCGGAGTCGAGGCCGAAGCACATATTGCCCTCGGTTGTTAATTCCATCTCCGAGGTTTCGGCGGATGATTGGGATGCGTGTGCTCTTGATGCTACTGGCCCCGAGAAGTATAATCCATTTCTCTCGCACGGGTTCTTTTCGAGTTTGGAGGAGTCTAATTCTGCTGTGAAGGTGAGATTTCGCGTTCTAGGGGTTGAGATTGTCGTTCATCAACGTAATTTTTGCATTCTTATGAGAGGAGGATTGGATGATTGGTATTTGCTTCATTGATATTGGAGTCCTTGGCATAATTATCCCTTGGTTCCTTCGTGCATAAGCTTTCACTGATAAGTTGGTTGCACACTGCTGCTTGTGGGGTGTCCCTGATGCTTTTACGTCCGACAGCTTGTCGGCCCGATAGGTTTCTGTCTCTAGAGAGATGTCTCTCCTTCTGATGCTCTGACAGACGGGGAAAAAAGAAGTTCCTTTTATTTCTGGTATATGCCGCGAAGTTTCTCTTTGAATGAAGAGGGACTATTGAGTTTTGTAGAATTTGATGTCTACCTAGTGAAGTAGTTTTTTTAATGGATTGGCACCCTCTCGGTACCTTTAGGTTTTGGCTTCTCTTCCTATTGTTCCTGAACGGAGTTCTTTCAGTTTTACTATGCTGCTAAGCTGAATAGCTTCTCTTGGATACTCCGTTGATCTATTTAATTGCTTTTAGGAAACAGGATGGATGCCGCGGCACATTGGTGCTAAGGATGAATCTGCGACTGTTGTAGGTGTTGTTCCACTTTATCTGAAAAGGTTTATCCTCTTCTTTGTTCTCAGGATTAGATTTATTTTCTCTGAAACTTCAAATAGATAGTTTCTTTTATGCTCCTCGTAAATAGCTATATATTGAGCAATTTTTACAATCTTCGAGGAGCTTTATGGAATTAAGAGCACACGCATCCCAATCATCCGCCGAAACCTCGGAGATGGAATTAACAACCGAAGGCGATATGTGCTTCGGCCTCGACTCTGCCGCCACGACATCCTGCGCGACAGAACACGAACCTATTCATTCTGTACATCCCGAAAACAGAACCATCGCGAACGTGACTAAGAACATACCTCGGCGCTCGGCGCCGTCAGAGCATAATAGCCAAGGGAAAGATCGACGGTCTCGCGAGGCTCCAGAGACTTCTTCGACCTCCAGAACAGCGCGCGGATTCCAGCGGCGGCGATGGCTCGGAGTCGAAGTTGATGACGAGTTCGTCAGAGGGAGGAAATCGGACGGAGGCCCAGAAGTTGCCGAGAGACCAACGCGAGCACAAACCTTATGCTCGATCTTTGCGTTGGAAACAGTGGGAGGCGAAGGCGGTCGGGAACCAGCTGCAACTAGCGGGGCTTTTGGAGGAGGCGATGTGCCAGAGGTAGATGACTGGCGAGGCGGAGGGGGTGGGATGCGTTGAGAAGGAAGTGCAGCTCGTTCTCTGTCTGCTCTTCGACGGAGAGAGAGACAAAACCCAAAAAATTCAAGTGAAGAGAGAGAAAATTTAAGCGGGAGCGCAGCGCATTTATTACCCTTCTGATCCATCCTTTCTTCTACCAGCCGAGCCGAGCCGAGCCACCAGCCATTTATTTCGAAGAGAGTGAGAAGAGAGAGGAAAGAGACAGAAGAGCATAAGATGGAGCGGCGTCAGAGTGGTGGGCCCCAAGAGCGCTTTTGAACGTTTGATGCCGTCGCCTACGTGGAGCCATGTGTCGATCGCTGAGTGGTCTTACCCTACGCCTACGTGGAGGGTAAGACTCAGCCAATATTTTCTCCACATGGATGTGCATGCATGGCAAGAAATGGACGTAGAAGACCAAGGCCAAAAGTAAAAAGTTGTGGGCTTGTTTTGTCTTCTTTCTTTAACTCCTTGCTTCTTTCCTTTCTTATTTTATTCAGCTGCAGACAACCAAAGGAAAGAAAGGATAAAATATTACTTGAAGGAGTTGAACGTCTTGGAGATGATCTTGGAAGACGGCGGCCATCCTTCTTTCGCGCTTAAATTATGGGGAACACGTTTTCTGCCTCATTAAATGCAAAGTGTGCATGCGTGCCCGTGAATTTTGGTAGGCGTCGGTGTTGATTGTGGGCGCATGAATGGCTTCACATTTTCTGTCTTGTTTCACCCTTAAAAGGCAGAGGAGCGAAGGAGAAGATGGTGCTGAGTTATTTCGGTGGCCGAGAGAGAGCTAAAGAGCTGGTGAGAGAAGTCGTGAGACTTCCTAGAGAAAAGCCAGAAGCTCTCGGCAGAGAGAGATTTTTCTCGTTATAATTATACCCGAGTGTTTTAGCCAGTTAAATTCTTATGAGTAGAATTTGTTTAATTCCTTGAGTGAGGTTTCACTAGGAATTGTGAGGGGCTAAACACTGTGTGAGCTATTTGGGTATAATTTGGGGCTGGGAAACACTGAGTGTGTTTGAGTACTCGAGTGATTGTAATCTCTGATGTATCGCTTGTTTCTATAGTGGAATTCCATACTGCTCTCCCCATGGACGTAGGTTCCGATATTCGGACCGAACCACGTAAATCCGGTGTCCAATTTCCTTTCCTTCATTCCGACTATTTTATCCGATTCGCTGGTCCAAATTCCGCACGCGCACAACAACAGTAATCCGCCGATCTTTGGTTCGCATTGGCCAGATTGGTAAGTTGTTTGCTCCCTTCAGTGAACATTTTGAAAAACAAAGGCGAAAGCTCTGAACTCTTTGAACTGTGTCTTTTCATTATTATATGGGTTTTAGAAGATTCATGTTTCACCAGTCACAACCTCTCAGTTTTGTTACGCATAATCTAGTTTCATCTGCTCTTTTTTTCTTAATGCCTTACTAATGCTGATTAAGGGTCTAGCACTTTATATCTTATTGAAAAAATAATTTGCAGGTTCTAAGTGTTATAGATAAAAGGATTGCTAGATGTCTTCAACGGGTTGTTCTAATGTCACAAATGAAGAAGGAGATTGTCAATGTGGGAACACTTTAAAAAGATTCTTGACCAAGAAAAGGCCGAATGTTTATATTATGGGACCCTTATTGGTTGTGCTTGTGGTCAAGGAACCAATTCGATGCATCATAATTTGGCTAGATGTAAGGAATATTTATATGTAAACGCTAAGAAAATGCAAAAAGGTGCCTAGGGTTGGTAGTTCATCTGGTCCATGGAAATTTTATTTAGATGCTAGCCAAAAAGAATTAGTGGTCATGTTTATTCTTAGTGAATTGCATTTTAAGTTGGTAAAGCACGAGGGATTTCATTGATTTGTGAACAGAATCCAACCAAAATTTTTAATCCCAACACGCAACACGTTGAAGCGCAATTGTTATGATTTATACATGGAGGAAAAAAAGTAAGTTGAAGGAATATTTCTCTGAGACATCACCTAGAGTATGTCTAACAATAGACACATAGACTTCTTATCAAAAGTTGAGTTATATATGTCTCACGGCTCACTTTATTGATGCCGATTAGAAGTTACAAAAGAAAATATTAATTTTTTTTCAAGATAATATGAAAAGCAATTGAGAAATGCTTGACTGATTGGGGATAATGCGAGCTCCAATGAGTTGGGGATTCAATATTTGAAAAAGAGACTTTACTCTTGGAATTCTTTGTTATCAAGAGGTGAGTTACTCCACATGAGGTGTTGTGCTCATGTATTGAGTTACTCAATTTTTAGAATACGTTCGGTTGTGCATTATGTGAGGTATTCTCCTAGCAGGCTAAGAAAGTTCAAAGATTGTGTTAAGCTAGAGAATATCAAGTCCAAGAGTCTTGTATGTTTGGACGTAGAGACTTGTTGAAACTCGACATACTTGATGTTGGAAGCGGCTTTGAAGTTTAGAAGAGCTTTTAGCATGTTGGAACTTCGAGGTAGCAAATTTGTTGAAGAGCTTTTCAAAGCGAAAGGTGACCCGACCTGACCCGAACACGACTCGAACACGAACTGAACATGAAACAAATTGAGTACATGTTTTGGGTCTTAATATTGTTCGGGTAACAATTATAAAACAAGCAAACAAATATGTTTTGGGTCGGGTTAGGGTTGGAACATTGTTCGCCCCGAACACATTATTAACTCAAAACACGTTCTCCTCCTCCTCCCACTCGGAAGATCCTACTACGAACCCAAACACGTTCTCCTCCTCCCTCTCAAAAGACCCTGCGAGTCGCAGGCCACAACCACCCTGCCTTCTCCCAACAACTGCGCCCTCCGGCGCCTTGACCACCCCAAGCTCACCCTTTAAAGCTCCTGGCATGCCGGCCAATGTCACTGTTGGAATTCAAGTTGGTAGAAGACGACTTACCTTTATCCAATGCACAAACAACAATTAACCTCGGAACGAATGTTGAATTGCGGATGAATCACGAACCATATTACCTCACGTTGGTCTGAATGTAATCACGAGGAAAACATCCAATTTCCACAGCGTAAATGCCAATTGTTCTTGTAAAGAAGAAATGGAACGCTTTATTTTTCTTTTGATAGAAATGGGGCAAAAAATGTAGAGGAATTTCTGAGCGTAAGTTCTGCCAACCGTGCCAACGGTTATCATCAGGAAACTTTTATGCAACTCCCTTCATACCCTTTCAAATGATGTCTTTCCATCGTAGCATATTAAGACGAAATGGTGTGTTCTCATCGCACCCCATCATGGATGTACTAATTGAAGTACAACATCTCCCACTCGGACATAATGGGCTTGATAGCGGTCTTTCAAGAATATAAGGCATTCAACATTCATCAACTTTACAAAACAGTTCATACTAGCAAATAAACCGTGCGACCAGTGAGTACACCTGCACTTGGGAGCTCAAATTATGCACATGTTAGGGATGACATAATGGCTACAACCCCTAAAAGAAATAAACAATCGATGTCTCACAATGCCCCAGACATATTTTGTTACATCAATCCAAGTATACCTATCCCTTAAAGGCTATACTCGACTATTCTCAAAACACCATGTATTTACAATTATATCCGCAACTATAGAAGGCGATATAATTGGTCGACTAGTAAATACATGTGATAGATGTAAAACAATAATAGTCTTCCTTCACACTCATGTCTCTCTCCATTTCAGAACAACTGCTTTCCTAGACACGTCCCATAAAGCCATATCTATTCATGACCGCCGGTAACATGTCAAAGTAGTAACATTGATCATTCACTTTGAGAACATAGTCAGAAGTAACATAGGGTACAAAATGAGGTAAATTATAAATTACCCCAAGGGCTCACACGATGAGGAAATAGGGATAACTTTACTCACTTTCCTTGTCAGTCATACAATGCACATATAGTATGAATTACATGCTATAGTGGATTTCTCTTTCTATAAGAGCGTATGCCATTTATTAAATATATCCATTATACGGATCTTAGCCTAAACATAGTCATGTACTTCTCACGTACTCATGTTTAGCTCGAGTGCTATATCAGCTCGCTTTTTATAACGCCCAATTAAGTACTCGCATCCGGCATCTTTCAGGCATACATGATTGTGGGACTATCATGTTCGGTCTTATTATAAATAAATTACAGACCTCATCTTGACTCTAATCAAGGCAACATATTATTTTATGTACCAAACTTGCTCTTCAGCATTTATTTGTACATAACGTCTCATTTCAACGTACTAACTATAGCACTTGAGGCGATTGCTCATGTGAGTGAGCCAATCATTGCCTGCTGACATACTTTCCAATAATATATATATGTGTGTATGTGCTAGTTTCATAATGGATTTGTACTTATTGATAAAACATCAAATCACTAATAAACAAATAAGTACAGTACATATGTTCACATATACATAAACCAATGATCCTCTACAATAACACATATCACATTCTACGCAATCCTAGTGACATCTTATGGGTCAAGAATATGTCTCTAAGAACAGCCTTCGTAAATGGATCAGCAACCATTCTATTGATTGGAATGTATTGTATGATCACTTCTTTTTGCACTATTATATCTCTTATGAAGTTGTTCTTTATGTCAATGTGCTTCGTCCTTCCATGGTACTCGGGATCCTTCACATAGGCAATGGTTGCTTGACTATCGCAATAAACTATCACCAATCTTGGAACCTCAGTGACGGTGGCTAAATTTTCCAAGAAATGTTTTAGCCGTACTACTTCTTGCACTGCAGCAGAACATGCAATAAATTCTGCCTCCATAGTAGACAATACCGTGCATATGTCTGTTTCTTGCTATTCCAAGAAATTGTACCTCTATTGAGCAAGAACACATATCCAGAAGTCGATTTACGCTCATCGAGATCTCCACCCCAATCAGCATCTGAATAGCCTAATATGGGTAAATCACTCCCTTGGTAACAAAGTTGATAGTCCATAGTGCCCTTCAAGTATCTCAAGATCCTCTACACTACTTTCCAGTGTGTTTGACTAAGATTTGATTGATATCGACTCACCAATCCTACGGCATAACATATGTCGAGTTGAGTACACATCATAACATACATCAAACTTCCGATCGCACTAGTGTAAGGAACAATTTCTATCACCTTAATTTCTTCTGGAGTCTTAGGACACATCTTAGTACTTAGGCCTTCACCTTGCATGACAGGGGTTTCAATGGGACTACAGTGCTGCATATTGAAACGCTCAAGAATTTTCATTATATAAGACTCTTGTGATAAAGCAAGGAGTTTCCTTGATCGATCTCTTTCAATCTTAAATCCTAATATATAAGCAGCTTCTCCCATGTCCTTCATTTCAAAATTGGAGGACAACCATTCTTTTATGGTGATAACTAAAACTTTGTCATTTCCAGCCAATAGAATATCGTCCACACAAAGTGATAAAATCACAAATTTATCTTCGGACCACTTGACATATACACAATGATCTTCTTCGATCATTGTGAAACCAAAAGTTGTTATGGCTTGATGAAAACGAAAATACCACTGTTTAGATGATTGCTTAAGGCTATATATTGAGCGATGAAGCTTGCATACTTTATCCTCTTGAACTTTTGCTATGAAACCTATTTGCTGCTTCATATAGATTTCCTCATATAGTTCTCCATTGAGAAATGCCGTCTTTACATCCATTTGATGTAATTCAAGGTACAAATATGCAATGATGGCTAGGATAAGGCGTATTGAGGCAAACCTTACAATTGGTGAAAATGTTTCCTCATAATCTATACCCTCTTGTTGAGTATAATCTTTCGCCACAAGGCGAGCCTTATATTTTTCAATGGATCCATCCGCCCTTCGCTTAATCTTGAAGACCTATTTGTTTCCAATGGCCTTGCGATTGGGTGGTAGATCAACCAAGTCCCAGACGTGATTTGCCTTCATTAACTCCATCTCATCTTCTAAAGCTTTTCTCCATTCTTCCTTATCAGAGGATGAGAGAGCCTCTTAAACAGTCTTTGGCTCGGCATCGTCTTTTTAAATCATAAATGTTTTTCCTTTAATCTCAAAACGACGACGAGAAATACTTTTACGATTACTTTTACGCAATTGAATTTCTCTTGAATTCAGTTCACCAGACGATACAACACTCCCACTTCTTGTATGTTGAGGTAAATCTTCATTTCCCTCTACAACATTAGTGGATGTGTTATTAGGATCTTCCATCTCATATAATTGGAAGTCATTATCAATCTTACCTCTATTAGGAAAATCGTTCTCCAAGAACGTGACATCTCGTTACTCCATTTCGGTCACACTTCCTTCAGCTTGTTTACCTATGAACACATACCCTTTGGAGTGTTCAAAATATCTTATAAAGATACATTTCTTCCCTTTAGGACCTAATTTACCATATTTATGGGAAGAATCATGAACATAAGCTTGCACATCCCCATGGATGTAGAATACTTAAGTCTGGTTTCCTACCAGTCCACAATTCATAAAGGGTGAAAGTGACCGATTTTGAGGGCACTCGGTTAAGTACATAGGCAGCAGTCAATAACTCATCTCCCTAATAGGATATAGGTAAATTTGCTTGCGCCATCATAGACCTAACCATTTCCAATAGGATTCTATTCCTTCTCTCAGCTATCCCATTTTGTTGTGAAGTACCAGAAATAGTCAATTGTCGTACAATTCCATTTTCATCACAAAGAGTCTTGAATTGCTCCGATGGATACTCACGTCCGCGATCGGTTCTCAATGCCTTTATTGTTTTGTTCAACTGATTCTCTACCATCGTTATATATCGTCTAAAGCAATCTATTGCTTCTGACTTATGGGAGATCAGAAAAATATAACCGAAATACGTGAAATCATCTATGAAAGTGATGAAATATGAGGCTTCATGCATTGCCCTCATGTTCAAAGGACCACAAATGTCAGAATGTATGAGTTGTAATGGAAATTCGGCTCTAATCCCTTTACCGAATGGTTTTCTAGTTGCTTTTCCCGCTAGACAATGTTCACATACGGGTAGATCAACATTAGTGAGTGACCCTAAAAGGCCTTCTCTAGCTAATCTTTACATTTTTTGCAACCCAATGTGATCTAATCTAACATGTCAAGTACTTGCATCAATCTCAACATTACTTGAATATGCAATTAAAGAAAAACAACCATTGACATTAATATTGTACTGATCATAGTCAATGTCTAACACCATAAAACCATTCGATATATGACCTGAACCATAATAAATTGTTCCATACAAAATGTCAACACAATCACCATGAAAATTCAATACATAACATTGGTTAAGAAAAACAATTACGAAAACCAAGTTTTGTCGAATATCTGGAGCATAGAGGACATCGTGTAAGAATAGGTTTCGACCACCACGTAAAATTAATTTACATGTGCCGATACCCTTCACTTCAATTCTTGAGTTATTCTCAACATATATCCATCTTCTTCCAGACTGTATCCGACGATACTCCACAAATGCTTCTCGATCTCTAGTTACGTGATCTGTTGCTCCTGAGTCTACAGTTCACATTGGATGAGATTCAGCAAGCATCACAGTGCTAAAAACAAAAGCATTACTTAAAGTAATGAAGTAATAAGGTACATCTTGCAGTTCAGTGCATTCACGAACAAAGTGACCTACATTGCCACAATTGTAGCACTTCATCTTGACCTTGTCCTTTTTCCCACCACGTTTCTTGCATTAGAAAGTCTTAGCCCTTTTAGGTGCCTAATCAGTCATCTTCCTTTTGTTGTTGAATTGATGATTCATTTTGCGCTTTAAACTCGAAGCCTTGCGCGAACTCAATTCAGCAACATAAGCATGAATAGAGGATCTCACAGCCTCTAGGCGCTCATCCTCTAATTCCAAATAACGCGTAATATCATCAAAAATGAAAATATTTTCATTATGCGTCATATTGATTTTCATATGCTCCTAATTGTCAAGAAGATACCTTATAACAGCCTGAACTCGATGTTCATCAGTAAGGGAGCGACCTGCCGACTTCAACTCACGAATCATGTTTGACATCTCCCGAAGATGTTGCCTCATCGTTACATTTGGGCGCTTTCGGTACGTGTCAAACTTGATGATGAGTCTCCTCAACTTAGTAGCAGATATACCCCCAAACTTATCTTTCAAGGCAACTCACATGGCTTAAGCTTTATCATAACTTTCAAACTCACACATGAGATCATCTTGCATATAGCTTAGCAACGTGATGCGAGCAATGCTATTTTTCTTTTTCCAAGCTTGATAAGCTTCTAGATCTCTCCTGTGTTGAGCTGAAGTTCCATGCTCAGGTTCATCCATGGTGTGGTTGAGGGTTTCCAAAACCTCTTGCTCCTCAAGGATGTACTGAACCTTTCGGTGCTAAATATCATAATTGCCACCATTCAACTTCTCACCCTTATTGAGGTCAGCCACAATGGTTTTAGATGCCGAACCCATAATCAATTTGCTATAGCACATTAACATAATAGACGCAAAATCAATACTAGCACATTTTCAAAGTAACACATATATTTAATTTGCAGCAAAAACAAACTAAATTAATAATAATTCAACAAAAGACACAGAAACAAAAGTTCACTATATTCCCAATTAACTTCTATGTACGATTGTTCTATTATTATTAATTAGTTTAATTTACGTAAATTTTAAGTTCTAGGTGAGAACTCCTTCGAATTCTACCAACCTACGAACTCCTACTAGGAAAAATAATTACATGACCTCATGTAATTTCTACATTTTTCCATTAACACAAAAACATAACATGATGTGAACCAACGTACAAAAAATAATCATGTTGTAATCATAATCAAAACGGCAATTCAATATGTAACGGAAAAACAAGGATTTCCTACCATGGTTCGCATTTTCTTTGAACTAGAAAACTGCAAGTATATTAAACTATATACATGTTACCATCAAACCAAGCTCTACTCAGCATATATGACATCATTTTCATATAAGCTAGCTATTGTATTTCCTAAAACATAAGAAAATACAAGCTAAAAAGGAATAAACTATGCATTAAACCCCCAAAAATACGCGTACCTAGGGTTTCCTACACATTTTTATACATTTATAAAACTCAAAAATAAAAAATAAATATATCATAGTGTAGAGAACATTCATACGAACCAAACGCCCCTAACCAAGCTCCAATTGGAGCTCTCACGCACTCACACGCGCCAACAAGCCTTATAGGTTCCTGGTCGGTCCGACCGGTCCAACCGGTTGACCGGTTCGACCGGTCAACGGTCGGGTCGAGTCGGGTGAACCTCGGGTCAAGTCAGGTCACGGGTCAGTCTCCGGCCGACCAACTGCCATCGGCAGTGACGTCATCAATGACGTCATCCCAGCGGTTATCGACTGTTGGATGACGTCATTCGTGACGCGTGTGACGCTCATGCGCTAGCATGCCCAGCGTGTCAGGCACATGGCGCCCATGCGCAGCAGCTTCTAACCGCGCGTGTGGGCACATCCGGCATCTTTCGGCGGCGCTCGACTCATCGTCGGACTCGTCTCGACGAGCACTTTTACCCTATATATTTAAAAAATGATTTTGGCCGAAAAAATATGTCGAAAAATGGCCAAAAGCGTACCGGTGTACCCGACCCGAACCCGTTCTTCACTTCGGTTCGTTTTCGACAATTCAAATAGCAATTCCGACCAATAGACATCCAAATAGTGTAGATTTCATACTCTTGATCTTGATATCAAATGGTAAACGAGAAAATTCAATGAAAAATAAGGCAGAAATCACGACCAAGCTCTGATACCAATGTTGGAATTCAAGTCGATGGAAGACGACTTACCTTTATCCGATGCGCAAACAACAATTAACCCCAAAACGAACGTTGAATTGCGGATGAATCACAAATCCATATTACCTCACGTTGGTCTAAATGTAATCACGAGGAAAACATCCGATTTCTACAGCATAAATGTCCATTGTTCTTGTAAAGAATAAATGGAATGCCTTCTTTTTCTTTTGATGGAAATGGGACAAAAAATGGAGAGGAATTTCTGAGCGTATGTTCTGCCAACCGTGCTAACGGTTATCATCAGGAAACTTTTATACAACTCCCTTCATACCCTTTCAAATGGTGTCTTTCCATCGTAACATATCAAGACGAAACGGTGCGTTCTCATCGCACCCCATCATGGACGTACTAATTAAAGTACAACAGTCACCGTCTTCGAGTTTGGGTCCGTCGCCACCACCACCGACAAAGTCACCCTCGCCGGGTACTGCCCCATCTCCAGTGACCTCGAGCCCTGCTGCTAGGAGGTCCTACCCGCAGCCAGCTCTGATGTGCCGCAATTTTGCATGGTCTTCTAAGAGGGGGGAGGAGTAGGGGAAGCGACCTTGATTTTTGGTGTCCTCCTTTGTATAATAGGAGTGCGAATTGTGGAGATTCTCGTTCGGTGTCTTGGATTGAGGGGAAAAAGATATGATTTTGCTTTTGTATAGATGATGACTGTTGAGGATGATTCATATGAGCTTCTTGCTCTGTAACTGGATTAGGTAAGAAATTTGACTCCATGATGATAAACTCTCTGGACAATGAGCAATTTTCGTGAAATAAACATGAGTGATGCGGTGAATGGACGTTGATATTGATGAAATAGCATTGATTCGATGTTTGCAGTTGTTCAATCCTCAGATAACAATCTGCTAGCGACACCCTGAAATTATACAACTTGGGAGAGAAAATAAGCATGAACTTATCTAATATATAAAGTTTGCAGTTACCTTTTTGACATTGTAGATGCAGAGTTTCTCTTGATTTTGCATCACGAGATTGTAATGTTGTCGATGTCGAAGTCTCGATCTTCACAATTCATCCGTAAACCAGAAGAGAAATGTAGAGAACGAGGTGAGAGCTAGGCAAAATCAGCATCCTCCACCATGCCCGCATGGTAATTCATTATGATTCATGATGAGAAGAAGCTCCAATCCAGATCTCCGGCACTCTCAATGCTAAGACACGCAAGAGAGGCTCCCGCCATAAGCTCAATCGCATTCAACTTGATAACTCATCGGTAGTGCTCGAACGACTGTTACCTTCGTTTGCCAAATTAGTTAATGTCGCAAACCCTTTTTTTGTTGCAATGGCTTCTGATCTTGGTTGCTTTGCTACATTTACACCTCGTTATTCAGCTGGTTTCTCCTTATGCTTTCACAAAACAGCTCAATCTTCTCTCCATTAATATAATATCCCATATGCAAACTGTGCAACCGGTGGCATGTTAACAGGACTGATTTCACACGACCAATGCCACTGGGTGTGAAATCAGTGGCATTGGTCGACCCGAAACTCAACCCGACCCGACCCAAATTAGTCCTTCGGGTATTATGCTTTTTGGGTCAGGTCAGAGCACACTGCCTTATGATTCGGGTCGGGTCGGGTAACATTAAAACCCGACCTGACCCATTGACAGCCCTAGCGAAAGGGTTGCCCACTAGTGAGAATTGGGATTATGCTAGTCACTTTCTTCCTTTCCTGAAGTTGTTCTTTGATACAACTTTAAAAGTTTCAAGCTCTTCTTATGTCACAAGTAATAATATGGCGAAGGATGTGTATAGGATTTACATGATAATTGATTGATATTGTGGGAATGAGGACCAAAGTTTGGGGGAAATTGCTAAGAGAATGAAGACCAAATTCAGTAAGTATTTTGGCAATGTGAACAACATCAATCTTACTTTATTCATTGCTTTCATACCTAACCCACAACATAAGTGAGACTATGTGAGTGGATAATTAATTATGTTTATGAAAGCAAGCAGGCGGAAACTTTACAAGAAAAAAGTAATAACATCTTCAACGTTATTGTTTGAGCAATACTATCAGTGTATGTGTCCAAAGCAACTTGAGGCTAAAGAGCACAAGGATGGAAAGCATGTCAAGGTCTCCGATGGTTTGTGCTAATATTATGACTGAAATGTATTTTAGCCAAACCGGACAACAACATTTGGATAAAAAATCTGAATTGGAGAAGTGCTTGGAGGAAGCATGTGAATGTCATAACTCCGAATTTAATATCTTAAGTTGGTGGAAAGTAAACTCATCAAGATATCCTATCCTCTCTACCATTACTCGAGATATTTTGGCCGTGCCCATCTCGACTGTAGCATTAGAGGCTGCATTTAGCACAAGAGGTCGTGTGCTTGATGTGTTTCGTAGTTCATTGACCCCAAGTATGGTGGAGGCTCTTATATGTGCTCAAGACTCGTTACAATCCACACCACTTTTACTTTCGATTGAGGAGGACTTTAAAAAACTTGAAATCTTTAAGTCAGGTGAAAAAATATTGTTGTAGAATATTTATACCCTTTTATATTGAATGGTTACGTTAGTTGTCAATTTTATCGTGAATTTAAGGTAGAGTTGCTGACTACAACCATGGAGCCAAACTCAATATTAACTTCCCTTGATGATTGACAAAATTGGAGGTTGGTCATTTATAAACAAATTGAAGAACACTGCTGGACTTTGATATCGCTTATTCTGGTCGCTGTTCATTTGATAGTCGATCAAGCCAAAGCATATGCTATACTCACTATAGTCAGGGCATGGAATAATCTTAGTTAATGATTAAACAAGATTTGCACTTTTCAATCCCGTGGGGGTCTTTCATCTTGTTGATAAGTGATATCCAGATGAGAAACAAAAGTTTATGTTTAACTCGAGTATTTGCTTCTTCATTTTCATCCAACATTTAACCGCAAATTCACCTATCATTCTTATAGATCTGTGAGTGGAACTGCTGTTGGTGTATGCCATTCTGTAAATTCCTAAGTCTTTACTCTGTTGCCACCCAAATTCTTTGGAATTTTTCCTTCACCATACAATTTTCAGTTCTTAGTTTTTACTAGTAAATATTGGTCCAATCCTCTTAATAATAGAAAGAATCCTTGGTACCTGTGAGGGAAAAAAACGTCCTGACCGGTGTTATTCCATCATGATGTTTGACCAAAATAAAAATCCCTCTTCCAAATCCATGAAAAATCCATATATTATATCGATAAATAAAGGACAACAAAATCATAGTTTAAAAGTACGTTAAATCTCTTAACAATTTCTACATTTAGATCCGAATCATTCTTGATAAGTTAACCCTTCTTACGTATGCAAAAATGTAAATTTATAATTTCTTCAATCAATCAATTTTGGGATATTGCTTTTAACACGTAAAGCACGCGCCCTGTTGGCTGTATTCCATACCGCATAAAGCATTAAAAGAAAAATAAGAATTTCTATCACCAAAAGGAAATGTTGATGCTGTCGTCGCTATTACTTTTTCTAGGTTCTCAATCATTTTTTTTTTCATCTTCGTCTCTCATTCGTATTTGTATTACCTAACAAGTAATGCTTTCTTTCAAACACAATATGGATAGTAGTAAAATACACGACCGTGTAGCAAATGCCGCGCCCTTGGAGGCTCAAGAGCACGTCTTCCTTGTAGCCCGGCGTCGGCGCGACGTGCATGGAAATCAGGGCTATTCGCGTCTTTGCTCCCACTTCGGTTGGACGACACTGTGAACGAGGAGGAAGAAGAAGAAGGGCAGACGAAACAGGAGAGGAAGAAGAACCTCAAATTTATTCCTCGTGTGGTTCGAGGAAAGGATGGTTCTCTGCGTATATTTAATACGAAAAGCGCAGTGGGCGAGCGACGCACTTTCGCTGCCATTACCTCAGAAGTTTCTTTCCATGCGCAACGTAACGCGTTCTCGTACAGATGGAGGGGAAGGCAATGCCACCTGGAAATCGCCCCGGCAACTTTCGGTGGTGCCTGTGTCAGTCCTACGCGGAAGGCAATTACCTCGAAATCACCACGGCAACTTTCGGTGGTGCCTGTGAAGATGGGGTTGCGACTTGTTTTCAAGGCTGGTGGAGCCCAAAGATAATGTCGCAGAAGTCACCTATAAAGGTAAAGAGTTACTGTACAGTGTATAAAATAAGTAGGGGTGGGATCATTTGTAGTGTGTACTGTTAACTAGATGAATCCAAGTCAGATTTACTTGATCAATGGTCAGGGTTGAACTTATTTCTTGTGGTTCAAAAGTGACGTCGGATGTCTTCGAAGTAATGCAGCAAGATACCGCCGCAACGCAGAAATAATGAAAGTAGCTCATCATGCCTTTTTTTCCAACGAATTACGTAGCCGTGCAATTTCATCAACCGGTAAGTTTCTCAAAACATTTCATAATTACAATCAATACGACTGAAAAGGAAATAAGAGTTTATGATGAGAAGGTTTTAATTTGATTAAAATGAAAGAGTGGCGTAATCCGATCCTACCTAAGTGAAATAAGAAATCGAATTCATTATCGTTCCTCCGAAAAGCGTTGATGAAATGTATTTGAAAGTATTGATAGACTGATGAATAGATCAATAAATGATTTAAATGGCATTTTATTGATTTTAGACAAGAAAGTAAATGATAAGAAATTTAAAAGTATTCGATAGTGGAGTCAAATGTGACTAGCCATCTAAATTGTAGAAAAATAAAGATTGAAGATAAATTTGCAAAAAAAAATTGATTGGGGTTTTTTATAACCAACAATCAGCCGTTACAAGCGATTATTACGACTTCACTACTTAACAGTCACCTAACTCCATAATTCGACAATTAGATCATACCGAGCGCACTACCTTGACATTTACCGACGGCATAATTACATCAACTTTTTCGTTCCAACGCAGCCATTGCACGTTGACATTTCCATCGGAAAGAATTGGGTGGTCTTCTAGTCGATCTAAGTCCTCCGCGGGGCAGCTCTCTCCCGTTTTGTGGAGCTCTCTCTATCAGTTGTATAGCTCTGCCCTAATTCCCCTTCTCATCTGAAACCCTTACTCTTTCTAATGGAGTTGCGTTGATTCCCATTTCTCTCACAAGTTTCCCACTGAGCACTCACGATTTTTGCTCGACCAATCCAAACCCTAGGTCTCTTATTCACGAAATGACATCAGTAAGCAGTACAATGTAATCATCTATATAGCAAATTTCTACAAGGATTCTCGGGGTCGGCAATGGAAGGAGGCCCACACCTGCAGCTTCTTCTTGGTAACTTGTACATTGTCTAGACTTTTTGCTCTGGGTAGTTTTTCTTGCTCTCGGACTTCAATTCTCTAGCTATGGTTTGGTGAGGGACAAGTCATCCTAGTCCGTTAGCTCTCCTCTCGCTTTCTCCTTGATGAATGTGAAAATATGGATAGTATGTAGCCCTCCACCCTTCTCTCCCTGTGTACATTCTAATTTGTTGATGTTGAAAGCAGCAGTATAGGGTTGGGCATCCTGGTTTTTTCTGGGTACTGAATATGGAAGGAGACGGGGATAGAGATAAGCGAATGGCAGCTTTAAGTAGAAGGCTAGGACATCTGTGGTCGGAAAGAAAGACCTATGTGTTAGATGAGGTTGTTTTAGAGGAGAAGTTGAGGGAATGTGAATGTACTGTTGTGGGTAGACTTCATGGCAGCCCATCGGTTAATTTCCAAGCTTTTCAGTCAACCATGAAGAAAGCATGGAAATCGGAAACTCTCACCTGCAAGCATTTAGAACCCAAATTATTTTCCTTTGTCTTCAGATCAATGGAGGAAAGAAATAGGATTCTAAACACAGGGCCATGGTCATTTTCCAATCACTTGCCAGTCCTTAAACCATGGGAACCAAGCACTCCTCCGCATTGCCTGGTTTTTGACTCTTGCTCATTTTGGATACAAATTCACGGACTACCTATTGAAGGGAGAACAGAAGAAGCCATCAAAAGGATTGCAGAAAATGTAGGGGAAGTATCAGAAGTAAAAATTGAAACAAAGGGCTATACTTCCATTGTTGTGGGAAAAGCCAAAGTATTGTTAAAGCTATCTTCCCCTTTATTATCCGGCATGATTTCCAGTTTTCAGGGTAAGGAACACTAGCTTGACTTTAGGTATGAAAGACTCCCTCACTTTTGTTACTTATGTGGGAGAATAGGGCATTATGCTAAGAGTTGTGAATTGGTGCCGTATGACGAGGAATTCTTTTCCACGAATGACAAATTGCTCTATGGACCATGGCTAAAGGCTGAGGCAAATAGCAACAACCCTTTTTGGAAGACTTTCTATGAAGAATATGTGGAAGAGGAGGTTGAGGATGAAGTAATACCAAAAACTCCAGTGAATGATGGACAGATTATTATGGTCCAAAAAGAATCCAGCAGACCTCAAACCGGTTTGGGTAATTTGCAAGAAGATAGAGGAAAAAGAAAGCTATCATACAAAGATGACGTGGCTGATTCCAACCCTCAAGAGAGGGAGGAGGAGATTGATTCAGATTCTATGTTTCCCCTGATGATAGAGCTCCCTTCATCACAGAAAGCCAGATTGCATAGGCAAGAAAAGCAAAGAAGGTCGAAGGGCAGGGACATTAAAAAGGGCAAAAGATACAGTCCTTATGATGAACGGTCGTCAGGCTATCAAATGTTGGATGAGACCAAACTACTGGAAACACTAGTTCATATGGTTGAAGAATCTAGAAGATGGGCTTTGGTGGCTAGCCTGAATAAGCCACCGGGTTACAAATGAAGCTATTATGTTTGAACTATCAAGGGTTGGGCACACCCTTGATAGTCCAAGCTTTAAGAGCCTTTATGGCTCAAGATAGGCCCGAGGTGGTGTTTTTAATGGAAACAAAAAAACCAAGAATTAGTGGTTCGTAGAACAAGGAGAAAACTAGACTTTCATAATTACTTTGTCATAAATCCAAGGGGGAGTAGTGGGGGTTTGGCTTTGCTATGGAAGGATGGGATTTCTATATCGTTGAATTTAGCTACAAATGAGTTCATTGATGTAATACTGGAGGATGCTGAAATGAGGAGACCTTTTAGAGCTACCTTTGTTTATGCACCAACCATATTCCAAGAAAGATTGAGGTTATGGGAACAAATACAGCAGTTGAGTAACATGAATTCCCTACCTTGGGTTTCTGTTGGTGACTTTAATGAAACATTGTATCATTGAGAAAAGATGGGAAAGAAACTAGCTGAGCAATATCGTATGAGCGCATATAGAGATTTCATTAATGCTTGTGGTTTGATGGATTTAGAGAGTAAAGGCTATGCATTTACATGGGTGAATAATCGTCAAGGACAAGAGTATGTAAAAAAGAGGCTTTGATAGAGCAGTTTGTAGCATCGAGTGGAGAGTATTATATCTAGAAGCAGAAGCCTTCGCATTACCCGCTATAGGCTCAGATCATAGTCCTCTCTTGCTGTGATTGTTAGCTGACAAGGGGAAAAGAAAAAAAAGACTTTTAAATTCGAAGCCTTTTGGCTAGAGCATGAGGAGTGTGGAAATATTATTAAAAGATCATGGCACCTATCTAGCTTGAAAGAGGCTGATCTTGCACAAAAAATCAGAGAAGTTTCCTTGAATTTGTCAATGTGGAGTAAAAGAACATTTCAAAACAATCAAAAGAAGCTGAAGATGTTGAAAGAGGAACTACAAGAGATAACGAATAATCAAGATTTGGAGGTGGACTTACACAGGAGAAAGGAACTTACCGGACAGATCGAAAACTTGTGGCATCTGTATTGGGAACTAAGATCAAGGATTATATGGCTTAAGTGGGGGGACAAAAACACAAAAAAAAAAAAAAAAAAAAATTCATGCAACAACTATTCAAAGGAGACAAAGGGACAGAATTTCCATGCTTAAGAACACCAATGACTCATGGGTGCAAGATATAGGGGCTTTAAAACAAATGACATTAAATAACTTTATAAGTCAATGGGTCCCTGGAATTTTGATCCTGCTTTGCAGCAATGCCCAAATATTGTAACTTCAGTAAATAAACCAGCAACTATCTGTAGCAATCACAATGGAAGAAGTATGCTGTTTTTCAATTGGGATCTTTGAATGCGTCAGGACCTGATGATTTGAATGGACAATTTTATCAACATCACTGGGAGGAGATCAAATTGAGTATCTTTGAGGAAGTGCAGTCTTTTTTCAGGTCTAGATTTCTAAATCCAGAACTAAATAAAACTCACATCACATTGATTCCGAAAGTTCAAAATCCAGAAAGATTAGTTCAATTCAGACCAATCAGCGTTTGTAATTTTGCATATAAAATCATATCCAAAGTGTTGGCAAGTAGATTGAAACCATGGCTTCCAGAACTTATTGCAGGTGAGCAAAGTGCCTTTGTAAGGGGTCGGCAAATTCAAGACAACATTTTGATCATACAGGAGGTGTTACATCAGTTGAGAGTAAGAAAGAGGAAAAGGAAATTTCAAGCTGTATTAAAACTGGATATGAAAAAGGCATACAATAGAGTGGAATGGGATTTTCTAGAGGCATGCTTGTTGAAAATGGGATTCGGCGATTGGTGGGTCAAAAGAATTATGAGATGCATTACCTCATTCTCCTTTAGCGTGAAGTTTAATAGGGAGCCACTGGAATATTTTCAACCATCGAGGTATTCGACAAGGAGACCCCATTTCTCCTTATCTTTTTATATTGATGGCCAACACACTCTCAACTCTAATGACAATGGCAGTTCAGGATGGAACAATAGTAGGCATTAAGCTAAACAGTTTCTGTCCTGTCCTTTCCCATCTTCTTTTTGCTGACAACTCAATTTTTTTCTTAGAGGGAAAAGTGAAAGAATGTCAGAATTTAGCATTGCTATTAAATCAATATCGCTATGCATCCGGTCAGGCCATAAATCTGAACAAATCTAGTATCTCGTTTAGTTCAAATTGCCCACAATCCCTAAGAAAGAATATGGCAATAGAATTACGAGTTCCGGAAGTTGATAAAGTTGGCAAATATTTAGGGATACCTTCTGATTGGGAAGCCTCTAAGAAACAAATGTTTGCATGGATTTTAGCAAGAGTGAATATGAAACTAGAGAGTTGAAAAGAAAACTTGCTTTCGAAGGTAGGAAATGAGACTTTGATTAAAACTGTGATTCAAGCTATTCCTCAATATGCGATGTCTATTTTTAAAATCCCAGTGTCAATTTGCCAATCTATAGAGAAAAAAAATTTGTTGCGTTATGGTAGAAGAACGGCGAATCAAGAAGTGGTCTA
This sequence comes from Eucalyptus microcorys, assembly GCA_014182515.1. Taxonomy (NCBI): domain Eukaryota; kingdom Viridiplantae; phylum Streptophyta; class Magnoliopsida; order Myrtales; family Myrtaceae; genus Eucalyptus; species Eucalyptus microcorys. The sequence goes on along the minus strand of CM024572.1, from coordinate 32,916,001 downwards.
CATTGGAAAAGATGGGAAGTTCTTAAAAGTAGAAAATACAGTGGAGGAATGCGCTTTAGACACTTAATGGATTTTAATAAACCAATACTTGGGAAACAAGCATGGAGGCTATCTCAAAATCAGTCATCCTTATGGTGCAAAATTCTCAAGGGAATTTACTTTCCTATGAGAGCATTTTGGCATGCTGGGAAGGGATCTCACCCCTCTTGGGGTTGGCAGAGTTTGCTGACAGGAAGAGATACTATTTCAAATTTGATCATATGGTCAGTAGGTACAGGAGAAAATATCAATATCTGAGAAGACAGGTGGCTAAAACAAGGTATTATTGGGGGACCAGCCAACTCTAGTGACCCAATTAAAGTTGCTGATTTGATTATACAAAATGAGAGAAAGTGGGATGTTCACATGCTCACAAGAATTTTAGATGAACAAACAACGAATGAAGTTCTTGCCATGCCACTCAGTTCTCATGCCATGCAAGATAAATTGATGTGGATGGCTTCCAAATCAAGTATCTACTCAGTGAAAAGTGCCTATAATATGATCCAAAAAACAAACAAGGCACAACATATCATTAAAGCAACATCTTCTTTCCTGTCGCCCCGAAAATTATAGAATCATATTTGGAGTATGAAGTCACCCCCTAAAGTTAAGATCGTTATGTGGAGCATATGTCAAAATGCACTCCCTACAACAGAAAATCTTTATCGGAGGAAAATTATACCTCAGCCAGCATGCCCTTTTTGTGACCAGGAAGTGGAATCTATAGAACACCTCTTCTTGCTCTGTTGCTGGACTAGTTCAATTTGGTCGGACCCTGAGGTTAACATTCAAGCATTGCGTCACAATATCACTCGAATAGAAATTTGGCTTCAAGACCTGATTGAACACCAACAGAACTCACTGACCTTTGAAGAAATTGCAACCCTCTTGTGGATTATGTGGAAAGCAAGGAATGACTTCGTGTTTCGGAGGCTTGCCCCAAATCCGAAAGCCCTAATCAGCTCAGCAAAAGCATCACTCAGAAATTTCAGCAAATGGAACCATCAAAGCTTGAAACTTTACTCAAAAACAACTCAATCGACCAAAAATTGGATACCACCGAAGGCGCATACCTTTAAAATGAACATTGATGGAGCTTATGTTGAGGGAGCTACAGAAGGTGCCGTCGCAAAGGTTACCCGAGATGCTACAGGGACTTTTTTTGATGGGTTTGCTAAAATTGTTCCAACTTCATCGGCGATACAAACGAAGGCACTGGCCATGGTCGAAGCTTTGAAGCTGCTTAAGTGAAAGAAAGAGAAAAACCTACAATTGCAACTAGAAAGTGATTGCTTTGAGCTTCTAGATGCAATGGTCAAAGAAGATCACATACGGTGGGAAATTAATATGTGTTGTTTGGTAACATTTTGGGGAATACCTATTTATGTTCTTTTGTTCCCCGAAACAGAAATAGAACAAAAACGCGTTTTGTATTTTTTTGTTCTCGAGAATAGATTTAGAACAGAAATAAGAAACAAAAAAAAAATCGTTTCTTATTCCCGGGAACAACTCAAGAAACAAGTTTTTGTTTCTTTTCTTTTCTTCCTTTTCTTTTCTTTCTTTTTCTCTTCCTTTCTTCTTCCCTAATTGGTCACCGACCCGACGATGGCTGGCGATCGGCTAGACGAGGCCCGGCAACCTCACCGAAGCCTCGTAGGCCCCCGACGAGGTTGCCCCAAGCTCGCCAGCCACCGGCGAGACTCGAGGGAGCCTCACCATGGTTGGGCGAGGCTCGGGGGACCTCGCCAATGGCCGGCGAGGCTCCCCCAAGGTCGGAAACCTCATCGGCCGGTCGCCGGCCGGCCATGGCCAAGCCGGCGATCGGCTAAGAGGAAGGAGAAGGAAAAAAAAAAAGAAAGAAAAAGAAAAAAAATGTAATAAAATTATTAATATATTAAAAGAAATTTTAAATCAAAAATTTTTTAGAGTTGAACCAAATGTGTTTTTGTTCCCGGAACAGAAATTTTTTATAGTTACCAAACGCCTTAAAATGCTTAGAAATTGTTCCCGAAAACAGAAATAGAAAAAAAAAATGTTTCCGAAAAGAAACTGTTCCTAGAAACAAAAACGTTACCATACACACCCTAAGCCTATAGCGATGGAGCTAAATTCATGTTGGGCTCTTTTGAAAATATCTCCTTGGCCCATTGTGGTCGATCCGCAAATTGTGTAGTAGATTGGGTAGCTAATACCCGTAAAATGAATTCCTTGCCCCATTCTTGGGTAGTCTGGCCTCCCAACCTATGTAGCACCGATACGGACACGCGACACGCGACACGACACGCCGACACGTCATTTCTTAAAAATAGAGAATTTCGACACGTTCCGACACGTTATATAATAAAAATAGCCTAGAATTAATTTACACGAAAAATATTAAATAATATCATTCATTATTTTAATTTGTTACAATAATACATAAAACTTAGAGGAAAAAAACATTGTTTAAAGAAAAATGCTGAAATGATATTTTTAAATTTATTTATTTATCATATATAGCATTTTTTTTATTACTTCTTTCATAGTAAAAGACTTTTAAAAAAACTAAAACAATTCTAAAAAAACAAAACTAAAAAAAAAAAAAAAAAAAAAGTTGACCCCATGTGTGTATATTTATAGCAATTTTATTACTTCTTTTGTATATATTTATATTTTGATCCCTCAAGTATTAGAAATTTTTAAAATTGACCCCATGCGTGTCGGAATCGCGTGTCAAAATTCTGGACTCGCGTGTCGAAGCGTGTCGGAGAGAGTTGATCACGTGTCGAATTTTTCGACACTCGTTGACCGCGTGTCGGAGCGTGTCGGGACGTGTTGGAACGTGTCGGACACAACACGAAGGCTTCCGGAGAGTGTCCATGCTACATAGATCCCAGCATCTTTGAGATTTGTTTTGTTTGGATGTCCGTCTCGTTTTTTAAGAAATCTTGAGTATTAATATTATCGCCTTGTTTTCCCTGCTGGTCTGAGGGGGAGGAGACATGAGAGATCGGCCTCTAAAAGGCCTCAACAAGGTAGAGATTCAGCTAACCCAAGTCGTTCCTAGGTTGCGGTGGCGAAGTTTGCTAATAAAGGTTATGATTTAGAATACTTTCCCCCGGAAATTGTTGACAACAAACCAGTGGTGGAGATGACTGATGAGGAGGTAGAAGCCGCTAATCCTAAGCTGTATGATTGCCTTGTCGGTTATTTCCTCGGTAGAAGACTACCATTTAAAGTTACCGAAACTGCTTTGAAAAATGCATGGGGGCCGAACCTGGTTGAGTTAATGTCAAATGGAAAGGGCTTCTTCTTCCTGCACATTCCAGATGGGGATTTCCGAATGAAGGTCCTAGAAAGTGGACCCATTACGATTGCTAGAGTGCCTTTTGTTGTACAACAATGGAAGCCAACTTTGGAATTGAAGAAAGATGCTCACCTTACAGTGCCAGTTTGGGTTAGATTAACTAATCTCCTGCTTGTTTTTTGGTCCGCTCAGGCTATTAGCAAAGTGGCTAGTGCTATTGGCAGACCATTATATGTTGACCAACGCACAAGCAAGATGAAAATGCTTGCGTTTGCGAGAGTTTGTGTCGAAATCACGGCAGACCAACCATCTTGCAACTCTATAGAAGTAAAGCACAAAGGAGAATCATGCATGGTGGGGGTTGAATATGAGTGGAAACCAGAAGCTTGTGCAGGATGCGATGTCTTCGGCCATAGGTGTGGGCCTGCTACTGCTCGAAACACTAATTCAGGGATTGCTTGGCGGCGACCCATTGATCATCAAATGGTCCCTCAACGCATGGATCCTACCTCAATTGTCCATACAGAAACGTCTCTGGAACCTGGTGCTTCTGGAAAACAAGTGGTAAATGCTACAGAAGATCTACCGGCTGAAGAGCAGGGCTGGTGCTTCTGCTTTTGGTGGAAGCTCACCTCGGTTGAAATCTGTAGTGGTTCCGAAGGATGTGGATGTTCCATCGACCGGGAAGAGTGGTGCTGAACTCCCCAGTTCGGGGGATGCAATAGAGATACATACAAGTGGTGATCCTGTTGCTGTTTTATCCCAACCAGAAGACAATCTTGGTTGGAAACTAGTAAAGGGGAAGAAAAAGAAGGCCTTTACCAACAAGGATGCGGCTTCTTGTAGGTTGGCTCCACCTTCTAAAGGGGGCCAGTCCTTAAGACTGAAGGATTCTACGCCTGTTCAGCTTGGTCACATCTCTCGGAACCCCCCTAAGTGCTCCAAGGACCCCGGGAAGGTTGGGAGGATTGTTCCAGAGTGGTGCACAATGCTGATTCCTCAGGGTCACTTATACCCCGTGGTGGTGTGGAGGAAGAAATTTCTAATGAGGATGACCTTTTTATCTATTGGCCACCCATCTCCGAAAGATCCTCCTCTAAATACTTCGGTGGAGACGATGCAAGAGTTGAAGCCGGATCCTCCACCTTCGGATTTACTTACCTCGGCTCCTAGCCGTCGTAAGTCTTCCAAGAAGAGGTAATCTCTATCTCTTTCTTGTATATATATGTATATAGGTATCTGGAACATTAGAGGGATGCTCAACCCGATCAGGCGAGCTGAAGTTAGGAGATTTGTTTCAACTAATAAGCTTTGTCTAGTTGGTATTCTAGAGACTAAAGTCCCATCTTCTTTGTTCGATTTCATTCCTTCTACTTTGCTGAGAGGCTGGAATTGGGTAGCCAACTATGAGTTTTCCCCTCGAGGTAGAATTTGGGTTGGCTGGAACCCGGATGTGGTTGTTTATGACACTCTAGCTATTAATGAGCAGGCTATACATGGTTGCCTCAAGTTTAATTCTGGCCAAGACTGTTATATTTCAGTTGTGTATGGAGAACACATTTTTGTGAAACGTCGCCCTCTGTGGGCTGATATCCTGCATTGGAACAACCGTTTGCAGAATGTTCCTTGGTTAATTGCTGGAGATTTTAACGCGATTAAAGACCTTTCGGATCGGGTGGGAAGCTCAAATGCCTGGATTCCCTATTTTGATGAGTTTAACCATTGCTTAACTCAAATAGAATTGGTGGATCTTAGGTATGTTGGCCTCCGTTTTACCTGGTCCACGTCGGTTGGTTCTAGAAGAAAGTTGAGGAAGATCGACTGGGTATTGGTCAATTCCAAGTGGAACATGGATTTTTCCTTTTTAGAAGCCTCTTTCCTTAATCCGGGTATTTCCGATCACTCACCCATGGTGGTTAGGATAGTATCACCGGTGAAGAGGAAAAAGCCGTTTAAATTCTTCAATTTTTGGTCTAACCACCCGGAGTTCACTTCTTTAGTACAACAAGCTTGGGAGAGCCCAGTTGAAGGAGTTCCTATGTTCAAGTTGGTTTCTAAACTGAAGAATGTGAAAGCTCGCCTGAAGCGTCTCAATAGAGAAGCCTTCTCTGATATCTCCAAGAGGACTAATGATGCTAGAACATCTCTTCGACAGACTCAATTGGGACTCCAGCAGGATCCTAATAATGCTTCACTTTTGGACCTTGAGAATGCTCAACGGCGTATTTTTGTTGACCTGCGGCTCAAGAAGAATCCTTTTATAAACAAAAGTCTAGAATTTGTTGGCTTAAAGAAGGTGACCGGAACACGAAATTCTTTCACCATTTTGTTAGTAGAAGACACTTGTTGAACAGGATTCTCTCAATACAAGACCCTTCCGGTAATATGGTTAATGATCTTGAGCAGATTCCGCAAATATTCATTTCCTTTTTTTCGGATCTGTTTACTCCGAAGGCGATTCTTCAGAAACCTTCGCTGCAGGAGATGAAAGATGTCATCAGGTGCCCTCTCTCGGCTAATCAAGCATCCACTCTTGCTTGTCCGGTTACTGATGATGAAATCCGGGTCACCCTTTTCTTGCTTGCCCGTGACAAGGCTCCGGGGCCTGATGGTTTCTCAGCTGAGTTTTTCAAGAGCAATTGGGGAATTGTGAGCTCGCTGGTTTCAGAAGCTGTAAGGGATTTCTTCGAGTCTGGTCGCTTGCTTAGGGAGGTAAATAATACTATACTTGCTTTGGTGCTAAAGGTTCCAAATGCTACTGCTGTTTCAGATTTTAGACCCATCTCTTGCTGCAATACAATTTATAAAGTTATCACGAAAATTATTGCGAATCGCTTGGCTTCTGTTTTGGATGTCTTGATAAGTCCATCTCAGAATGCTTTTGTGAAGGGAAGGCGTATTAGGGATAATATCCTTCTTGCGCAAGAACTTTTTGCTGGCTTTCACCTAGATCCGTATCTTCCTAAGTGTGCCATAAAAGTTGATTTCCAGAAGGCTTATGATACGATTGATTGGGATTTCCTGGAGCTCACCCTTCTTGCATTTGGCTTTCCAGAGTGGATTATCCAACGTATTATGACTTGTGTTCGCACACCGAAGTTTTCGGTTGCTATAAATGGTGAGCTACACGGTTTTTTCTTGGGGGGACGTGGTATCCGACAGGGTGATCCAATGTCTCCTTATCTATTTACTCTTGTTATGGAGATTTTTACCGGTATTATTAATGCTCGCACTTCTCAGAACGAATTCAAATACTTCTGGAGGTGTAAATCAACTAAGCTTTCTCACCTCTTTTTTGTTGACGATGTGTTCCTTTTTTGCAAAGCTGAGTGGGATTCGGCGACATCCCTCAAGAGAGCCTTGGATATCTTCTCTTCGTGGAGTGGGTTACTACCAAACAAAAACAAAAGTGAAATGTTTATCTCGGGTGGGACTCCTGACCTTAGAAATTATATACTTATGGCTTTTGGTTTCCAAGATGGAAAGCTTCCGGTGAGGTATTTAGGCGTGCCGATTATCTCTTCCAGACTAGGGAAAGCTGATTGCATCGCCCTCATCGACCGGACTACTGCTAGATTCCAGTCTTGGTCTCAAAGATTCTTATCTTTCGCGGGTAGACTCCAGTTAATAAGGTCTGTGCTTCACTTTATTCAAGCTTTTTGGGCTAGTGTTTTCTCTTGCCGTTCTCGGTTTTAGATCGAATAGAGCAAATCTTGCGACAATTTCTTTGGAAAGGAGCTTCGCTTGGGCGTGGAGGGGCTAAGGTCTCTTGGGAAGATGTCTGTCTTCCTAAGGAGGAGGGTGGTCTGGGTATCCGCAAGCTACGTGATTGCAACAAGGCGGCAATGCTTAAGTATATTTGGATTTTATTCACTGACAAGGAATCACTTTGGTGTCATTGGATTCACTCCAATTTCTTAAAATGGGATAATTTTTGGGTTGCTGCAAGGCCATCGGTATGTTCTTGGGCGTGGAAAAAGATCCTTCAGTTGAGGAAGGAATTCCGTTTATCCTTTCTTTGGAAAGTTGGAAATGGGTCTTTGGTTTCCTTGTGGTATGATCGATGGCATACTGAAGGCCCTCTAAGTTTATTGGTACCGGATTCTTTAGTTGACGACTCGGGTGTTCACAGACATGCAACCTTGGTGGATCTTGCTACTCTTGAGGGCCTAGTCTTAAGATCCTTTTTGCGGTGCTGGGGTATGGATATACCAACACTTCCTGATGCTCCGGATAGCTTTCTGTGGTGCGGTAATTCATCGGGTTCCTTTTCCGTCAGTTCGGCCTAGGATTCCATCATAAACAAAAGGAATAGAGTGCCGTGGGCCTCTTTTATTTGGGATAATGCTTTAGCTCCCAGGTTCCAATTTCACCTTTGGCTTATCACTAAAAACCGTTTGCCTACTCAGGCTTTTCTCCTCTCTTATGGAAGAATTGACTATACCTTATGTGTTTTTTGCAATACTGTGCTGGATTCCATAGACCACCTATTTTTTGACTGCCATATCTCTGCTACGGTTGCTTATGTCTGGGCTACAAGATGTAATTTGCCTTGGAGGAATAGACCTTGGATTGACAACCTAAATTGGGCGAGAAAGCTCTTATCCGGTAATGATTTCTTCCATAAAATCGCTCGGTTTTCTTTTGGTGCTTTGTGCCACCTTATTTGGAAGTGTTGTAATTATGGTTATAATTATGGTTAATGGATCAACGAAAGCCAATAAATTAAGATACGTCTTTTCTGTTCACGTATCTCTTTTGAATTCATGAATTTTCTAGATTCATGTATCTTTTAGTTCATACATTTATAGAGTTTACGAATCTCTTGAATTCATGTATCTCTGGATTCATGAATCTCTTGAATTCATGTATCTCTGGATTCGTGAATCTCTTGAATTCATGTATCTCTTGATTCATGAATTTCGTGGATACATGCGTCTATTTAATTCATGTATCTCTTCTGTACATGAACTTAAAATCTCTATAAATAGATAGGAGCATAGAGCTTCATTTACAGTTTTTGGTTTTTCCGACTCGATTCCAAAAAGGCTCTGATACACTTTTCTACTCTTCTGATTTTTCTGAGTGTGCTGGTTCAATTGAACGGTTCGACTGAGTCATGTTTGCATAGTGCTAATCTAAACAGGTTCGAGGTTTTGTATCTTGGGAGGCATAGTTCGTGAATCTGCGGAGCACCATTGGTAGGAACTAATTGCCTTAAGGAGATTCGGATATCCGTACCTCACCTCCAATTTCATGTTCTGATTGCAACAAACAGTTTGTGTTTTCTTTGGATTAATTTCCAACAATCTTAAGGCAATTATCTTACTCACTGTTTGTTGTTCTTGTCAGATTATTGAGATGGCTGAAAACAATCAAGTGCCCTTCAATGTCCCAAATGTGTCAGGAGACGTTCCTATGGTCGATTCGACCGTTGCTATGGAAGATGTTCAACCCTCAAGGTCTGAATTTGTAGCGGCCAATGCTACGGGCCCTTGGGCTAACACCAATTTTGGTGGTGTGGGTACAAGTCATATGACTGGTATGCCCAGGACTATTTTTCATAACAGTATAGGCCAAATGACTTTTGGCTCTGTTTCTGGAGGGACGGTTCAACGAACCTTGCCTACTATGATGGCAACACCTCCAGTTACATCTAATGAGAAATCAGAGAAATTCATTGAAGTGGGCTTTAAATAGTGGCAGCAGAAGATGTTCTTCTATCTGACCATGCTCAATCTGACGAAATATTTATCGGAGGTGTGCCCGATAATTAGTCCAAATGAGCAAGATGTCACAACGCTCGGTGCGTTGGAGGCTTGGAAGCATGGGGACTTCTTATGCCGAAATTATATTCTTAACTGTTTAGTGAATTCTCTAAATAACGTTTATTGTAATGTTGAATCTGCTAAACAGTTATGGGAGTCCTTAGAGAAGAAATACAAGACTGAGGACGCTGGCACTAAGAAATTTGTGGTTGCCAAATTCTTGGACTATAAGATGGTGGATTCTAAATCTGTCATGAATCAGGTTCAAGAATTACAATTAATTCTGAGTGACATCTCTGCTGAGGGAATGATACTTAGTGAATCATTCCAAGTGGCGGCTATGATTGAGAAACTACCTCCGGGCTGGTCAGACTTCAAAAATTATTTGAAGCACAAACGAAAGGAGATGAGCCTTGAAGATCTCATTTTGCGCCTCAGAATCAAGGAGGACAATAGAAGGAGTGCAAATCCTTCTTCTGAGCCAAAGGCCAACGTTGTGGAATCTTCCAAATCCAAGCAAGATAGAAAAAGGAAGATGTCTTTTCAAGGAAAAGGCAAGCAGAAGGAGTAGTTCCAGAAATTCCAAAGAACGTGTTTTATATGCAACAAGCCTGGCCATCCTGCTAAGGATTGCAAGAAGCGCCCGAAAAAAGGCAAGAACGATGGTGCAGCCCAAAGAACTGAATTTGACAACATGACAATATTGAGAGACTGTCTACTATGGTTATGTCCGAAGCATCTCTGGTGTCGAACACTAATGGCTGGTGGCTAGACACAGGTGCCACAAATCACATCTGTGCAGATAAACACATGTTCTTATCTTATGAGAAAGCTAAAGAAGATGAGAAGCTTTATATGGCTAACTCTGCATCAGCAAAGATTGCCGGAAGAGGAAAGGTGATCCTAAAGTTTACATCTGGCAAGGAGGTCGCCCTGCTGGATGTGCTGCATGTACTAGAGATTCGGAAAAATCTAATTTCTGGCCCTATACTTGTCAAGAAGGGTTTCAAAGTTGTATTTGAATTTGACAAGTTTGTACTATCTAAAGGAGGGATGTATGTGCGGAAAGGGTACTTGTGTAATGACCTGTTTAAAGCCAATGTGGCTATCATTGATGTAAACTCAAAATATGTGTACCCAAAGACTATTAATAAAGAAAAGTCTTCAATTTACACTGTTGTATCTCCTTATCTATGGCATGGTAGATTAGGACATGTAAACTATGGTACAATGAAGAAAATAGCAAACTTGGGGTTAATTCTAAGATTTGAGTTGGATGCCCATTACAAGTGTGAGACTTGTGTTGAGGCCAAGTTTGCCAAGAAACCTTTCAAATCCATTGAAAGAACAAGTGAACCTCTACAATTAATCCATAGTGATCTATGTGATTTAAAGTTTGTAGAAAGTAGAGGTAGAAAGAAGTACTTCATCACATTTGTGGATGACTGTACTAGATTTTGCTATGTCTATTTACTAACTAGCAAAGATGAGACTATGAGCATGTTTGTCAAGTATAAAAATGAAGTTGAAAACCAACTTGACAAACGGATCAAAGTGCTTAGGTTTGATAGAGGAGGAGAATACAATTCAATCAATTTCAAAGAGTTTTGTGCTAGTTTTGGAATAATTCTCCAACCGACTGCACCTTATACTCCACAACAAAATGGAGTTGATGAAAGATTGAACATGACACTAAAGGAGATGGCTAACGCCATGCTTTTGAGTTCAGATTTACCTTAGAACTTGTGGGGGAAGGTAGTTTTAACTGCAAACTATATTCTTAATAAAATACCCCACAAAAATATAGGTAAAACTCCATACGAATTATGGAATGGAAAGTTGCCATCCTACAATTTTATAAAAGTGTGGGAGTGCATGATGTGATTTATAACGGTAAGTCTAGACACATCGTCGTAGACATAATACCGTAAGGCAGTTGCTCTCAAATTGAATCATTTCTTTAGACTTTATAAAGTCAAAGGAAAATATTGCGAATCCGCTGATAAAAAGGTTTGTCAAAAGAGCAAATAAACTGCGCATCGAGGGGAATGGGTTTAAGAGTCTTAACCCAATAAAGAGATTCCGGGGTGGAAATCTAACCTATGCGATTGGAGATCCCATGGTCTAGGTTCAATAGGACAACGCAAATTTTGGAAACTCTAGTGTAAGCACTGTCTCCCATTCCTATGATGCAACAATGCTTTCCTATAGCGTTATTAAGGGTACGCTATGCGTTTAATGATTCCTATAACTTGGAATGTAACATCCAAGTAAGATATGGTAGGATATCTTTAATAGGAATGCACCTATATGCATGGAGCTGGCCGACTCTATGAAAATCTTTAAAGGCTAGATTTTCTAAAGCATGCATGAATCCCGAGAGGTTCAGGGCCGAAAGAACGAACACAACCGAGAACCAATCTTGAATTGGAAATACTCCGTGTGAGGTTTATTGTCTAGGCTTATACAAACAACGGCGATTCAAGGCTTAGTCCATCGACTAGTTAAGTAAGTCCGATAGGCTTTCACTAAAGAAGGTTCAAAGCGAAAGCTACCTATCTTGATGCGGTGTATTTCAACGGTATGCTCGAGATTCCTTCGAGTCAAAAACGTTTTGTTGATCCATTAATGTGGGGGATTATTGTAATTATGGTTATAATTATGGTTAATGGATCAACGAAAGCCAATAAATTAAGATACGTCTTTTCTGTTCACGTATCTCTTTTGAATTCATGAATTTTCTAGATTCATGTATCTTTTAGTTCATGTATTTATAGAGTTTACGAATCTCTTGAATTCACGTATCTCTAGATTCGTGAATCTCTTGAATTCATGTATCTCTTGATTCATGAATTTCATGGATACATGCGTCTATTTAATTCATGTATCTCTTCTGTACATGAACTTAAAATCTCTATAAATAGATAGGAGCATAGAGCTTCATTTACGTTTTTGGTTTTTCCGACTCGATTCCAAAAAGGCTCTAATACACTTTTCTACTCTTCCGATTTTTCCGAGTGTGCTTTGGTTCAATTGAACGATTCAACCGAGTCCTATTTGCATAGTGCTAATCTAAACAGGTTCGAGGTGTTGTATCTTGGGAGGCATGGTTCGTGAATCTGCGGAGCACCATTGGCAGGAACTAATTGCCTTAAGGAGATTCGGATATCCGTACCTCACCTTCAATTTCATGTTCTGATTACAACAAACAGTTTGTGTTTTCTTTGGATTAATTTCCAACAGGAAGAAGAGAAATAATATCATTTTCCGAGGTGATTTGTTGGTGGTTTCGGCCTTAAAGAACCATCTTGTCAAAGCAGTTAAGGATAAGGCGCTTACCTTCAACAAGGTGCCTGACAATACAAGAAACAGAAGACTTCAAAGAGGTTGGGGCTTTGATCCAGCTATCTTCGTTGCTTCGGCTTCTCACTAGTTGTTGTTTGGTACTAGCATTGTTCACCGTTCTTTCCAACTTTCTCTTGACTTGTACTTTCTACGTCTTTTGGCGTTCAGTGCAAGTTTTTGACGCCAGTCTCTTTGTATAGTTGGTTCAAGCTCTATAATATTCTTACATTTTACCAAAAAAAAATATTATCGCCTTGTTTTCGACCGAAAAAAAAAAAAGTCCTCCGCGGGCCTGTTGATTTCAGGTAGTTGTTGCGCTCCGCGTGGAACGAAACTTCGAGGAGAGGCACCGAAAGCGATCGCTCATCGATAAAATACATGCCAAGAAATGCGCGACGAATAAAACTCACTTCTCTTCGATTGCAAACTATTTTTTTTTTTTTTGGGGGTTCTTCCTCGGAACACACAACGAGTGAAATTTGTTGTTTTTCTGCCTTTTCAGTCTCGCCCCCTCCTCTTCTTCTTCTTCCTCGCTCGCAATGTCGTTTCAAAAGCGAAAGCGATCAGATTTCGCGGACGGCGTGTCGACGTCGGGCTCGTCCGGCTACAAGTACGACGTGTTCTTGAGCTTCCGAGGTCCCGACACTCGCCGCACGTTCGCGGATTACCTCTACGAAAGCTTAGTCAAGGACGGGTTTACAGTCTTCAGAGACGTAGAAGAGCTTCCCGTAGGCGCGAATATTGGACCCGAGATCGCGCGTGCGATCGATGGCTCGAGGATCCACTTGCCGATCTTCTCGGAAGGCTACGCGTCCAGCGCGTGGTGCCTCCAGGAGCTCGCGCGCATGGTGAAGTGCCGGAGAGAATCCGCGGGACGAGAAATAGTGCCCATCTTCTACGACGTGAGTCCTTCGGACGTCAGGCTCAGGACGGGGTCGTACCGCGAGGCCCTGCTCAAGCACGAGGGGCGTTACGACCAGGAGACGGTGCGAGAGTGGAGCGAGGCTCTAACGGAGGTCGCAGATCTCAAAGGATGGGACGCACGAGAGGCACGGCAAGTAAAAGAAGAAACTTTAATGGCCATTACACTCTTTTTTTGTTAACTTTCTCTCTCTCTCTCTCTCTTTCTACACACCAAACTGATTCAAATACATAGATGGCAATCCAAAATATGCTTAGAAGGGCTAATTATGATTGGTAATTTAAGGTTCCATAGCATGGTCGATGAGTATGATATCCAAAGTTTTGGTAGAGACATTTTATGGCTTCTGCGTATGCCATGCTAGAAATGAAATTTGAGCTAGTCTCAGACCGTTGCCGTTTTGCTATATCTGAGATTCAAAAAGCAGGAGTGTCTATCGTGCCAGCACGCTTTGCTAATTATCAACCGGACAAATTCCCTGGGGAGATGGTTAATTGCTACACCTTCAGTTGAATGGTTTATGTTAATTCCTTTCCTTTAAGAATATGTCGAAGCTATGAGAACTTCTTTGTTGGATCACCGTCATGAGTACGAGAGAGGGAGATGATGCTGTTAGGGATGCTCTAGACTCCTAGATATGCTCGTATATTGCTGACATAGTTGCTCCTCTTTTCTTCTAAGACGATGATTTATTATGCATGGCAGGCTTGGTAAACTTGTTAAAGATCTTGTTCGAGAGCTTTCTATTAAGCTGAAGAAGAAACAAAGGGTTCTTCCCGATCATTTAGTTGGAATTGACAATCGAGTCAAAGACGTGGTGCAGTGGTTAGACTGCAGTTCCCTGGACGTGAAATATCTTGTTGTTCATGGGATGGGAGGAATTGGCAAGACGACTCTTGTCAAGGCGGTTTACAACGAGATGGCTCATCTGTTTGATGGTTGCAGCTTCCTTTCAGACATCCGAGCAAATTCAGGATGGGAAGGTGGCATCGTAGCATTGCAGAAACAGCTATTATTTGATATCCTGAAGTGGACTGCTGATATCCACAACGTCGATGACGGCATCAACATGATACAAAGTGGATTTCGCAGCAAAAAAGTCCTCATTGTCCTTGATGATGTTGATGATGTAGGCCAGCTCATGGCACTGGCGAAAATCCGTGACTGGTTTGGCACGGAAAGCAGGATTATTATCACAACTAGAGATGTGGGTCTTCTGCGAGCAAAAGCAATGGGACTACAGGATTGTGTTTATGAGATGACAGAGTTGAATCCTTGCCATGCTCTTCAACTTTTCAGTAAGCATGCCTTCGGAGAAGCCCTACCTCCAGATGATCGTGAAAATCTTTCCATTGAAATAGTGGCCACTACCAGAGGAATTCCTTTGGCTCTTGAAGTTTTAGGTTCTTACCTCCATGACAGAAGCCTCAGAATGTGGGTAGAAGCATTGCAACGTTTAAGGAGATCATCACCTCATGAGAGTGTCCAAGAGACACTAAGGATAAGTTATGAGGCATTAAGCAAAGAGGAGAAGGAAATTTTCTTAGACATTGCATGCATTTTCAATGGCAAAAGGAGCACATACGCAGAATATGTGGGAAGATTGTGGTTTTTCCCCTGAAAGTGGACTTGTCGCTCTTGCTGATATGTCTCTGTTGAAGATAGATCATCACAATACTTATTGGATGCATGACCTGATCAGAGATTTTGGAAGGAATATTATTCTAAGGGAGAGTAAAAACTTAGGAAATCGAAGCAGGTTGTGGATAAATGAGTGAACAGATAAAGTTATTTATACAAGTAAAACTGCAATTCCCACCGCAAAAAATTAACAGAATTCTGGTCTTAGTAAGAAAAAAGAGTTTGCTGCCCTCTGCCTTTCAAGTTTCTCTTGTTTAGTGTTAAAGTTCGCTGATGCTTGGTATCTTTGCTAGATTGATCACCAGCAAATGAGAAATGTCAAATTGCTTACAATACAACTACCTAGGGTACAGACGCTTACAAGTGATGACTTTGCTCCTCTGCCAAAGGTAAGGGGTCTTCATGTTGAAGGGGTAAACTTCACTGGAGATTACAGTAACATTTTCAGAGAACTGAGATGACTATCTTGGGATCGTTGTCCTGCACAATTTGATGCGACCAATTTCTCTCCAAGTAATCTAGTTGTTCTCAAGCTTTCTGGTACTGATCTTGGAAATGATTGGCAAGGATGGCACCAAATCCTGGTATGAACAGTTACACATGCATTCATTTCTATTTTTGTTGTTCAATCAAACATGCCTGCAGTTGCTCATTCCCCTTCTGATATTCTGGTGCCCGACGGAAATCATCTAAGTTGAAAGCTCTGGAACTTGAAGAATGCAGCCGCTTAACCAGATTACCCCACCTCTCTGCCCTCTCAACATTGGAAAGATTGATTGTACGAAATTGCAAAAGCTTGGTTGAAATTGGTGAATCAATTGGTAAGCTAGTACAGCTGAATTACTTGGAAATTGATGCGTGCACATATCTGAGAGGGTTGCCTGAAGAAGTTGGTCGTTTAAAGGCTTTGAAAGAGCTGATTGTGAGAGGGACATTATTTGGTCCTGTTGGTTCGTATCTTCCCCACTCGATCGGTAATCTACAGTCTTTGAAAAGGCTAGAGATGGAAAGTGTTGGAATTAGCGAACTCCCACACTCAATTGGAGAGCTAAAGGACCTTGAAAGGTTGTGTTTGTCCGGATGTGATGAGCTAAGAGAGCTTCCAGACTCAATTGGGAGATTGGCATCACTACTTGAGTTGGACCTGTCTTGCACAAAAGTAACAGAGTTACCTGATTCGATTGGAAACCTGAGAAAGGTGAAAGTGATGAGGATAAGTCATAGTCAGATAACAAAGATCCCGGGGACTATAGGCATGATGGAGAAGCTTGAAGAATTTCATGCCAAAAAGTGTGTGAATTTGAAGGGAAATATTCCTAGTGGGATCGGGAGTCTATCCTTTCTGAAAATCCTGAACTTATCTCACACTTGCGTTAGATCCGTGCCAACAACAATCAACCAGCTTTCTCATCTCCAAGAACTTCATTTGGAAGGTTGCCATGAGCTCGAACAAATCCCAGAGCCTCCCGCCAGTTTAATTGTCCTATATGTCGAGTCTCGTTCACTAAAGACAGTCCCCAACCTCTCAAACCTGACCAATTTAGTCGATTTGATTGTATCCAACTACTTTGACGAATCTCAATATAACCCGTGGGATGTCGATTCTATCCAAACTCCAAACCTAGAGTGGGTTGGGAGGTTGTCAAGACTGGAGAAGCTGAAACTGGTTCACAAAAGCATCATTGTACCGCCGACTGCTTCCCTTCCTAGGCTGGAACGACTAGTTCTGTCTTGTTTCAACCTGCAATCCCTCACTCAGCCACTTCCTTCTGCTGTCTCTGTGTTGAAGCTTGTAAACTTCAATTCAGTGGCAGAATTATTGCCCCTTACTGACTTGAAAGATTTGTGGAGTTTGGAGCTATGTAAATCGTGGCTAACAGAAATTCCACTCAATCGGTTTGGACAATTGGAGAATCTGAGGGAACTAACTGTGTCGAAATGCAAATATCTGGAGCAGTTATTATGTCTGTCAGGCTTGAAGAAGCTCAGAGCGGTGCGCTTGTTGGACTGCCCAAGGCTAGTTGAAATCCAAGGCCTCGAAGAACTGGAATCGCTGGAAAGTATAAGGATCGACCAGTGCAGTTCCCTGGTAAGGTTGCCTAGTCTCTTGAAGTTGAAGAAGTTGAGGACCATGGAATTTGCATCCTGCAGATCATTAGTGAGTTTGCCTTTTCTATCTCGGGTAGCTTCTGAAGATTGTCATCTAGTAGTTGATGGATGCGATAAGCTAGCCAACCACAATGGCCCTTACCAGCTTCACAAATACAAAAGGCAATGTCCAAACCCTGTTCGTGCCTATGAGCCAGAGGATAGACAACGCTTGCCTTGGCCTATTTCCTTATAGCTTCCTCGTGAATGAGATTACTTTTTTAGACTGAATTTGCCTGTACTTTCTATTTCCTTTTTTTCCCAAGTTTTGCTCTTCTTCCTTCTCAACTTTCCGGTAAGCATACTCTGGATTAACCGGGGAAGCTCACATGTGTAAGGACATTACGTGTGCATAAGCAGTCTTGTAATCTCTCTCTTTTAGTCTTCACCTTACTTGGAACTCACACAGGAAGTTTGTTCGATCACAACTATATTCAGTTTCTTCTTACTAAAGGAATAGTGTTGGAAACTATCATGCAACAATCAGGATGTGTTCCTTTTCTCCCAGAAAGAACACTTGAGATTGCTAGTTGTCCCACTTTCCAGTTTCCAAAACCAAGTCTAACAATGTTAGATGCAGTGCGGTACACTTTTCTTTTATGTGCGACTGAGTTCTGACTGCCATTAATGTTTGTCACCTGGTTATAGATTATAAGTGGATAGTTTTTTATAGTTGGATGTGGATCGAATTATTGAACGGACTGGACTTGTTATTTGCCACAGGAATGTAATGACGGTTTACTAAAAACAAGCGCAATAGAGGACTAGGAGACTCCTCGTGAAAATTTTCTGTGTAAGCAGGAAGTAAATGCCAGCTATGTTGACATCCCCATGCTTGAACTTCTCTTTCACTTCTTTAACAAAAGGAAACAAAAAAGTACTTATCTTTTCAATGATTTTACTCGTTTAATTGGACGACGACAATGATGATGATATGATAGCCGGTTGAGTGTTCTACAAAACTTCCACGTCCATGGACGGCAAGGTTTATCTACTGGCCTCAGGTGGATGTGTCATAAGCAAACTGCGTCTTAATTGTGGGACAAAGGCCAAATTAGCAATGCAGATTCGACTGAGTCTTGATCTAGGAGTAGAAGAAGGTATTAGCGTCCGACGATGGCGAAAGTATATTATGGATACTACATTTGAATCGAAAGATTGGTTGCTATGTCAGGTAGGACAGATATCTATGGCTCTATTGCAAACCCCTTCATCAAAGGTGTGCGGGTGAAATTAGAGCAGGGAATATGGAGTTATCGTTTGTTGTCTCGTTATTCTGCTGGTTTCCCCTGTCCAAATAGGCGTCATTTCTTTCACTAAAGCCTCCAATTTGGATAATCTTTTTTTTTTTTAAATATGGTTAATTCCATTAAAAATTCCAAACTAGTTTAATTATGCCGCATTTATCCTAAACTAACTAATATTCAAATCACAAAATATCCAAATTTCTTACACTCATGTTGCGCTTACCCACAAAAAATTTGAAGCTAGTAATCTCGTGTCATATTTATTCTAAATTAATTCTCGTGTCACACCTCAATCCCCAAAATTTTAGATTGTAAAATATTGTTGCCCTAAGAGCTTCGCATTTTTAAAATTTGCTAAGATCCCTAATTTGGCCTCAATGTCATCTTGTATTTTGGTGCTTTGGGAAAGAGAGAGGGAGTGAATTCAAATATGTCCTACTTCCCAATCTCAATTCATTTTTCTTGTGATTTGGCTTTCTCTAGAGGTCATCATTTAGAAGATCCATTTATGTCGAATTTTCATCATCGTACATCTATCATCAAATTGCTTGTCACATGTGTTTTCAAGTCAGTTGATATTGGATAGAAACCGATGGAAAGTAGATTCTATTAACTATACATGTTTAGGATTTTTATAAATTAAAAATTTTATTTGGGATGGACGTGGCACATATTAATGAATTTGAGATTTCTTTTATTTGTAGGAACTAGGTGTCAACGGTTCAGTTCGGTTTTTCAAAAAAATCGAACCGAACCAAACCATTAGGAAAAACTTTCGAATCGAACCGAATGAGACCCGAATCGAATACGAACCGAACCGAAATTTTGGTTCGGTTCGGTTCGATTTGGTTTTTTAACTTTCAATTTTCAATTTTTGCATTTTTTTTTCGTTTTTTTTTTTTGTTGTATATATTTTTTTGTTTTCAAAAAATAAACTCTTATCAATTTGTTGGTTCGGTTCGGTTCGGTTCGATTAACCGATAAAAAAAATTTCGATTTTTAGTAAGAACCGAATCAAAAAAATCAAATTTTTAGTTCAATTCGATTTTCAGTTCGGTTTCTGACGGGCTGGAACCCCTTGAAAAAAACTTCACTCTTTTGGACATCGAAAATTTGAATCCCTCTTGGAAATCGTCCCTGCCTTTTTTCTGAACCCACGAAAAACCTCGCCTAAACCCTCTCTCTCTCTCTCTCTCTCTCTCTCGCCTTTGATCGGAGGAATCGATTGAAGGTCGATGGAGGCAAATGCGGTTATGCTTACATGCGCGCCTCGCCTACCGTCTCTTCCCTCAGCCTCGAGCTTCCCCATCTCGCGATTCAGCCGCAAGCCCACCACCTCCTCCTCCTCCTCCTCCGTAGGTCTGTTCTCTCACGTCCTCCCCTGGAATATCCCGAACTCCCCAGGCTTCGGTGCTCATGAAATGTTCCCTCGTTTTTCTGAAGTTCTTATCTCGGTTCTGATTCTTCTGAATTTTGATGGGCAGTTTTGAGGAAGTGCTTGACGAGCAAAGACGAGACTCTCATCGATGGGCTTCCCAAGGAGTACTATGACGATGTGCGTGTTGCCATCTTGTCTTCCGAATCCCTCCTTTGTCGATTTTCCTGGATTTTTTACTGTTGTCGTGTGTCTGTAGTCTACTTGAAGTCTGGCGTGAGCAGATTATGTGTCCACAAAGTGATGATTGGGGAACTGTTGAGCTAATCTAAAATCTCGTTGCAAAGATGATTGAGTATTTTCTGTAAAGGGCAAGCTTACTTGTGTTGAACTTGACATTTGGAATCGTGGCCTTGTAATCATTTTGACGTGAAATCGTCAGCGTGAATGGACTGCTCCTTGGAATTAAATTCTCTGTTCTTCCTTTATGGAATTCATAGAAAGGTGCGGTTTTTCTCTCTAAAAATGATGAGGCGTAATCTTGAATACCATAAAACATGGAACTCGTGAAAGGAAGTTCTTTAGGGTCGAGGACCTTGTAAATGGAGGGAGCATCGATGTGCACCGAATGAGAGTACTTTTCCTATAGCATGAGATTGGGTTTTTGAGTTCTTGAAACATAATAGAGATGATAGGAGGGATATTATATTATGTCATAGTGACAGGCACTGCGAAGCTCAGAATCACAAGTGGAAGTGATTGTGATGTTCTAGGTCTAGAATCGCATTGTCAGGCATGTTCAAGTCATGAGAGTCTTTGGCTGGACCAATAGCTTTCTGTGATGGTACAGGCTAAGCTTAGACTGCCATCCAGATTGAGTTGGTTGAACTCTTCTAACAATCAAGCTCTATGTGCTTGCAAATAGTCATGCTGATGCAATCTTGTCAAGGAATAAGTGATTCATCTTATTCTCTGATTTCTTTAACAGTCACTGTTTTATTAGATATATGACAGGTTAGTTATCTAGGAGCAATTGGAGACATGTTGCTATTGACCATCTTTTACTCTTTCTGTTAAATCTGTAAAGGTTTTCTCTGTGCCAGGAATGGCAAGCTCGTCAAAGAGAGAAGACAAAGGAGCTGCATCGCAGGCGACAGGAGGAAGATGAAGAAGAGGAAAGAAAGGTTGAGGAGTATCGTGAAATTGGCATGAGGTTGAAAGGTTATCCTGAAGAAGATGTTCGAAAGGCAAGGATATTGGTATCAAGCTTTATCAGATCGGAGGAAGAAGTTGAAGAGGTACTTTGGTATTCTCTTAGTGTTTGTTATTGGGTTCATTTATTGTTTGGAGACTCTGGACGATTATAAGCATGAATCACATTGATAATTATTTTTTATCCAACCATTCTTGCCTACTTCCTAGTTTGTGTAGAACGTTCCCCAGAACTATAACCGATTGTTTTGAGCAGATGTACGGCCAAGGCCGCATCATAACCAAGTTAGAAGTATTTTGTTGATGCATGAAAATTAGTATTATCTACCATTAAAATCGTTTTGCTGAGTTCTTAAATTCTTGATGTAGTCATTCAGCCTGAGTAATTCCATGAATTGGTTTTCTAGTCAATTTCTTTGCCGGAACCCATTTCCTCCAATATTTTGCATCTTTCATTGATGCTGCCAGTAAATGGTAATGTTAGTTGGAGTTGTAGATCTGTGATTAAAGCATGCCTGAATACTGACTCATCTATTCCCTTCTTCAGAAAATCGAGGAAGCTGCTGAGAGAGGAGAACTGACAGAACTTATCTTAATGGTTATCTGGAATCGGCTTGATCTTGCTAGACGTGATGTAAGTTTGCATCTTTGCAATATCTAATGATGTGTATTGGGATGGTGAATTGGGTGGGTGGGAAAGTCAGGAGGGGATTGGGGAACAGATTGGGAAGTTGTTAGCTGGTATTGATTAGCCTTTTCAGTGTGATCTTTTTCTCCTTATTAATGTCTCCATGATTTTTTTGTTCTTTTAGGATGAAAAGGATGCGGTTAGAAGTCTTGACCTCTTATACAGGAGGGTTGAGGTATGCTCCACTTTTCTGTACTTGGATGACTCCAGCTCCATATTTGGACAAGAAATTATGAGAAAGGGGTACACCGTCACAAGTTATTTGAAATGGCAACTTGTGCTTCCAACAGAATGATAGATAATCATTCAAAGCTCTTGCTGCCATTGATACTTTGTCTCAGAATTGCTCATACTAACATTCTTATAGCAATATCATCTTCCAATAAGAAAACAGCTCAGCTACTCACCCCCTCTTATTCCAGTTGGCATTATCATGTAGACCATCTCATCCATGTTGATTGGTTTAAGTGTAACCAAAAAATCCTACTGAATTTTTCTTAAAGATAACTTTGGGAGACCAAAAATCACTTGTGAGACTGTCGAGCCATGTAGCTTTGAAAAGTAAATACTCTTGATTTTGGCTGTAATCTCTGGAATACTTGCAATTTAGAAGTCTTTCAAGTTTGCTTTGTTCAACCCAAAAAAAAAAAGTTTACTTTGTTATTCTGAGGTCCCTTTTCTTTGAAATGAGTTATTTCATAGTTTCCAAGTCTCTATGCTCCAAAATTAACCTATGTGTTTACTGATGCTTTGACCTAAGAAACTTATAAGTTTAAATTCTCTTGCATTTTAGACTGAAATTTTGAAACGGGAGGCCCCTCCTGCCATGAGGCTGCTGAACGAGCTTTTGAATTTGCATGATGGTTTTGATAATGAAGGATGGCTGAAGGAATGTAGAAAGCTGATGGTGGATACCTTCCCCCGGGAGGATCCCTTTAGCATTTTGGTTCCGGCTGGACTTGACATCGATAAGGTTTGTTATGGACTGCATGGTGATTCATCAAATTATAACTTTTTTTTTTTTTTTTTGGGGGGGCAGAGAGGGGGCTAAATTTAGCAAATTAGAACTCGCTAATCCTGCTCGTGTCAATTGATGTGTTCGTGGATGGTGCTCTTCTGAAAGGTTGTAGTAATTGTATCGTGCAGCATCAAGGGCCACTTCGACCCTCATCCGAAGATGATGCTCTTTTGAGGGTCGATTTTGTTAGAGAGGTTGATGAACTGCTACAAGAGGTTCGTGCGGAACAAAGCAAATGGCAAGACGCTCAAGGTTTGGACCCTGAATCTGTTGCAAGTAGGTTGAAGCAGCAGGAGAAGCAACAAACAATACACCAAGTAGAAGCTCTGCTTGATTTGGCTATCAATTTGAAATGGTAGCAAGATCTGTATATCCTACGTCCCATGTTTCTAGACAATGCAGCGCTGACCATAAGTAAACTGAGGAACTCATATTGATGCTCCGTACTTGGGCTGGCTTGGCTTGAGCTGCCGCACTAGTAATGGCCCTCGAGTCAATCAACCATGAACTGTACTTATGTAGGATCCTCAGTGTGAGTTGTGTTTTAGGGTTTTTATATTGTTTAGGATGGTTATGACTGTTGTAAGTGACTTTCTGAGAATCTCCTTAAATCAAGCTGTGCATGGTATTCCTTGTAATGCTTTTCACTGCGTCTGACAAACAAAGAGCAAAACGAACCTTGATCTTGAATTAGTGTCAGAAGAATCAGGAAACCTGAAAGAACTCAATGGGAAAATTTTCCCGAGATTTTTTTTTCCTTTGATGACATGAGCGGCGGTTATTTTTAACCTCCTTACAGATTTGCCTATGTCTAGTGCGAGAAGATGAACCTATTTCATCTCATCGACCAATGACTGGTTTGCTTCCCTCCTACAGTGGTGCAAATTCAGGAAAAGGAATTAAGGAAGAGAAAAGAAGAAGAATCCCAATTTTATGAGTCTAACGGGTAATATTGCATCGTGGAGAAAGTTTACACGGCCTCTCTCCATGGCAAGAAACTTGCTTTCAAAGTCATCTTATGCTTCGACAACCTATACATCTTTAAGGTACAGGCAAAAAGATCCACATTGCCAGGCTAGAATATATCAGCCAGTCCGTGATACGGCCCAGTGGAGGAAGAGCAAGTAAATCCTTGAAATTTCAAACGATCTGCGTCTCAAATAAGGAATACACCAAGAGATCAAGTCTTAGTAAGAGCCATCTTTACTGAAATAAGAGTGATTATTGAGTTTATTTTATACAGTAATATGGTAACAACGGCCCCCGGAAGGGTTCTGCTATGGTACAATGTACTTGTACTTTGGTCATTTATTGTCTAAGTCTTGTACAAAGAAAGGATTTATCTATCTTAAATACAAAAATGACAGGCGAGAGGAAGATGTCAACCACCTTGGCTGCGTGATTCGAATAGAGCGCAACTGTGAGACTTGATTTCATAGGCAAACAGTCCTCCCATCTGCTCAAGCACTGGCTCTCCATCGGCTGACAAGAACCCTGGATACGGCAGAGCCGTGTCAATCATGCGACGCCAGGTCATGCCCTCCGGAGGAACTGGTAGAATGACACTCTCTGAATTTTGACCCGCGTTAAACGTAATAAACAAATCGCCGAACTCATGAGATGTTTCAGAGCTTGACTGGCTTTCTGCTCTCTCTCTCTTCAAGGTCATGGCAAGGAATTTACATGATGAATCCTCCCACTTTGGTGGAGACTGATTGCTTCCGTGCCAATCGATATTCTCTTCTTTCAGAAAATTACGACTCTGAAGCAGGTCAGCTCGTCTCATTCTAAATGAATTCAAAAAGGAAATGAACTGTGTTGTCTGGATGCCAAAGCCTGTTTTGAGGGCGTTCCAGTCAAAAGACTTTCTGTCAACATAAGCAGGGGAACCTCCGGTAGATTGGCCGCACTCATCGCCCATGCTAAGAATAGGAACACCCAAGGAAATGTAGAGGATGAAGAGGAAGTTGCGAATTTGTTTGAGCCTTCTTTCAAGGACAGCAGGTTTATTAGTTGGACCTTCCTCGCCACAGTTCCAACTAAACTCTGCTGCGAGCTGACCACTGCTGAAGCTGACTAAATCAACGAGTGGAAGTCCAAAATTGCGAGAAATGTAATTGAAAGAAAATGAGGGGCCTCGACCATCAGAAAATAAGTCCCCACTCCCGCACAATCTTGTTGCAAGGTCACTCAAGAGCCCCTCACCTCTCAAAAAGTTTCTTATATCAGTAGAGAATTTTGTGTTCACTTCTGCCCATCTCTTCCAATGAGGAAAATGGACATCCTTTGGTGTTTTGTCAATGGGATCCCAGCAATCCGCAATGATTTTTGTCCTTGAGAGTACTGGATCGAAAGCAATTGCCTCAACCAAAGGAGGCCGAGATAAGGATTCTCCATGAAATCCTGTCAACAAAGATGAAGCATTGATGAAACAGAAGCCATCAACATGAAATTCAGTCACCCAGTGCCGAAGACTATCGAGGATGATCTGCTGAACAATTGGATAGTTGCAATTCAGAGTATTCCCCTGTTTTAATTCTACTGGTCCATTCACATAATAGGACTCATCGTCAATACCTTGCAATGCTCCAGCATTGGCAGTATGGGTGAAGACTACTTCAAGAAAAACCTCTATTCCATTCATATGCAATCTCTTCACCATATCCTTCATTGATTTAATTGTGGATATGGGGTTATTGGAAGGCCCAAACAGACTCGCTGGGGAAAAGAAGTGGCAAGGAAAATATGGTCCGTTTTCCTCGTCAAATGGGAAAGTTGGCTCTAAAAGAACTGCATTCACCCCAAGATCTTTAAGATGATCCAGCTTCTGAGCTAAACCAGAAAATGTCCCAGCAATATCAGCAGATAGTTGACTAGACTCGTGCTCTGTGAAGCGCTTCACATTCAAGCTATAAATTGTCAACTTTTCTAGTGGTATGTTGGGATGGACATCACCAGACCAATCAAAAGTGGGTTCCTTCGTTAGCAGTCCCCGGTAATTTACACTAGTAGATCCTTTATCCTTGATTATTGACTTCATAACAATCTTGGCATATGGATCCAGTAATGCGCAGGCTGATTCCAACTGATCTGTACTTTTTCCCCTACATCGGAAAGCATAGCTCTCGTAAGTCTCAGCACTTTCCAGTGCCACATGCCAAATATCACCTGATCGATGAACATATGGATCCAGATCAAGCTCTAAAGCAGGCAATTCTGCCAACACATCATCATATAAGCACAGAACCAGAGCTTCTGCATTTCTCGAAAAGATAGAAATATTCAGCGAACCATCAGTTGCAAAGGAGAGACCCAATGGAAATGGGCTACCTCGACCTAAACCAACTGGAACACAAAATTTCGTTCCCCTGTGACTTCTAATTTCCGAAATACTTGAGGTAGCCTCAAATGCAGACTTCAAAAGAAAGGAAAGAAAGAAGGGGATTTTCTTTGCTTCAAATTCCAGTTCGAGTGTATATGTGCCAAGAGAAATTTGATTGAACCACGTCTCGAATGCCCTCCCTTCAGGAGATGAGTCTTGAAAGTCCTCTGTCATGTAGCATCTAGAATCTGATCTATAAACACCCCAAGACAGTAGTAATCTATTGCTACTGCTATGTGATTGCAGCAATGAAACCTCAATATACACGGCATATTTCAAGTTTCTCTTTCCTACAGAAACCTTCATTTGATCGCCAGTCTCTGTCCTGAATAGATAAGTGGACTCCTTCTCGAGTTTGCCGAACTCTGTGGTAAGAGTGAACATCTGTTCAGTTGGTTCAATTGAAACACGTGCAGCACATACTTTCAAGCTAACATTCTGAGGAGTCCCTGTGACATCAGGCATGAATCCTTGGCATAACTGCTTCTTGCCAATAGCCATTCTATTGATGATATGCGACATCTTGCTTCTAGTGAGAGAACTGGATGATGAAGCTAACTTGGATACATCGGTTGCTCCACAGTTTAGACAGCATAGCTTAGTTACAAGTAATGGATGAAGAGTAGCCATCTATGTGCAGATATGCCCAGGTTGTTCTCAAAATAAGGAAATTTCTCCCCCAAATTTAAGCTATTTCCTGTTCAAAAACGGAACTTTCATTAGTCTACTTCAAGTTACAAAATACAACAATACCTTCCATTTTAAAAGTACATGAATCACATCCAAATTTTTAAATGAAGAAAACTTCCTCGTATGAATCTGACGATAAACCTAGCCATGGAAGAGTGATCCCAAAGCAATAGATCACCCCTAAGTGAGATACTATGAATTCAGCATAGACACAGAGGCCTCGACTTAGTGCAAGAAAAATTCCACTAAGAACAATAACTCCGGAGATATTACTCGAACTAATAGCCAGTTTGCATTAAAACTCAACTATGCCTGAAAAATAACAACGGGCGTCAATTACAACTTAATCCCTCGGTAACGTTATGGAATAAGTCAATACATACACAATTTGAACCACTACTGCGTCTACGGCCCAAAAGAAACAACTACAATTGCACGTAATGCAAGAGCTGTCGACCTGGACAAACGATTCAACAAGCCGGTAATCTACTCAGCCATACGGAAAGTTACCAACGAAAAATGGAGTTTGCCAACACGAAATCATCAACACATAAAAACGTACGTATTGCAATATCAACTGGGCAGATCCCAAAACTCCAGTTTCCTAATTCGTCTCGAGGAACGCGTGAATACCTTTCAGCTAATCACATTGCAAACGCAACCCAAAAAGAAACAAACGGCAAAGTTAATCTCTTGAGAAGAGGAAATACTAATTCCCGACTAATGACCCCGCAAAATCACACCAAAGGGATGTTGCAACATGACCCGGAACGCCCAAAAACAGCAAAAAGAGAGGAGGATGAGGAGGAGGACAAGAAGCGAGCAGACGAGATATGCAGCGGCATCAAAAGGGATGCAAGAATCGAGCTCACATCGCGCGGTTTTCGCAGCAAGAAGAAGCGAAACGAGCGGACATTCCCTTCAGATGATTACAGATAGAGAGAGAGAGAGAATGTGGGAAGAGCTCACTTCACACGCAGTGAAGTGAGTGCAGTGGCAGGATGGTGAGGAGACAAATGACAACGAGGGGGGAGTTTTGTCCGTTTTCAAGATGTGGATCTCCACCCTCTCAGAGCCGCACAACGCAAGAACCGATGAGCTGACGGGTTGAGCCTTAGCCGATCCACCAGGGAAAACGACGTCGGCCAGATGTATTAGTGCGATTAGCATCCCCATACGGCGCTGAATCAGAGATCTATTCTTAATCTTGCCTCCTTTTGTCATAATTCAATTGTGAAAAATCACTAGACATCATTCATAATAGGGTGCCCGGTTCTACGATAAATAGTTTTCAGAGCTGAAACCTGAAACTTATCTTGCTATAATTGATTCTCAATTTTTTGAACTCGAAATTTATCATATTTTTTCGGTCTAGTTTAAGGTTTATTCGAGAATCTTTTTCTTTTTCCTTTTTTTGGTTAATTTATTCACAGCAAAATCATATAAGGCTATAAATAACAAAATGATTCAAAGTAAAAAAAAATGAACAACAATAATCTTTATTTGCCAAAAAAAAAATTTCATAAGATAAACATATAGTTACATACAATTATAAATGATAAAAAGCTTAAACACGTAACATTAAACATAAATTATAAAAACTCCTTCCCCGTTCATCCATAAAAGTTTAAAGGAAGAGAAAAGACTTGCGAGGATTTCCAAAGAAGGATAAATGATGAAGAAGAATTTAGGGGAAAAAATTAGAATTTTGGCTTTTTAGCTTATAAAACTAATTCCAAAATGGGGCAGTTTAGTCCGATTTCTAGAGTGGGTATTCACTCGGACCAGTTCCAAGGGAGATGGGTTCTTAAACCTATTTTTGAGTGGGTATTCACTTGGACCAGTTCCAAGGGAAATGGGTTCTTAAACCTATTTTTGAGGTGATCCAATCCGATTTTAGAGTAAAACCGGTTCGATTGCCTAGTTGCTTATGTCAGATTGGACACCATTGTATGTACTTTTTTCTTTAAAAAATTGGAGAAACTTCTCGCTTTGGAGAGGTGACGTGCATCTACCATTCTCGTCACTGTTATCTTATTTTTTTACATTTTTTTATCTGGCAAAGTACTTGTTATTATTGAATCGACATTATTAAAAGAAAGAACAATAAAAGCTAAATTGTCTCTTTATAGAAAGGGGTGCAAAGAAATTAAGTAAGGTGCGGAAACAGGCAGTCCCATTTAGTTTTTGATAAAATCAGAGTTACAGCAATCCCGTTATTTTAACCCTTTTTTTTATATTAAATCAAATTTGATTATTATCATTCAAAATGTAACCATTAAACTATTCATATTCTCGAACCAATACCAGTTCCTCATAAGTTACAATGCATATTCTAACTAATTTCCCATTGTATATCCATTTATTTAGTGCTGTTAATTAATGTTTGGGCTTGGTCACTAATCTTTGTTTTCTTTTAGCTAACAAGCAAAGAAATTGAAGATGAAGGAAAAATATGAGAGGGAACAGAATGGAAAGATAGGGGATAATGAAAAGAAAGCTGAAAAAAATATCTCTATTCACAATTACACGTTTACCCTTCACATTTTTTGAAAAGAAATAAAATTAGATTTCTTTGTACCTTTTGCAAAGATGAGGATACTTTTTGAAGCACGTATCTTATAATTTCAATTATGGATCTTTTCTTCCTGTTATATAAAACCAAGCTCCATTAATTCGATGAAAACAATTTTGCTGGAATATATTTTCAAATAAAGGTATTTTCAAGAAAATTGGTTCGATTTTCCTATGTTGGGTTGCCGCAAATAAAATAGAAGTCATTTCTAATATTCGGCACTAGGCAACTTTAAAACGTTTTTTTTTTTTTTTTACAAAAAGATACATATAATTACATATTTGACCCTATATGGCCTAGCCCATTTTTGGAGAAAAAAGAGGGCACCTAACTTGCCGACCCGGGGAGACGTGAGGGCACCTATTGTAAGTCAACGGTGCTTTTGTTTTATCCATTGAAAGATTATTTTTATTAAAATAATTTTCTACTGTCATTTATAATCAACAGTAGATCTAAATTACTGAAATGTGACTCTAATACGGTGAAAGCGCAACAATTTCAAATTTTGAAGCCACAATTCTAGAAAGAAAATATCAAAAACATATATCACTTTTCATTCAATGGCCACTTTCATGCTTCTACATTAGAAAAAAATTAAATGCATATCTAAATTTTACCTTGAAAATCACTTTACCCTTCGCAAATAAAGGGAAAATTCCAAAAAATGACTTTTAAGTATTTTTATTTTCTCAAATAAGGGTTTGAAATTAACATTATTTCAAATAAGGGATTAAAGTAGATTTTATTTTAGAAAAGGATCCGAAGTTGTTATGTTTATTTTAAATAAGGACCTGACTTTTCGATGGTCAATGACATTTTCATCATTTTCCTCTTTTTCTGGTTCTTTTTCCTTCTTTGCGCGGTGGCCAACTGCAGAGGGCTAGGTGAGGGTCACCTTCACCCCGAGGGAGGACGCCCCTCACGGCCGTTAGCAAGGTTGACTTTAGCCGACTGCAGGCACTTGACAGCCCTCACCCACTACTAACAATGGTCGTCAAGCCCTCATTGCCCTGGGTGAGGTCGACCCTCGCCAAACTTGGCAAGGATGGCCTTGCCCACAACCAGCGAGGGCTCACAAGCCCTCGACAGCTGACGTCATAAAAGAAAAAAAGAAGAAAAGAGAAAAAAAAAAAGATTTGGACAAAAACGTTCTTGATTGGTCATAAGATTTAGCCAACTAGTCACCGACGAGATAAAGTCCTTATTTGAAATGATTATGGCTACTTCAAGTCCCTATTTGAACCATGATCGCTTCATACCTTTATTTAAAATAAGATTCATTTCAACCTCTTATTTAAGAAAATAAGGACATTGGGGCTCTTTTTTTGGAATTTTCCCTACTTTTTTTGGGGGATCCGCATTTACAAAAACAATATAGCGTTTGCCTTTACTATTTTGTTTGCAATATTAGAGTAATCCCTCATATAGCATCAACTCTTACCCCTTCACACTCGCTACCTTTTCTTTGGTTTTTCTTGTTGATTCACAATATGCTTCACGCATGATGACTAAACTTAAATGGAGTGATCACCAATTTTTATCTAATGAATAAATTACCAACGAGTGATCATAAAAAAAAGTCACAGATCCTTTTTTTTTTAAAATATTGACAGCTGTTTGACACGCATCGGTCATAACCACTCATTGAAATTTACCAGTACCGAAAAAAAAAAGTTGAATAATGATATAATGGGCCTTAAAATTCGCAAATCAATGTTGAAATCTCCAACTATTGCAAATCTAAATTTCTGCTAGAAGGGGCCCCATACAAGCCGGATGAAACTGGGCTGTAGCTGTACAATTAACAGAGGTGATTCTGCACCCGGACCATCATTTTCAAAAATTCCTATACCACGACCGACTCTATGGGGATGTACACCTACGAGTCTCGCTTCCTTCTATTGACAAATGAAGCTCAAAATCCTCGGGCTTGTACGATATCTGTGCAAGGAATGAAGGGAATTGCTGTCCTACATATCAGTTTCCCGCTTCCGAACTGACATCAGAACCGTACTTGCTACTACGGCGAGACATCCTTTTCGTCGGCACAAGAGGGTTGTTCTCTTCCTCATCGATCGCCGTGGGTTTTTCCAACTCGCCTCCCTTGAAAACAGGGTGTACATAAGCATCATGAAGATAAGCCTTCAAGTTCAGGTTCGGTTCCGTGGCCCTCTCGAGTATGTCTTTTACCATGGCATCCTGTCATTCGTCGAATGTGAACATCAGTCATGCCAAAATAGCTAAAATAATGTCACTACAATTTTAGCCACGGGTATCAATCCTCAGTCAGGCTCAAAGGGTGCATAATAGGGGATCAAATAGGTGTCTTTTTAGCAGATTAAATGACTAAGAATACTGCATCAACGTAAAAGCTGTGCACACGAATTTCTCGAGGACGGATTCTGGGAAAGGCTGCAAGACTCAGCAAGCAAGCAAGTCATGGTGGTGTGTGCTCCATGCGCTAATTAAACATTAGTGATCTAGTTAGCAGGATGCAAACAGCTCTCATCATAACTTGATAAATGCATAAAGGGACTTCGATTTTCATATGTTGCTGAACAAACCTGTAACGGGAACTTGACAAAGGCTGATTCGAAACGTCCCTTGCAGAATATATGAAACCAGATGGTTAAAATGGGTAGCACAATGAGAAGCGGTGTAGAGTTCTTCGCATATTTTGTGCTCATTAATCCCATCAGTAGAAGCTGAGATATTACCATCCCAATAATCAAGCGCCTCTGCACATCTGGCCAGAAGGCTGCCCCACTCTCATATTTTTGATTGTACACATTTATAACCTAGGTGAACAAACAAGGATCTATTAGCAACAAAAGTCTCTCAGAGAACTGCCTGTGAGATTATATTGAATTAGCAAAACATTCAAAACATTCATCAGGACTATACACCAAAACTTTGGTCTAGGTTACAAACTTAGATGCATCTAATATACTTCATCATGAAAAAGATGTGAAGCCAAGACCCAGCTAAAAACAAGTCCAATCAGGATTTCATTGAATAGAACTGCATAATTAACTGATGGGAAGATATGATTAACCAATACATGGAATAGGAAAGTCATTTTCTATAAAAATATGCATCTCTGAACTGTTATTGGCATTTTTCAGCATCATCCCTAGGCATCACAATATTAACTCCACATCTTTTACGAGGATATTTTACTGCATTCTAAAAGCTTTAATGAACAGGAAAACTTCCAAATATCTGACTAACAAAAATTCAAATAGTTTAAGCATCATTAACCAATTCAGTTTTATCTTCCTCAGTTAGCAACTACTATGTCAAGACAATTGCTCATATGGCAGAAATCTTTCCAAAGCCAATAGTCATCTGTGTAAAAAACTTCCATGAATGTATTGCAAGGGATTAATGAGTTTAAGTGCAGGATTTCAATCCCCATTCTGACACTATCTGAGATAGCAAGTCAAAAACTTAGACAGATTGTGTAGCTCAAATGCTTAGCATCCTCTGTCATGACAGTAACTGTAGTGATAGTTTTGACAATGCCGATTACTTGCCACCAATCCAGCAAAAGAATAAACTGAACAACCATATAATGTTGCATAAAAAAATTTCTGAGATTAACAAAAAGAATGATACTTTTCCTTGACATCAAAGCTGACTAGACAGATTGCGTAGCTCAAATGCTTAGCATCCTCTGTCATGACAGTAAATGTAGTGATAGTTTTGATAATGCTGATTACTTGCCACCAATCCAGCAAAAGAATAAAATGAACAACCATATAATGTTGCATATGAAAAATTTCTGAGATTAACAAAAAGAATGATACTTTTCCTTGACATCAAAGCTGACAGACCTACATATTCTTTGAGAATATTTAGAATCTAAACTGGAGTTATGAAATACAGGGTCGGAAATGGCACATATCACGGACACCTCACCCATGGCTGTAATTGCTATCATCCTAAGTGTGAATGTAGAAATAATGCTACATCATGTGAATTGTTTTGGCAAACAAACCAAACCAGAAATAGTGCTTCGTACTTAATGTTTATATAATTAAGGCCAGTTCCATAACCTGTTCCTGATATTGAATGCAAGTATCGAGTTGTGGGACATCATGCTTTAGATTAAACTTACAAGTAGTTTTCACGTTTTCTTCACTAAGCATTCAAAGAGACATGCACATAATGTTAAAAAATTTGAAAGTTCAACTATTAGCTCTGATGACCACAAACCTGGTGACGAAAAACCATATAGGCGAAAGCAAAGAAGACAATAATGAAAGGAAGCAGCACAGGCGTGACAACTGAATAGACGAATCCCAGCAAGAAGTAGAGTTGAATCCGAGGTTCAGATGTTGAGAAGCCTAGGCAACCCGGATCCATTGCCTGCTCTCTGTCCTTTTCTGTCTTTACCAAGAAAGTATTCTTCAAATGGAACATAACTAGGGGAACCAATCTAAGAATCTCTGCCGCTATTCCAGCCCAGCCATCCACCATTATGTAAGTAATAAAAAAAGTTGCTTTCATAGGAATAGACACACCGACAGTTTTAGGTATCCTGAAACAGCAGCACAATTAGTTATGTGATGGAAGTAGATGCAAATCAGCTAATTGAAGCAGCATAAATTCTATTAAGAAAAAAAAACTTCACTGTTGGAGACATAAAAGTGCTTCCAAAAGAACAATGGAACATATATGAGTTTGCACACCTTCATCACTCCTGATGACAACATTTGGTTCAGGATGCTACGATGTATAAAATAAATATTAATATGAGAGGTAACCTTTCTCTTAAACACATTGTTTAATTAACATACTCTGTCGGAGCCTGATCGAGAAAAGATTTGAGTTGTTGCAACGCTGTTCCTGTGATGATGCTTCCAAGAAACACATTGACCAGTACAAACAAATGGTACTTTCCAGCTGATCTCGTCTCCAAAGAAGAGAAAGAGGTAAAGCCCTCTATTTTTGACATTGTCATGAGAATAGTTGGAAGTAAAATAAGAAAGATCTTTAAGGCAATTCCCGGGAGAAATCCTTGAATTAAAGACTTCACGCCCTTCCTGCAACAGATATACCAAAAAGAATATCAAGGAATCAGCATCAGCATGGGCATTCCCACAATAGATTGATCACTAGTTTTATTTCATCTTCAATGAAAGCCTAATCAGGAAAGACTATGAGAAATGCAGTAATGTCTCTCTCAAGCTTAAAGTATGATGCATCGCCAATCTTCCTTCTAAAAGAGTTTGAATATCTAGTTTCCAATACAATGATGACTAACTTTCTAGAGATTCAGTACATAATCACTTCTTGTAAATAATTGAAAATGCAGGACCCCAAGAGTAACAATTGGTACATATATGAAAGCACTCTTGAATAAATGACGCAGCCCTTACCTTTCAATTAATGGCTTTAAAAAGGGTAGAACCTTTTCAATCCCCTCAATGTTTGCAAGAGATTGGACAAATGCTATGGGAATCATAAAGAAAAATGTAAGGAAAAACAGAGCAACAGCCATAAGTAGTCTTCGAATAGTGAGCTCAACATAAGGAATTGCCAGATTGTCCCAATAAACATCACGGGGCTCTGGTGCCCATTGTGTCAGCCATATTGTGGGGTTACTTGTTTGCTGAGTCTGAGCACACACAGCTGCTCCCCAACGACTCTTGAATGAAACAAATGCTGCAGGTATAATAGCCTTGGGATCACTGATCACTCTTTCTCTTTCCGCTTGTTCCTGCAGGAACATCACTTCCCAGCATAAAAACAAGGGTCTTGCCATATTCTCAAGCTTTTACTATTGGAATAAATAACTCTTTAGAAAGAATGACATAGTTAACGTGTCCCACTGCTATACTATTATCATGCTCTGGGGCACTTGACGTGATGAATAAGCTCAAGAAAATGGTCCAGAGAATAAAAGCAGTGACAATCCCATACAAAGTCAAAATGGCATGTGCATTTATGCCTCTTGGGGATGAGAACTTACTTCTTCAGTTAACTTCTCGATCTCAGCAGCATAATAATCTATAGCATCCACTCTAGTCCCCCAAAGACCACAAAATCCGGTCTACAAATAGCGCATATAAGATAAAAAAAGGTAAAATGTCATTAGTATAAGTTCAGAATAAAGTCCCTCAAATGTTCTGTCACAGTTGAAAAGGTAAAATACAAGCAAGACCTCCACTAAATTTGACATGCAATATTATGAGCACCTTCGTAGTTGGCTTCTTAGAAGGATTTCGCTCATATTTATTTTGGTAGTAAATATACCAATTTTGCAGACTCTTCTTCTTCTCAACCAACTTTGCCAGTTTGTTTGCATTGTAGACAACCTGTAAGTTAAAAAAGATCACGAAGCTGTGAGGCCATCAAGAGCTGAAAACTAGAAAAGTCACTCTAGTCAGACACATTCTCCCTCTGTTTATCTTTCCTAATCCATGCCAAGAACTCCCGTTCTTCCTCTTTTTTAGCTCCTCCTCCTTTAATCATAATGAATTCTCTGTCCACAGAAAAAACGCAGGAATTTTGACAAAGATACCTGATGTGTAAGGTAGTAATCAGGATGATTTACACAGAAGAAATGTTCAACATGCTCACTGACTGATTCATCAGGATCTGGAGGAACATTCCGCACCAGCACCTGCATATAAACATCTTACAAATGAATAGATGTCTAAAGCCAATTTGGTAAGAAATACCTAATGGGTGTTAGAGATGCTCTTGACGGGAATAGACTTTAGCAATAATTCTAGCTTGAGAAACAATGTTGCATTGGTTTCTTTCTTGTTTTTTAACATGCCAGTGCTAAATGCAATAAAACCCATTCAAATTGTTTTCTAAAGCGGACTTGGAAATGTTAAGCCTATAACTAGCAAGGGTCAAATAAATGCTGACATGGTCCCACCCAACAAGGATAAAGACAGGCCTCAGAGAAAAATACTCGAAAAAGATGGATGTAGAAACTTTTACACATTTGATCACTGCATGTACCTCTAAACTGTCTTTTTTTCAGCAGTAATGCGAAAATTAAACAAAACTTCTACCATAGAATAATTGGACATCATTACACGCTGGTGCAGTAGGAAACGTATGGATGCCTAATTTTTAAGGATGGCTACTAAGAAGAACGTGGAGGGCCTGGGCCTTCTCCAATGGGCAAACAGATGTTCTTCTGTAGTTGTTATATCTGTTTGTCTTCAGCTTTTTTCTTTAAGGAAAAACTAAATGAAAGACAATTGTGCTTCAGTTTTGCCATGAGCTGAAATGACAACACATTATGTAGTTTTTAAAGTGATACTATACAGATGTGAATGATTGTCCAGTTCCAATGACCACATAGTTACTATTATTATTTTTTATTATTTTTTTGCTAAGCTTACCGTCAGAGGAATACATGCTTCCCCCCACTTTAGAATGGTTCGCTGTCATGGCTAATCATTTTGACAAATTTAATTATTCTATCATCCAAATACATAACACTTTAATGACTTCAACTTATCAGAGACACTACAAAAATAAGCATAATCAAACATTGGCTGGCCAAAGTGTAGTACCAACCGTGAATTGGTCTGGACGACGATTTTCTGATGCCAAGAATTGCAATCTCTTATTAGTCATTATCTTGTATTCTCTATACAGAACATAGAATGTCCAAAATGTAAAGACATAGGCCATCACCAGGTGCGCCCAGAACCTGGCAAGAAGTAAAACAAAACTTCTAAAGTTAAATTTCTATTTCATCTCCCTTACATGGAATGAAGGAACAAAACTTGTCACAGCTGCAGAAGTATGTGTATCCAATAGAATTTTCACTGATGGCCTCGCTTCACACGTAACATTCTCAGCTGCAGAGTAAAAGTAAGGAGGATAACTATTATAAGGAAACATTCTTTTCACCTTTGTGATCCAGATGGAACATTGGATATCGAAAGTTTGTCAATGTTGCTGAAAGTAACATCCTTTATTGTCTCCAAAGTTCCTCCCGTCCAATTAACCGGCACCAAAACCGCAAAAGCTAGAAAAGTGATGGGGACAAATATTTTCAATCTGCACATGAAGGCCTCCAAATGAGACGGTTCCATTAAAAGTGAGCAAAGGAAAAAACATTAAGCAACCATAGTCTGCATTGAAACCATATGCTCATAGTTGACCCATACTTCGATAATATAAATCAAATAAAATCAATTGACTGGGATGAACCACTCAAAGTCACTATGTGAGTAGCTTTTGAAGACTTCTAACATAAAATCAAAAAGGCAAAAGCATCTTAATAGCTCACCCAAGAAGGTAAATCCTGATGTATGCAGCAGAATCAAGTCCCGCATGATCAATGAGCTCCGGTTCTGGCATCCTAAGAGCTGCTGGCATCCAACTCAAGAACCTTATGTATGTTCTGAAGTCTAAGTTGACGAAAGTGCTCACAAAGCCTCCAGAACGGGTTGGACTGCCTCTTATGCCCTTGAGATACCATTTTGGAAAGTAAACTCTATCATTTATGGGTTGTAGTCGTAATATTGCAAACGCAACAAGGAATGCAATTGCGGAGAGGATATTGATAGCTGCCGAAACACTGATATCTTGGAGGCTGGCCATCGCTTATGAAACTTATAAGTCACCTACGTTTGAAACAGAGAAGAGTGAGCAAAGCCATGGTTCTAGCATCCAATTAGCTGTATGATATCATTAACTTTTGCTTTCATGATGCTTAATGGGAAAAGTTTCTTGATATGCAATAGAAATTTTCACAAGATGATGGAAAATCTAACAAAAGATGAGAAGATTTGTCCCAGAGTTCGCATGGTAGTTTACAAGAAGTTCTCTAAATCCTGGAATGGGATTAAGCTTTGAATAAAAATTATAAAATTAAACTGCAATTTCCAGAATACGACTCCCATGACTAGTTTTTCGGTCGATCAAAAGCATGGAAGGCTTATATTTAGCTAGAAGAAACAGGAGTGTCCATTTGAAATTAGAATTTGAGACTACCAAATCAACATGCTATCAGATGCAACGAGTGGAAGGTGATCAAGATCAAAGAGTGACATCAAATGGAATTGACACTGCAAAAACTATAAGAAACATCAGCCACCTGATCAGTGGTTACATCCTATTCTGCAATGGGGATCAATACTCATATAAGCAGTACACCAAGTGTAGTAAATGGAAGAAATCCGATAATTCTATGCAGGGAACATTTAACTTTCACAAGGAAATGAATAAGAAAAGTGAAAAGGGAAACTTATCAAACTATGCTAAACCAGTAAGATGACCGGACCTATATTAGTGAACCTTCGAGAAACAGCAGAAAGAAATCAGAACATGAAAATCTGCATAGGGT
Source organism: Eucalyptus microcorys (assembly GCA_014182515.1). Taxonomy (NCBI): domain Eukaryota; kingdom Viridiplantae; phylum Streptophyta; class Magnoliopsida; order Myrtales; family Myrtaceae; genus Eucalyptus; species Eucalyptus microcorys. Next base: position 32,877,334 of record CM024572.1, on the reverse strand, counting down.
AACAAGGTCTCAGAAACGAATAATTCATCTTGGTCTCGGTACAGCTACTCGGTCTTTCTAAGTCGAGTACAAAAGGATACACATTTATTAACACAATCAGCACTGCATTTCTAAGCTACTGAGCAGATCAACGCCAGATCATTATCTGGAACGCACCTGCATGATTCGCTCATAAACGCATTAACCCAAGATCTCAATAAAGAAGAAGGAGAAGAAGAGAGGTGACGATGGATACAAATATGCCAGCATCACCAATATTCAATCTTCTACTTACAAGGAACAACTAAATAGCCAGCATAGCGCAGCATGTCAACTGTCCAATGCGCCTTCCAAAATCTTCTCGATTGCTTCGTATAAGAAACAAACAAACCCTTTTCTTTTACTTTGATCATTAAAAAAGCCGGAAAGCAAAGAAAGCGACACGAGGCTTTGGCATATGGCGTGTCTTCCCGTTCATTCCGCAGACGAAACGGAGGAACCCTCCAACGAGAACAGAACAGTCTACAAACCACGCGCGATAGGCAAACGATTTCCTCACTTCGTCAACGACAATGCACGTGATTCCTACCTATCGCCGCCGCGTTTCCTCGGCATCCAAACGGGAACAGAAGAGGTCCCAGCCAGAGCCAGAGACAGAGACAGAGCCAGAGACAGAGCGAGGGCGAGAGAGATGACGTACCTCGTCCGAGTCGGGCGCTCGTCAGGATCAGACACGACGAGGAAGGAGAGAGCAGCGACGGCGAAGCGAACGAAGGAGTCGAACAATCGATCAATGTAGGTATCTATCCGCGAGCGAGAGGTGCTCAGGTTTATGCGATGGAGGCGAGGGAATGTGCGGAATCCAGGCTGAGAGAGAGGGGGGAGGCGGCAACGTGCAAGAATCAAAAGCCGTTTGGCGATGCGGGAAGGCAAAGCGGCAGAAAAGGTGGCCGGTGATCCCCCCTTGCTCTTCGCGCATTTTTATATCTCTCTCGACGTCCTTTGGGGTGGTGGCGGTGGTGATGCTGCACGGTATCATGTTTTGAACGATTCGGTTTTACGAGATCACCCTCGTGCCATCCCTTCCTTTGTTCCCTCCGAGTCAAATGAATGCCCCGAGCAGATAAGGGAGGATGTCCGGATTCTCAAAATATCGATTATGCATGTCACGAGAAACGCGGTCTATGGAACAGTATTGCTTGTATAGAAAAAAATCTCAATAAATAATTGAACATTAGGTATGTTCCATAAGGAGATATACGATTCAAAAGCAAGCATCGTACATTTCCCAATAAAAATTAATCCGCAATTGAAAATTGCAATTCTTCTTGTCACGTCCTTCCTGACTAAGAAAGTTCATTTTAAGATAATTTTGAAAAGTAATGAGGGTTTTGATTTATAAATCTTCCCTTGATAAACAAACCAAAACTGAATGCAAAATCTTTCCGTTACATATTTATTCTTAGTTTATTTGCTACTTGGAATGCTCCTTTGGCAGGACTTCAGGAAGATCCGTTTGTCGAGCATTTGAGGCTTCATTTGCCCAGGCATTGAACAATTCCAAGTTTTCTGTCAATACATGTGTTGTTAAGATTGTCGTAATCGAGGCCTGTCGAGGAACCAGTCATATGCTTATTGGGAAAAGGATCATTTCGTGGTGTCGTTGTTCGAGAACTCGAAATAAAATTTTCTTTTTTTATTTTTTGCAAGAAAATCATCGAAGGAATTATAGAAAAATCCAGGTAAATTAAATTAAGGGATCATTCCTAGCCGCACGAAAGTTGGTGATTTGTGAATTTAAAGGTCGGCTTAGCTGGTACTTTCGATATTTGCTTCTTTTTACAATCAAAATGCGGCCTCCTTTCCTTGCCAGAATTCAACAGTGACTTGAAATGGTGAAAGTATAAAAAATTTCCTTAAAAATTGAATATTCTGACAAGCGCATCTGAAATGTTGGTGTTGTTTGAATATTTTATTGTGAAAGTGACGCTATTCAATTTTCCTTCTACTTAGACTCTTCGTTTTTTTTTTTGTTTTGTAAAAAATAAATGATTTAAAAAAATTCTTAAAAAAGGATCGCCGCCTCCTCGCCTCGCCTCTTCGCCGGGCCACCGCCCGGAGGGCGTTGGCCCGAAATAATTAATTGATAAAAAATGTTTTCATTTCAACAACAATTTATATCTTAAAAATATTTCGAAATAAAAAAATTATACAAATTTACCAAACTTGTTTCTAACCAAGAAAATATTTTTTCTATTTCCTCCCGAACAATTTTTATTCATATTAAAAGCAATAAAATAAATTATTTAAAAATATTTTTCCTAAAAATAGATCATCTCTATCACTTGAAATAATTAGTTGATAAAAAAAATTCATTTCAACGAAAATATGTCTTCCAAATTATTTTTTTTCATTCATATTGAAACAAATGGAAATCATTTGTTTTCATTATTCAAAAGAAATAAGATCTTTTATTGAGGTACTTCTAGCTATATTGTCATTAGATTACAAATTATGGCAACAAATAATGATCTGTTTTGGCCATTAAGCGCTAGATTTTTATAGGAGAACATTATAATCAACTGTAGCTAGTGTTGAGTTTTCATTAGGTCATGTATAGAGAGAAAGAAATCATTTTTTTTTTTTTGGAAATTAAGTGATCATTTAATTAAGTGGATGAAGTGGGGAGTTATGAAATTTATGATTACTTGATTGAGAGAGAGCACTGAATAGTTTTTGTTTTTTATGTTATTTTTTTGTCCAAAATTTTATGTTATTTGAATGTAGGGGTTATATTGGTATAACTAAAATGTGAGACAAATTTCATCACTCGTTAAGGGCGTGTGCGGAAGTATATGGATATGTGAGAAAGATATGACAAACTAAAAATTACCTCAAAAGAAAATAAGAGTAGTTATTTTTCCGGAGGAGGAAACGGATGAGGTTAATTATTTTCTGAGTGGAGAAGTGGGTGTACTGGTGGGGGATGAAATGTAGACGTTAAACTTTCATATTTTTGGTGGATGAAAGATAGTTTTGGATGGGATAAAAAAAAACAAAATGATATTGTGACTTAAATGTATATATAGATATCAAAATATAACATGTTTATAGATACATTAGCAAAAGTACAGGCACATTGCATGTCTGCAAAAAGTTGACATATAAAAAATGTTAATAATTATCCTTATTGCGAGATGTTTGAATTACTAATAAATGGAAAGAAATCATTAATACCATATGAAGAAATTTTATGTGAAGGGGAAAACTTTTCAAGATTTGATTTTTCTTTTTTTGGATATTGTTTATAAGGTGGAAAGATATTTAAATTTTAGAATTGAGATAACAAGAGAAAAGACAAAATAATTTATTTACTCATTTATTGATTGACATTTTTTTATTATTTCATTTGGTCTTTGTACACCCCCAGTCTTTCAGGGGGGAAGCCAGGGGCTATCCATGGTGGTCCCCCTAACCCCCGTAAGGGGGTTGTGGCCGAGTGGACCAGTGGGGTCGATCTTTTTTCTGCTGATCCCAGGCGATCCAATTTTCCCTGGATGTCATGCCATAACTTTTTAAGGTCTTGCTAAAAACCAATTTGGCCGGCCAGCCAGCCACCCCCTTCCCTCTCGAGAAGGAGCTCCCTTCATTTGGTCTTTGCGCACCCCCAATCTTTCAGGGGGGAAGCCAGGGGCCATCCAGCATGGTCCCCCTAACCCTCGTAAGGGGGTTGTGGCTAGATAGATCAGTGGGCCGATATCTTTTTCTTGCCCCGGATCTTGGGCAGTATCCAATCTTTCCTAGATGTCATAATCTTTTAAAGTCTTACTAATGACCAAAATTGAGATAACGAGAGAAAAGATAGAATAATTTATTTACTCATTTATTGATTGACATTTTTTTTTATTATTATTAACAATTGAGGATATTCTGAGGAAAAAAAAAAGAAACGAATTTGTCTTGAAAGTGGGTTGCGTGTGTATGAGAAAGTGACATTTGAAAGATTACATAAAATCAACCAACCGAGAAATATTTGAATTGGAGAAGTTTATAAAAATACACCATAAAAAGTACAAATTGCACACATATATGGATAGAGAATTTTAAGATTCGAGTTTTTAATGCTGTTGTGATATAGAAAGTTTCTAATTCAAAATTTGAAATATGTATAGATAAGACAAAAATTTACACATTTATTTATGGATATAATAGTTGTAAATAAATGAAATGAGAATATTTGAGAAAGAGAAAATTTTCATCGATATCCCACAAAAGGAGGAGTTATATATATACCTTGGATGCGTGGATGCCATGGAATGTGTGCCGTTTATGAATTGAAAAATAAAATATGCCAACTTCTAAGCTCCATGGTTTATCGGAATTAAAAATCAGCCGACTAGACTTTCTCGTGAGAAAAGAGTGGAGCGTCTTTCGTCCTAAATACTCTATCCAATACTCGATATTAGTGAAATAGCTAGCGTAACGCCAATAGAGGCATGCCTACCACAAAATCACGATTCAAATATGTTATCGTTAATTTATCCAAAGATAGAGAAGTGCTTGATATGAAAATTCCGAGAACCATAGAATTAAAATACAAAGACCACCAATTTGTGAAGATGCCATTAATTTGATAATCATTGACATTAAGATTTGTTACAAGTTGATTGTCTATTACAATATTTGCTTGCATGTGTCAACAATTGTTTATTTGATTGGATATTAACTGTTGCAGGAGATCTCGCAAATATTGCATTGGGTCTGATATGCTCCTAAGATCACAAAACCTTTAGTTGTAGTAATGGAATACTATTGTAATGTGGTAGTGTAATAGAACTATAAAAGCACATTGCATGTGACTATATTTGAATAGACATGATATCATGATAATTAACATTTAATAGTCAATCATATGCGTAATAGTCCATGTATATCATCAAGATATTACAATTTAAAGTATAAATCTTTGTCCATCATTTGATCATTAATTTATGATTATGATTTATGTTTAATTGTACAATGTGTTAATCGCATTATCTATTACATGTTTAATACCGCAATTGAAAATTTGATTATACCACAATTTGAGCACTCATTAGTCATTAATATAATTATTAAAAAAGATAATCATTATACTATGAATAATTTTTTTAAAATATGAATGATCAAGGTAACACAATCACCATCACATCAATAATTTACCCATTACATAATATTTATTCATTAGTGATATAATACGTGATTAAGGTTAGAATAAGTACAATTATTATTACCATCATATAAATATTATAAATCAATTTAGTTAGTATTAATATATATTTTAATCATAAATAAATTTAAAAATTATTTATGCCATTATCCACATAACAAATTTAAGCTTGTTTTTGGCAAATAACTGACTCACGTACACATGCGCACTCTAGCGGAAGAATCGGTCTAGATCAGAGGGGCATTTTCGTCTTTGTATATGGGAGGATAAAAGAAAATGGGCGCAACCGTCTCAGATATTGGATCCTCTCTCTCTCTCTTCTTGCGCTCCTTCGACGACGAGCACGTCCATCGCCATCTTCGTCAAGCGATCTCCAACAGTTCCAAGACGCTCAGCGCGGTATAGCGCAGCAGCTTGAACGCCTTATTCCGGCGCAACATCAGCCATCTGGTTGCACCCCGGCCTCCATCCCGAACCCTTCCTCGCACGACTCCGCGTCCGCGATCCCTGCTTTTACCCATGAGGACTCCGGCCTCCGTAGTCCCCAGGCACTTGTGGCGGTGATCGACGCCTCCATCTGCTCCACCGCCGGGTCAAGGTTCCCCCGCCGTGCATCCGGCCAATGAAGGCAGCACTGTCCGTGGCGTTCGAGGCGGCAAGACCGAGCGCAACGGCCGCGGGCCCGGCCTTGTCTGCTTTCGCGCTCCTCGGATCGGACCTGAGCGCGGAAGTTCAGATAACCGCTTCTACAGGATTAAAAAGCTAAGCCTTCTTCTCTCTCATTGTCGGATTTCTGTTTTACGGTTTTTGTATCAATCAGTGACATCGATTTCTCGGTATTTTCCTGAATTTCCAGAGGCTTCTTCATCAACTTTCCTTCTTCCACTGCCCTCCGGACGCCGTTCGCCGCTCTCGGATGCTGAGCAAAATCAGCTCTCGGACGGTCTCGTATTGCCGGTTCCGATCTTCACCGAAGACGCACTTCCAGAAGTTCCGTTACCGATTCGATATCCAATCGTCGCCGAGATTCGCTTCATTGATAAGGTATGTGCACAATCTGTCTTCTTCGAAATAGATATCCTGAATTCACGAATTTGATTGAATGCGAACTGAGATTGTTCGGGGCCGGCCCACTCCTTGATATAAAATAAAAAATTATTATTATTAATAAAAAACCGGGCCACAAACTGGCCCGGCCTCTTTATTTTTCACCTGAGCCGGCCCACTCCTCTTTTCTTTCTCCGGCCCGACTCCTATCTCTTCCTCTTTCCCCTCACGTCGCTCTCGCTGTCTGCAAAAAAGGGTCGACGTGCAGAAGCAGAGCAGGGCGCGGCGTGATTCGAGGGTCGGGGATCCGGCCGACCCAGGCAGGCTGGCGATGGCAGAAGCCATGCGCGCCTGCCGGTGGCCCCTTAAAAGCGAGAGGGGGAGAAAGAGAGAGAGAGAGAAGGAAGAACGGCAGCTCGGTTCCCTTCGTTCTCGGCACGCACGACCAGCCGCCTCCACTGTCGGACTGCCGTCCGACGACCTCCAGCCGGCGTCCTCACCCTCGGGATCTCCTCTCTCCCGATTCCCACACCTCCGATGAGTTCCTTTTTCTGTTCGACCCTTTTTTCCCGAGGATCACGGCTCAGAGACATCGCGAGGCTGAGTAAATTGGCCAATAGGAGATGGTGTTGGGCTGAGTAAAGTGGCCAATAGGAGACGCCTGTTATTGCCCGGCGTTTACATTCAATCTTCAGCTTCCTTTTTGTTCTGCAATAACAGGAGCAAGGAGACCGCGTGAGGCTGAGTAAAGTGGCCAAAAGGGGATGGTGTTGGGCTTATTTTGGTCGAATTGAAAAGGGATTGCTGTGAGGTTAGTGCAGGCTTTGCTTTAGAAATCTTTAGTGCAAAATGTTAAGAGTCATGCTGGACGATGGGTTTAATCTGATCTATGGAGTTTTGAGCTCCACCGAGTCTTGATCGGTTGGGTTAGATGAGTTTAATGGGTCTGGGGTTGCTTGGGCTTTAGTTGGAATGGATAAATTGGGGCGTGCAGTAAGAGAAAGTTCGAGCTCGGCTCGGCTCGATTGGGTCCATGTTCGGAGTGGGCTTAGTTCAAATTTTGAGGTTCTTAGTGGTTGAGTTGGGCTTTAGGATATAAGCCCATTCTCTCTTTTAGATCTTCTATGTATTACATAGCCTAGGTTCGAGGCCCACAAGACCAGAGTTTGGCCCATTTGCGGATTGGGGCAAGGGTCCTTCTTCCCGAATAAAAATCCAATAATTAAAAAAAAAATCCCGAATTTTTTAAAAAATTTAAAAGTTTAGATTTTTTTTTCTAAATTTAGGAAAGGCTTAGAAATTAGATTTTAGTAGTTTTCTTTTGAAATATGATCAATCTTTGATAAAAAAAAAATTTGTTGCCCATAATTAAACAAGCTCTTAGAGCTTTACGCAAAAATATTGTGCTCTTAGAAATGAATGTCAGATTATTGCTTTGTGTATTTCAATTTCAATTATATATTATTTGATTATGCTTTTTCAATATATTGACAGTTGTTTTAGCTTGGTTAGGAATAGAACCTTAAGATTCTTGAGGAGCATGTAGGTTGCACAAACATTTTTAGTTAGTGTTTAAACAATATTAGATTTCGAACAGGCACTAGTTGGATGATTAGTGTAACCAATTCTAAATTTAGGAAGTGAGGTATATTCACATGTTAGTGTTTTAGAAATCATACTTTAGTGCAGAATGTTAAGAGTCATGTTGGACGACGGGTTTAATTTGGTTTATGGAGTTTTGAGTCTCACCGAGTCTTGATCGGTTGGGTTAGATGAGTTTAATGGGTCTGGGGTTGCTTGGATTATAGTGGGTTTGGATAAATTCGGGTGTACAGTAAGAGAGAGTTGGGCTTAAATTGAAGTTTCAGTGAGTTCGAGCTCGGCTCGGCTCAATTGGGTCCATGTTCGTAGTGGGCTTAGTTCAAATTTCGAGGTGCTTGGTGGTTGAGTTGGGGTTTGGCATATAAGCCCACTCTCTCTTTTAGATCTTCTATGTTTTACATAGCCTAGGTTCAAGGCTCATAAAACCAGAGTTTGGCCCATTTGCGGATCGGGGCAAGGGTCCTTTCTGCCTAATAAAAAACTGTTTTTTATAAAATTAATTATTAAAATCCGAAAATAAAAATTTAAAAAAATCTTGAATTTTTTTTTTAAAAAGTAAAATTTTCAGATTTTTTTAAAATATTTTTTCTAAATTTAGGAAAGGCTTATAAATTAGATTTTAGTAGTTTTCTTTTGAAATATGAGAAATCTTTGATAAAAAAAAAATAAAAATTGTTGCTCAAAATTAAACAAGCTCTTAGAGTTTTACGTAAAAATATTGCATGCTCTTAGAAATGAATGTCACGTTATTGCTTTCCGTATTTCAATTTCAATTATATATTATTTGATTGTGCATTTTTACTATATTGATTGTTGTTTTAGCTTGGTTAGGAATAGAACCTTAGGATTCGTGATTGCACGAACATTTTAAGTTAGTGTTCAAACAAGATTAGGTATCGAACGGACACTAGTTGGATGATTAGTATAACCAATCCTAAATTTAAGAAGTGAGGTACTCCAATATCTCAGGATTTCTAGCCAATCTTAATAGGCTAATGGCGATTCCTTATTTGAAAACCCTCATAGCGTTAACTTGATTTAACATCGAATATCCAGTACTGTACGAGAGATGGACTTGGAAGAGCCCGCATCTAATTGAGGGTTATAGGCATGCCTTTTAGGCAATACCCTTAAACTTATATCCTTTCCCCCTCAGACGGGAAAAATGTGGTTGCGATGGAGCACGACCAACAAGGGTTTGAGCCCAACCTTGATGGACTTGGGCTAGGCATCAGGGGCCCAAGCCTGGGAACTAAGGTCCGGAGCCTGTCCATGCCTTGATGGACCTAGGCCTGGCCTTAATCAACCCAACTTGGGCATTAGAGACTCGAGAACCAATATTGGGGTCTTTGTCTTCAAACATAGTTTCGGGTCCATGCAATAATATTTAATTAAATTTTGGAAAGTGTTTTTCGACTTTTTCAAAGAAGAAATCATTTTTTTTAATTTATGCATAGTTTTTTGTTGATTAAAAAAATATTTTCCATTAACTCATTTTTTTAAAGCGAGATAAGCATAAGAAAATGATGAAAATGCTTTCCCATAAAATATTTTTCACAAAACCCACAAAAATAAACTACTAACTTCATTGTAGAAATGGAACACTAGTATGTTTTACAAATAATTCTTTATTTGCCAACCAACAAAGATAGACCACCAACTTCACTGCAGAAATGAAGCGCTAGTATATTTTACAAATAATGACTTTGTAAAATGTGAGATTGAATTATCTAGACCTTTCTATTGTATTTATCTTCCTAGCTCAAAATATTCAATATCTTCCAATACTCTCAGTTTAGGTTAATTAGAAAATAGACTTGTAATGATTTAATATGGGAAAGCAACTATGAGATATCATCCTATATTGCAGTCAATGTAATAGAGTTAGTCAATTGATTAAATAAATGCGCCAATGTGACATAACTAATTGTTAGTGGAATTGTAAGCTCTCTCAATGAAGAATTTGAGGCATTTTATGATTTTGTAAGAGTGTGTTATGTGAAATATAATGATAGTCTTTTTTGTTGTCAAGATTGTCCACAAAAGCTCTTCCTCTAGCTTGACTTAAAATAATTGGAAAATTCAAAGCTTTGAAGTTGCGATAGAATAGCTATAAATAATCTATAATCATTTTCTTTCTTCTGTCTCTTTAGTCAATAAGTGATTCCTCCCTATCTAAGGCACTTTCATTTAAGCATATTTTTACTCTATGTTAGACACATCAAATTACTTTCACATCTGATATAAAACTTAATATTATGGTCATAATTATTGTCATAATTATTAAGATATGTGTTATATATATAATATGGACATTCTAACAGATTATAATTTTGAATAAGAAAAATTTTATAGAACTTGTATTAAAGCATGGGTGTAAATTTCAAATTATGACACTTTATTTATTGCAATTGTGTCTATTCTCTTGTTTTGGTATTTTTGCCTTTAGTCATCTAATTGTTTTGAATTTCACATATCAAATTGATTCATTCTTCGCAATGTGAAGTGTTAAGAAATACATGAGCCCAATTCTCCATACCTTTAAGTTTTGATGGAAAAAAAAAATGTTGTCTAAAGTAAATGATCACTCCAATGCAGATTTAACATTCTAACATAACAAGTGGAAACATGGCTATGGAGAATGAGTATGCATATTATTATACATACAAATGGCGTAGAGAGGAGTTTTGATATCTTTAAAGCGTCGAATGCCTTGCATTGCAACAGAGAGAATAATAATAGAAACCCTCAAGATACAAATTTCAAGTATCTTCTAGTACAAGTTAGTATGAGAGAATCTTATCCAAACAAGAAATAACTGCAATGCAAGTCATTACTAACTTAGAGTAATTTGGCTTGCATGTGAATTGCACATGGTTTACACATGAGAAGAGATGTTGAAATATTGTCCTACATCTCTTAAGCACTTATATTTATGTAGTCTTCACCTACCTATCAGCTTAAACGTTATGATCGAATTTTTTAACATTTAGTTGATACATGTATTCATGGGCATTTTGCTCATGTAGCAATATTTATTGACAATTCTTTAGAATTAATCTAAATGTAAATCTTTAAGGCTTGGAGGTAAGAAATCAACTTGTTTCATCAGCCTCCATAAGAGAATGAGAGATATTAAGTAATGATCACAAGATTATATAGAAACATAAAGGATATGGTCATTTATCAATACTTTAAGACATTATGAGACGTATATGAATATATTTAATGTGATTTATGGAAACATAAACACGGAACTAAAGAAAACTCTGAATGGATGCCATTACTCACTAAGAAAATACATGTACAATTGCAGCATCACTAATGCCAAAATGGCAGATATAGGTGAGTATTGGATCTAATGCGACTCATATCCTTAAGCCTCAAAAGAGGTCTTGCATTGCAAAAGAAAGAAGAACAGTAGGTGCTCATAGGGATCTTAATTTCTAGTACCTTTGAGCTAGACTAATATGGGAAAAAACTCTATCTAAACAAGTAATGATTGCCAATTAGTTAAAATAATGTCAAAGCAATGAAAGTCATTAATAGATTATAAAGCAATCCAATTGCATGTAATTACACCTGAGAGGAGTCTTTGAAATATTATTTCACATCGCTCGACACAATGGGTCTTAAATGCTTTTAATATTTATATGGTCTCCCTCCACTTATTAATTTAAACTTTTAAATTGATATTTTTAAAATTTAGTTGATACATGTATTGATGGACATGTTGCTCTAGTAGGAATATTCACTAACCATTCTTTAAGATCTGACAAAGATGTAAATGTTTAAAAAGAGACCAAATTGTTTCGTGAGCCTTCGTAGGACCATAAAAGCTATTAAGTATTTTTGGAAATCACAAGAATATTAAAAAAAAAATAGAGGATATGATTGATTGTCAATATTTTAAGACATTATGACACGTAAAGAATGTCGTTCAATGTGACTTTTGGAAACATAAACACAGAACCAAAGATAATTATGGATGTATAGCATATTCATTGAGATACAACATGTGCAATTGCAGCAACACTAACACCCAAGTGACAGACATAGATAAGAATCGGATTTAATGCAACTGGTTCCTCGAAACACGTTTTGGATTGCAAGAAAAAGAAAAATAGGAGGAGCCCCTTGCTAAACGTTTTTCGAGGAACCAGTTGCATTAGATCTTATACTTATCTATGTCTGTCATTTGGGTGTCGTGGTGCTACCGTTGCGCATGTTTTTTCTCACTGATTGTGCCATCCATCCATGATCGTGTTTATGTTTCTAGAAGTCGCATTGAATTGCATATTCATATACATGTCATAGTATCTTAAAATATTCAAAATCAACCATATATATATATATATATATATATATATATATTTTATGATCTTGTGATTTCAAGAAATACTTAATATCTCTTATGGTCCTATAAAGGCTCATGAAACAAGTCGGTTTCTTTTTAAAGATTTACATTTTCCTCAATTTTAAAGAATGGTAAGTGAATATTCCTATACGAGCAACATGCCCATCAATACATATATCAACTAAATCTTAGAAATCTCAATTTAAAAGTTTAAGTTAATAAATAAATGGAGACCATATAAAAAACATTTAAGACCCATTGTCAAGCGATGCGGCATAATACTTCAAGGCTTCATCTCGGTGTAATTACATGCAATTGGATTACTATAAGCTATTAATGACTTGCATTGCTTTGACATTGTTTTAACTAATTGCAATCATTACTTGTTCAAATAGAGCTTTTCCATATTAGTCTGGCTAATAGGTACTTGAAATTAATATCCTTATGGTCTCATACTACTCTTCTTTCTTTTGCAACGCAAGACTATTTTTGAGGCAAGTTACATTAGATCTGATACTTATCTATACATGCCATTCTTGGTGTTAGTGATACTGTAATTGCGCATGTACTTTCTTAGTGAGTAGTGGCATCCAATCATAATTTTTTTTTAGTTCCATGTTTATATTTCCATAAATCACATTAAGTATATTCATATAAGTGTCATAATGTCTTAAAGTATTGATAAATGACCATATCTTTATGTTTTTATATAATCTTGTGATCATTACTTAATATCTCACATTCTCCTATAGAGGCTGATGAAACAAGTTGGTTTCTTACCTCCAAGCCTTAAAGATTTACATTTACATTAATGCTAAGCAAATGGTCAGTAAATATTGCTACATGAGCAAAACGCCCAGGGATACATGTATAAACTAAATGTTTAGAAAGTTTGATGCTAATGCTTAAGCTGATAGGTGAGTGAAGTTTTAATCCTAGCTCAAAGGTACTTGAAATTAAGATGATAAGGCTCCTCCTATTCTTCTTTTTTTTTGCAATGCAAGATGAGTTTCGAGGATTTAGAAAACTAGTTACACTACGTTCTTTCTCATGAGTGTGTCACCTCTATGTTTATATTTCTAAAAATTACATTAAATCACATATTTATATACGTGTCATAATGTCTTAAGTATTGACAATTGACCATATCCTCTATGTTGCTAAATAATCTAGTGATTTCACCGATACCCAAAATCTCTTACTATCTTGTGAAGGCTAATGAAATAAGTTGATATCTTATCTCTGAGTCTTAAAGATTTACTTGTCAATTCTTAGAGAATGATCAGTGAATTTTCTTACATTAACCAAACATCTATCAATACATGTATCAATCAAATGTTAGAAAGTTAAATCCAAAAGTTTAAATTAATGGATGGAAAATGCTCACATAAATATAAAGGTGCATATGCCCCATTATCAAGTGATACAGGAAATATTTTAACATTCTCACTCACATGCAAGTTACATGTAATTCATATGCAAGTTAGATTGTAATGACTTGCATTGACGAATATTGTTTTAACTAATTGCAGTTGTTGCTTGTTTATATACTCCCATACCAACCCTTGCTAGAAGGTAGTTGAAATTAATATACCTAAGGACTCTTGCTATTTTTCTTTCTTTTGCAATGCAATGCGTGTTTCAATGCTTCAAGGATACAAGTTGCATTAGATTCGATACTTATCTATGTCTGTTATTTAGGTATCAACAGTGCTACAATTATGTATGTTCTTTCTCAGTAAGAAGTGCCATTGATCCATAATTTCCTTTGGTTCTATGTTTATGCTTCCAGAAGTCACATTGAATCGCATATTTATATATGTGTCAAAATGTCTTAAAGTATTAACAATCGACTATTTACTCTGATGTTCCTAAATAATTTTTTTTTTTAATTTCACCAAATACTTAAGAGCACGAATGATAACTATTCTATTCTAGAAATCAATTTCTAGTCAGAAATAGTTTTTTATATTTCTATTCCCCATACGAGTTTATGAACAAAAATAAGCGTTTGATAATGACACAAAATTTCCATTCCGAAATAGAAATTCATTGGAGAATGATACAAAATTTTGGGAACAAATAATGATCTTTTTTGGACATTAAGTGCTAGATTTTTATAGGAGAACATTTTAATCAACTGTAGCTAGTGTTGAGTTTTCATTAAGTCGTGTATAGAGAGAAAGAAATCATTTCTTTCTTTAAATTAAGTGATCATTTAATAAGTGGATGAAGTGGGGAGTTATGAAATTTATGATTACCTGATTGAGAGAGAGCACTGAATAGTTTTGTTTTTTATGTTATTTTTTTGTCCAAAATTTTATGCTATTTGAATGTAGGGGTAATAGTGGTATAACCAAAAGGTGAGACAAATTTCATCACTCGTTAAGGGCGTGTGCGGAAGTATATGGATATGGGAGAAAAAGATATGGCAAACTGAAAATTACCTCAAAAGAAAATAAGAGTAGTTATTTTTCCGAAGAAGGGAACGGATGAGGTTAATTATTTTCTGAGTGGAGAAGTGGGTGTACTGGTGGTGGATGAAATGTAGCCGTTAAACTTTCATATTTTTGGTGGATGAAAGATAGTTTTGGAGGGGATAAAAAAACGAAATGATATTGTGACTTTAATATATAGATAGATATCAAAATATAACTTTTTTATAGATAAACAAAAGTGCAGGCACATTGCGTGTCTGCAAAAAGTTGACATATAAAAAATATTAATAATTATCTTTATTGCGAGATGTTTGAATTACTAATAAATGGAAAAAAATCACTAACACCATATGAAGAAATTTTATGTGAAAGAGAAAATTAATTTTCAATATTTGATTTTTCTTTTCTTGGATATTGTTTATAAGGTGGAAAGATATTTAAATCTTAAAATTGAGATAATGAGAGAAAAGACAGAATAATTTATTTACTCATTTATTGATTGAATTTTTTATTATTAACAATTGAGGATATTTTGAGGAAAAAAAAAAAAGAAACAAATTTGTCTTGAAAGTAGGGGTGTGCAATTGGACCGGGTATACCCGGGAACCGGATTGGCCCATCTAGAAAACAAGGTCGGGAATCGGTTCCCGTTGAAACCGGTCCGAGAACCAGTTCTCGTTGAAACCGGTTTGGGAACCGGTTCCCAAAATTCGGAATCGGTTTAAACCGGTCTGGGAACGAGGTTTGATTGATTACCCACCTATGAACCGGTTATCGGACCGGTTTTGGAACTAGTGTTGTAAGTATAGGTCCAATAATTTTTATTATTACTCCCACAAACATACGATGTTTTTCCTCTTGGCTCTCTCAAATACGCACGGCACTTCTCATGCGTCGTTCCTCTTCCTCACTTGCTTCCCTCCCTCATTGGCTCCCTCTCACACTGTCCAACGGACAGTGTTTGTCGCCGCCAAATTCTTATGTATCACGTGGATTGGCTCGCCTAATTTCTCTTTTGTAGGAGGAGTTATGCTTGCATAAATGAGTAGCTTTATGTAGTGGTTGTAGAAGTAAAACTAATATTAGACCCATGTTTGTTGCTAATTCTTTGCCTTATGATTTTATTTATTATAATTAGCCTTGTGGATCCTTAATTTTTCGTTTAGTCAAAAAGTTTATGTATTTATTTATTACAAGTGCTTAATGTTTCGATACAAATTAGGAGGATTACGTTATTTTCTCGAGTATTAATATAAAATTCGAGGTCGTATAGGATTTCGGGAGATTGCAAAATAGGTTCCAGTGGAAACAGGGTTGACCCTGGAACCGAACCGGAAAAACAAAATGAGTTGGGTACATGGTCCAATACAAACAGGGTCCGGTACAAGGTCCAAAAAAGAGGAATCGGTTATAACAGGAGCAAGGAGATCGCGTGAGGCTGAGTAAAGTGGCCAATAGGAGATGGTGTTGGACTTATTTTGGTCGAATTGAAAAGGGATTGCTGTGGGGTTAGTGCAGGCTTTGCTTTAGAAATCATTCTTTAGTGCAAAATGTTAAGAGTCATGCTGGACGATGGGTTTAATCTGATCTATGGAGTTTTGAGCTCCACCGAGTCTTGATCGGTTGGGTTAGATGAGTTTAATGGGTCAGGGGTTGCTTGGGCTTTAGTTGGAATGGATAAATTGGGGCATGCAGTAAGAGAAAGTTCGAGCTCGGCTCGGCTCGGCTCGATTGGGTCCATGTTCGGAGTGGGCTTAGTTCAAATTTTGAGGTGCTTAGTGGTTGAGTTGGGCTTTAGCATATAAGCCCATTCTCTCTTTTAGATCTTCTATGTATTACATAGCCTAGGTTCGAGGCCCACAAGACCAAAGTTTGGCCCATTTGCTGATTGGGGCAAGGGTCCTTTTTCCCGAATAAAAAATTAATTTCATAAAAATTAGTTATTAATTATTAAAAAAATCCAATAATTAAAAAAATAAAAAAAAAAAAATCCCGAATTTTTTAAAAATTTTAAAATTTTAGATTTTTTTATTTTTTCTAAATTTAGGAAAGGCTTAGAAATTATATTTTAGTAGTTTTCTTTTGAAATATGAGAAATCTTTGATAAAAATTTTTTTGTTGTCTAGAATAAAACAAGCTCTTAGAGCTTTACGCAAAAATATTGTGCTCTTAGAAATGAATGTCAGATTATTACTTTGTGTATTTCAATTTCAATTATATATTATTTGATTGTGTATTTTCAATATATTGATGGTTGTTTTAGCTTGGTTAGGAATAGAACCTTAAGATTCTTGAGGAGCAAGTAGGCTGCATGAACATTTTTAGTTAGTGTTTAAACAATATTATATATCAAACGGGCACTAGTTGGATGATTAGTGTAATCGATTCTAAATTTAGGAAGTGAGGTATATTCCCATGTAAATTTTAGCCAATCCTAATAGACTAATGGTAATTTCTCATTTGGAAACCCTCGTAGCGTTAATTTGATTTAACATCGAATATTCCAGTGTTATGCGAGGTATGGATTTGGGAGAGCTCGTATCCTTTCCCCTTCAGACAGGAAAATGTGGTTGCAATGGAGCATGACCAACAAGGGTTTGAGTCCAACCTTGATGGACTTGGGCTAGGCATCGGGGCCTAGGCTTGGGAACTAAGATCTTGAGCTTGGCCTTAATGGACTTAGATCCGATCTCGATGGATCCATGCTCAGGGATTAGAGACCTAGTCCAGGCCTCGATGGACATAGACCTAGCCTTAATCGACCCAATTTTGGCGTTGGAGACTCAAGAACCAACATTGGGGTCTCTGTCTTCAAACATATAGTTTCGGGTCCAAACAACAATATTTAATTAAATTTTGGAAAAAAAATTTCAATTTTTTCAAAGAAAAAATCATTTTCCGTCATTTTTTTAAGCGAAACGAGTATCAGAAAATGAGGAAAATGTTTTCCTATAAAATATTTTCCGCAAAACCCACAAACATTAACTTCACTGTAGAAATGAAGCACTAGTATATTTTACAAATAATTCTTCATTTGCCAACCCACAAAGATAGACCACTAACTTCATTGTAGAAATGAAGCACTAGTATATTTTACAAATAATGACTTTGTAAAATGCGAGATCGAATTATCTAAAACATTCAATATTTCCCAATACTCTCGGTTTAGGTTAATTAGAAAATAAACTTGTAATGATTTAATCTAGGAAAGAAACTATGAGACATATCATCCTATATCGCAATCAATGTAATAGAGTGAGTCAACTAATTAAAAAAATGCATCAATGTGACATAACTAATTGTTAGTGGAATTGTAAGCTCTCTCAATGAAGAATTCGAGGCAGTTTATGATTATGTAAGAGTGCATTATGTAAAATATAACGATAGTCTTTTTTTTTTGTCAAAATTGTCCACAAAAGCACTTCCTCTAGCTTAGACCTAAAATAATTGGAAAATCCGAAGCTTTGAAGTTGCGAAAGAACAGTTATAAATAATCTATAATCATTTTCTTTCTTCTGTCTCTTTCGTCAATAAGTTATTCCTCCTTTTATGAGGCACTTTCATTTGAACATATTTTTACTCTATGTTAGAGACATCAAATTAACTTCCACATCTAATATAAAACTTAATATTATGGTCATAAGATATGTGTTATATATACAATATGGACATTCTAACATATTATAATTTTGAATTAGAAAGTTTTTATAGAACTTGTATTAAAGCATGGTTATAGATTTCAAATTATTACACTTCAATTGTGTCTATTATCTTGTTTTGGTATTTTTGCCTCTAGTCATCTAATTGTTTTGAATTTCACATATTAAATTGATTCATTCTTTGCAATGCGAAGTGTTAAGAAATACTCGAGCCCATTTCTCCATACTTTAAGTTTCGATGGAAAAAAAAAATGTTGTCTAAAGTAAATGATCACTCCAATGCAGATTTACCATTTTGACATAACAAGTGGAAACATGGCTATTGAGAATGAGTATGAATATTATTATACGTACTAGTGGCATAGAGAGGAGTTTTGATTTCTTTGAAGTGTCAAAGGATGTCTTGCATTGCAAAAGAAAGAAGAATAATAGAAGCCCTTAGGATTTAAATTTCAAGTACCTTCTAGTACAAGTCGGTATGAGAGAATCTTATTTAAACAAGCAATAACTGCAATTAGTTAAAATAATGTCAAAGCAATGCAAGTCATTTCTAGTTCAGAGTAATTTAGCTTGCACATGAATTGCATGTGGTTTACACATGAGAAGAGATATTGCAATATTGTCCTACATCTCTTGAGCACTTATATTTATATAGTGTTCAATCACCTATTAGCTTAAACATTAGGATCGAACTTTCTAACAGTTAGTTGTAAATGTATCCATGGGCATTTTGTTTATTTAGCAATATTTATCGACCATTTTTTAGAACTAATGTAAATGTAAGTCTTTAAGGCTTGGAGGTAAGATATCAACTCGTTTTATCAACCTCCAGAAGAGAATGAGAGATATTAAATAATGATCACAAGATTATATAAAAACATAATGGATATGGTCATTTATTAATACTTTAAGATATTATGACACGTATATGAATATATTTAATGTGATTTATGGAAACATAAATGCGGAATTAAAGAAAATTATGAATGGATGCCACTACTCACTAAAAAGGTACATGCACAATTACAGCATCACTAACACTAAAATGGCAGATATAGATAAGTATTGGATCTAATGTAACTCGTATCTTTAAACTTCAAAAGAGCTCTTGCATTGCAAAAGAAAGAAGAATGGTAGGAGAGGGATCTTAATTTCAAGTACATTTGAGCAAGACTAATATGAGAAAAAACTCTATATGAACAAGTAAAGATTGCAATTAGTTAAAACAATGTCATAATAATGACAGTTATTAATCGATTAAAGTAATCCAATTGCACATAATTACACCTGAGATAAGTCTTTGAAATATTATTTCACATCGCTTGACCATGGGTCTTTAATGTTTTTTATATTTATATGGTCTCCCTTTAGTTATTAATTTAAACTTTTAAATTGAGATTTCTAACATTTAGTTGATACATGTATTGATAGGCATGTTGCTCATGTAGGAATATTCACTGACCATTTCTTTAAGAATTGACGAATAATGTAAATCTTTAAAAAGAGACCAACTTTCATGAGTCTTCGTAGGACCGTAAGAGATATTAAGTATTTTTGGAAATCACGATAAAGGAAAAATAGAGGATATGGTTGATTGTCAATATTTTAATATATTATGACATGTATATGAATATGCCATTCAATGTGACTTTTGGAAACATAAACATAGAACCAAAAAAAATTATGGATGGATAGCATACTCACTGAGAAATAGCATGTGCAATTGTAGCAACACTGACACTCAAATGATAGACATAGATAAGTATCGAATCTAATGCAATTTATGTCTGTCGTTTGGGTGTCAGAGGTGCTGTTATTGCGCATGTTCTTTCTCATTGAGTGTGCCATCCATCCATGATTATTTTTGGCTCTGTGTTTATGTTTCTAGAAATCACATTGAATTGCATATTCATATATGTGTAGTATTTTAAAATATTGACAATCAACCATATCCTCTATTTTTCTTTTATAATCTTGTGATTTCCAAGAAATACTTGATATTTCTTATGGTCCTATAAAGGCTCATGAAACAAGTCGGTTTCTTTTTAAAAATTTACATTTTCCTCAATTCATAAAGAATGGTCAGTGAATATTCCTACATGAGCAACTATTAATACATGTATCAACTAAATGCTAGGAACATTAATTTAAAATTTTAAGTTAATAAGTAGAAGGAGACTTTATAAAAGACATTTAAGACCTATTGTCAAGCGATGTGACATAATAGTTCTAGGCGTCCTTTCAGGTGTAATTACAGTTATTACATGCAATTGGATTACTTTAAGTTATTAATGACCTACATTGCTTTGACATTATTTTAACTAATTGCATCCATTACTTGTTCAAATAGAGTTTTTCCATATTAATCTAGCTAAAAGGTACTTGAAATTAAGATCCTTATGGGCTCATACTATTATTCTTTCTTCTGCAATACAATACCTCTTTTGAGGCTTAAGAATACGAGTTATATTAGGTACAATACTTATCTATACCTGCCATTTTGGTATCAGCGATGTTGCAATTGTGCATGTACTTTCTTAGTGAGTAGTGACATCCGTTTTTTTTAGTTCCGTGTTTATGTTTCCATAAATCATATTAAATATATTCATATACATGTCATAATGTCTTAAAGTATTGATAAGACCATATCCTTTATGTTTTTATATAATCTTGTGATCATTATTTAATATCTCTCATTCTCTTATGGAGATTGATGAAACAAGTTGATTTCTTACCTCCAAGCCTTAAAGATTTATATTTATGTTAGTTAGAATGGTCGGTAAATATTGCTACATGAAAAAAATGCCTATGGATGCATGTGTAACTAAATGTTAGAAAGTTTGATACTAACGCTTAAGCTAACAGGTGGGTGAAGTTTTAATCTTTGTTGAAAGGTACTTGGAATTAAGATGATAAGGCTCCTCCTATTCTTCTTTTTTTCGCAATGCAAGATGTGTTTCGAGGCTTCAAAGAACCAGTTACATTAGATTCGATACTTGGGTGTCAATGGTGTTGCAATTGGAAATGTTCATTCTCACGGGTGTGTCTCCTCTATGTTTATATTTCCAAAAATTACATTGAATTACACATTCATATACGTGTCATAATGTATTAAGTATTGACAATTGACCATATCCTTTATGTCGCTAAATAATATTGCAATTTCACCTGATACCCAATATCTCTTATTATCTTGTGAAGGCTAATGAAATATGTTGATATCTTACCTCTGAGCCTTAAAGATTTACTTGTCGGTTCTTAGAGAATGGTTAATGAATATTCTTACATTAGCCAAATATCTATTGATACATGTATCAGCTAAATGTTAGAAAGTTAAATCCAAAAGTTTAAATTAATAGATGGAGAATGCTCACAAAAATATAAAGGAGCATATGATCCATTGTCAAGCGATATGGGAAATACTTTAACATTCTCACTCACGTGCAAGTTACATGTAATTCACGTGCAAGTCAGATTGTAATGACTTGCATTGACCGATATTATTTTAACTAATTGTAATTGTTGCTTGTTTGTATACTCTCATACTAACCCTTGCTAGAAGGTAGTTGAAATTAATATCCTAAGGACTCCTGCTATTTTTCTTTCTTTTGCAAAGCAAAGCGTGTTTCAATGCTTCAAGTATACAAGTTGCATTAGATTTGATACTTATCTATGTCTGCTATTTAGGTATCAACAGTGCTACAATTAAATTTCTTCGGTTCTATGTTTATGCTTCCAGAAGTCACATTGAATTGCATATTTATATATGTGTCAAAATGTCTTAAAGTATTAACAATTGATTATTTATTCCTATGTTCCTAAATAATTTTTTTTATTTCACCAAATACTTAGAGTATGAATGATAACTATTTTTTAGCCATAAATATTTTTTCTATTTCTATTTCCCATAAGAGTTTATGAACAAAAATAAGCGTTTGATAATCACATCAAATTTCCATTTCCAGAATAGAATTTCGTTGGAGAATGACACAAAATTTCTCCCTCCTGAACAACGGTGGGAGGTGGTTGCAGATGGACGGTGGACACCTAACAGCAAGTGGCTAATGTTAGGCGATTGAAGTCCAATAGCCAACATTCAACAATCGGCAATGGTAGGCGGTTGCAGACAAACGGCGAGCGACCGGTGGTGGGTGGTTGACATTAGGCAACTAGAATCCGGCGGGCCCATCACTTGTTGCCCAAAGTTTAGCGTCCGACGGTCGATGTCTGACATCTAGTGATGGGTGGATGTCGTCCAACATTCGATGGCTGGGAGGCGATAACAAGTGGGCAACTAGCAAGTAGTGCGAGCGAGCGAGTAAGAAGAGTTTTTATTTCTCACTTTTATTTTAGAAATAAAAAAATATAAATTTTTAATTTCTCATTTCTATTCCAATCCTATTTCTAGAGTAAAAATTTGTTTGTTTGTTTTTTTTTTTTTTTTTTTGGTAAGAAGGTAATAACTAGAGTAAAAATTTGTTTTACAAATAGAAAAATGAAATTGTGTTATTAAACGGATTAATGTTCCAAACTAGTTCTTGGGAACAGAAAAATAGAAAAGTAGATAAATAGAATAGTTATCATGCACGCCCTTAAATGTTGATAAAACAAGTTCATCTCTTTTCTCTAAGTCTTAAAAATGCATATTTTTGTTAACCCTTAAACAATTGTCAATGATTATTCCCACATGAGAAAAATGGTCATCAATACATGTATTAACTAAATATTAAAAAATTCAATCCAAAAACTTAAACTAATATCTCTTGTTCCCCTATGGGTCGACCATATCTTTTATATTTGTTAATAATCTTGTTATTTCATCATGTACATAATATCTCTTATTCCCCTGTGGAGGTTGATGAAACAAGTTGATCTCTTAAAGATTTACATTTTTGTTAGTTCTTAGAGAATGATCAGTGAATATCCTCAAATGAGAAAAATGTCCATCGACAGACGTATCAACTAAATGTTAGAAAGTACAATAGGAAAGCTTAAACTAAGAGGTTGAGAGAGACCATATAAATATAAAGAGCATTGAGGATCCATGTCAAGTGATGTGGACAACGCTTAAATATCTTCTGTCACGATTTACATGCAAGCTGGATTAGAGCTAGTAATGACCTGCATTGCCTTGACATTATTTTATTTGACTAATTATAATTGTTGCTCATTTGAATAGGGTTTTTCCATATTTGCTAGAAGGTATGTAAAATTAAGATCCCTAGGGCTCCTACTTTTCTTCTTTCTTTTGCAAAGCATTGCATGTTTTGAGGCTTCATGGATACCAAAACTCCTCTCTATGTCATTGGTACAAGAGATAACATTCTTCCAATTATTATGTCCAAATGGTAAATATGTATTTGAGTGATTATCATTTACTTTATACAACATTTTTTTCTTAAGAACTTAAAAGTGAGGAGAATTGGGCTCACAATATATACATAATATTTACTTCACATCATGCATAAATCAATTGATATGTGAAATTCAAATCAATTAGATGACTAAAGGCAGAACTAGTTAACAAGAGAATTTAGGTGGAATTGCAATAAATGATGTGTCACAATATGAAATTTACACCCTTGCTTTGATACAAGGTTGTATAAACTCTTTTTATTCAAAAGTTTAACCTAAGAACATCTCAAAGAGTTATCACTATAATGTTAAGTTTTATATTAAATGTGGAAGTAATTTTGATGTGTCTAGTAAAAAACGCGCTTGCAATGAATGTGCCGAAAACTAATAGAAATCACCTATGACTAAAGAGACAGAAGAAAGGAAATGATTGTAGATTAATTGGATTTGTTCTATTGTAGCTCCAAACCATTGGGTTTTCCAATTGTTTAAAGTCTAAATTGGAGAAAGAGTGCTTTTGCGAACAATCTTGCCAGTGAAAAAGACTAACAATTAATATATGTATTACAAAATCTTAGAAGGCCACAAGTTCTTCATTGAGATTGTTTATGATTCCACCGATGATGTCATATTTGTGTATTTTTTTTGTCAATTAACTGATTCCATTACACTAACTGGATTATTGTCTCAGATTAAATTGTTATAAATTAATCTTCTAATTAACTTAAACCGGGAGTACTAAAAGATATTGAATGTTTTGAGTTAGGAAAATAAATATAATAGAAAGGTCTGGGGATTTCCCTCTTGCATTTTGCAAAGTTATTATTTGTAAGGTAAACTAGTGCTTCATTTCTACCATGAAGTTAGTGGTCTATCTTTGTGGCTGGCAAATTAAGGACTATGTTTATTTTTTTATTGCTTATTTTATTGGATAATAACAATTGTTAGAGATTTTGCAAGTATTGCATTAGATTTGATATTTATTTATGTCTACCATTTGAGTGTCAATGGTCATGGATAATAACAGTTGCAAGAGATCTCATAGTTTGAGAAATATACAACATATATTTATAATCAATTGAATACTCCATCATTAAGAGTGCACTGTGTGCCAAATCATGGCATAAATATCAAGCTCTTTTAATAGATAACCCCAAAAATTGCCTCTGCGATGGAATTAAATTTTACCTACCTTTTGAAACAAGTTCGAGACCTAATTATACTTCCTAATTTTATGACTTGGTTGTACTCAAAAAAAAAAAAAAAAAAAAAAAAACTGATACCTCGAATGTACTTTCCAACAAAGATTTTGGCTTGATAGTACTAATTGAAATGTCCAGAGCTTGATTTACACTCGTGCTCTTACCTATGCTTCACATGGATTTTTTATTAAAAAAAAAAACTTTGTAAAATATTGCTTAATTTTAAATTCATATTCTTACACATTCAACATGTATAAAAATAGTGATTGTTATTATAGCCAAGTGTTTTTTTTTCGGTCGCCAAGTTAACCGGAAATAATGAAAGATTTTTACATTTCAAACTATGCCTCTTTTCTGGCCAAAAAAAAAGATCTATATACCTCTCTATTCCAATCGACTTTTCTACATATAAAAATTACACTTTGCTAAGATTTTTGTATTTGGATCGAGATCTGGAAAGATTTTCTCTTGATACTTTTCTCAACGAAAAATCTTAAATTTTAAAACTCTTGAATATTTATTCGAGAAAAGAAAGCTTGTCTCATTAAATCTAAATGCATTAAATGGGCAAATGGCTATTTTACAAAAATAATATATGTAGATATCATCGGACACTTTTACTGCGACTCGCCTATTGCCATGCTCATCTCTTTACTCCACAGGTTCAATCATGCATTCAAGGCGGACAGACAGATCGTACTCGGCAACGTTAAAAGTTCAAATGAATAAACCAAAACCGACAAATGGACAAGAATTCTAAATCACATTTTTGGGATGTCGGTTCGGAAAACATGGATGGGTTGTTGTAGGGTTACCTTTGCATGGATTGACACCTGACATTATGGCGACCAAACTTCAACCGACTTTTCACTATAGACAAAACAAACACTAGCGAGAAAAACGCGAGGCTTAAGAACTGCCATACGTTATAGCATCCTATTGCATTCAGCCGATACAACGGGCGGAGATTTGCATGGGTCGACACTTGACTTGAAGGTGACGAAACTTAATGAGTTACTAAGAACGGACGAACAGTGACCTGCGAAAATGCATGAGGAGACCATCAATATGTTCTCATCGTCGTTGGTAACGGTCGTCGTTACGCACGAAAGATCCCTGCTACGTTGAGAAATCTTACATACGTAGGCGGATCCACAGAAAATGAAACAGAAGGACGACTTGTTTTGATGTGTGTGAACTCCAAATGAAAAAAGGAACCAGGAAAAGGAAAGGGCCAAATGGTAATGATCACCCCATGAGATGGTAAAACCCAATTCAGCTTTCGGCAGCTTGGGAGTCAAATCTCACGCAAGAGCTGCATTGGAGCCTCGCGTGCTGGTAAATCCGCACTCAATTTATTGGATAGAGACAGGACTTCCAAATTCAAAGTTGCAATGTGAATTCAAAAAGTATTGAGTAAATTGCTAGAGATGCCTTTGCGTGGCTTTAGAATTTGACTCCATCGTGCTGAAAGTTCAGTTCATTACTTAGAACGAAAAAAGTGGACACAAAGAAAGTATGCGAAGAGACCATTGGAATGATGGTCGTCGTCATGGGTAACCAACAACTTTTATTACTAAAAAATACCATGTCGAGCGATGCAAGGCATTCAACTTTCTATGGATTTTGACAGTTGTTCCGAAATGAAAAAACTTCAAACAGCCATTGAAAAAATGCATGAAAAGACCGGTGATGTGGTAACAACCATAGCCGATATAAAGTGGCTGAAGGTACTTCAATCTAGCTTTTGGGCATATTAAAGATATACTTTCCCTTTTCGCCTATGTATACAGTTCTTTGCTTGCATATTATTTTTCATTCATTCGGTTTTGTAAGGGATACGAGTAATTAATTTAAAAAAAATATTTATTAAATCATTCACCTACAAAAACAAACGAAGGCTTCAATATAATATTATTTCTTCATCATTATCTCTTTTGGAAAAGAAAATACTCTTGTTAGGATTTAATCATATATTATCAAAGTTAGGGTCAATTATACCCTCTGACGATACTATTATATCAATTTATTGTCTATAATGTATTTATTTCATGGAAAACTCAATTATAAAGGTAAGCATTGTTTAGAAATACGGTTAGTCTTTCTTTATTTAGTTCTATATGATCAAAAATGTTTTCGATGTTTGGATCTCATTAGAAAATGATTTCAATCTCTTGACTTTATTTTAAGCAAAAGAAATTCAAACTTTTTACTGATTTTATTTTAATCTCGAATTTTGAATTACTTTTATTTTTCCTTTTTATTTTTCTTTTAAAATATCGAAATTTTTATCTTTTTTTTTAATTTTTTATTCTCTTTTTCTTTTTTCTTTTCTTTTTCGTTCTTCCTCCATTGCGATCGGTTGATGATGACCACAGGTGAGCTTGACCTTGCTAGGATTTGGCGAACTATGAGCTCGTCGGCCTTGGCCGAGCCCAAGCTCGACAAGATCAACTAAGCAGTGAGCTAGCCTAGATTTCGTGAGCCTTGAGCTTGGCAACCTCGGCTAGCTCGGTCTCACTTAGATCGACCAAGCCTTGAGCTAGCTAGTTTATGTCATGTTTGGTCACTGAGATATCGATCATCATCGAGGCATGTGACTAGCGGAGGAAGAAGGAGAAAGGAAAATAAAGAAAAGAGAAAGGAAGAAAAGAAAAGGAAAAAAAAAAAATTCAAATTTTTTAAAAGATAATCAAAATTAATTCTTGAAACTTATTTTTTTAAATAAACGTTTAATTAACCAAGGATCCTAAAATTAGGAAAATTTATTGGAAAATGTTTTCCGATTCTTTCAAAGAGAAAATTGTTCTTCTCAATTTAAACTTTGGTCAGGAAACCTTTTCCATTAACAAAGAAAAATATGTTTCGTTGACTTATTTTCTTAAATGAACCAAATGCTTAAAAATGAGGAACATTTTATGAAACGAATGGCCACTAGATTTGATTTTACTATAATAAATTTGTAATGGTACAATAATACATTTTTTTAAATGTAATTAAAATACACTTTTAGGCTTAAAAATAAGCCAAAAATCAAACAGTTTTTTCAATATTTAGATTTAGTAAGCAATATAGTAAAGTGGAAAAAAAGGAAAGAAAAACTGAGTTGGATAAGATCTAATGTTTGTTTGAGACAAAAAGGAAAGAGATTTTGAAAAACACAACAAACGACAAAAAAAGGCAGACACGGTAGAGGTGGCAGAGGTGAGATGAGATGAGATCATCAGCATCGGTACTCCGCTTCTATTCTCAATCCTTTTGCACCGGGGAAAAAAGAATTTCTCTTACTTTTAGGATTTAAAATCGAACTTTTCTTTTGATAAAGAGCTGTCTTTGGAGTGATTTTTCTTTTTAATTTTACTTTTCGGGCTCGCACAATTGGACTTTGATACAAATATAAAATTTTTTACATTCTACTAGAGTTTGAATTATAATCAAGCTTTAGCAAGAAAATCAATGAGTATATTTTTTTGCTAATCGGGTCCACAATAGCTATAATTATCCTAATTTTTTCCATAGATTTTTTCAAAGTTCAACAACATTTTAAATTTTGAAACGAAAAATCTAATTTAAACCTCAAACGAAGCACTAACTTAAAGTACCTAAACATAAAGATTTTGATTTGGCACAATCCTCACCGATCCATAATTAATTTTGGGGTTCAAACTCTAGATCATAATCCGTAATCAATAATTTTAAAAATGTTTTGGCTCTGGAGCGATTATCACTTTTTCACCTGCTACCTTTTCGAATCTCAAGACAAACGCATTTTGCTTTTTTCTAATGTAAAACTCAATACCTCAAAAACAAAAATAGCCTTACGTAATTACGTAAATTCACGGATAATTTTTTATAACCATTTAAAATTTAAATAACATATTTTTGAAATTTGAAGCGATTCTCTGGATACGTAATCATTAGCCGGTAGTAGGTCACGTGCCCGCCGCTGCGCAGCATCTACGACCTCCTCTGGGACCGCGCTCCGTTAGCACCCCGGCGCACTTTAGCCGTCGCCCCCGCGTCCTAACCTGCGCCCACCGGCGCACGCTAGCCACCGCGGGCAAACCAAACTCATATCTGTTCTTCCACTAATCCATCTTCTCTCTCTCATTCCTCCGTCCCCCCCCTCTCTCTCTCTCTCACCTTCCCTCTCGCGTCTCTTCTCTCTCTCTCTAGGGTTCCGAACGCGCTCAGTCCCTCACTGGCCCTCTCTTTCTCTCTCTATCTCTTCTTCGTAATTATACAGTGTCGCTCGCCGTGGTCGCGGCGCCCTTCAATGCCTTCAATCGGCGCCGCCGCCGCCGCCGCCGCCGCAGCCGCATCGTCGTCGCCCGGGGAATTCGGACTTCGTCTCGGGGGGAGCGGCCTGGCGGTGTCGGTGGATTCGCGCCTCGGATTTCATGTGAATCGCAATTGCCTGGTTTGATTCGGTCCTGGCGCCGCCACCGCGCGAGATTCCTCTCCGATGGCACCGAGTCGCAGAAGGGGAGCGAACAAGGCCGCCGCCGCCGCCGCCGCCTCCCGGCGGCAATGGAAGGTCGGCGATCTCGTGCTCGCGAAAGTGAAAGGTTTTCCTGCCTGGCCTGCCACGGTACGTGTGCTCCGCTGTCGTGCATTTTTTTTTTTGGTGTGGATGTTTATCCGAGAACTTGTGGTTTTTTGATGCGGAGCTGAGAAAAGTTGCTATCTCTAGGGTTTTCGGGTGACTTTTGGCATGCATATGTGTTAGGAGCCTGCTTTTCTCTTGTATTAGGTCTTCCATAGCTGGCTAAGTTTGATTAGGCGTCTCAAGAGTTTGAGAAATTGAGTACGATCGATGGGATGGGTTAAAAAGTGTGCTTGATTGAATTTCTCTGGCTTCGGCTGGTGTTCTCTTTTCTTATCTCACGATTGTTGACGATTTCCTATCAGCTCATATGAGGTGTTCAGCTCGGATTGTAGGAATCTGGAATAGGGGCCAACTGTTTATTGTAATAGTAAGATCAATTGTTAGCCTAGTACCAAAAAAAAAAGAATTCTTAGCAGTTGTTTTCGTGTTGGAGGTCCATTTTCATGTTTACATCTGATGATGCATGTTGTTCCTAGCCTGAAAGTCTTGGAGAAGTATGAGTAGCTTGTTTGTTTAGAAGTTGAGAATGTCCGTGCTATGTCTCTAAACTACCTCGTGTTATAGGCCAAGTGCCCTATTGATATTATGCCCATCAACAGGACTCTCCTGCTTGTGCAAAATTTTTTTTATACCATAATAGATCTTCCCCTTAATCTTCTGTCGTATCTTTTTTAACTGTCTTGCACAGTACATGTATATGTAGTTCATGTCTGGACTCCAGTTAACTAAATTTCACTTTCATTGTGCAGGTAAGTGAGCCAGAGAAATGGGGCTATTCAGCAGACTGGAAGAAAGTTCTTGTATATTTTTTTGGAACCCAACAAATGTAAGTCTGAATGGACCATATCAGTGATCTCTGTAAATTGTTTCGCCATGTTTTATTTATTCTGATCTTTCTGGCATATTTGCAAACATTTGTTCTACTTTGCTGCATGATGCAACCTTTGCCCTGGGAAATAGGTCATGAATTTTGGTCAAATAATTAACTAGACTGAGTGGGAGATCAAGAGTCTTTAGAGTAAAAGCTATGCTATTTCTGATTGTTGGAAGATTATCTTGTTTCACTTGATTTGCTAAATTGTGGTGTTGTATTGGCTAGAAGTTAACAAAGGGGAGTGACTATTATGGCTCCTGAGGAATCCCTTATCTTCGTCTGACAATGTTAAGAGCCATGCATTGTTACTGCCATCCCTTCTATTGAGAAGATGTATCATTTTCAATAGAAATAAAACCCCCTATATGCACGTGTGTCTGTGCATGTGTGTTTGAGAGATAGAGAGAGGCTCAGAGCTCTTGTTAATGAGTGCCGTTGGCATTTGTTTTCTGTCGACATGTTGGTGGATAGAAGGATGGATTGATATGTTATCTTTCTGGGGGAGCCATATTTGGTTAATGGCTTTTGAGTTGCTTAAATCAGGCACGTTCTGGAGGTGGATAAGTCTCTATGCATGCTACGACAATAGCACATGACTGCATGTGTAGTGGGATGTTTGTTTTTGGCCTTTTTTTTTTTTGGAGGGGGGTCTTGTGTGGTGCCACTTGAAGGAACTGGTAAATTGAGCATTTGAGAAGGTGAGGAGCATTTTTGAGTTTTTTTTTGTATTAATTTCTCTTTTGGCATCTAGATCTCCTTTATTCCCTGCAATTTCTCCCTTTGTTCCGTCTTAGTTTTTTCAACAAGTTCTGTGGCTTATGTACTTGATTGTTACTGTCACTTCCTAGGAGGAATGTGGGTAAGATTTAAGGCGTTTTAATTAATGTTCGGTATATGGAAACTTGCATTATCTTCTCATACTTCCTTTTCATTTAGCTGCAAGATGTGAAAGGAAAAATTAGTGCAATTGTTGTCTATATCAGAGCCATAATTGTGGGACGTAATAGGTTTCTTCATTTGTTGGATAAATGAGGGGAATGGAGCATGCATAGCAATCTTAGGCCAAACTATGTTTTTTTTTTTTTTTTTTTTTTGGGGTTAGTGTGTGGTGCCACTTGAAGGAATTGATAAATTGAGCATTTGAGAAGATGAAGAGTATTTTTAAGAGTATTTTTTATTATTATTATTTTTTATTTTTTTGTATGACTTTCTCTTTTGGCATCTAGATCTCCTTTATTCCCTGCATTTCTCACTTTGTTCCGTCTTAGTTTTTTTTTTTTTTTTTTTTTTTAAATAAAGGGGTTTTGTGTCTTATGTATTTGATTGTTACTGTCACTTCTAGGAGGAATGTGGGTAAGATTTCAGGTGTTTTTAATTAATGTTCGGTCTATGGATATTGCATTATCTTCTCATAGTTCCTTCTCATTTAGCTGCAAGATGTGAAAAGAAAAGGTGGCACAATAATTCTTGTCTATATCAGAGCCATAGTCATATAACGGTTTGGCCTTAGATTGCTATGCATGCTCCTTTCCCCTCATTTATCCAACAAATGAAGAAACTTATTACATCCCACGAATAGAGCGGAACAAAATTAATTTAGTTATGACTCTTGAGAGTAGTTGATGCAGATTTGGAGGTTTCTAATTTGTTCTTGGATGGCTGTGACTGGTGGGCCTTGAGGGATCATTTAGGCTGGCTGATCAAGCTGAAAGTTAGAGAAGAAAGGAATCATCTGTAGCATTTTGATTTGTTAGAGGCTGTGGAGAGCTGATCTGTGTCTGGTTAGGATTGACCCCATAGATTGTTGGTCTCGATTATGCAGATTAGACAAGACATTTGAGGTTGGACTTTCCATCATACAGTGTCCTTTTATGTGCCTTGCTATGTTTCATTTCGCTTCTGGTGAATGAATCACACGAGTACAGATTGGAATTGGTAATTAGAGATGCCACGAAAAAGGTGGAGATGAGGCGGACTTTCTTGCATTAGCCCCATCACATCATTAAATGATGTTTGGATGTGTATTATTTGTATGTATTCCTCTCCTATATTGCTATAATTTATGCAATTTTTTAAGTAAAAAAAAATTCTGTCTCTTGTCATATTTATTTTTGGTAGGATCTAAAGCTTCCAATTTTAAGTTAAAGAGTTATTTCTTTTGCCTTTTTATTGTATAACTGGAAAATGGTATCCTAAACTGCTTATTCAAAAAATGGTTTGTTTAACAAAAAATACCGTAAGATCCTGTCACAGCTTCTTTGCAAAGACCAGCGAAGGCTATATCTGACTTTTGTTTGATATATCTTCTACTTCTCAAGTCTCAGTCACTTGATATAAAAAAAATGAGCATAGCTTCTGTTTTTAGGCGTAAAACCAAACTGTGTTTACCTCGTGTCATGAAAAAGTATTTCTATGTACTGTGTCAAACATTCGTGTTCTATTTTGTTGAATTCTGGCATTATGATTCCACTATTCATATCTTAATTTGACAAGTATGTACTTTTTGTGGGTAGAACTCCTGTACAAGGATAAGCAGTTAGTGTTGATTTAGAACATAGTATTGGAGGACATGCTCAAATGTTTTCCATAATTCTACCTCAGTCTGCTCCTTCTTCCTGACTCGATATATATGCATACTACTGCAATGAAATTTTCTTTGGGGACCCTATGGGGTTTCAATTACTTGTGCTCAATGAGCAAGTTATTTGAATGGATCACCTTTTCGAGTCATAAAACTTTCTTCTAGTAGGGAAGCTTTGTGAGTGGTTAGAATTTTTCTGTGGAGTGAAATTTGATTTCCTTTTTTATAGTTTGCCATAAGCAACCTTTCGGTGGAGCAGTGTTGATATAATGGTGTTGTTTCTCACTCTTTAAATGCTGATCGATCCATCTGAAGTGGGTATGGTACAGTTTTGCTGGTGTAAATTTACTTTTTTTTACATCTACAACTGTTGTTGACGGTTAGCTATTTAGAAGAATCCAAGAAAAGGATATCGTGTCAGAAATTAGCCTGTGGTTATGATTACAGGGAGGGGAGGAAATAGAGGAAGATGACCCAGGCAGGTTGAATGCTTGTAGTAATATATACTAGACTCAGGAAAACTTTCATTGAAGCTAATTTGGGCTGTGCTTTGCTCTATGTTCAGAGACACTGTTTTTAAATGGTGAACTGTGAATGAAAAGTTATTTTGGTACAAATTCCGTGTTGTGGGAAACGGCTCATGCAT
The DNA here is from genome assembly GCA_014182515.1 of Eucalyptus microcorys. Taxonomy (NCBI): domain Eukaryota; kingdom Viridiplantae; phylum Streptophyta; class Magnoliopsida; order Myrtales; family Myrtaceae; genus Eucalyptus; species Eucalyptus microcorys. The sequence continues at coordinate 32,843,776 of CM024572.1, read as the reverse complement.
GGGTGGACCTAAAGAACTATGTATAGATGTGTACTTATACAGACATGGCAGACAAGAGGGTATAAAATCATTTTGATTTAGATGAGAAGTTGGGGGGCCTGAGGCTATTGTCATGGGGGCTTTGTCTAATGGGGAGCTAAGCATCAGTATGAGTCCTTTGTTTCCTTTGGTGTGAAGGATGGTATGTTTTGGTCTTGGTTCTGTAAACGATTATTCCAAAAGCAATTTTTGTGTTCAATTCATATTGTTTTGCAAAATATCACAAGTACCTCAAATTCTCTCAAATTCATTTGGCAAACAAGTGGATATATACCCCAAGTGATGATTAAGTTTTATGAGATTAGTGAGAACACTGCCTTTTACTTTAATGATTGGCTCATTGTCTACAGATATGCTTTATATGCTGAACCAACCGTTTGGGGTTACTTTGAGTGGTACCTGTGACCACTAATTCCATGTTTTGGGATGTCCTTTTAGCAAATTGCCATAAAAATGATCTAGGCTGTAGTTTGTCTGATTTTGCATTTCACATAGGTCATTTCTTTATGATGCCTTGCAATGAGAATTGAGTGGTACCTGTGACCACTAATTCCATGTTTTGGGATGTCCTTTTAGCAAATTGCCATAAAAATGATCTAGGCTGTAGTTTGTCTGATTTTGCATTTCACATAGGTCATTTCTTTATGATGCCCTGCTATGAGAGTGGCACTTTTTTTCTCGAGGACTTGTGGTTCCACATCACTTATGGATGGTACAATGTGTTTTCTTCTGATTTGTCCTTGAGGGATGGTGGGACATGAATTTCGTGTCTTCTGCCTTGAAAGAACATCACCTGAATTTGGGGAAACAGTTTTCTAACCATCTTAAGTTTGGCTATGCTTTATGGAACAAACCATTGGAAGCTTACAATGGGCAAGAAGATGATGGTTCAGGGTTCTACACGAAGAAACAGCATTAAAAATAAGTTGATTGAGGATACTGGTTTTAGTGCATTCTTCTTGGATGGAGTGAAAGATTATCATAGAGGGGATTTTAAGTATGTTCTTAGGCTACTTCGAAAATTTTTCATGCTAGATTATGACACTGTGTGAGTGATCATGTCGCCTAAGGGGGCATTGTTATTGTTAAAACTAGAAGCACTAAAGAAAATTTAGTGTGGCTCTTGTGGAGGGATACTGTACAAAATAGAGGGTGACAGCTGTTTTTTTATTGTATGCTTTCTATGCCCTTTAGGTTTAGTTGGGTTGTTTGGTTGCCTGTTCTGTCAATACAGACATTCACACATATTATGTATATATATGTATTTTAAGAAAATGGCTTTGTAACTTTTGATTGTTTCTTTCTTTTTATCATCATACATTTGTTGTAGTTTATTGGGCTTTGAGTTTGACTTTTTCCCTGTAGAGCATTCTGTAATCCTGCTGATGTGGAAGCATTTACAGAAGAGAAAAAGCAATCTCTTCTTGTCAAACGTCAGGGCAGGGGTGCTGATTTTGTACGAGCAGTCCAGGAGATTATAGATAGTTATGAGAAGCTAAAGAAGCAGGAAGAAGACAATGATTTAAAAACTGAAAATGAGCTTGGTGTGACAAATCGAGGGAATACGGTGGAGTCATCACCGGACTTGCAATTGAAGGATCTGATGGGAGCTGCCGCAGGAACTACCAATTCTCAATCAAAATGTTCAAATGAAAAGGTGAAAGTAGAAAATGAGCAGAATCCGTCTGGTAAGGATGACATAGGTGCAGAAGTAGATAATTTGAATGATACACGAGCATCAGAGGACCAGACTGATGATGGGGCAGTCACTGAAACTCGTCCTCTTTCAACTTATACTTTGAGAAGGAAATCAGGGAGGTCACGCTTGGAGAGTTCTATTGCACAGGGAAGAGCACCTTCAGCTAGAAGGTCTAGAAGTTCTGCAAGGTTGGAATCCTCTAAGCATGATAATTCTGTGCCATTTGAAGAAGGTGAAAAGATTGCTGGGGTTCTGTTGTCAGCTACAGTCCATGAAGGTTCTGTGAGAAAGAGTAGACGAAAAAGGAGAAATCTAGATGTTACTAGAGGTAGCGATATGGATTCTCCTCCTTGTGCTCCAAATGGAAGCATAGATGACAATGATTCTGAAATACTGAGTATGGACTCAGATTCTAATAGTAATGAAGGCAGTGCTGTTGATTCTAGTAATAGACCTTTGCACTCTGAGACTCTGGTTGAATCTGTGGAGGGAGATTTTGAATTGAACAAAGGGCTTGACCTCAAGATAAAGGCTGTTGTGGTCAGAAGAAAAAGAAAACCAAACAGGAAGCGAGCAATCAACGATGGTATTGAACCCACTTTAAATGACACGGAACCTTCACATGTTGCAAGTAAGGGCAGTGGTCAAAATTCAGAAAGTGCTCCTGATTGTGATTTTCCAAGGGAAGATGGAGATGAGCACTTGCCCTTATTGAAACGAGCTAGGGTGCGCATGGGCAAATTATCAACTGCAGAAGCTGTCATCAGTACCTCTTCTCCTTCAGAGGAGAAAGTCTCAGCAGTAGGTACTATGAATCCACCAGTGCAGAGCAGCTCATCTTTAGATTGTGATGACGTTGATCAACCAATGACAAAAGAAGCTTCAGATGATGTTTCACCGTCATACAATTGTATGCAATCTCTGGAATTGAGACATCAACCCTGGAAAGAAAAGACGAATCAGTCAAATGTTGGTTCGACAGATGTTGAAGCTGCTTTACCCCCTTCTAAGCGCCTTCACCGAGCTCTTGAAGCTATGTCAGCCAATGTTGCTCAAGAATGTCCATCTTCTGATGGTGTGTTATTAGCCACACAAAGTTGTTCATCTGATCGGAGTTCTCCTCATTTAGCAACTGAAAGCAAAGTTAGCAATGATTCTAGAGTGCCTCCTTTGGACTCTTTTGGCAACCATGCTCCTAAGGATCATGTTCCTTCATTTTCCATTACTTTAAGCCCCAAAGGTGAAGAAGAAACTGCAAAGCTTAGTCAAGAATTGGACAGTTTCCGGCAACATATTGAAATTCAAAAGCAGGAGGAAGTTGTCGCTAGTGATGGAAACTGTCTTGATGGAAGTGATGCTAGCATTTCACCTTTGGCTAGTCTGGTTGCTGCATCTGCAAAGCAAATTCAATCCGTGGGGCACTTACCCCCTCGGGCTGAGGTGAGTGCAGTTACACTTGGATCAGATGTTGTCTTGTTAGAACAACCATTGCGTAGAGAAGATGAAGAGAATATTGCCAAGTTTGATTCACTGAGAGCTAGAGCCAACAGTTGTGACAAGCTGTTCAGCATCTCAGGTAGTTCTGGTAGTCTAGATCAGGTCATAGAGATTGAAAAAACTGCTGAAGTCTTGCCTAGTCATCAGGCTGAAGAGCCGCAGCAGAGCTCAGAAGACTTTGGTTGCAAGAATTTGGAGCATATGAAGTCTGAAGATGGTGATACCTGTCATGTTAATGGCATGTAAGTTCTGTATCTTCGTTTTCTGTCTTTTTTTGAAAGGTAGAGAAGGGAAAGAAGCTTTTTTCTCTTATATCATATAATGGTGATATTTTACATGTTGAGACAAACCTTACTGAAGTCATTGGAAAGCTTGAGATGTGGCGAAAAAAGCAAATCAACTTATTGAATTTTGTGCATGAACTTAGATGATTTAAGTAAGCCTTTCATAGGATGCTCTTGTCTGTCACTGGTATTTTTTGTCATAGTTATGAAATCTTTTAGAGAGGTAAACCTATTACTGATCATTAGTGTAGTGGAACGATCTCCAGGGGTTCTTCCCTGCTGGGCCTGCCAAGAGGGTGCTTTTTTAGTTTCTTATTTTGGGAGAAGAGCAGAGGTGAAAATGGAAAGAAGAGAAAGAAAAAGAAAGAGAAGGGTTGTGTGTGTGTGTGTGGGGGGGGGGTGTTCTGCCGGTAATGGCGTATGTGCTCAGGTTTTAGTGCGTGCATTTTTCTTTTGTCCAATCTGTAAGGCTCGCTCTCTTATCTGATCATGCATGTCCTCGTCTCTTCTGCAACTTTAACTCTATTTTTCAATATACTAATTTTTATGGTGTTCATGGGTGCAATGCTCACCTGCATGCATTTTGTTCATGAGAATGCATGTGTTTAGTTCCTCATTACTGTCTTCTATAATCTGCTGGACTCAATATCTCTTTTGGTGTATTTGAATTGCTGTTGCTTGATCTATTAGGTATATTGCATCTGAAGGCCAACATAAACAAGCCCTCAAGGACAAAAATAATGTCTTTCTTCCTAATGATCACTTATCTGACAAAGAGAACTCAATTGCCTTCTCAAGCGCGTCTTCGACTGATAAACCTCATACTCCCCAGCGAGCATCTCCACCAAGTTCCGCATTGTGCAATATGTCCACCTCAGATAGCAGTAAATTGACCCAAAGTAATGGAAGTGCAAGCCCTGTGGTCAGTTTGCCCCACAAAAAAGCTTTGCATGGTTTAGCTGATTGTGAAGGCAAACTTGAGTCCATGAGTCAACAACCAAGATCTGTGGGTAAGGGGAGTTCTTCAGATGCTCACGCTCTGCTGTCATCTTTTGAGGCTGTGTTGCGGATCTTAACAAGAACGAAGGAGAGCATCGGCCGAGCAACACGTGTAGCTATTGACTGTGCAAAGTATGGTGCCACTGCTAAGGTGAGTTCTGATATTGATCAAAATTTCTTGGTTATCCATGTAAGCCTTTTTTAAAGGATTTTTCCTTCCTGCAAGTGTTGTAAAACTTATCATTCTAATATATCAGGTTTGTCGACCTTGATCACCATCATACTACTATAATGTAACAATATTCATGGTTGAGCTTTAGTTTTTATGAGTTTGAACTCTTTATCTTTCTGAGCTCATTTTGTGCAGACAAGGATAAAAATGAGTAAGGGTCAAACTTAGGATAAGATTTCTATGCTGCAATTTTTTTCTCGAGTTGTTTTATCAAGGCCTCGTGTTCCTTTCCTGGTGGGTATTGTGGGTTGGCTTTGAATGATCTTCAAGAGAGTTAGAAAGAAGAAAATGAACAGACCATTTTGTCTTTGTCTTCCCTTAAATATTATTTCTAGAATCCACTTTGGTGAAAATTTACAAGATATCTTCTGGCCTTTTGTTGTTGCGGATGTTTAGGTTTGGGGATTATTTCAAGAAATTTCACACAGTGCTGTCATTTTAGAGTACTACTGATACAAATTGTCATTGTGATGATAAGGAAATAACTCCCTTCGTTTTGTGTAGCATATAATGCACAGTGAATTGTCTAGTTGGGGCACTTTTATTATGGTTTTCAAACTTTACAAAAGTATTAATTTATTTACCTATTTTGATATAATTTGACAAAACTTTTGTTTGTCATGATACATATGTAGAGTTTTGTCTTAAGAGTGAAAGTATGATGAAATGATGAATTTTAGTTATTTTTAAAATTTTGGCTTACGAAAATCTTACTTGACTTCTTTGTTAGGTGGTCGAAGTGCTAGCTCGGAACTTAGAGAGTGAATTGAGCTTACACCGAAGAGTGGACTTGTTTTTTCTGGTTGATTCTATAATGCAGTGCTCCCGAGGTTTGAAAGGTAATAACCTTCTCTGCTGCCTATGTTTGTCTCTATTCTTCTACAGTTCATGCTTGAAAAATTCACTCTGCGTCTTTGTGAAATAAACGTGGTGAAAATTGGGTTGATTTGAATTTCCTAGGTGAGGCTGGTGGTGCATATCCATCAGCTATCCAGGCAGTATTGCCACGATTGCTGGCAGCTGCAGCCCCCCCTGGAAGTACTTCACATGAAAACCGAAGGCAGTGTCTTAAGGTACAGGATTCTTTCTTTCCTTGACTTCTTTCCCCTTTTGATGAATCAATGCTTGTGATTTTCCTTCTTTTTTGGTCTAATGGCTGGGGGCCTGGGGCAGATGGCAGGGGGTGTCTCTCTTGTTCCTTGGCCCTGGCAACCCCTGCTTAAGATGGGATCTAATGGCTGGTTTGTTTGTCTAGCTGTTTTCTTTATCATGTTCTACCTATGGTTTTTGTGCATTCTAGGTTTTGAGACTTTGGCTAGAAAGAAAGATCCTGCCAGAATCTATCCTACGTCATCACATGAGAGAGCTTGATATGATGAGTGGTTCATCTTCAGCTGGTGCCTATTCTCGTCGCTCTTCAAGAACAGAAAGATCTTTTGATGATCCTATTAGAGAAATGGAGGGGATGCTTGTGGATGAATATGGCAGGTTCGTACCATTTTACTTGGGTGCATTCTGGTTTTTCCATCATCTTTGGTTGAAAATTAACAATATCACTTTACTGTCTCAGCAATTCAAGTTTTCAGCTTCCTGGATTCTGCATGCCTCGAATGCGGAAAGACGAAGATGAAGGAAGTGATTCTGATGAGAGTTTTGAAGCTGTCACCCCTGAGCACACTTCTGAAGCTCCTGAGCAGGAGATGGCTTCTACTATAGCAAAGCATAGACATATTCTGCAGGATGTTGATGTTGAACTCGAGATGGAAGATGTGGCTCCTTCTGAAGTTGAGATGAACTTGACAAATGGTATCGTGGGTTCAGCACAGAATCCACAGGATATTGAGCAACATCTTCCACCTGCCTTTGCTCCTCGAGACGTGCTCCCAGCATCTCCACCTTTGCCTTCATCGTCCCCTATTCAGCTTCCACCACCACCACCTCCTCCACTTCCACCACCGCCCCCACCACCATCTCATCCACCATTCCACTCTGGCTCCACAATTTCAGATTGCCTCACTGGTGGGGCCAATCATCATGTTAATGCAAATGCACATGTGAGTCTATACCACTATATACACTTTATTTTGCTTGGTTGCTTAGAGAACTGATAGGGTGTATCCTTAATCTGCTTATGCTTATATATCTTTGGATAAAAGGTAATGCTTTAAAAGTATTCTTCCTGTTGGTTTTTGGGCATCTTGGCAGAATCTTCAGGATAATATGGGACCATCAGTTTGTCACCAGCCTGGCCCACCAAGAGTTGACCCTAGAGTGTCCACTGGAGTCCATCTTCATGCTCCGGAGTGCAGAGACAGACAGAAGCATATGCATATATCTGATTCTGCAAGCTCTTATGGGAGGAGATCTGTGAGTAACAATAGCCACGATGCGGACGATGTTGCGTGGAATCATAAACCTTATCCTATGAGGCCCCCTCATGCTGTCCCACCAAATCAGTTCTCTTATGTCCATTCTGACCAGCGGGCCAGGTCTCGCAGGGAGGCTCCCCCGCCTTCCCATAGCAGGTTCCACTTTGCACATAATAGGGGCAGTGGGAATCACTACAATAATCATGAGAGAATGAAACCACCCCCATATGAGACCAGAGAGAACTGGAGATTTTCAGCACCTTTTTCTGGTTAGATTTCTCCCAGCATTGAAATCAGTCTTATAAAATTTATGTATTCCTTTTTGTTTCGCTCTGTCTTAGTACAAATGTTTCTTTTTGCTCTAGGGCCACGATATCATGAGAAAGGAAAAAGCTATGGACCTGATCAGTATGACTACCCGCCATGTGAGCCAACAAGGTTCCCAAACCATGGATGGGATTGTCCTCCTCGGCCAATGAATCATAGAAATCATGTGCCATTTAGACCACCACCTTATGAAGGTGACTTAGTTTCAGACTTCTTTTTATTTTAAGTCTGTTCCTTGGATTATGTATCAGCATTTCTCTGGTGGTTATGAGGACTGTATGTGACATTCTGATCGGATTTTCCAGCTCCCAGCTTTTGGCGGCCTAGATGATTAGATGGTGGTTAAGAAGACAAATTGCAGGTATTTCTCATACTAACCCTGGTTTTGGGGGTCCATTCTTCTTTCTATCAGTGTGGTTTATAATAATTATTTGCCATCACTGATACAGGTACAACCCCCTTTCGATCAGGGTTTAAAAGGTCTGATCTTGGTTGTTGTCCAAGACCACACAAAGCAGGTATTTCCTGACAGGAGTTTGCAAAGGGTTGGGTATAGAACGGCATGCTTCTCGTGCCAAACTGTATATAGCTATAATTGTTATCATGTCCTTTGGAAGAAGGCAGCGAGCGACAACTCACTGTCACATGTGAGGTTGGGGGTGGAGGGTGAGAGAGGTGAGGGCTGTAACTAACTCTTCTTAGGTTGAAATGTACAAAAATTTTGTACCCTTTCAACTTTAATTGCAGGATAAAAAATCAATTGTTTCCTGGAGCGCCTGTTGCCCCGGGCATCATTCCATAAACTTTCTCCGTCATTCCACATAGATGCAATTGAGATGGTCTTCTTCTTGGTTTGTAGTTAGTTTATCAAAAGGAGTGAGCTCGCCCTATTTTTGTGTATGCCTTGGGTGCAAACCGACGGATGGAATCCTTGGCACATCCGACGAGTTGGCTGATTCATTGCTTTCTTTTGTTGGCGTGTGCCCTCTTCACTGGTTTCTCATGCTACTAGGTTCTAGTGAAGCGAGAGAGGGCTTCTGTTTGCCACTGAAGTTGTACGTACAACTGTTCCTTTCTGTTGTATCTTTATCTGCCACTGGCGATGGACCTGCTGGTTGCAAGGTCTTTCCCTACTTGGGATTCGTGGACCATGCAATAAGACAATACGAAGAAGTAGGTACACCAAACATATAGGATAGGCGAAGCAGACCAATATCTGTTCAAATTAATCAGATGAAGATGTTTTGTGGTTGCATGATCTGGATTTCCGTATTACAACGTGCAGTCACGAATTACTTATATCAGGCTGTCTGTTATTAAGAATTATGTACAGAAAAAGATGGGGCTTGGGGTGGCTTGCGAGATACTATAATGTTAGTGGGACGGGTTTCAGATCAGACAGAGATCTGTTGACATCCGCCGTCCTAATTCTCTCTCCTTACATAGGCAATTTAAGTGTAGAAAGGACCATACTGATGCGTCGCATTAGTGTTCTGGAGATTTTCCTTTTTTCGCTTTCCCGAAGGGCCCGAGGACGTGATAAATTCAACGCGGTAGTTGACATAGATCCGAATGACAAGTGAACTCAATCCGCCGTTCCAACGGCTAAAAGACAACTGAAGCATCATTAAATGCGAGGCTTGTTCTTGTTGTCGTTCAATGAGACCCAGCTGGGATGACAGCGAAAGCCGAGAGATCACCATCTCGCGCGATCTCGCGTTGAAATAAACGACGGAAAGAGGAGAAAGACTTTGCTCTGATCCGTTGCAGGGCCTGCTCTGTCATATTAATCTAGAGAGAGAAACGGTTTGAGCTAGTGGCGGTTTTGTGTTCGACAACATAATCACTATGGTGTATACGTAGAAATCGATCTTTTCTCCTCCAAAGACTGAAATTCTAAAGCGCATGTCATCCAGGCCAACATGCCTCTGTATGAATCCACCATCACGGACTGGTCAAAAGTATCCTGCTCCAACATTTGTTTTCATAGGACTTTCAAGATATTCATTTATATGGTCAAAGCAAAAAAATTCATATAGTTTCAATAAAGCGAATGTCGTAGGAACACACGAAATCGTAACGAATGAAATTATTGAAAAAAACGCAAGAAAAAGGGGGGGAATAGATGGAGCCCAAGTCACGTACCAAACACCTCATGAGATCTTCGTTTTGACTTGGCCAACCCAGTCTTCTCGACTTGTTCTTGTCCGGAATCCTTTTTTAGGGATGGATGACTGGATAAAAACAACATATGGAAAGAAAACAGCTGCAAAAAAATAAAGAAAATGCAGTGGACCCCACGCGGGGTTCCTCCGATTGGAGGAGCTTGCCAGTGTGATAAGGCAATTGGCCAACTCAGAGTCTTCTCGACGTGTTCTCCTCTGTAATCGTTCCCTTACTCTTTCTCCTCTTTCTCCTCTGTTTGAACCCCCCAGAGGAGAACCATTGCACACGCACCTCGAAGGAACTCTTGCTTCACCAAAAGAAGAGGGCAGACCCCCATTTTCCAGCTTCTTCAAGAAGTAAAAAGATGGGCGCTTCGCAGTCGGTCCCCGAGAAATCAATCCACGAGTTCACCGTCAAGGTAAAATACCAGAAACTAACCTTTCTCTGCACTTGCGGTGATGGTGAAGATGACAGACTAATGAGGTTTATGGGTTATGGTGGGAGCAGGACAGTAGAGGGAAGGACTTTGACTTGAGTGCGTACAAAGGGAAGGTCCTCCTCGTTGTTAACGTTGCCTCCAAATGGTATGTCTCTCGCCAATCCCCTGTTTCAGACCTCGGTCATGGGTTTTTCCTTCGGATTTTTTTTTTTTTGTGTTCTTGTGGAATGAATTTGTTTTTGTTGTTGTTGATTGGTTTGGAAACAGTGGATTCACGAACTCCAACTATACACAGCTCACTGAACTTTATAACAAATACAAAGACCAAGGTTGGTTGTTTTTTCCCCCCCTTATTTTCCTGTTCTTTTCCTTTTAAGCTTTTGGGTCTACTCCGTTTCGCAAATTTTTATAGGTTCGATGATAATTTTTTTGGTGATGTGCTGATGTCTGGGATTTTGCGTGCAAACAGTTACTTTGCTGATGAATTGAGGTGTATCGGATGGAGGAAGTTTTAGAAACTGGCATCATCAATTGGTTAATTCTATGCTTTTTGTTTGTTAATGCTGAGGATTTTATCTAAATTTTTTTGAAACTTCATGGCTAGATAAAATTCTTTGATTTCTTGAGTTCCTTAATGAATTTCGAGGGAGTCATCGCGTAATTTTAGGGGCCAAAGTTGTTGCGTTGTGGATTTGCTGCAAATGAAAAGTTGAGTTCTTGTTATATCCCTTGCTTATCATAGAATTACTTAGAGTACTTGGGTGTTGTTGGGTGCCTCAGGTCTTGAGATCTTGGCTTTTCCATGCAACCAATTTTTGAAACAAGAGCCTGGAACAAGTCAGGATGCACAAGAATTTGCATGTACAAGATTCAAAGCTGAATACCCGATCTTCCACAAGGTAAGAATTGCTGCTCTGCAATCTTACACTTTTAGTAGCTTTGAGTTGCGAGTGACGTGGACAACTGTTTCTATATTGTGTCACAATATGACTTTGGCAAAAAATAGTTAACCTTGCAAACTTATGATTGCCTGCCAGTTCATCCTGTACAGATGCATGAGTAAAATCTTATGTGCTGCTGCTACTACGATGTGGATTTTCTTGTTTGTATATGTTTGCCAAAGTTTACCGTTGGCCTGAGGAAAATTGATTTTTATTTAACTTGGTCTCCTTTGCGTTTAAATGCAACTAACTGCAATCTTTTTATAGGTATGCTCTTAGTTATATCTTTATAGTAAATACTATGACAACCCTGAACCATAAGCATTCAAATCATGGTCCCTGACTTGGGTAACTTTTTCAGGAGTTTGTTGGCTGGTCCTTGACTCAAATTAATTGAAAGCTAGACGAATTTAATGACACTTGCTTAACACAGCAAAGATTGCTTCTTTGAATGTGAGCTGATGGTAGAGACAACATATATTGTATTGATGATACTTGCTCTCTTGAAATCTATTATGGTAGGTAAACACGTCAGGTTTGGGTTGGAATATTTATCGGTGATAGGTTAGGGCAAAAGTTGAAAGGAGTTACAAACTTCAATCCATCAGATGTAAGGTATCAAAAGTTTGGTGTCCTACTCAAATGTGACCCCGAAATATTGTCTCTGGGGTAACATGTCCGTCCTATGAAATGTTAGCTTTGTTGGGAAAAACCTCAATTGATAGCTATTGTTATGTCCATCAATTCTAGATTTGCCTTTTTTTTTTTTTTTTGTCCTTCTGGTTTTCAGATTGGCATCACTTGACTGCTATAGAATTTTCCTTCTTATTTTGCTCTATTTGTGATTATACTTGTTGACAATCTCTCTCACGTGCACCTATTATATATGTGATCTGTTAATAGGTATGTAGCTTTGATAGTGCTGAATCATCTAGTTGCCTGAAAACAGTTACTGCATCCAATTAGCCAATGTGTTAAGTTGTTGCTTGATTCTAGGTACGAGTCAATGGACCAGACACAGCACCAGTCTATAAGTTCCTCAAAGCAAGTAAGTCAGGATTTTTGGGTTCAGGAATAAAATGGAACTTCACGAAGTTCCTCGTTGATAAGGAGGGGCATGTCATCAGTCGCTATGGCCCAACCACCTCTCCTTTAGCCATTGAGGTACTCTTTCTTTCTCTCTTCACATAGATTCCCAGTTAGCAGATCGTCTGCACACGTGTTTTTAGATCATTTTTCCTGGAAGAGAATTTATCACAGCCCCATGACAAATAATACACGTAACGCAGGCGGAGATAAAGAAGGCACTGGGGGAGGCATGATGTACCTTGCATTACACGATTGACCTGTTGGACATGTAAAGAGGCAATGTAAAAGTCAAGGCTGCTGCTTTTTCAGTTTGTTTATATTTGTACATGTGTTTTCAAGTTTTTGTGGCATTATGCATGCATTTTGTGGCCATCTTTTCTGGTGTCAAAATAATGGTTAGGATGCTGTTTGATTGTCGACTGTATGACTTGTATTTTGTCATCACCATGCTCCAGACACTAGAATTGTCTGCCTCGTTCACCAGTTCAGATATGATGAGGTGGGTTATGGGAATTGCTGACTCTCTCATGCTGTTTGGTCTCGAGGGAAAACTAATAAATATTGTTGGGACGGAGAGGAATGAAGAGGCACAATTTAGTTATGCTGATGCTTGGATTGAGTTCCGAAGGAGTTGCAATCACATTTGACCTTTCCTTTTTCTTTTCTTTTTTTTTAATATGAAAAATTGAAGTGCACTAGCCACCCAAGAATTAACCCGACATGAATGGCCAAACTATGCCCTCCCAAAGGTCCTAGAGTGATAGATGAGGGTTAAATATCTCATGTAATTCACACATCTATTCTTTCGACAGAGAAAAGTTTGCTGTGTAAATTCTGTTATGACATACAAACGGGTTGAAAATCTCAGCTTGACGTGAGCATCAGTCTTCGTAAGTTGCTAATCTGATCATTTGGCATAAAAAATTCAATTGGATTTAATCCAATTTTGACATTCCCATTTCTATACAAGAAAAAAAGGGAAAACATAGACCCATGAATTCTGAAATTCGCATACTCCCTTTTTATCACTCAATCTTTTGCTCATGAAAGATTCGGCAAACAAGCTTCATGAAGCGAAGTTAAAAAAAGTAAATGTGACTGCAAACTCTTCAATGATTGTACTAATACTTTCTGTACAGAGAAAGTTTAGAGAAAGTTTGACAAACCATTACCTTAAGCCACAAAAAAGGCAGAACATTGACCTTCGGCTGAAACTACAGGAGCCATATCATATGCACCACAACACGACGAGTGGTATAAATCATATCTTCCATACACATTACATATCATATTTACAAGTCGGGTTTACGATTCTCAGTTACCTTCGAACAATTCCCATCCTTCATCCTCCAGCTCCTTCTGACCAATGTGGGCTTCTTCCTCTTCGATAACTCTCTTTGAAGGCAAGCCAATGTCATCAATTGAGTTCAGAGGTCCTATGTTGTTTGGAATCTTTAGCATTTTGCCTCGTTCAGGTATTGTATCAGTGGAAATACTGCTTATATTTGAGCTGGATGATGAAGATGTAGTGCGACTGATCTTCCTTGAGGAAACGGATTTGCTCAACTGAACGCCCCTATAGAAATTTTCTTTGAGTGACCTCACATCCTGGCAGATGAAATTCATCTCCCCTCTGCAGATGTGTCATTAGAGGAATATAGCAAGAGGTCATTTGATATTTCATACTAAAATGAAATTGCAGGCCATATAATGTTATGCACATGAGACAAGCAATGCATCTTCAAGCATCTGCTTCAATGACTTCCGAAGTCAAAGTTGCTTACAGATCTACAAGACATAATCATAAATGACAAATCTCTCAAGTTGGTACTCTAGTTACTCTAAGTTCGATTGTTAGTGAAACAACATAGAGCATATATCTAACGTGAAAAAAGAGTCCCTACAACTTTGTAAAGATTTCTCTGGGATGAACACAGTCAATCAGCAGCATGGTGCAGATGGGTGGTTTGACTTCAGACTCTTTGTGCTGTTTACGAATCAATCTAGGAGATGAGGGGGAGTGGGGCTGCTAATGAACAAGGAAAAATTAAAGCTTACAAATCAAGCATAACACAATCTTGATTACCCTAACAAAAGAAATTATAGTACGGTCATGTTTCCTTCAACCTAGGTTTGACGAAACTTCCTCCAACCATGTACATGGAGGGCATTCATTAAAAGTTTGGTCACCTGCTTGTCACTCTTACTCACTTAAGATCACTTTCCTTAGTGCTCTATTATATCTTTGGTCAATTTTCTTCTAAAAGGCAAAGTTCAATCACGTTCGACCAAGAGACAGAGAATACATAACAAAAGATGATACAAAGAGACTCAAAGCAGATACTCTTGGTCGCTACATTTTCTTTTGTTCATTTTCTTCCTCTTTCTTCACATTTTCACTCAAGAGCAAGAGTAATAGATAATTATCTTGCGTCATAGATTATTCAAATTCATATCTTGAGTTCACTTCATCTCTTGGTGGTTTTTCACTAAACAAAATAATTGAGGTAATGATATTTTACTTATGAAAAAATGTCCTCAGTGGCTTTTTTTTGTTTTTTTTTTTTTGGTTATACTCGATTGTGATTATGACAAGATATCGCTCAGACTACCATTATGCTACTACTAGGACATGAAGACTTGATGTTTGGGAAATTATTGTGTGTTTGGGTATACATTACATTGGGGATGTTTTGGCCTTTTCAAACTTGGATTACATAGATATAAAAAAATATATATATGTAGATTTCACTGGTATGTAACAGTTTACAAATAAAATATGTATTTGTTTATGATAAATGCAATGAGACTTGCCAATATGTTGTTCACTGAATGCCCAACTTATGGCTACAATGAAGTAGGAGTTTTAAGGGTGAAAGCACCATGACATTGGCGGCAGAAATGATGGGAAACAAGTGCATGGATTAATGTCACCTAGATTGGTTGGAGGAAATTCCCGGAAACATGACCCATAAAAGTAAATGACAGTAACAGAAAAAACTTACTGGAGTGCATCAACAATATGGCCATGATCCAAGAGAAATGCTCGCAGCTGTTCCAAACATATAATAAAATTGCATTTAGTTGAGATATTTCCGTTGCTTTAATGCATACAACTATAATGGTAAAGCTTTTCTGCAAAGACCACCTTGTTGTTCTGTTCTTCCTCTTCCTGTAATAACTTAGACTCATGAAGCACCTTCTCCAGGAGAGCTTGCTGTTCAGCCAAAGCATGTTGAGCAGCGGCTTCTTTTTCAAGCCTTTCCTTCTCGGCAACTTTTTTTACATCCTCTGCTGCAGAAAGTCGAATTTCAAGTTCTTGGTGCATCTGCAGAAACATGGAACTGGCTATTAGAAGGACAAAAGGTAAAAGGGCTAATGTCAGAGTCGAACCTCGCCAAGTAATAACCACACTCTGACACTCCATTACAAATGATACTCATCATCTATTCATCAAAGTCATCCTTTCGCATGGAAGACTGAAAAATAGAGGAGACGTTTGAAAAACTACAAAAAGGGTCAATTCTTGCCTCAGAGAATGACAAACTTAATGATGTGGAAAAACAACGAAAATACATGCTGTGGCTGGGGGAATTTACCCAAGACTTTTCACAACTCAAAAATTCAGTCTTCAGGTTTCACCACCCGAAGAACTTGCAGGAACTGATAATGTGGTGCTTTGATGACCGGACATCAGGAGAAAGAAGTTAACTGCCAAAACTTAATGCTGAGGAAAAAGAACCATGTATGCTGTGGCTAGGGGAAATGCACCCAAGACTTTTTCACAACTCAAAAAGTGAGTCTTTAGATTTCACCAACCAAAGAACTTGCAAGAACAGAGAGCGTGATGCTTTGATGACCAGATAACGGGACAAAGAAGTTAACTAACAAAATTATGTTGTCTAGCTGGAGTAGCGATGAACAAAAAGAAGATATCATAAACTGATCAGAACTCAAGCATACTGCAAATTTCAATAATAATGTGATTGTGCATTTGGTCTTTTCTTGAAAGTACTTGTGTGTCTCTGCCTGGATTGCTTTAAGACGAGGACACAAAAAAAGAACACTCGTTGTCCATCCCATGTGGTAAATGAAATGTCACACAACAGAAGCTTAAACTCTAGCAGTGACAGACTTCATGATTACATTTTGATTGTATCCAAACCATTAAACGTGTCTGCATGACAGCAACATGAAAAAATGGCACAACTTCAAAACAGGCAGCTCAAGGTCAACAGGATTAAACAACAGTGAAAATTGAAGCACCTGAACAATAATTGCAAGAGATTTGTCCCTTTCATCCAACAACCTGAGTAAATGGGATTGAAGCTCCCTTGCTTCAGTCGATAAAATAACTCTCTCTCCATAAACCTCAGCTGCATGCTGCAAATGTGGAAAATAAATTAGCTTTATGTTCACTTTAAAACACTTAAAAGGTTCAACAAGATGTAAATAAGAAACTAACAACCATATCATTTGCTTCCTTTGCATGCACTAACATCTGTTTGAGTTCCTCAATCTTCAAGTAAATATCAATTCCCTCCGAAGAAGCTTCCTCTTTAGCTTGTTTTGCAAATTTCTCTTTTTCTTCAACTTCTTTCATGAGGTTGACGACCAAATCCATCGCTGAGAAAAGGGTAGTCTGCAGCATTGAGCACTGATAAATCATTCTAGCTTGATAATAATAGATAAATAGTGGCATTAGTCCCTAACAAGTATCTAAGGTTTAACCGGATATTACTTTGTATGCTTTAGCATTCTCAATGATCCGTTTGATAAGTTCATGAATTTCGCCAGAGTAGGTGTTTTTCAACTTCAAGGGTGACTCCTCTCCAAAGTAGTGTTTCAAGGCAGCATCATCTTCTTCTGCTTTTTCACCAGTATTGTTACTAACAAGATTGATGGAATCAGCTTCCAAATGATACTTTAGAGCTACTAAAGGATGCTCAAATGCCTGCTCACAACCAGATTGCCCTGTCTTTAGAGAAGTGCTAGTCAAAGTTAATTCTGATCGATGGCTACTTTCACTTTTACTTATGTTACGATCATCCGCCCAAGAGCCACAAGAACCTCTTTGATTAAACTTTGCATCTGCGATTGTTAAGCTAGAGACGTCACTAGATTTAGCTGGTCCAATGTGCAAAGTCTTCCCACGAGTGGCAAGTGGCTGATTAGTTGTCTCTAGCAAAATCACTTCTGCACTTTCAGTCAGGCTGTGTGGTTTTGGCTTAGCAATTAATTGGACATCTGGATCTTGATTAGCCTCAATTACTCTGGTTACTTGCACTTGATCTTTCTCCAATGCGATCAGTTCTTCGGTCTCAAATGCTCGACCTCTCTTGTCATTGCTGCGGGAGGTAGATGCCTCCTGACTGTTTCTTGGATAATTTCCAAGCAGACTGGTATTGCTAGATATAGTATTGCCATTTCTGCTAGCTGCTTTTGATTCTGAAGAAGCTGCATTTGCTTTCTTAGGCATACTTTGGCACCTCGATAAAGAGCTCGGTTGGTCAGATCGAACTTCACATTGGCATGACAGAATAATTAGTCAGACATCTAAGGTATCATTCTATCAAGAATAGCACCATCATTCATGAGAACAGAAGTTATAAACAATGAAAAGAGAACAAGATAAAACACCACTTATTGTGTACATCAGTAAAACTACCTTAAAAATTGAATTAACTATTGGAGGGAAAATCATGTGAAGTACAGAAATGACAATTAAAGATGGTTTGAACACTCCAAATGGAAACGAATCTAGCTATCACCTTCTCCATCAGATAGATTAAGTGATCCCAGGTATTGAAAGGGGGAACTCCGGGGCTTTTCCTGCACTGAAACGTATGGAAGAATTTCTGAAAGAACAACCTCAACAGCAGCATCCGCATCCTTAGAATTTTCAATTGCAACTGCCTTCAACACGCGAGCATCAAGCTGTATCAAATGAGAAATATGTGTTATACTGCAAGAACATAAGGAAGAACTCGAAAGCATCATCGATCAAACTCGAAAGGAAGTCCTTCAAAAACTCTAATACTCTAAAAGTTCAAGGGAGCTGCAGTACCTCCTGAGATCCAAAGGCCACAAAAAACTACACTAGGAGAAACCCTACTTGGCTTTCTTAAACTCTCCATTCTCTACAAACACGAAGTAAATTACTTTTCTGTTCCATCTTAAACTTCACAACGTAATAACAACAGTATGAACAAACACATAACATTAGTTGTTCCCCACTCCCCACTGGCCATAACACTGAAAGAGTATAATCGTAAATGATATGTCTTGACTGGACTGCCAAACACTGATCCTTCCACTAAAAGAGACCAAGTCCTCACCTGTGGAAATAGCTCCTGCAAGCACCGATATACAGTAGAGAAACCCATTATCCCAAAGCTTCAGAACTGCATGATGGCAGAATGTCCAGGAAAATTTATCAAAATCATGGACATACACCGGCAATTCAATCATCAATGATCAATATTCTCATTGCAGCCCGACCAGATAGCAAATAAAAGGACAATCCAATCATCAATCATCAATTTTCTCGTTGCAGCCCGCAAGTGGTGAACAAAAGAACTCGGCTTTTTTCTCTTATGATTCAAAAGGGTGGGGAAGGACGGCACAGGCTTAGCAAAACAAACCCGTTGATGTGACACCCACAGAGGGATGTTCGGTTTGATGGGTCGTCAGGGCATGAGCCTCCTGAGACCGATACACAGATTAATCAACAAAAAACGATGGAAAGTAGCAACGCTGAGGTCGAGAATAAAGTGGTTCTACCCCCTCAACAATAATTCATGGCCATGCCACAGAAACAGTTAATGGGAAAAAAAACAAGTGCAAAATTATTTTGAAAAAAAAAAGGTTGCAGCTTTACAATCTCAAAATGGAAGTGATCGCAGCAACCCAGTCGAGCGGCGGTGCCAGCGAGGAGCGACAGAGGAGACGCGACCGCTCTTCGAATTCGCATTCCTCGAAACATCAAACGAAAGACAAAGAACGATGATGACACGACATCCCACGAACGATTACAGATAAGACTGCTGAACCGAACTGATGCTCGGATTCGTCACCATAGAAAGCGGGGGGAACAAAACGAAGAGTGTAACAACACGCGAAAGCTCTTACCTTTTCCGTTGAATTTCGCTTTTGCTTTTCTCCGACTTCCTTTGGGGTAAGAGTAAAGAAACAACTTGGTGAGGAAGGCAAGGAGGGAGTTTATACAGTTTCTCTTTTTGTGGTGTGATGCTTGACATCAATCATTTCAAACAGTATTGTGCTGCAAATTTTGGATGTTTGGGCATCTGGCGTAAACAGCCCGAATCGAGCCGATACGTGGACAATTTGATCTCGGCTTAACTCTTATGTTGGTATTCAAAATTCAACTTGAACTTCGTTGCGCTGGAGCTCGACTTGACTGAAAAGTCTAGATTTTTAAGCTCAGACTTCATGATCAGTTTACGAATGAATTTGAGTTTGAGTTTGAGTATAATATAACTTGCCTACTATATAATTTGAAAGATTGATTTTAATTAATGTATTTATTTTTACTAGCAATATAATTGGTCCGATAGTCAAGCTCGAGATTGAATTGACTAGCGTAATTGTCAAATTCGACTCCAACTCAATCTAGTATTGCCTTTCCAGCTCAACTTTATGCGACAATCATCAACTTATAAAAATGAAGTGGAGCATGAGTTCAGTAAACTCCAATGCTGTGCAATTTTAAAGATATTTGTGCCTTTATTTTTATAACCATCATATAATTCTAAAAGGATAAGAGCTTAATTAGATTCACAAACTTGTTGAAATGAGTGTCGACCAACTCAAACTTTAACTTGACAAGATACTCAAGCAGCATGAGTTAGGCTTGAACGGACGGGTGAGTCTCAAAATATTATCCAACAAAGTGTGAATTATTCTAAAGTAGCTTGACTCATTTTCACTTTTAACGGGATTGTACCATTTTCTTTCATTGAGTGAAGTCACGTCATAAAAGTGTCTTTTAAGTATTTGACAAAGTTGCACTCTAATTCCACCGTGGCCTTCTAATTTTTTCATACTTTCAAATACTGGGGTTGGGGAATACTCGACATATCCGAAATTTTTTTCCGTTGGAACATGCATCGGAACATAGCCATAATCGATCAAATTCTCGTGGAATTCACAATGGAGCTCATGAAATCTATGGTCCTATCTTATTCGTTTCATCATTCAGGATTGAACAAGGTCGGAGAAGATTGGTGTCCCAAATTATTAGGTCACTAGCTCGTGGGGGCAATGTTGATGATCTATTATTATTTATAGAGCTTCTTTATTGATCAATCCTTTTCTAATTACGATTCGATCATGAGACTCATTACTACCTTTCATTACTACCTTACCTGCGTAAGATCAATAGGATGCCAGGGACAGGTTGGAAATCACTCGGTCTTACTGTAAAATTGCAAGGACGGAATTGTAAGATAAAAATGAAGCGGGAAAACTTAGGGATGGGCTCCCCAATCGGGGGTTAGTTTCAGAATTCAAAAGGAACAAATCTAAGCAAAGTAATGACATGAATGGTTCTTGCATCGCACGAATAATGTGATATTGCACTTGTATTTAGATAGGAATTTCTCGAAATGCAAATACATTGAGATGCATAATACTACACTATCTACATGATATGTGAATTGCATGCGGAATTTATGTAGCTTGTATACCAAAGCAAGACACACGATAATATGAAGTGCCTTGTAATCGTTCAAGTAGGGGCAAAATTATCAAATGAAGTTATAAATGTATTCTACGAGTATTAATTTAATCTTGAACTTTTCAATTTGACCAATTAAATATTTTGAAAATTTGCCAACTTAGCCATTATTATTTTGGCTGGAAATTGTTGACTTGGATGTCGGTCATCCTACATGATACAATTAGCTCTAACGTTGATAAATTTTGTAATTTCGTAATTTTATTTTAATTTTTTTTTATTTCTTTTCCTTTTCTTTTTATTATGACCAGCAAGAGTAGCAACTCTTGCTCAGGCCATCGCTAGCCAGGAGTGATGGTTGTGACATCCCCACTAGCCACAATGGAAAAAAATAAAGAAAAATCCAAAAAAGAAAAAAGTCATTCATGTTAGCATTGGTTATGTTACATAAAATTACCGGTATTCACATTAGTAATTTTTGACCAAAATTATATCAAAGGACTAGATTGGTAAATTGTCAAAAATTTTAAAACTAAATTGGCCAATTGAAAGGTTCATAATTGAATTGATATTTATGTAATAGGTTTAAGATTTTTTTTTGGTAATTTTCCCTTTAAGCAAGTGATGCATGCTCCTTATGGGCGCGTTCTTCCATCGAGTCAAGCCCTATTAACATAATTAACGACATGGGTGGTTCCGACTTCAGACCAAATGGCTCCCCTGATGGGCTGTTAACACGACCCCACACGCCCAACAAGTTCAGACTCGACGACGGACCTAAATATGTTTCCGATCCACGGCTTGAGCCCACCTAGGCCGGCCCACGATTAGGCTCGCATGCCATGAATTCGTATTAGCCCTGGCCCGTTACGCCCATGCCCGGAATTTCTGTCCTCGAAGAAGTAAAGAAGAGCATTCAATTGGTAGGCACTTGGTAGCGCAACGCATAAAGAAGTTAAAAATGAAATTGGTCATCCAAAGGGGATGACAAAATTCCTAAACCAAGAGTGAACCGATTCTCTCCTTACAGCACAACAACCTTGGTCCTCGCTCTCTTTGGCTATTCTCATTTCATGTCACCCAAGAAACATCCCTAGATTAATGTGAAAATGTGAAACCCGTGAGTTCATGAGCATATAAATCGGAACTTCACATACATACATTTTGGAGTACCCTGAAAACCAAGAAAAGAAAGATGGACTAGACTCTTTTTGTGTTGGCTTGTCGTTTGGTTTGCTTCTAATGAGAGTGGCCATGGGAAGGGCTAGCTTTGCCACATTGATGCTCTGTGCGGCGCTAGCGTCGGCGCTCGTGGGCTATTCGGGCAGCGCCCCCTTGCAACAGCCGACACCGAGCTTGATGCCGTTGCCGCTCCCGTTGCCACCGCCGCAACCCCCCCAACCGCTCTGCGCCTCCCAGTTCGCCCTCGTGAATCATGCCTGCTCTATGATTATGCCGAAACCAGCGCCCCCTCCAGCTCCCCCGTCCCCACCTCTAGCCCCACCTGGCCCACCGCCTCCACCGCCCTGCCCCGACGATGAAAGCCAGCGTGGGCATGGGCACCACCACCAGCCTTGTCAGGAGCATCGACGTGGGCACGGACACCACCACAGGCACCGGCATGGTCGGCACGGAGGCGAGCCTTCCCCGGCAGAGCAAGACTGCTGCAGGTGGCTGAAGGAGGTGGACTCAGAGTGCGTGTGTGACTTGCTGGTCCACCTGCCCTCGTTCTTGACCCGGCCAATTCATGAGTACACCGTAACTGTGGCCGACTTGTGCAACGTCACTTACTCCTGCGGCGGGAGACTCCATCCGTAATTTGAGTGAAAAGCAAATCAGTTTTAATTAATGCGCTTTTGGAGTTGGATTAGTGTCATGCCTTATCGTCGATCTTGTTCTTGACAAAGAGCGTTGGGGGTTTTCTCTTTTGATATTGCGCATCACTAGTGTAATGACCTCTAATATTAAAAATGGCTAATCGAACTATACTCTGGTTGCTATTGGATTTAAAGGTTGTCTTTGCCGAATTATCCATAATTGTTTAACAATGATCTTTTTTTTCCCTCGGGGGCTATTCAATATTCGTACAAGACTCTTTTTTATATGTGTGTATTCATATGAAATAACACACAAAATGGAGGAGACACTCAGAAATTTGAAGTGCTGATTCATACTTCAGGCCTTTAATTCACTTTTTAATCACAAGAAACTCAATCGGTTTATATCCAATCGCAATATAACCCAATAATGAGGTTATCCAGTCAAACTTGATCAAAAGAGTGATTTTGCTAATTATGCGATCAGTTGATTAATTATTCTGAAAATAACGTGTGTATTTAGATCTCTATTCATCACATTTAAATCTTGAAAATGTAAAATCTTGCCACCCATTCAATATTACGGCAAGTCTTATAACTAGGGTGGGTACCAAAGCACGTAGTTGGTTATGAGACTTACCGTAAGGTAGCCTGTTTAGTAATGGGTATTTCACCCACCCTCACTCATATCAAGTGTAGGAGGTTACTATATCTGCCTACAAGGCGATGGCTGGGGATGAAATCCTAACGTGATATCTATCTTCACCATCATAAGGCTCCCAAATTCTCCTCTCCCTCTTTCTCTTCCTAGGGAGGAGGAAATACGGGGATGACATTGCGAGATCTCTTACCCCAGGACGATCTCCTATCTATTTCTTCCTTTGAGCCTTTTAATGACCCTCTCAGGTCCATATCCCATCGAACCAGATCAATAGAGTAATTTTACTAATTATGTCTTCGGTTGATTAATTATTTGGAAAATATCATGCGTGTTTCGATATCTTTTTATCACATTTAAATCTTGAAAATGTAAAACCTCACCACTTATTCAATATTATAGAGTCGTTGAAAATGGAAACTTGTGACATATCGGTATGATGTCATGATCTAATGAATTTCTATGGATTCCATAGCCTAGTCACAATGGGCTATGATGTCTTATTTTTCTAAGTTTAGTACCTAAGCTCGAGTTCGCTAAGTGTGCTACCCAAATGCGATTTTTTGTTAAAGTGAAGATGAAAGAGGGCAGAGGTGTACCACCGGCCTTGGTGGCTCCGCTGGATAAGAAACCCCAACCTTGGGGGAAAGGTCGGGGGGTCAAACCCCAGTGGAAGCATCGGCGTCTTAAGCGTGACATCGGGGTGGTGGGTCCTCCGCTAGCGTCACTTCAGGGTTTACTTGGCGGCTATGTACGGCTGTAAGGCTACGAATGGCTGACAAGGTTCCCTAGGTATCAAAAAAAAAAAAAAAAAAAAAAAAAAAAGAGGGCAGAGGTGTAAGATGACTTATCGACAGACAAATGATATATACTTTATTGACTTTTTTTTTTTTTTTCTAGAAATAGAGTTAGTAAATTGTGGAAGCATAGATTAATCAAATGAAATTACACTTAGTTATCGGGCGGGCTCGACCCAAGCCTATCTTGGCACAAACTTCAAGAGGCCTTGGAGACCTCACACCCCAGCCCGAACTAAGTCTGGCTAAAGTGCCTAAGCTCGACCGGTAAGAAAGCATTGGCTGGTGTGGCTCGCCCACATGGGCAATACTTTTATATCTAATTTCTTTATTTGACAAAAGGTTTAATGAATAACGGAAAATGAATATAAAATGTACTCACAAAAAACAAATGTAGCACTGCAGAATTGATAAATAATAATTGACTTAAAGGCTCCGTTTGTCTTGTGAAAAATGACTGATTCTAAAATGAATTTAGTATGATTTTATTTTATTTTATTGAAATCAAATAAAATAAATTAATGAGAAGCAAATGCAAAAATATAAATTTGAAAAAAAAAATAATTAATTTAAAGGCTTCGTTTGTCTCACGAAAATTAACCGATTCTAAAAATATTTTCCTAAAAAGTCTCACAACTAAAAAACTACTAATGCAATGAAGCAAATGCAAAAATATAAATTTGAAAAAAAAAATATTTTTAAAGGCCTTTGTCTCACGAAAATTAACCGATTCTAAAAATATTTTCCTAAAAAAGATTTGTGATGACCCCAACACGTCACAACTACTATAAAACTACTAATGCAATTATCCTTTTTGTTTCGCTTTTTCTTATGCATGCAGAAGTGTAAGGGGACTAAAGTAATTCTAGGATTCACGCGGCTTCTATGAATGGGACAACTATACATATAGAGCGGCTTATATGAATGACACATCCCAACCCCTCGTGGGAGATATCATTATATATCGTAAAGCTATTAGATCTAGAAGGAATAGTTACTATCGGGGCCATGGTCAATCTTTTCTTGAGCTCCTAAAAGCTCCACTCATATTTATCACTCCATTCAAACTTTACGTTCTTCCTAGTCAATTGGGTCAATGGGCCTACGAGTTGTGAGAACTCTTCTATAAACCTCCTATAATACCTTGCAAGTCCCAAGAAATTAGGGGTGAGCGGTTCCCAGTTTTGGTTCGGTTCCTTTTGGAACCTGGAACCTACCATCGGGTACAGGTTCCTCAATTTTTGGAATCTGGAACCTACCTGTCAGAACCAAGAACCTGGAACCTACCCTGTCACAGATTCCAGGGTTGGTTTTTTTTTTTAGTTTAAAATAATGGAAATGAATGTAGCAATAATAAACAAACTTCTCATTCATCAAAGAGAATATAACACGAACACAATCTATAATACTCATAAGTGTTTAATATTCTAGAATGTGAACTATTTCTCTTTTGCAAAGTCCAGCGGTTCACTTCACAAAGGTATTATATTAAAACACTGAAAAGATCAGCACTTCCTATATTATGAGCTACAATGGATTACCTCAAAACCATCATACCAAGATGCTCCATTCGTAATTCCTCCTTCAAATTCTTTACTCAATGACATGTTATAGTGAGAGCGACTGTATATACTTGCCATGAATCGAAAGGCTTTATCATTAGGGATGGCAAAGTAATGTTTCCTGCAATTTTGGATTGCCAATAGTTATTAAGAATATAGGATATGAAAGCAAAAGTATAATTATTGCAGTAATTTATGAAAAGTTATAAACAACAAATCAAGTAGGCCAATAAAAGATCACATGTAAACTTCGATTAATGTGCATCACCTTTCTATATTCTGCTGTCCCTCTAAAACTAAATGATTTCAACTTTTTTGTCAAAAGAAACTACCTCCTCCCAGTGCTGAAAGGCAAAAATAACCAAGTTGTAGGCATCCACCTGGAAAGAAGAAACACCAACATTAACTCAAAAAAGCAATTAAAAAAGGATAACGGGTACATCGAACAAATCCAAGGTGAAAATGAGGGTTTGCCTTCTCAGCTTCAAAGAGCTTTTCAATAGGAACATGCTGACAATCTGAAAGTAATCCCATCACTTGTCCCACAAGATTGAAAACGACACCAATTTTCAGTTGAGAGGTAGGAGGGCAATATAGATACACCCTTTTATCAATCACACACATATGCGTATGCTCTAGGGTAACTTTCCACATCTTAGCAGACATACCAGTGTCAAGAATCTAGACATACATAATCAAAACCAATAAGAAGTTTCCAGAGAGGAAATGAGATGCTTGATTAACTATAATTATTATGCCCACATATGTCAATATATATGCACTAAAGCTTAAATCGTCACATTTGCCAACTAGAGAACAACATGCAGGAGAGATCAATTAATTACAAATCTGAGCCTTGAAGAGTTGATGTGTAGTAGTGTCAGAAAATCCTTCACAGTGTGGATGTTTTCCCGACTAAGGCGTTTGTGGAAAGCTCTTTCTTTCCCAATCTTTTCCAATCTCCATACTTCATCAAGCAAGGAGGGAGGGTGGTGTGGTGCTTCTTGTACACTGCAAGCAGAACCAGACACGAAAAGATTTCCTTTCAATATTAAAAGTTGCATGACACAAAACCAGAAGAAAACATGCGTAGAAGCGGTAACTTTCTAATCTATGGAATTGGTGCATTAAGATTCCGTGATTCAATATTCTACAAATCATAGAAAGATGTCATACTATATGCACTTACATTCTTCACGGTGATCCCTAACAATGAAGGATTCAGTCCTTGCTTCCCTTATTTTGATCCCATCAAAATTATCTATAACTCGTGCCCCTATTCTAAATCTACGGCTCCTTGTCCAACTTGAATTATCAGTGAAAGCAATCTCACCCAAAGAATAGACACCATCTTTAAGATTGAGTATTGATTCTCCTGTAAGAGGAGGCTTCTTTCCTTCCCTTTCTCTGACAATGTTGTTCTTGAATTCTTCCATAGTCCAATTCTTAGTCTCATCGCTGTCAAAGTCGCCCTCCAGAACTACAATTTCAACCTTGGCCAATGACTCAGGCCTAGAATCAACGATTTGTCCACTAAGAGCATCAACTAGAGCTATCTTCACAGTGGAACATTCATTCCCCTCAATTCTGGCACCAGTAAAGACAAGTAGAGAGAGACTGCTCATAAACTGCAATTGTAAGCTTATTGTTTCAAAATGATGTACCTCTTTCTCATAACTCCTGGACAAAAAGGCGATCTTGTGTTAGATATACTTATTCGAAAAGGTGCTTAAACTGATGAATAACAGCCTGGAAAAGCAGTAGTATTCTTGCAAACATGAATTTCCCCCCCTAAATCTTACATACAAACCACATTTGTTCAAGAACATCAAGTCGCCGACTGTGGCAAATAAGGGGAAACCAAGAAAATGAACAATAACAACAGAGAGATGGGGCAGCAGAGATTACCGGCACAAAAGGTGAGCTATGAATGGCGTTGAGGGTAGCTGGTTGAGCAGCTTTAGGGGAGGTTGGGCGAGCAACGTTGGTGGCGACTGGGTTAGCAGTGTCAGGGGCGGCTAGGCGAGCGGCGGTGGCTTCGAGCAGAGGTTGGCAGTGGCTCGCCGAGCAAAGGTCAGCGGTGGCGTCAAGGGTGAGCGGCGATGGCATTGAGCAGAGATCAACGGTGGCTTGCCGAGCATAGGTCAACGGTGGCATTAAGGGCTAGCGGTAGTGGCATCGAGGGCGAGCGACGGTGGCATCAAGGGCCAACGGCACTGGCGTTGAGCAGAGGTTGGCGGTGGTGTCAAGTAGAGGTCAGTAGTGGTGTCGAGGGCAAGTGGCGATGGCGTTGAGGGCGAGCGGCGGTGCCGTCGAGTAGAGGTAGAGAACGGGAGAAGAGAGAAACGTGAAGTGAACTGATTAGGGAGTTTTCTGATTTGGGGCTTTTTTTTAGCCTTAACCGGTTCCGGTTCCATAGGAACGGGAACCGGAATCGGTCCCTTTAGAACCGGGAATCGAATTGGACCATTCGGTTTGGTTCTTCAGTTCCCGGTTTTACTCGGGAACCGTGCTCACCCCTACAAGAAACTTCATATATTCGTCGGCGTCATTGGTCTTGACCAATTTACTACTATCTCGACTTTTGCTGGATCCACTGAAATTCCTTCTCTTGATACCACATGGCCCAAGAATACCACTCGGTCTGACTAGAATTCACACTTACTAAATTTGGCATATAATTTATGTTCTTTAAGAGTCTATAGTAATATGCTCAGGTGTTACTCTTGTTCCTCTGGTCCTTTAGAATATATCAGGATATCATCGATAAAGACGATCACGACGGGCATGATTTGAATACCCTATTCATTAGGTCCATAAATGCAGCTGGTGCGTTTTTCAAACTAAATAGCATAACTAGGAACTCGTATTGTCATAACAAGTCCTGAAAATAGTTTTCCGAATATCTTCCTTTTAAATTCTTAACTGATGATACTTTGACCTTAGGTCTATCTTAGAAAAAACTGAACTTCCTTGCAACGGATCAAACAGATCATTAATTCTAGGCAATAGGTACTTGTTGTTGATTGTTGCTTGGTTTAGTGGCCTATAGTCAATGCAAAGACGCTTGGATCCATCCTTCTTCTTTACAAACAAGACAAGAGCACCCCATAGGGATGCACTGAATCCCCTATCGAGTAATTCTTGGAATTGTACTTTCAACTCCTTTAGTTTTGTCAGAGTTATTTTATATAGGGTTTTTGATATTAGTTCAGTTCCAAGCATCAATTTGATCATAAATTCAATCTTCAGTTCCAATGGCGAACTCAGTAATTCTTTGAGAAAAATATTAAAGAATTATTGGACCACTAGAATTTTATCGAGTTTGGCTTCTTCCTTAGTTCGGTCATTTACTATTGCTGGGTACCCTTGACACCCTTAATTAAGAAGTACATGTGCCTCTACTATCGAAATAAGTGTCACTGAGGGGTTTGTCTCATCCTTGTAAAACTCAAAGCTAGGCTCATTCAGTGGGTTGAACTAAATCATCTTTCCATAAAAATCCACCCTAGCTCGTTGTTTATGGAGCCAATCTAATCTTATAGTGGCATCAAAGTCATACATGGCCATCACTACTAGGTTTATTTCTGATTTCATCAAGCTATAGGTATTTTACATTTCTCACATACTAATATAAACAATACTGCATCTTTTAGTGGTGTAGAAATACTAAGAGGTATATCGAGAGGTTTGGTTTCTATCTCATCCAGTCGTCTATATCTTTCGGACACAAAAGAATGCATGGTACCCGTGTCAAACAATGCATAAACTTTCTTGTCATTTAAAGAAATTGAACCTGAGATAATGTCCTTGGAAGCTTTCGCTTCCTCTTGGGTGACTGGGTACACCCATCCTTGTGCTGGCGGTTGTTGTGGTCTTCCTTACCAAGATACTCCGTCTAAGCGTTGTTATGTCGATCGTGTAGGGCCAGCATTCGCTTGGGTCCTCTCCTAAGGGCAATCTCTTCTAATGTGGCCCTGTTGTCCACATCCAAAACATCTTCTTGACTCGTGATAGGGTCCTTGTCCATGTCGTCCGCCACACCTTTGGCATGGTTCTTTCGATACGATACTTGATTCATGGTCTGGCCTTTCCCGACTCTTTTGAAATTTCCAAAATTCCTCTTCTTAGAAGGGCCAGCTTGTCCTTGAGATGGCTAGGGCCTTTTGTCCCATCGAACATAGTTTAGAGCCATTTGGCATCCAAATCCTATCTTTCTTTCATTCTCTGCTGACTTCCTCTTCAATTCTTTTTCCATGAATTGAGCTTGCTCGTAAATTTTATTATAGTCCTCGATGTTAAGGGGCACTAGTTATTTTCCAATGTTCGTCCTTAGGCCCTTTTGGAATCTCTTGGCTTTCTCCTCTCGGTCCTCTACCAGTTTAGGAGTATACTTGGAAAGTTTAGAGAATTTTACTTCGTATTGGTCCAAGGTCAGCTCCTTTTGATCTAGTTGGACAAATTTTATTATCTTCCTATCCTTGGCATGGTCAAAGAAGTGCTTTCTGTAGAAAGCCTTAATGAATTTGTCCTACGTTACGATTGTACCAGTCGGGAAAATCGTGTCCCTGAAGGCCCTCCACCAATGTTTGGCATTTCCTTCTAGTTGATACTCTGCCAAAGTTATCTTCTTTGTGTTGCTACAGTTCAGTAGCCGGAAGATTCTTTTCATTCTATCAATTCATTGTTTGGCCTCTTCTAGGCTTCCTATATTGATAAGTGAATGTGGCTTCAGTTTTAGAAATTGCTCTATCAGTCCTTGTGTATGTCATTCCACTCTAGGTTGCCGTTGGGCTTGCCGCTCCATCAAATTCCCTATATTAACAAGTGCCTACAAAATATCCTCTATTTGAGGTTCTGCTCTCGAAATAATGGCTTCTACCCTCGATGGAGAAGAACTTCTTGACCTCACCATGTTTCTTTGCAAATTACTAAGTATTACCCACGTAAATGAACAGTAACCTGGTATCACTAATCATATAACCGACAACAAGATCACATTAGTAACATATGTATGTCACTGAAATATACAGGTAACTTAAAATCGTTACCCGTATTTTACAAGTGACAGTCTATCACCTATTGTCCAAAACAATTTAAACACATATATTTAGTCTCTTATCGCGAGTGTTCATCCTAACTCCTTTAACTGCTGACGCACCTTATTACTCCAATTAAACCTATGCTTTGATATCGCTCAAGTTGTGACAATCCCAGCACGTCATAGCTACTATAGAACAACTAACGCAATTAGTTTCGCTTTTCCTTAAGCATACGAAAGGATAAGGGGACTAAAGTAATTCCGAGGTTCATGCGACTTCTATGAACCGAGCAACTTCATTATATATATCAAACAATAGGTTGGTTACACTGGGGAATTTCAAAATGTTAGTACTACTGACTTCACCGTGTTATACATTGATCACCCCTTCCCAACCTAGCTGTAGAAGTGGTTGCCTAAACCCTGGCGCCTCCTTTTATCAAAAATCTTCCTAGCTCCAAAAACTTGCTTCCTTCCTACCTCCCGTCTAGGCTATGGAGTTGCCTTCATCTCCGAGCCCATCGACGAACAGTGAGAATGGACCCATCGTGCATCCGTTGACACATGTGTACATCTTGACGAAACCGAGCGTGACTTGCCCAATTAGGGGCTCTTATCCACGACCATGCTAGATTTGATCCAAATAAAAACAATATTCGAAAAACCGAGGTCTATGAACTTGTCCTTTTCCCATGTGAAGTCCACTGGCACCCCATAACAGACCATAGGGGAGGCAATGGGATCGACATTCTACTGATCTAAAAAGATGAAACCAACAACTAGTGAGCTAAAACCCAGCAAGTAAAAAGGTTTACCGATCTATGCCACAAAAATCAATCACCGTACTGATAAAGAAAGCCTCAATAGAAAGTTCAATAAATCACTTGCACATCAACTTACCTGAGAACTTTTTCAAAATACATGACAGATCAAAACAGGTAATAACTTTTCCCAACAAATAATTAGTAGTTCAATTCAAAAATATTAAAGTCATATTCAATACAAATTCATGCCGCCCCATCATCCCCCGGGCATCTCGCATCCATCCGACGTCACGAGGAAATCTGAGGGAACCGTGTTACACCTCCAAGGCACTTGGAGGAACCCAGTTACCCCTCCAGCCATCCCTAATATAAACCGAGGCATTGTCATCACAAGGATTGACGGTATTCTCAGTCATACCTTCACACTATGATGCATCAATTCCATAATCTAATTAAAAGTGCGTTATGTCACTACTATCCAGGGACTCAAGCATGCATCTAATGAATCATAAGTCATTTTTATCCTTTAGACTAATATAAACTTGCTTGTGCTAATATTAGATGAACTATCAAAAAACTCCTGTATCCTAGGCCACAAACTAGCCTTGTAAGACATTTCACGAGCCTTTAGTAATGATAGCTGTCGCCTAGGCAAATGAGTTTAAAAAATTATGAAATTTTAATATGAGGTAGACAGGACCTAGAGGGCCATTTTTTGTAAAGGACTCAAAGTCTGATTCAACTCGTACAGATCCAAATAATTTTTGCAAACTGGGCCCATAATAGTCAAAATTTTCAGAATGAAATTGAGAAGGAGAATAAATATTCTGCCGACCAAATGAGACCAAAAAATTATGAAAATTTAATATGTGGTAGCCTAGGACGTACTCTACAACTTTCATGTGGGACATGTATAAAATGGAAAACAGGACGAGGTTAGTCCAACGGACCCAAAAGTAGATTTTGAATCCCGAAGTTTTTCAAATATATTTTTGTCATACGAAGTCCAAAATTCTAAAATTAAAGTATGTTGTTGTACAGCCAACAAAGGATGACTTTCGTGAAGAATGCCCACGAAATTTACACCGCATAAGTCGGTACAAAATTAGCAAACTTCGAGGTTAGTTGGGATCCGAATCTGTCTTCTGTCCTAACACAAATTTAATTCAAAATTCAACTACCTCATCCCCGTACGCGCTAAATATCAACCGACTATGCTCCTACGACCCAACCACAAGTTTGACTACTTTAAACTCAGCAATGTACCTAGGTAACATAGTCAAAACCTCCAATTAAACAACAATCTAAACAACATTCATGAATTTTTAGGAAACTATCTTTGTCAAATAACGATCGATCAATAAAGGATAGAATGGAGGATATCTACTTACCTCAGGTCCTAGAGTACAGCGGCCGCAGCTTGGTGGGACGAGGTGTGGCTGACGATGGTGGTGTGCGCGGCTGCTATGGCAAGGGACGATCTTCGCTGGTCCAGTGGTCTTCTGGGAGCAAGCAATGGAAGGAACTGAAACTGGTTGACTTCGGTGCTTCTAGTTTGTTGGCTGCGACCCAAAAATGAAGAGAACGCCTGAAGATGAACTTAAAGGCAGTGAGCGGTGAAGACAGAAAATGAGTAACGGCATCCCTCTCTCTCCGTTTCGTTTTTCTCCCCTCCCATAGTCAACGTTGCTCTCTCTCTCTGGTGTTGATTTTTGTTGACTCAGCATGTCACTTCACTCCAGCTGGGATGTGGCGTGGTGTCGTGGCCTAAAGCAGCATCAAGGAAATGTCGTCCACGAGTTTTCGTGGGATGAAGGGGCGCGGCATCAGTTCGGCGTTCTGCAAGGGAAGGAAGAGTGAAGCGTGGTCTTCTCTTATTTAGCTCGTGGTCTTCGTGCCACCAAGGAAATTCGGCGAATTTGTTAGCCGTCCAAGTCAGGCTGTTGAGCGGTCCTTGTAGTTGTTGAAGGTAATGTTGACTGGAAAGCAGTGTGACTACGTGCAATGGAACTGGACGTTGGAGTTGTTAACGTCAAGTTGTGGTGGCAGCTCGGTGATATAGATGCGTTCCGAATGAACTGGAATTGGTGTTGCTCAGTGATGACACGGTGGTAGTGTGAGTGTAGTCCAATGATGAGCTCCTCAATGTGGTGTGGACCTTTAGGCATTATTCGGGGGCTCGTTATTTTGTCGAGCGAAATTTCGGATGTCACAAGATCACTTGTATCGTTGACAAAAGTGAATAAATATAAAATATTTTCATCATCCACAAAAATGTATAGACACAAATTGTTATCGGTAAAAGAAACATTTTATGTTAACTAGTTATTGTGAGCAATATATGCGATCATTTTTGAAAAATATTTTTGAATCATTCATTTTCTAAAACAAACGAAAATTAAAGAAAAACTATACACTACAAAAGGAAATATTTACAAATTTAATTTCTACAAAAAGGCTCACCATATTTCCACCCCTTTATTGGATCCTAACACCTCCTATCACATTAAATTGACCACATCAACCCCTGCGAGGCGTACTCTTAATTAAAGATTATTTCTGACCTTTTTCACCCCTTATTATTGGCTCATAACCTTTTTATTACTTTGAATTAACTGCATTATCCCTCAGCTCTTAATTTAATATTATATCTTACCTTTATTTCTTTCTCTCTTTTTTTTTTTCAATTTTACTAAAAGAAAAACTTACCCACATCACCTTCGAACAACTTCATCTGCACCTATTACATTTCAACGTTTTCTTCATGCTTGTCTTCTTCCAAACTTATTCTCCACTACTATAACTTGAGCAAACACTAATCATATATTAAAAAAATGTTAATTTTATCTACAAATTGTTTATTTTATTTCAGTATATTATTCTACAAATTGTTTATTTTATTTTAGTATATTATCCTCATGACTGTGAATTTTTCGATTTCGAATTTGGTATAAATTTACTCAAAGATTGAATATTGTGCTTGATGTATGCATTATACACAATTTACTCGAACATTATCCTCTTACTTGTGCTTAAATTACTTTTTGAATAATTGTTTCCTAATATGAAAAAAAAAGAAATATAAAAATACTAACAAAATAATTATATTTTTTGCCAGGAAAATAATACTTAAGTAGCTATCTATCAAAAAAATAAATATTTTTTTTTAAAACGAGGTGCACCAATTTTGTTCCAAATTGAGAAAGAAAAGGAAAAAACCAAAAAAGAAGAAATAAATGCAAGCGTCAATCTTAAATCAAAAGTGCGCCCTACGTTTACTATTAATAAATATTATTTGAAAGGGGCATAGGTAGTTTGTCTCTAGTAAAGTTGAAACAAATGAAAAAAACAAAAAAAAGATAACAAATAATCTTAAATCTAGAGTGGAGCTCGCAATGGTTAGTGTAATCAATTTAATGTAAATTGGGATGTCAAGAGTCAATGGGAACGTGGAAATGGCGCGAGCCCCTAAAAAATAGGATTATTTGCGCAAATAATAACTAGTAAGTGGACGGGGCCGCGTAATAGCTTATATTTTACAATGACCGACAAATGATGATGTGAAGGTGAATGGTCGAAATCTTATCGGATTATCAACGTTGCCGACTATATTCCAATCCTATCCACGAACCGAAAAAAGCAGTATTTCAAAAAAACAAAGGGATGGAACAGCGACCCCATTCATGAGTGTGTGAATTCGGCGTCCCCTTTTGTTCATCTTTATATCTCGAGAAAAGGGGGAAAGGAATAATTGACTTCAGAAAGTTTAGTTGTTTCCATTTTCTTTATTTTTCATCATAATTACTTTACCTTTTTGTCGTTGCAAATAACTTAGAAATTCGGGATCGCACGAGTGGGATCGGTGTCAAGTCGCTCCGTACTCGCGAGATTCCTCCCGTGACCTTCTTCGACGGTAAAGAAGCCATCGAGTATCGACCACCCAAAAACATCCTACGAAGCGATAGAAAAAACGCAAGGCCATTCTCCTCTCGCGTTGTCGGCTCGTGGGGCCCGCCATGGGGGTTTCGACCGGGCAAAAAGCAGGGGCTCTCCCAGTACGAATTCCCCAATGCGTGAGAGCCCTAGCTTGGAGTTCTCTCTTTCGATCACGAGCTCGAATTTCCTCCGACCGCCCGTTTCGTCTCCGGAAATCTTTCGGTTTGATCTGTACAACGAGCATCGGATGACTCCGGCTTTGTCCGAAAGCAGCATCCGATGGTGTGCGTTGATAACGGGCTCGCACGAAATGAATAGTAACTATGACTCCTGTTGAATATTTCGACCGTGCATTTAGATCTTCTGGAATGGTGCAAGTTGGACTTACATGCGAAATTGGACTTTACTTCTAAAACCTATTTCCCGTCCATTTAAATTCTAAAACTTGCGTGGGACATGCGTTTCGGGATTTCCATTGAATCCGTTCACAAAACGTTTTACAGCTTAAACATACAAATAGTTATTGCACGATTTTAATGTTCATTTGACGTAAATTTCAAAGCCATCGGTGCTATATCAATTTATTGGAAAAATTACCTAAAAAATCATAAAACTATTATATAGACATCTTTTCGATTGTAAGACTTTTAATTTGACCCGTTTAATCATAAACCCTTTGAAAGCTTACCAATGTAATCGGAAATTGCTAATGTGACGTAAGTCGTCCTATGTGGTATATTCTACACCGATGTGGAAAATTTTTGTAATTTTTTGATTTTTTTGAATTTTTTCTTCTTGGACAACAACTCTTATCAGCCACTTAGTCATAGCCCTCACTAGCCATAATTGAAAGAAAAAAAAGGAAGAAAATAAAAAATTCAAAAAATTAAGTATTGCCTATTTCAGGTTGACTGTGCCACATAGAACTACTCGTGTCTATATTAACAATTTTTGATAAAAATTAATCATAATAACTATTGGCTAATTGTCAACAGATGTATGATTAAATTAGTCAAACCAAAAGGTTTAAAAAAGAATTAGTATATGTAGACTAAATTAAAAAAAAAATTGGGAAATGTGCACTAGAAGTTTTAAAACATGTTACAAAAATTACAAGAGTCTTTAAACTTACAAAAAGTGTAATTAAATCTTAAAATTTATCAAATTTGTGTAATTAAATCCTTTTGCTAAATTCATCTAACTTGGCCAATGAAAAATGTCGACGAGACTATTTTTTATTATTTTCTCTTTTCTACGTGGCGCCGATGCAACTAAAACGATGTTGGTTTGATTTATATTTAATTTTTTAATAAAAAGTATTTGAATTATGTTAAAAATAAATTAATCTTTTTAGAAAAGAATGGAAGTAGGCAAGGGCTTGTGGTTTCCTCTTCCTTCCCCTTTTCTTTTTAAATTTATTTTAATCTAATTTAAATATTATTTAGATTAGAAAATTGTATTTAAGCCAAAACGACGTTGTGTTAGCCTGACTTTTCATGTTTTAGCTCGTCATCACCGTGCGAGAGAAAGAAAATAACAAATAAATAAATAAATCACGTTAGCACTTTCATTAGTAAAATTAGATGAAGTTAACAATGATTTGATTATACTTGATAAACTTCAGGATTTTCAATTTTTTATAATTTCTCATTAAATTATTATCTGTTTCAAGATTCA
This sequence comes from Eucalyptus microcorys, assembly GCA_014182515.1. NCBI lineage: Eukaryota > Viridiplantae > Streptophyta > Magnoliopsida > Myrtales > Myrtaceae > Eucalyptus > Eucalyptus microcorys. The sequence goes on along the minus strand of CM024572.1, from coordinate 32,806,745 downwards.
ACGGGATGGGTATGTGGGCATGGAAGGAAGTGAAGTGCGCGCAACCCTCCTGGCCATGTCGAAACGCAAGACCTCAAAATTCTATCTTACGGTGTGATTGGAAGAAAAAAGAGGAGCTGAAATTCTCTTTGCCTTTGTACGGAAATTGAAACAAAAGTTCCGATGGGCACAGAATTTCTTTACAATGATGGCATCAATTTGGCCCATACCACGAAAACTTTCGAGCATCCCTGTCATGTCACCAGATGCAGCAGGCCCCACTCCATCAGTTCCAGGTTCCAGAAGAAAAAAGGAAAGTAGGAACATAAAATAATACTAATAACAGTAATAATAATTTTATAATAATATTACAGAATCCCCTTGCCCATGTCGGCATTGCACCTTTTTTTAGCCTAATTCCCTAAACAAGACTCAAAATTTTAGGTTTATTGCTATGAACTTTTTCAGTCTAAAAAGAATTCTCCAATTTTCGCTTTAATGCCAAATTTGTCAATGTATTCAAAAATTGTCAATAATTTCTTCATAATTATGAACATCAGGGTAGTTAAATATTATTAGAATTTGTATCTTATTTAATTCCTTCGCCTTCATATGGAATAACAACAGCCTCTCGATGTTAATAACATTGAAGAAACTAGGGGTGATTTTTGAACGTATGAGTAGATTTGAAACTACAATGAAATTTAAACATAATATATAATCGAGATTATATATAAAATTGAGATACTTTTTAGGTAGTTGGCACTTTTTCTTTGGCCAAGTTTGTTCCATTGGCCAATTGACCCTTACGGCTTTCAAAGGGCCATGATAGAAGATGCTATAAGGACACTTGGGAGGAATAATCTTTCTACTATAATAATGCAAATGTCTCAACTTTCAAGCTTAGACTTATTCCCATATATTCAACGCAGCCCCCACGGTCACCTCAAACGATAAAATAATCTATGAGGAACAAACTCGTAATTCAAAAATAAATATCATAATTTGTTAAATCTCCAACATTTTCCAAACTTAATTTTAGATTATTCTTAAAGTTGCTGAATCTGCACAAAAACTTAAATTAATCACTCAAAAATAAGTCAACACGCTTTTGCTAATTAGGAAAACAACCAAAACTTTAAAGACTCTAATCTTTCTAATTCGATGACTTGACGAATGATCAAGATGAGACACCATTCGATTCATCTCACTTTTGGAAGTGGAGTCTTGTCAAATATCACTCTCAGATAAGAACACAAGTTTCTTATTACAATGTTCGGAATCCGATGTTACTTTGTAATCGTGAGTATCTCTCCATCGTAGGTTACATCCGCTGTATACGTTTTGATTTACCTCAAAAGAGAGAAGCAAAGAGAATCAAAAGCAATGCCCCTCACTCCTCAATTCTTTCAACAAAATTTTAGAGATAATTTGCTGCTGCAATGGCAGCTTCAATGGTTGGCTCTGCACTTTATAAGGCCTTCCGTATTCGCCGTGGCGTTGTAAAGAAACTCGGCCGCGATTATTGTGCTTGGTCCCGCCACGAGCTCTTCCCACGCCTCATCGGCGTCGGCCTTCCCATGCTTGCAGAACACTTCCGTCGCGTCCATCCTGTGCAAGTTCCAACCCTTCAGGTTGCGGAGCCGGTGGATCTTCTCCAACTGGCGGCACGCCAATTTGCACGTGTTGGTCTTGATCTTCTCTATCGCTTCTTTGAGCAACCGCGCGTGGGCTTGTCGATCCAAGAACTTCTCGGTACGGAAGAACAAGTCCAGTTCAGGAACCCCGATTGCGCGCCGGATTCCCCTTGAGTATTGCCCGTTTGGATCAAAGAAGTTCCTCGCCTCTTCGACCATTCCCCTCTCAACCATCTTATCGACCCGCTTAGACACGAATGAGAGCAACACGGGCATCGCAGCATCGACCCATAGAAAGCAACATTCGTACTTAGATTGAAACCGGTAATCATGGCTGGTGATCAAGGTCTTAATGTAGGAATTCGAGCCACCAACGATGACTGGAGTGTTGCCACGGGCCCTGATTGACTCGATAGCAAGCAGTGCCGAGTTGCTAAAATCTGACGCCGTGAAGTCTGCATCGGGAGGGATCGTCCCGAGGAGATGGTGGGGGACGCCGCATTGCTCCTCTTCCGTGATCTTGTTGGTGACTATGTCGAGCCCCTTGTACACTTGGATTTTGTCGGAGTTCACGATCTCAGCGGGGAAACGGGACGCAATGTCAATAGAGAGCCTGGACTTGCCTGCCCCGGTCGCACCTAATATCACCACGACCTTCTCCTGCTGATGCGGAGGGTTCCAAAAGTCTATATTCGACCTCCCGACCGGGCTGGCGGTGTCGAGCAAGGGCAGGGCCGTCGGCTTGCACATCACCATGGAAATCGTCATGACAAGCCGGCCGAGTGTGTGAGAATTAGCAAGAGAATGGAAGATCAGAAAACTGAAAAACTGAAGCAAGAGAATGGAAAGCTCCTTTCAACAAAATGCGAGAGCCAAGGAGGGTTTATAAGTAATAGAAAATATGGGTCAAGATCAGGTCAACTTGAGTGAGAGCAACCAGAAGTTGTAAACTAAGGCAGAAGATAGAGAGCTTCTCTCCCTCCAGACCCTCAAACTGAAGACCACAAAGCGACAGAAATATTAAGTGAGTATTTATAGGCATCTCTCTAAATGGGACCCCAGTCTGCACATGATAAATAGTCAACTACTAGAATAAAGATAACGCCACTTTGAAAAAAATAATAATTATTCTTCAACTTTCAATTTTTCCTCTGGTCAGTGAGCTTTCTTTTGAGCTTAATGCTAGTTGTTCTTATTCTTGATGGGTGTCTGGACCGTCCAACAACATGGTAGGGCATGCTGTTTCTGGGAAAGCAAAGCAATGGGCAATGGGCTCAAAAGGGTTCTCGCACAGCGGTTCAGAATTTCGTATTTCCAATAGGAAAAAGAAGATAGCATGCAAATTGCAGAAGAATAGAATTTGATCAGGCCTTTTGTCCTGTACATTTTGTCCTAGAGTACTAATTTTATTAGGCATGTTTAGTGATTAATATCCATTCCACGTAGACGACCGCTCGAGATAAAATTAAGTAGACCATGTAAGGATGCAACAAAAGAATAAAGGGGCATCTTTCTAGTTAGACTTTGCCAGTGCACCTGGAGGAAAAAAACAACACGGAACCCCGCTGGATTCTGAAGCTAAATGAAAAGAAAAAGTTTGTTCTCTGGGAATTGCATTCGCAGTTGTTGTGTATGCTAATAAGACAATCATCTCCAATCATGGAACCGGCACTTATCATATCACTAGTGCCGTATTTTGCTGACGAACGGGGTGATTATGAAAAAAAATATCATTTCTTTTTATTCCCCTGAAGGGTGTGCAAAAAGTTGACTGAGGCTTTATTTCTCCTCAGAATCGATAGCTCGAGATTCTCACAGTGACATCTGATCTGCACAAACCGCTAGTTGGAAACAACAGTAAATGGCATTCGATTCTCCTATTCAAGTGGCGGTGGGGAGACGGCGACAAGCTTGGCCTCATTCGATGGAAGATAAATTTTCTAGCTAGTTGAAATCGCGATGATCAAGGGAAGAATCGAGAAATAAGTTAAAGGTCGGAGCAAAATGGTGTTGATTTAGCAAACTCTGTATAATTCGATTTGGCAGCCATATGAGAATCCCAATCCAAACTGAACCAAGATTTGGTAACTAATTGATATGTTCACTCTAGCTAAATTCTAGGCGAGCATCGATGTACCCAAGTAAAAGGCGGTAATTCATGCAGCAGAAATAAAGCAGTATGGGTTCTGTGTAGAGAAACAGAATTAGAACCTCACGTTGCACTTCTATGGCATTAGTCTGCATCAAAATACTGAATTTCCATATGAAAGCAGCGTAACCAAAGAATTATTTAATATGCAAATGATTGAGAGATGAACAAATTGCCAGCTCCTAAAATAAATTTGTCTGCCAAAATGATAGGGAAGCTAGTGGTTTTCCTTTGGGGGCCATCCTGTTGTTTGATCAAGTGAAACCAGAAGAAGGATTGTTCGAACGAGATAATTACCAACCAACCGCTTTGGTACATACTTCTCAAATTTAGTGTTCTCATACTCCTTCATCACACTTGAAGACGTACATGGTCCGTTTTCGTGCATGATAAATGATTTCCATCCCTTATGCAGCGCAAAAAAACGAACTGGTAGTCCATGTGTACCGCGATATCAATCGGAGCAGAGGCAGGAAACGGATTCACGGCATGTCGTCATCAAGCGATTAGAAAGAAAGCGCGTCCTACCTGTCACTCAAGAGCTGCATACTGATTAAAGAATTGATAGGTTTAGCTAGTCTACTGAAGCAAACTCAGCAAAAATCGGAATTTATTTTCTTCACCAGATCAAATCTTGCGGGATCTGCTAGGCAGATAATCACGACAACGAAATTCTCTTTATGCATACTAGTAAAACTTGCTTCCGCAAAATTAGGACTCCATTATCCTCACTCGCTCACATCTTGCGGGATCTGCCACGCGGATAATCGCGACAACGAGATTCTCTCTGTGCACACGATTAGGACTCTTATTGAAGCCTACAGTTAATGGTAGCCGTGGCTTCACTGCTGTCCTCAGAAACTCGGTCATTTCCTAACGAAAATATTTCGCGCGTGGTCTGTGGCTTTTCAGTGCATAGTACACACATTCTATCAGACCACTTTTGACGAATGATACTAGGCATGGGTCGAAAAGCCTTACTATGATTTCTCTGGAACCTACTTACAAAACATTAATCTCAAGCTGTTTTATTTGAATTGGTGAGAGTTAGAAAGTTATCTCAAATGGTTTGTTTAGGAATCATTTAACTGTCATGAACTTTATCAGTGTTTCCACGGCAAGCTCAAACATGGTATGTTAATATCTACAGCAAGCTTTCCTTAGCAGAAAATGATTTATGTGAAGCAGAATATAAAATAAGTAGGCTAGTTCATGGAGAGCTATTGGTGTCACACAGCAACCTCTCTCTTGATGCCGTTTGGCTATAGTTTGATGAGAAGCATTGGCATTGCACAAGTTGGCGCCTTTCAGGTAATCATCTTTTGCAATCCCCATCACGTACGAGGTTCATGAACAAGACCAGCGGCCCGTCAACTCATGAACACCATTAAACACGCGTGTCTGAGGTATGAAAAGAACTTCCGAAACTTTTGACAAAAATTGTGGCTTTGTAGTTAACATAAGGACAACTTCCATGGCTTTAGTCTGTATCGTTCCATTCTATCATTTCATAAAGAAAATATAACCCGTTCTTCAGATTAAAAAGAAGAGAACGATGGAATTCATAGGTTAAGTAGGCTATGTAAATCCAAGCTAGGGGTAGCATAGGGTTCGGGGATATATGCGTGTGAAGACTAGGATTCTGAGAAGAAGATATATATCTAGGGGTGGTGGGAAGTTACTGTCTGTCAAAGATAATTGTCCGATCACCTCAAGGGATGCATGTCATTCCAAATTTGTTAATATTGGAGTCTTTTCAGTCGCATCACCATTGATAAGAGAAGGACAAAGCAAAGTCCAGTACGCTAATGCGAAGTGGGGTTGATCACTATCCTTGCTTGCGAATCAATGGGCTCAACATTATCAGAGTACCGTCGCCGAGGAATTCGTGATACACATTGGTCGATTAGGGGAACGAAAGGAAATCTGATTTGATTGCATGTGGCACATCACTAGAAGTGAGCGATTCTAAACTCCATTCAGGTTTTACCTAAAACCTATCTACCAAAATAAATTCCCTAATTTTTAGAACTTGTAACTTGCTTTGCCTACTCAGAAGTCTCGAACCTACCCTGTCTAAGGTTTCAATTCTGGAATTTATCTAGATTCCACTTATACTCTTAATGGAATGATTGCAATGAATCATTACATCTAGTAATCACCATTTGTTACAATGCATTGATCACAACTCATAGTTAAACACATGAATTATGAAATATTAATAAAATAAAAGTTTCAGTCATGGATATCATTGAAAATAGAAGCTCAAATTAGTAGTTTCAGATTATGCAAATGTTATTAAATGTCATAAGATCGCGCAAAGACACAAAACAAGAAAACACGACTTTATAGGTTCCAAGTTTCTAGTTCCACTCGGAACCCTCGAAACCTGGAACCTATTTGTTAGAATAGATTTCCCAATTTTCGGAACTTAAAATCTGTCCTACATATTCTAGACATAGGAATTGGTTTAAATTCCTATCAGTTCAATTCTTAGGTTCCTAGTTGTACCTTGAAATCAGAATACCACAACACTAATCTAAAGTACCATGAATTATCCAAGTATAATTACTTGTCTGGTTGGTTTACCTTGCATGCATATATCCCTTGGAGGAGGAAGATGAAACCAAAATTGGTTTGTTGAATCTGGATCTTTTGAAGAGCGTTTCATCAAGCCAAGCAAAGATGAGACAAAAATCAGTTTCTTAAATCTTTTGAAGAGTTTTTCGTCCAGCCAAGTAACCCAGTGCGCTCATTTACACTATCATGTTCCATATTGATTTACCAATGCAAAGAACTCCCGCACCGTTTCGGGTATGTAGCATGTACCACCTGGGAATGGCAACTGAGGTACCGCCCAAAGTGCACTTCTTTTGGAGAATACGAGTTTATTTCTTTAAGGGTGCGTTTGATAACTTACCCCATAGTAACTGATTCTAATTTTTTATCTTCAAGAATAGATTTGGAACATAAATTTGTTTGGTAAATTTTTTTGTTCCCGAAAATAAAAATCTATTTTTTTTTGTTATTCTCGAGAATAGATTAGAATAGAATTAAGAAGTGAAAAAAAAAATTACTTTTTTGGTTCTTGGAAAAAATTACAAAATCAAACCCAAACCTTTGTTTTTCTTTTCTCCTTCTCTCTTCTTCTTCTCCCCAACCGGTCATCGGCCATTGCCGCCGCCGCCGCCAACGATGGCCAACAACGGCCGGTTAAAATCCAGCAAGCTCATCGAAGGCTCGCTCGACCACTGTGACCCTCAGCCTCGCCCAAATCTAGCAAGGCTTGAGGCTCGCCGTGGCCAAGCAAGCCTCCGGCAAGCTCGCTGGACCTCAACCGGCACTAGCCACTGCCATCATCGGCGACTGGCGATGGAGGAGCAAGAAGAGAGAAGAAAAAAAGAAAAAGAAAAAAAAAATATTTAAAAAATTAGGATTCTCATCAAGCGCATCTCTATTTTGGAAATAAAAATTGTAGTCAGTTACCGAACGTCCTCAAATACTTAAAAATTATTACCAAAAATAGAATAAATAAGAATCATTTATGAACGAAAATTGTTTCCAGGAACGAAAATTGTTTCAAGGATCAAAATGTTTATTAATCGCACCCTAAATAGCTATTTCCAAAATGTTCCCATTCCTTTGCAGATACTTTATCAAGATTGTTCTAATGAGAAAATAATGTGTTCGTGACATAAACTACATGGTACTCCCTAGAGCCACAATGTCCATTATTTCAGCAATAGCCCTAACTTTATCACCTCAAGTCTGATAATTCCATGCAAGATCTAGGAAACACATTCTCCTTTATTTATGTACCAAACGGAGAATAATAAACAAATAAAGGTCTGGACATACAGTACATGCTAAACCCTAAGAAATCACAATCTCCATGAGGGAGGGAGATTGGAAAGTTTGACATCCCTTCCAGGAGATTAGAGCCCTACCTAAGCAGATTTCTATCCCCCTACTAAGCACCTAACAGTTTCAATGAAGTACGGTACTACAGTTTTCATTTATACATTTGACAAGCACAGGAAGCTCCCGCATAATGTTACCAACTCCCTTCCTTGGACATTCTCAGGAAATGGGACAAGGTGATGCTAGGGAGCTCGGTGGATCCTGTTTTCTTCCTAGTTATCCTTGTGACCTTCAGAGACCCTGCATCCTTTGATTGGGTAACTGTGACCGAAGCCAAGTTGTAGAACTGTTCATGGAAGATTCCTCTATTAGCTAGGAATAAAAGCACCGAAAACTCTACCATAGAACAAAGATAAGGCCAGCAATCCAGTTTTAATGTACTTACAGATGGTACAAACCCTACTAACTAGTGATCAATGAGATGACCAAGATCCAGAATTCCAGCATTGTTTTATATATTAATTTCAGCACAGAAAGTAAACGTAAAATGTTAAAATTCAAGCAAAAATTTACCTCACAAACACCATGCAGCAGAAGCCTATGGAAAGGATCTTGAACCTGGAGCTCGAGAACTTCTTCAGCTCCCCTCTCCAGGATGAAGGCCCGAACACAAGCCTAGAGACAAAGGCATCTTTTATACATGTGCTAACTGAAAGATCAAGAGGAATCCACACTTGTAATGCGAAAAAGGAGTTGCTTTAAGAATCACGTTCCTTATGCAGACATGGGAATTGGGAAGAGCAAGGCTATTCCTCTTCATATTATCGCAGGTTCTCCTGCAGCTCAGTTATTCCGATGTTTCCTATTCAGTACTAGGTTAACCTTATTTTGGAAGAGTAGTAACTTAACTGGTCTTCTGCAGACTTTACACTATATAACCATTACTTAACAGTTTTACCAATCATATATCCCTCACACTGCAGACAAGCTATAACTGATTCCCATATTAAGAGTGAAAAATAAATGATTCAAAGATATATCAGCTCCCTTCGCCAGCAAATACCAAAAAACCTAGTGACGTGGACTCTCACATGCACAAGACAAGACCTGTCCAATATCTAGGCCACGTAAAGTTTCAAACTAGATTATACCTCATAGCCTTCAATGAGCTCCAAAAGAAAGCTACGGCGAAGAGCCTCTCTAGTCCGACAATCAACTCGGCGCCATGCACTCAAGACAGCCACCTTATCAGCGTCCATATGAGCTCTGCGCCTTCTGGATGATGCTTTAATATTGTCAATCATATTGGCCTGCAATTCAATAGAAACAAATTTATCAAACATCATCTCATGCCCTATGATTGTACAGGTACGATGCAACTGCTGCATTATCATCATAAATATAGAGAATGTAAACCTAGCATAAAAAATCTACAACAGGAGAAAGTGTAAAAAAATAAAAAATAAAAATAAAAGTAAAAAATAAAACTACAAATACCCGTAATATCAAAACAATTCTTCCTCACAATATGTGGAGGACACTTGCCCTTCACATACTAGGACACGTGCAACAAGGTTACAAGGTGAAATATGCCATGAAAAAGACAAGTATCGTACATATCCACTGTTGTTGAGCAGTGTACACTACAACCCCATAAAGATGGAGACCCTAAAATTGTACACCATGTCAATCAATCTCAAAGCTCTTTAAATTAAAATGCATGAGCTATATATTCTTCATGGGCCCATCACATGGCCTGTCAATACAAGAACATTAATTGCACATACATATCATTGCTTTAATCATGCAACCACAACTGAGTATATTATGACAATACTATATTGCTAAAATATATCCCTAAAATATATTAACATCAATGACATGAGAAAAATTATAGTTGAATATCACGAAAACAAATTCAAAAGAAATGAAAAAAGCAAACCTCTTTGTCCATATCTATATTCCTAAGTTTGTCCCACTCTCGAGAATTTGTCATGGAAAAGGGGGATGGTGGGACATCATCGCCTGAAAATGAACCAAAGGAATATCATTATGAATTCTTTTAAAGAAAATTACATGCTAACATCGTATTTATCCAGTAAAATCGCTTAGTTTCCACATCACCTGGCCTGTCAATCTACCTCTGGTGCTGCCCCCAAAAGGACCAGAACTGCAGCCCGTGCCCCCCCTTACACTAACATCATTCTAATAAGCAACTCTCACTCTCCCTCTCCTTCAGGGTTTTGGCCAAAAAAGGTTCCACATTAAGGCTCCATTTGGGAACCACTTTCCCAAGGGACTTTGAAGGCAACTTGCGGTGTTTGGCGAACTTTTTTGAGACCCCTTTGGCCAAATGCTGGCCTTGGCAAAGCTGAAAACCCAAGGCAAGTCCCCACCTGCCTTAGCTTTCAGCATATTCGAAAGGCCATTTCCTAGGATTAATATGTTTTTCTTCCGAAACTACCCTCACCAATTTTTTCATTTTCCAGTTTTGCCCCTGTAAGAATTGTTCATCTTCTCTACTTCTCCATGTAGATCACCAATGCAGCTCCACCGAGGGTTGTGCGAGGCTGGCCGATTGTCACGTGACCTTGGCTTGGGGAGGTCAGGGTCATGCGACCTCCATGAGGGCCACCTAGGGTCACACAACCTCAGGACGCCCTTGCCAGGGTTATGCAACCTTAGACAATAGTTGCTGGTACCAAATCTGGCTCGCTGGCTGGCAGCCTAAGCCCTTTGCCAGCTTTGTTTTCCTTTATTTTAATACTATAATAGGAAAAGTCCTTTGTGAGAATAATTTTTTCAAAAACTATTTAACCCAAAATTGCTTTACAAAGGACTTTTCAATTACAATTTAATGAACACAATCTGCATTTCAAAAAATGCCTTTAACTTGAATTCTTTTGCATTTCCTCAAAGGCTTTCTCCAAAAATCCAACCAAACTCAGCCTAAGTACATTGCCTCATGCAAATGGTCATATTGTAATTAAATAAGAAATAGTCTTGTTCCACTTTCCCTTAACTCCAGGCCCAAAATCTGCACGATTGATATTGTAGCTCATATTTCACATTCAATCACACAATCAACCAACTAGGTGGAACTAGCAACTAGCTGTAGGTAACACAATCCACTTATTTTACTTCATAAGATTCACAGGCGAGCTAGTTGAACCAAAGAACTGATTTGAGACTGAGGAGTGAGTTTAGCACCCACTTAAAATTCTGAAGAGAAATGTGCAATCATCAGTAATTATAAAAAATATTATGTTTTAGAAATTCAGTACCCCAAGGTGGAGGAGCAAAGAGCCCTGTGATTTCTTCAGCATTTAAACGAGGAACAAGCTCCATTAACAAACGGTCATTTAACCATCTTCGAGACCTCCGGTTGCTTACCTACATACATCATCATAAGGTTTTCTCAGACATACGGTTCAACAGATCCTGTTCAGTTCACATCTCAAAAGGATTGCAATATATACATTTGCATGAGTTAAAGAACCTACTGTAAACAGGTGAATGAACACCCTGAAGCAGGAATGGGATTATGATGGATGGAAATTAAATGAGGTTCCATAAGGTCATTCCGAAGTATGCAAGCAAAAACCTTTTAAACATGAAAAGAGCATCACATATGTGCAGCATTAGAAGATGACACATGCTAATCCAGAATCACCCATCACTTGTCAATATAAACAGCCTACTTCATTCACAATCTTCTTCTTTTTCCCCCTTTTATTGGGCCTAAACCACAGAAAAGGCAAACAGTATGTACTCGGGCCTGAAAAGAGTAAGCTTTAACCGAAAGAAAACAAAAGAAACAAATGGTTTGTTTATAAATGAAGAACACCAGCTTCCTGAGTAGATAAAACTATATGCTGAGGTAGAAAGAAAAGCATAATTGTCTCTATGCAAGATCTAGCTCATAGTCACCACGACTCAATCAAAAAACGAAGACGTCAACTCTTACAGCCAGTCAACACCTTTCTGGATCAAAAGCGTTAAAATCGGAATCTTTAACATTCAATCGGCCGGTTTCTTCTCACCTGCTCGGTGCGAGCGTTTTGATTGAACTACATTAACCAACTAGCCTCAACACACAACAGATCCCAATCGACAAACAAACAACGAAGACAACCAAAAACCGCACATTCACGCTCGAATTCCGCATCCACACATCACTCAATGCACTCACCCCTCCAGTCAAACTCTCCAGGAACTCGATCTTCTTCTCGATCGACAGCCCCCGAGACTTGGCATTCTCGCCTGGCGGGGATATCAAACAGAACAAAGAGAGAGAGACAACCGTCAGCAAAAAATGTCCAACTGAAAAGCCCAGTCTCCCCACATCTGCAACAGATCCGGCGCGAGAAAAGATCCGCGCGACGAAGCTCGGAGCGGGGCATCACCTGCGCGAGGAGCGTCGCCGAGGGGCGGAGATTGCAGGAGGAGCTCGTCTGGGCTCTGCAGGACGTCCGGGGTCGCCATGCTGGTTTTCGAGAAACGGGGAATGGAGATCGGGGGGGACGAAGCTTCGACCTTTCCGCTCGATGCGATCGTCGCGGCGCGGGGCCAATCGCAGCTCGGGTTTCGTGGACGGGATTCGACGAGGGAGATGAAGGAGATGATGATGATGATGATGAAAATGATGGTGAGGATGAGGAGGAGGAGGACGCAAGGTGGAGTTCTCGATCGTAACGCGCGAGAACTTATACAGAGTGTCCGCACGGCGGTGACCGAATCATCGGAATATGCCCCTTGCGTGCCACGGAAATTCCTTGGGAGACGAGGAACAGGCCGCACGTGCCCTCCGGGGGTGCTCGTGTGGGGGCTAATCTCGTAATTCTCGAGTTCCCGCCCTTCTTCGTGGGCTCCCGTTTTGGGATGCGTGCGAGAGAGATCGCTTTGCTCTCGTTGGGCTCAACTTTGGGCCTCTTTACCTGGCCTTTGCCTGAATTCTAAACCCGTCGAGTGGGAGGATCGGGTCGGATTTGAGTCGGATCATAAATGACCCGACTCAAATAGACCTATTTAATCCGTTTTAGCTAATTTCTATATGCACAAATCTAGTAACTCATATCCGATTCATACTATACCCAACCTGCATTGCAAAAACACTTCGATATTTAAATCAAACTTATAAAAATTATTGAGAATGCAAAATTAGTGAGTGCAATAATAAGTGAAGGCAAAAGAGTTCTAAAAATGAATTTTGGTCTAAATAAATTATAAATCAATTTATAATTTATTTATTTATAATCTATTTAATACTGGTATTGTGTTTAAACCCCCATTTACTCAATATAATTAATATATTTATAACATATTTAATACTTATATGAGTTAAGAAATGGGTTTATAACTCAACATAACGATCTACTGAATTCTCTCCACTCTTTATTGGGAAATTTCTATTTGGTCCCCCAACATTTCATATATGCGCATTCACCCCTGTAAAATAGAATTTGTTACATCCATTTGATTCCTTTTAAATTTGAACCTTGTCGTTTAGCATGTGTTGTGCTTAAGACCTGTACGAGGTGGAATGCAGTTTTCTCCTCAATTTGTTCATATTGAGCGTCTCCTCTGTTCCTTTTCTTCTAGTCTTTCATTTTTTTCCTTTTTGTGCAAGGGAGCTAAAGAAACAAATCCTCTTGCAAAAGAATTGCCTAATTGATATCAATTAAAATATGCCCTCATGTGTAATCGATAATTTAGGCGTAACGTAGATGTGATTTAGATTTTCTTCTTGAATTCTCAAAAGGGTCTTTGAATTTTTAGTCAATAATTTGCATTAATTGTCCTTTATAAGACATATTTAGTGGACATAAACTCCTTAACTCAAGCTAAAACCAATTATTTCTGTATGGAAGACGAATTTGGCCTTTATCGACTTTTCAGTCTGAAAAAACTTTGAGCTTTGAATGGAAAAATTAGCATTTCAATGACTTCTAATCATTTTTTAGAATTGACTTTTTCTAAATATTTGATTTAGAGATAATGAAATTTAGAGACCTCAGATCAGATTAAAGAAATTTTCGCCCGTGTCTACTGATCAATCATTTAGAACACGACACTTGACATGTTACGATTTATTCACGATCTATTCATTTAAAGCTTACACTTCTCACGATTGTGCCACGGCATAGGATAGCACAAAGCCCTAGATGAAATCTTGCTTTATTCACTCGAGGGTAGGAGGTTGGCTGCTAGAAAACCGGAAATGCTAATTTTTGTATCAACTCTCACCCTCCCATCCACCACCTGTCACCATCATCATCCACCGACGTTGGCATCGGCTTCATTCCCTCTCCAGCGGCCGCTCGCTCTCAACCTTTCCCGGCGTCCTCCTCTCTTGGTTCCTCTCTCTTCCGATCATTAAAGGCTTGTTCTGTCGTCGTCCTAAGCTCCGCAGATTCCAGATCAATTAATTGGAACGTCATGAATTTACCCTTTATTCCGTCATCTTTGTCCGATTAGGAGTTCGTACGGTTGGGCATCCAGCTTCTCGTGGTTTCGTTAACGTTCATTTGGAGTTTAATTGCTGTCCTTGTCTCTTTGGTTTGCCCACGTTGTCATTTTGTTGAGCTTTCTTCCATTTCGATTTCGCTTCCGTTGAACCGACTCTCTCGAACTTGCCCATTTAGATGCCTTGTTGCGCTGTGCGTTCCGTGTCTCATCTCGTCCACGTTGTCTACCTTGACCGTCGGACGATGCTCAATACGTGTGCTAACTGTTAAGGCCTTGCGTGTCGCTGAATAAAGTTTGGGTATATGGGTTTTGCCCATTTTAGTTTGCCAGAAGTTGAGTTTGCTTGCTGTTTTGAAAATTCCTGTAGTCACATGTTTTGGAAAGGCATCTCGAAGCGACAAGGAACAAGTAGGTCGCACGTCATGAACTATATCAAACGTATAAACTATTCTACATATATATCATAAATTTAATAAATATAAATACTAAATTAAATATATATTATAAAATAAAAGAAATTAAAATATATGAATGGAGAATACTATTAAGTAAGAATGAAAATTGTCGTTTTTTTTTTGGTTTTGTGATTTTGAATTTTTTGTTAGAATTTAAATATTATTAAAATTTAAAATTATTTTATTTATATTACTTAATTATATTTTTTAATTTTCTAATTTAAGAAATTTGTTATTCAAGAAAGTTAGTTTGGCCCCCCACCTTGAAGGCTTAGAACCCTCGAAATTTGGGTGTCCCCACTGGTCCAGTGGCTTGGAAAATTCCAGACTGACCATGGTGACAATCTTTTGAGGTTTTGAGGTTCTTAATGTCAGAATTTGAAAACTCATGGACACGAGAGTTGTAGGGATATCTATGGATTTCATTCATTCAAAGTTCATTCAATTTGGACTTTGTTTGTTAGGCCGAAATAATTTTCAAAGCATTGATTTCATCTGGGTGTAACTAAAGATTTTTTGTTCTAACACTAGGATGATTTTTGGAGATAGCATTGACTATGATTGCATTTTAAAAATAAGAAGTTGTAAGGGACACTTTGATCTTGCAATTTGGAAAATTTCATTAGATTTCATGATTAGTTTATGTAAACGCGATTTTCGAAAACTGGAATGAATGAAGTTGGGTATCGATTCAAACAAACTAATATAATTAGGTCTCGCACATAGACCTTTAGTTGTATAGTAAGTGAGATATGCTCTTGAATAATATCCGGATCCTAATTGGTGACTCTATCATATAGGATTTTTTTGATTTTGGCATTGCCTTTACACCCCTCTTCTTTTGGAGAGGGTCGCCATAAGCTTTAATTTGGATAGTCTTAAATAAAATCACAAACTGTTTCCTCAAATCAGATTTTGGCAATTCAAATCATGGTGGAATTCATTCACGCAAGCTTCAGACTGATGGATGTGTATTATTCAGCCTAATTGAATGGCGTTGTTCAAACCGCAATGTCAGCCACCCCCATGTCAACTAAAGAAGAGTTGGTACGCCTACTAATAACAAGCAACAACTGTTCTGTTTTGCTTCCAAGACAGAGAGATTGCGTCGTGATCCAGACCGGCCGGCCATGGGGTTACGTTGTCACTGACACTTATCCTGAGTTGTTTGTCTCTAGAAAATGTTCGGTTTCGCCTCCCAGAATAAAAATTCCTACTTGCACTTGGAAATTAGGATGGCATCCTTCGACTCTGACTCCCCAGTTTGTGCGAACGTGTGCTGCGCGTGAGCGAGGGCTTCACAGCCACAGGGACGACCATTCCTTCGACCAAGAATGGCCTCCGTTCAGAAAGGTTCGATCTTGGTCTTCGTTATCTTTATTCTGGGTATCACTCCATTGATCCGCTCGTGCTTGAAATGATCTGCGCGAATTATTGTCGCCTGATCGTGCGGTTTGTGTTTCGAGAATTTACTGAATGCCCTCCGTTTCTCTGTGCACAGGGAGTGTTATCGTGATCATGGGTGTGAGCGGTTCTGGGAAATCGTAAGTAGTGGAAAACCTCTTCTTCTCTAGCTTTCTTGGGTTGAAAACAGGGAAATTTATCGACCATTGTGGCGTTTTCTGTGACATTTTTTTGATCTAATCAAATAGCTGGAATGGAGGGGATTCCATTTGTAGGCCAATACTTGTCCGTAAGAGACGTTAGTGAGCTGGATGAGTATGTTCTTGCTAGCAAATTGATTGAGAGAGTCTGTGTTTTGAGCAGCTGCGTTGAATTACCACATCAGGGATGAATGAATTTCAGCAGTTCACCTTTCTACTACTACTGTCAGTTAATTCCAATAAGCTACCTACTGTCATTGTTGTAAAGTTCTTTGCCAATGCTTCATGATCATCTTCAAACCATATAATCAGTTATATCTGTGTGTTAGGGGACCATTTGACAATGTGTCAAGGCATCACTTCTGTCGAGTAAAAATAATCCCTTTCTGATAGAAGGAAGAAAATCAAAATGCTTTTGAAAAAATTTCTGCTTTGGTACGATGCTTGAATGTCAAATGTATGTGGTTTGAACAGCACAATAGGACATATGCTGGCAGAGGTCATGGAGTGCAGCTTTCTTGATGCAGACGACTTCCACCCAACATCGAATAAAGGTGGGACCTTGTGCCCCCCTTTGCTTTGATTTGAGTGCATAAGCTCTTTGATTTGAACCTGTTCAATTATTTTGGCAGAAAAGATGCATAAAGGAATCCCTCTCTCCGAGGAAGATCGAATCCCGTGGCTCGAAACGCTACGGGACACCTTGTGTGAGAGCTTGCTAGATGGAAAAACTGTGGTTCTTGGCTGCTCTGCTCTGCAGAAGCATTATAGGGAAATTCTAAGATCCGCTGACCCAAATTATCGGTCAGGCAACTTCTCTAGTTTGGTGAAGTTTGTGTTGTTGGATGTGGAGGCCAAAGTTCTTGCTGCCCGACTACAGACAAGAGCTGCAGAAGGGAAGCATTTTATGCCACCCTCGCTTTTGCAGTCTCAGCTGGAGTTGCTCCAGGTGGATGAAGCGGAAGGCATTTTGAAGGTCGATGCTTCCTTGAGTCCACAAGCAATTGTGGGCAACATTCAAGCTTTGATTCTACAGTCTCAAGGTAACTGGTGAATTGATTCTGTACTTTGTGATGTGGAGGATAACCCTGGCCATTGAATTGGTGGGTGGTTCGACATGCTTTATACATTGATTTGGAAGACAGATGTGGTAAAACCAACATTACAGAATCTCTCCCGATTGATTGGGAAATTGTGAGCGAAATTCTTTTGAATAAGGAAGCAAAGAAAAGAGCTTCTACAGTGCCTCTAGAATTGCTGTCTACTTAATCAGCTAGGTCGGTGGCTATCCTGGATATGGCTAATATGAACTCAAAAAGCAATGGTCTGCTGCTTGAGAAAACACATTTTCTTTGACTAGCTGCTTATGAAAAGTGGCTACATAACTAACAGTGCACACATGCTCTCACACCGGGTATGTTTCCATAGCCTTTGATGAAAATGTTCAGTATGTATGCACACAAGTCTGCATCATTGAACCAGTGGCTGATTATAGTGAAGGTGGTATATTTCATTAGTCAGAGTGAAGTCAGATGTAGCGCATAGCTTGAACTGTGAGTAATTCCACAGCATGGAAAGTGTAAGGAATGGAATAAGCTGCCTGCATTTAGATGAAGTAATTTGTATGATCCTTAACTTCCATTCGCTGCTCAATTTCGATTTCTCTGCTTTATATTGAGTCGAAATGGTGATAACTCAGTTATGCTTACTCTTAGACTAGATGAGTCACGGTGGAACGAGAACACAAAATTCTCGAGCTTTTAGCGTGCCTGCTGTCCCGGTTTCGAGTTCTGGTTTGTGCTTGGCTTATGCAGACAATGGTAGCTGAGACACACCACAGCACAACGCAACCAAAATGCACATATGCTTTAGTGTAGAGGTCAGCTAACGTTTCAACATGGATTTGTTACCTGAATATCTATGCTTGGCAAAAAGCAAGAACCTTGTGGACATGAGACAAGTACGAGTGCATGAGAATACATGAGGAGATCAGGTGGAATTCAACTACAAGCTTAATACTAGTTTCCACACGATTTCTTGGCAAAAATTGCAAAGTTTTGCCAGGGGTCGCTCTAGACCCGTCTGTGTTTAAATCCACGATTTTATCCGTGTTTTCGCAATCGAAGAGAAGTGATTGCTAGAAAAGAAGTCGACTTCAATTCCTCGCATATTGCTCACACTAGCTTGTGAATATTTGATGCATTTTCACTTGTACTGATTGACCCTTTCCTAAAAAACCTCAACCTTTAAAAGGTGATTGATTGTCCAATTATCATATGTATCCCATATGAGATTCACACGATCCAACGGTTATTGTAAACTTGGTGCACGTACATTTGGGTTGCCAAAAACAACGCCAGAAATGCGTCACTATGCTGTGCACCCCACAAAAATCCTGGCGGCGAAAGGAGGGCATATTGCCCCTTTATTCTAATGATTGATATTAGAATGTAATAATTATTGTCATGTGCAAGTTGAAATATGGTAGATGACCCAACAATGATCATATATGCAAAATTCAAGAACTAATTATTGATATTAGAATGTAACAATTATTGTCATGTGCAAGTTGAAATATGGTAGATGACCCAACAATGATCATATATGCAAAGTTCAAGAACTAATGATTGATATTAGAATGTAACAATTATTGTCATGTGCAAGTTAAAATATGGTAGATGACCCAACAATGATCATATATGCAAAATTCAAGAACGAGGGACAATGAATATGAACTTGTTGAGAGACCACGTACTTAACATGCGCATATACTTGAAAATCAATTTAAGTATATTTTGTACTCTAATTCTTATTTTATAGTGAATATAATTACACATAGAAAACATGAAAAAAAAATTATAGCAATAACGGCTGGGACGTTGGGGGATTTACAGTTCAGTCCTACATTAAAATCCCATCAATTGCATGCAATTCTGGTTCAAGATCACCTTAATCCGTATGTAAACTGTTACACAACTTGTAGGGTGTACGTCTGTGCCCTTGAATTATATGTACAAGCCACGGCGGTGCAAACTTGTTAGACGAAGCTTTCCTTGTTAGCTTTTGATGTTACATGAAGCGGCCCATTGGAAATTGCTTTATGGTAATCACCTATTTCTGTTCCAGAAATAATTTTTCTATTCCGTACTTTTTCAAATAAAATCCGTTTAAGAAACTTATTCCATTTTTTTATTTTTGAAATAATTTTTTTTCCAGAAATAGGTTTGGAATAGAAATAAGAAGTACTTTTCTACTTCTCTATTTCGGAACAAAAATGAGAAATAAAATTTTTCTCATCATTCATCAACCGGTCCTTCATCCGTTGCCGCCGATCACCGTCCATCGGTTGCCACCCGCCGCCAGTTGCCGATCGCCGGCCACCGTCGGCTGTTGCCGGTCACCGGTCGTTGGTTGCTAGCTGCTGCCGATCGCTGGTTTGTCGCCGTCCGCCGATCCGCCGCCGATCCGAAATGAAGAAATTTTGTATTGTTATCAATCGAATTTCTATTTTTAGAGTAGAAATTTTCTATTGTTATCAAACGGTAATTTTTGCTTAAAAATCATCTAAAAATAAAAATAAAAAAATCTATTTCTCTTACAAAAATCAATTTCTGGCTAGAATGATTATCATTCGCATCCTTAAAATGAACTTTTGAACTGCTATAGTGATTTTAGTGGACTTTGAATAACGCGTTCTCTCGAAACGGCCTGTTGACTGTGGCGTCTGCAAATTGTGACGAGGATTTAAAAAAGCATATAATAATATATGGTAATGATTGATTAGATGAATTTCGTTATCGCGCAATCAGATTTGGAGTTTGACTATTCTTCGGAAGATCAATCTTTATCCCCGCATATAAAAACCCCCCGGATCATTCCTCCACGAATGCGAAACGAAGGCCTGTTTTTTCAAACCCTTTGTCCCCACCCACTTAAAAAGATTTGTCACTTATCTAATTAAAATAATTTCGTCAATATTTATAAATTGATTGCACCTTAGTCAAATGTCATTTTATTCGAATTTCCAAGAATGAAATTAGGAATCATTCATATCCATCGGAGAACACGTCCAAGACCAGCACATCCTATAAATGTATTATGAGACATGGAAACGTTGATAGCACATAGAAATAAATATCCTCATGAATCACTTGACCCTTCATAATTCTTTCTTTTTATGTGATTTTTTTAATATCAAATTCTATCCAACTATAAGGAAAAATATGTCCCGTAAAATCACAATTTTCGTTTGGCAATAACTAATTGGATAAACATATATAATTTGATCAAACGTGTTAACAACAATATCTTGAACATGATTTAAAAGGATCAAGAGTTCTTCCCAATTCACATCTTCAGACATCACTCGCACGCAAACTATATATTATGGATTCTCGTCTTAACTTCCTTATTCTCGAGTTATATCATGATAATGCCGTGTTCTTAAGTTAATTACTGTCGTGCACTGGACCAAGATCGCTTACGAAGACCGTTGAAAGAACGGCGGTCGATCCTAAAATCAGCGAAATCCTCTCGAACTCCTTTGATAATGAAAACGTGGGCATGTCCCTCCAAATATTCTAGATGCGGTCTCTCTATCATTTCTCCTCGTAAACACATAAACGCAGTGAACAGATAACGTTTAGACGAACCATCATGGAGAAAACGAGGGACAGCATAACCTGGACGATCTTTTCCAAAAGATCGGATAAAACAATTGATGAAAAATCATCACGGCCAAAGTCCACCACCCCCGTCAGTCTTCCGGATCAAGTGGGTTCGAGTTGCCACCTTTGAATCAGCCTCTCTTGCGGTGGCCGCCCCGCGCCACCGCCCCCCACCCACAAAAAAAAAAAAAAAAAAAAAAAAAAAAAAAAAAAAAAAAAAAAACTAAAATATCCGGATGCAGACGTGCAAGTGATCGAAGAAGCATTTTACATACCAGATCATGCAAGTCGCTGTCGGCATATTATAAAATCGATGAGCGATCTTTGCTTTCTTAATTTAAAGGAAATCACAATGAATGAGAATACTTAATTTACTAAACGATATTATAACAACATATCACGTGATATTAATATAATTTTATGTCAAGCTTCTCGAATCAAAGAGTATGAAAGTTCTTTGTATCAAATTTCTTTTATCCGCCGCATGAACCCATAGAGTCGATCGGCACGACCTTTTTTTTTTCCCCCATTAATTAATGATTTAGTTGTGCAACAGAGACTTTCCCAGCTACAGGCAACCTGCGCGACAACTATAAATACCCCATAAGCAACTTCGACTCTCTACCAAAGCATTTTCGTCATCCCCTAACAATGGCTTCCTCCATCCAATGCTCTCTTCTCTTCTCACTCTTCTTCTTCGCCGCCGTCGCTCCCTCTCTCCAGCAATCCTTTCGCCCCAAGGCCCTCGTGCTCCCGGTCTCGAAAGATGCTTCTTCCCTCCAATACGTAACCCGGATTTCCCAAAGGACCCCTCTCGTCCCCGTCGCCCTTGTCGTTGACCTTGGCGGCCAGTTCCTCTGGGTCGACTGCGAGCAGAACTACGTCTCCTCGACGTACCGCCCAGCCCGTTGTGACTCGGCCGTGTGCTCACTGGCCCGTGCCAGTGGGTGTGGCGATTGCTTCTCTGCCGCCAGGCCCGGCTGCAACAACAACACGTGTGGCGTCACCCCGGATAACACCGTCACGCGCACCACCACTGGAGGTGAGGTGGCGACCGACTTAGTTTCGGTAAACTCCACCGATGGGTCCAACCCAGGCCAGGCCGTCAATGTTACCCGGTTCGTCTTTGCTTGCGCCCCGAGCTTTCTCTTGGATGGCCTGGCTAGCGGCGTCCAAGGAATGGCTGGCCTAGGAAGGACCAGGATCGCTCTGCCCTCCCAGTTCGCCTCTTCCTTCAGCTTCAACCGGAAATTTGCCATCTGCCTCTCGTCATCGCCCACTTCCAACGGCGTGATCTTCTTTGGCGACAGCCCCTACAATTTCCTCCCTAACATTAACGTTTCGCAATCACTCGCTTACACACCACTATACATCAACCCCGTGAGCACGGCCTCGGCGTACTCTCAGGGCGAGCCCTCATCCGAGTACTTCATTAAAGTGACTGCCATCACAGTCGGCGACATAACCCTATCCCTAAACTCGACCCTCCTCTCGATCGACAGCGAAGGCTATGGCGGCACCAAGATCAGCACCGTCAATCCCTACACCGTCCTTGAGTCCTCCATATATGCCTCGCTCACCGAGGCCTTCGTCAAGGAAGCCACGTCGATAAACATCACTAGGGTATCAGCTGTATCACCGTTCGAGTACTGCTTCAATTCGTCGAGCATAGGGGGCACGCGTGTTGGGGCAGCGGTGCCGTATATCTTCTTGGTCTTGCAGGGCGAAGAGGCGGTGTGGACAATCACAGGGTCAAACTCGATGGTGGAGGTGAGCCAGGATGTGCTGTGCCTGGGGTTCGTGGACGGAGGGTCGAGGCTGAGGACGTCGATCGTGATCGGAGGGTACCAGTTGCAGGACAATTTGGTGCAGTTCGACCTGGCGAGGTCGAGGCTAGGGTTTAGCTCGACTCTGCTCGGAAGGCAGACTACGTGCGCCAACTTTAACTTCACCAGCAATGCATGAAAATTACCATGAGTTGTATTAGTTCGCGCATCATATTGCACCTGATTTAAATTTCCTACTTGGAATAAGTGGCCTCGGGAAATATAATTTGCAATAAATTGGCCCGAAAATGTTTTCTTGTTTTCTTTTTCTTTTTTGAATGGGTGAGATCGCTCTTGTAAAGATACTTGAACATCAAAGAATGAAAAACTTATAATATGAATAATGCTTGATGTACACTTATTTTCATTGACTAGCTGCTTATGAAGAATGGCTACTTAAGTAAGAGTGCATTTCTCTCTCTCACGCACACAATCTCTCACACCAGGTATGTTTCCATAACCTTTGATAAGAATGTTCAGCATGCATGCGCACAAGTCTGCATCATCGAACCAGTGGCTTATTGTAGTGAAAGTGGTGTATTTCATTAGTCAGCGAAGTTAGACGTAGTGCATAGCTTGAACGGTGAGTAATTCCGCAGCATGGAATGTACAAGGAATGGAATAAGCTGCCCGCATTTAGACGGACTACATGTATGATCCTTACTAACATTTGCGTCTTAATTTTGATTTCTCTGTTTTATTTTGAGTCGAAATGGGGATAACTTGGTTATGCTTGCTCTTAGGCTAAATGAGTCATAAAGGAACTCTTACGGATAGAGAACACAAATTCTCGAGTTCTTAGCGTGCATGTCGTACTGGTTTAGAGTTCCGATTCAAGATTGGCTTATGCAGACACAGGAAGCCAAAACACCACAACATAACATAACACAACTAAAATGCACATATACTTTTAGTGTAGAGGTTGGCTAGGCTTGTCAAAATGGGCTAAAGCCCATATTTTGATCCATAATTACTAAAATGAGTTATATATGGATCACTTCAAAGTAGAAATGGGTTATGATGGGTTCTTAAAGGAAAAGCCGAAAGAAAAGGAGATCTAAGTGGGTTTGCTATAAACCCACTATACTAAAATAGTAATGTCTGTCGAAAAAAAAAAATAGTAATGACTCATTTCATTCACGGTCAGGAGAGAGGGAGGGTCATCGCTTCGCATCTCGGAGATGGCGATCGCTTAGTCGTCATTAAAGTCCGCTTGAGAGAACGAGAGCGAAGGTAGTCCCAGGTCCGCTCTCATGCTCACTCATCATCGAGTCTCTGCTTGATCAAATTTGATCTTTGTTGCCTCTTCTCTCTCCCTCTTCGACTCCCTCAATCTCGACTCATCAATCTCCGTCCCTGGTGAGCTCCTCGCTCATCTTTGATCCCAACCGACCGTGGGCAAAAAAAATTAGTGATGCTCTGAGTTAAGCTAGATCCAATTTACTTGAAGAGACACAACACGACAGTCATCATGTGTTGTTGATTCAATTTCTTTGCCAAAGATGATTCTGTATTTTGTCTTTGTTGTGCCTGAAGTAGCGAAAAGGGTGTAATATCAATGTGCGCATTCTTTTGGACTGACCTCTAACTGTTGTTTGTGTTTATGCCTTAGGCATCCAAACCAAAAATAAATTGGTTTGCAGACATTTTGAGGGCGAGGACTATATTGTTTGACCTCTCCATTTGCTCCAATTATTTTGGGAAATTAATAGTTATTGATAATGGTGAATCTGAAATGGGTTCTTTTTGCTTCCTTGAAATGGGTCCACCCACAAACTTTGATTCATTATTTGCATATGCTTGCCTGAGATATCATGCATTTAGTTCTCAAGTCCTTCAAGGTCGATGAGAGTCGGGTATGAATCCTTCATATGGCGTCCTCTCCCTCATCTTTCTCAATATAAATTGGATTGGGTATGTATTGGGTATATGACAAGTTGGATTTGGGTCACTCAAAATATATCGAGGAAAAATGAATTGATATAGGTCGGACCATTTCCATATGACCCAATCCCTTGACGGGTCTAAGATTGGCTAATGTTTCAACATAGATTTGTTGCCTGAATATGGATACTTGACGAAAAGCAAGAAGCTTGAGGACACGAGACAAGTACGAGTGCATGAGTTTATATAAGGAGATCGGATGAAACTCACCTACAAGATTAATGCTAGTTTCCACGTACTTGTTGAGAGACGGCATACTTAATAAATGCATATACTTCAAAAACAATTTTTATAGATTTTTTACTCTAATTCTTCTTCTCTTATATATCATTATTAAAAAATAGTATAACAATACATTGAGAGATTTATAGTTCAGATCTCACGTTAAAATCCCGACAATTGCACGGAATTTCGGGTCAAGATCACCTCAATCCGTGTGTAACTATTATGAGTCAAGATTATATATATATATAGGAGAATGGCCCATTGTAATGGGTATTGCTTTAAAAAGAACTTCCAGGCTGTACTACACTACTAGTGATTTTAGTTGACTTTCAATAACGCATTCGCTCGAAAGGGCCTCTTGACTCTGGCGTTTGCAAATCGTGACAAGGATTCAAACAGCATATACATAATAAAAATGATTACGGTATGGTTGATTAGATCGAATTCGATATCACGCCATCAGATTTTGGGGTTTGACTATTCTTCGGTCGACCAATCCTTATCCCCCAACATAAATCATTCCTCCACTTAAAGGGATTTGTCACATTTCTAATTAAAGGAATTTAGTCAATGTCATCTTATTCAATTTGCAAGAAATGGAGATAGAAATCATTCATATCCATCAGAGGGTACATCCAAGGCTGGCACCACCGATAAACGAAGGTCGTGTAGGACTTGTCAATATTGGGATTACGACACATGGATACGGCGATAGTGCACACAAAGAATAAACCCCATGGATCACTTGATCCTTCATTTTTTAATTTTTTTTTTGCTTCCTGGCAACGGTGGGGAGGCAGCGGCGGCAAGGGCTAAGCCCTCAGCCGTGTGCTTCCTTCCTTCTTTTTTTTTTTTTTATATATAATTTTTATTGTATTTTTTTTTCTTTTTATATCAAAGTCAATCCAAATGTAAGGAAAAACATGTCCTGTAAAATCACAATTTTCGTTTGGCAATAACTAATTCAATAAACACATAAAAAATTTGATCAGCTGGTTAACAACGATATTCTCAACATGATCTAAAAGGATCAAGAGGTCTTCCAAACTCACGGACGAGGTCCTCAGACATCACTTGCGCGATCTACATATTATGAATTATCATTCTAACTTCTTATTCTCGAGTTGTACCCGTGCTCTCAAGTTAATTACCTTCGTGCATTGGACCAAGTTCGCCTACGAACACCGTCGAAAGAACAGCCGTCGATCCTAAAATCGGGAAAATCCTCTCGAACCGCCTTGATAATGAAAACATGGATATGTATGCCCCTCCAAACATACTAGATGCGGTCTTTCTATCGATTCTCCACGTAATACGTATGTCACATAATTGCGGTTTTTGACGAACCGTCATTGAGAAAACGAGGGACAGCACAACCTGCACGAATTTTTCAGAAGATCGGATGACACAATGGATGAAATCATAACGGTCAAAGTCCACCAACCCGGTCTTCCGGATCAGGTGGCTGGGTTCGAGTTGCCACCTTTGACATCAGCCTCTCTTGCGGTGGCTCCGCCCCCCAACACACCGCCTCTGTCCAGCCGGCAATGGAAGAGGCATTTTATGAAGGAGTCTACTGGGTCAAGCGAATTGCCTTTGGCGTATCGTAAACCCGATGAGCGAATCTTGCTTTCATTCATAATTTCAAGGAAATCATAATGAATAAAAATATTTAATTAATCATACGATATCATATCAGCACGTCATACGATATAAATATAATTGTAGGCGAAGCTTTTCAAATCAAAGAGTTGAAAGTTCTTGGGTTAATACCTTGAAAAAACTCCAAATTAATACATCTGTGACAAATTTACTCCAAATTAATTTTTAAACTTCAAAGTGGTACACATTCGACAAATTTACCCCAAACTGGTATAATTGTGATAAATTTACCTTCTATTAGTTTCCGTTAAATTTAATTATCAAATTATTAAGTTGAATGACACGTGACAATTGACTGGTGTATTAGTTTGAGATTTTATTTTCCGTTTGTTATAGTTATACAATTTTTCTGATTTTTCGTGGTATTAATCTAATTTAACGGAAGGTATATTTGTCACAAATGTACCAATTTGGATTTTTAGTAGTCGAATAAATTAATTTGGGGTAAATTTATTACAAGTATACCGTTTTAGTATTTTTTTTTATGATCGGTCGACATAATTTATCACGGGGTATCGGTTTGGAATTTTTCAAAGTATTAATCCAAAGTTATTTGCATCTTTTGTCCGCCGCACATAAAACCATAGAATCAATCTGTACAGTTCATTTTTCCATTAATTAATGATTCTTGTGCAACAGAAACTTCACCGCCACAAGCAACATAAGCAACAACTATAAAATACCCCATGACCAAACTTCCCCTCTCTACCAGAGCATTTCTCCGTCATCCCCTTAACAATGGCTTCCTCCATCCGATGCTCTCTTCTCTTCTCTCTCCTCTTCTTCTTCGCCGCGGCCGCTCCCTCTCCCCAGCAATCCTTTCGCCCCAAGGCCCTCGTGCTGCCGGTCTCGAAAGATGCTTCTACCCTCCAATACCTAACCCGGATCTCCCAAAGGACCCCCCTCGTCCCTGTCGACCTCGTCGTTGACCTGGGCGGCCAGTTCCTCTGGGTCGACTGTGCGCAGAACTACGTCTCCTCGACGTACCGCCCTGCCCATTGTGGCTCGGCCGTGTGCTCACTCGCTCGTGCCAGCGGGTGTGGCAATTGCTCCTCTGCTGCCAGGCCTGGCTGCAACAACAACACGTGCGGCGTCATACCGGATAACACCGTCACGCACACCACCACCGGAGGTGAGGTTGCGACTGACTTAGTTTCGGTAAACTCCACCGATGGGTCCAACCCAGGCCGGGCCGTCAATGTTACCCGGTTCGTCTTTGCTTGTGCCCCGAGCTCGCTCTTGGGTGGCCTGGCTAAAGGCGTTGAAGGAATGGCTGGCCTAGGAAGGACCAGGATCGCTCTGCCCTCGCAGTTCGCCTCTGCCTTCAGCTTCGACCGGAAGTTTGCCATCTGCCTCTCGTCGTCTACCACATCTAATGGTGTGATCTTCTTTGGCAACAGCTCCTACAATCTCCTTCCCAACATCGACGCTTCGCAATCGCTCGCGTACACACCACTATACATCAACCCTGTGAGCACGGCCTCGGCATACTCCCAGGGCGAGCCCTCATCCGAGTACTTCATCGGAGTGACCTCCGTCAGGGTCGGCGACAGAAAGCTCACTGACCAGAGGAAAAATTGAAAGTTGAAGAATAATTATTATTTTTTTCAAAGTGGCGTTATCTTTATTCTAGTAGTTGACTATTTATCATATGTGCAGACTGGTGTCCCATTTAGAGAGATGCCTATAAATACTCACTTAATATTTCTGTGACTTTGTGGTCTTCAGTTTGAGGGTCTGGAGGGAGAGAAGCTCCCTATCTTCTGCCTTAGTTTACAACTTCTGGTTGCTCTCACTCAAGTTGACCTGATCTTGACCCATCTTTTCTATTACTTATAAACCCTCCTTGGCTCTCGCATTTTGCTGAAAGGAGCTTTCCATTCTCTTGCTTCAGTTTTTCAGTTTTCTGATCTTCCATTCTCTTGCTCATTCTCACACACTCGGCCGGCTTGTCATGACGATTTCCATGGTGATGTGCAAGCCGACGGCCCTGCCCTTGCTCGACACCGCCAGCCTGGTCCGGAGGTCGAATATAGACTTTTTGCTCCCTTGGCGTCAGAAGGAGAAGGTCGTGGTGATATTAGGTGCGACCGGGGCAGGCAAGTCCAGGCTCTCTATTGACATTGCGTCCCGTTTCCCCGCTGAGATCGTGAACTCCGACAAAATCCAAGTGCACAAGGGGCTCGACATAGTCACCAACAAGATCACGGAAGAGGAGCAATGCGGCGTCCCCCACCATCTCCTCGGGACGATCCCTCCCGATGCAGACTTCACGGCGTCAGATTTTTGCAACTCGGCACTGCTTGCTATCTAGTCAATCAGGGCCCGTGGCAACACTCCAGTCATCGTTGGTGGCTCGAATTCCTACATCGAGACCTTGATCACTAGCCATGATTACCGGTTTCAATCTAAGTACGAATGTTGCTTTCTAGACATGTGAGTGCAACACAGGCATCGCGGCATCTTCTTCTTCAACAGTCCGTCGACCGGCGCTCCAGCTTACTGCAGCTCCCGTCCGTCGCCGTCTGCACATCCCCGCGAGCACTACCGCGCCTCCGCCACCGCCGCACTGCCGGTCTCACCCGACGCCCCGCACCGGTGACCCGCGACTGCCCGAGCTCCGCGCGTCTCCGCGCCTCAGCCGGACCGCTATCCCTTTCGACCAACGCCCCTGCGGCAGCCCCTTGCAGCAGATCCCGAGCTCCGACGCGCCTCGCCTGCAACCTGCACCGGCCCGCAAGCCGTCTGCGGGTCGTGATACCGTCCGCCTCACCCGCGACGCCACTGCACTCTTTGCCGCCGCAACCCGCGAGCACCAGCAGAAGCCCGCTCGTCGCTGCTGATCGCCCGGCACCGCTCACCCGATGACCGCGCCCCGCTGACGCTTGCCCGCCGCCGCGCCTGCCAGCCTCTGCTCCTTGATCGCCAGCTACAGAACCACCTCCGAGCCTCCTTCCGGCGAACCCAGCAACTTCCGACACACCAGCCTGCTGCTGCCCCTCGCTGGTCGACGACTCGGCTCCGAACCGCAACCCGCCGGCCTTCGCCCGAGCACCAGCAGCACCGCCCTCTGCCAGCAGCCCGAGTTGATCGCCGCGCCTCCGCGCCCTTGCAGCAGCCCGCGACACATGAGTTGACTAGACATGTGAGTGCAACACAGGCATCGCGGCATCGACCCATAGAAAGCAACATTCGTACTTAGATTGAAACCGGTAATCATGGCTAGTGATCAAGGTCTCGATGTAGGAATTCGAGCCACCAACGATGACTGGAGTGTTGCCACGGGCCCTGATTGACTAGATAGCAAGCAGTGCCGAGTTGCAAAAATCTGACGCCGTGAAGTCTGCATCGGGAGGGATCGTCCCGAGGAGATGGTGGGGGACGCCGCATTGCTCCTCTTCCGTGATCTTGTTGGTGACTATGTCGAGCCCCTTGTGCACTTGGATTTTGTCGGAGTTCACGATCTCAGCGGGGAAACGGGACGCAATGTCAATAGAGAGCCTGGACTTGCCTGCCCCGGTCGCACCTAATATCACCACGACCTTCTCCTTCTGACGCCAAGGGAGCAAAAAGTCTATATTCGACCTCCGGACCAGGCTGGCGGTGTCGAGCAAGGGCAGGGCCGTCGGCTTGCACATCACCATGGAAATCGTCATGACAAGCCGGCCGAGTGTGTGAGAATGAGCAAGAGAATGGAAGATCAGAAAACTGAAAAACTGAAGCAAGAGAATGGAAAGCTCCTTTCAGCAAAATGCGAGAGCCAAGGAGGGTTTATAAGTAATAGAAAAGATGGGTCAAGATCAGGTCAACTTGAGTGAGAGCAACCAGAAGTTGTAAACTAAGGCAGAAGATAGGGAGCTTCTCTCCCTCCAGACCCTCAAACTGAAGACCACAAAGTCACAGAAATATTAAGTGAGTATTTATAGGCATCTCTCTAAATGGGACACCAGTCTGCACATATGATAAATAGTCAACTACTAGAATAAAGATAACGCCACTTTGAAAAAAATAATAATTATTCTTCAACTTTCAATTTTTCCTCTGGTCAGTGAGCTTTCTTTTGAGCTTAATGCTAGTTGTTCTTATTCTTAATGGGTGTCTGGACCGTCCAACAACATGGTAGGGCATGCTGTTTCTGGGAAAGCAAAGCGATGGGCAATGGGCTCAAAAGGGTTCTCGCACAGCGGTTCAGAATTTCCTATTTCCAATAGGAAAAAGAAGATAGCATGCAAATTGCAGAAGAATAGGATTTGATCAGGCCTTTTGTCCTGTACATTTTGTCCTAGAGTACTAATTTTATTAGGCATGTTTAGTGATTAATATCTATTCCACGTAGACGACCGCTCGAGATAAAATTAAGTAGACCATGTAAGGATGCAACAAAAGAATAAAGGGGCATCTTTCTAGTTAGACTTTGCCAGTGCACCTGGAGGAAAAAAAAACAACACGGAACCCCGCTGGATTCTGAAGCTAAATGAAAAGAAAAAGTTTGTTCTCTGGGAATTGCATTCGCAGTTGTTGTGTATGCTAATAAGACAATCATCTCCAATCATGGAACCGGCACTTATCATATCACTAGTGCCGTATTTTGCTGATGAACGGGGTGATTATGAAAAAAATATAATTTCTTTTTATTCCCCTGAAGGGTGTGCAAAAAGTTGACTGAGGCTTTATTTCTCCTCCGAATCGATAGCTCGAGATTCTCACAGTGACAGCTGATCTGCACAAACCGCTAGTTGGAAACGACAGTAAATGGCATTCGATTCTCCTATTCAAGTGGCGGTGGGGAGACGGCGGCAAGCTTGGCCTCATTCGATGGAAGATAAATTTTCTAGCTAGTTGAAATCGCGATGATCAAGGGAAGAATCGAGAAATAAGTTAAAGGTCGAAGCAAAATGGTGTTGATTTAGTAAACTCCCTGTATAATTCGATTTGGCAGCCATATGAGAATCCCAATCCAAACTGAACCAGGATTTGGTAACTAAATGATATGTTCACTCTAGCTAAATTCTAGACGAGCATCGATGTACCCAGGGCGAAGAGGCGGTGTGGACGATCACAAGGTCAAACTCGATGGTGGAGGTGAGCCAGGATGTGCTGTGCCTGGGGTTCATGGACGGAGGGTCGAGGCCGAGGACATCGATCGTGATCGAAGGGTACCGGTTGCAGGACAGTTTGGTGCAGTTCGACCTCGCGAGGTCGAGGCTAGGGTTTAGCTCGACTCTGCTTGGAAGGTAGACTACGTGCGCCAACTTTAACTTCACCAGCAATGCATGAAAATTATTATGAGTTGTATTAGTTCGTGCATCATATTGCACATGATTTAAATTTTCTACTTAGAATAAGCGGCCTTGAGAAATATAATTTGCAATAAATTGGCCCGGAAATATTTTTTTATTTTTGTTAAATTATGTCTCGAGTTTGAGCGTTTACAAAACATGATTCGCTGGACTCTCGAAGCTGCACAAAAGAGGAAAAAAAAAAAAGCTGACCAAAGTTTTTTCTTCTATTTTGCGGAACCTGCATAAGCCCAACACAATATAAAGCTACGGGTGAATTCCTCTGCACGCGTAAGAAAGGTGGGACCCAAGGTCAAACCTTTGACCTTGGCGCACACACACGTTCAGCGAAGAAAGAAGCCAAAATAGGAGGTGGGCCCCAGGTCAAAGTTTGACCTGGGCGAACACGTATAAAACAGAAATAAGAATTGCAAGTCTTTCCTTCCTTTTCGTGAGACGCCGCCGAAGCCCTACGCGAGAAGCCGCACGCCGCCGAGAGAGAGGAGCTGCACGAGGAAGCTGAAGATCTTTTTTTTTTTGGTGTATGACTTGGACGCGGTAATTGTGTACCGTTAATTTATACCCAAGTAAAGAATTTATTTATAAACACTTTGGGTTTTGGGTTAAATCTAGGTGTGAGAAACACTCGAGCGTGTAAGCGATTATAAACTCTGATTCTACGATATAGTGGATTATTTGCTGCTGGCTCTTCCCGTTGATGTATGTATCGATACTCGAACCGAACCACGTAAATTTATGGTATTCTTATTATTTCTTGTTTATTTCTCTAATGATTTCACATTGACGTAAATTGCAAGATCCTGTCGGTTCCACGTATTATGTTCCAACAATTGGTATCAGAGCTTGGGGTTGGATTTATTGATTATGATTTGGAGCTTTTGCTTGTCTGATTATTATCTGGAAATTCTGTTATTACAATTATGTCTGAGAGGAAATCTGAAATTGAGAAGTTTAACGGGAACAACAACTTTGTGTTATGGAGCATCAAAATGCGAGTTTTATTGACAACACAAGGTTTGGCCAAGGCACTAGATGGTGAAGATGAGTTGCCGATTATAATGAAAGACTCTGAGAGGGTAGAGCTAATGGAAAAAACAAATAGCACAATCCTGTTAAATTTGTCAAATGACCTCTTAATAGAGGTTGCTGAGGAGAAGGATGCCGCAGCATTATGGGTAAAATTTCGAGCACTCTATGTGAAGAAATGTTTGAACAATCGCTTGTACATGTTGAAGAAGATGTTTCAATTTAGATATACTGAAGGTACGTCTATCAGAACCCACCTAGATAAATTTAATAAACTCATGATGGATTTGAAGAAAGTTGGTAAGATACTTGATGATGAAGAACATGGCATGATATTGTTAGTCTCTTTACTAAAGTCATGGGAGCACTTTACTGATTCACTGTTGTAGGGGCGTACTACGATTACTTCAGAAGAGGTAAAGTCCGCCTTATTCTGTAAGGGGTGGCAGAGAAAGTTGCGAGATGATGGTCTGGCGCAAGGAGTAGCGCAAGCACTGACTACTCGAGGTAGAGAACAACATCGAGGGCTTAAGTAGCAGCAAAGGTAAAAGCAGATTGAAATCACGCCATAGAAAGTCCAAGGGACGCGTGAAGTGCTTTGAGTGTCATGAGGAAGGGCACATCAGGAGAGATTATCCAAAGTGGAGATATAAAGTTGATAGGCAGAATGCCATAAGCAGTGTGGCAAACGTTGCCGAGAATAGTGATGCAGAAGCTGTTTTGTGTGTGACTGCTACTTCGTCAGGAAACGAATGGGTGCTGGATTCGGGGTGTTCTTATCATATGACGCCTCATAAGAACTGGTTTACTATTTACCAGGCTGCAAATGGTGGTGGAGTTATTTTGGGGAATACTGCAGTTTGTAAGGCTGTGGGGATAAGGACAATTCGGATTCGGATGCACGATGTAGTGGTGCGCACATTGATAGATGTGAGGCATGTAATGGAGCTCAAGAAGAACCTTATTTCTTTGGAGACACTCGATGACATCGAGTGTAAGTACACAACTGAAGGTGGAGTACTAAAGATCTCTCGAGGTGTCATGATAGTGATGAAAGGGAAGAAAGTGAATATTCTCTATCATCTACTGGGAGAGACCATGACCGGAACCACTGCAATTTCATTAGGTGAGTCAGACTCTAACTTGACTCAGTTATGGCATATGCATTTGAGGCACATGAGTGAGGCAAGTATGACGATACTGAGTGAAAGGGGGTTGTTGAAGGGTCAAAAGACAGGGAAGCTGGACTTATGTGAGCATTGCATCTATGAGAAGCAACACCGAGTTAAGTTTACTACAGTTATTCATTCAACCAAACGACCAGTTGAATATATTCATTCAGACGTCTGGGGCCCGTCTTCGGTTCCTTCGAAAGAAGGTGCCCGATATATGCTGACATTTATCGACGATTATTCGAGGAAGGTATGTGTATACTTTCTGAAGCACAATTATGAAGTGTTTGATAGGTTTGAGAAATTTAAGGCATTGATTGAGAAGCAGTCAGATAAACAAATCAAGTGCCTGAGAACCAATAATGGCATGGAGTTATTGGTAAAGATTTTACTGAGTTCTGCGAGAAATAAGGTATTTTTTAGACACCGCATAGTATCTAGGACACCACAGTAGAATGGCGTGGCAGAACGGAAGCAATAAACATGACATGTTACCTGGTTAATCAATCTCTATCATCTGCTATCGAGTAGAAGACTCCTGAGGAAGTATGATAAGGGAAACCTGTTGATTACTCTGGATTACGAATATTCGGATGTCCTGCATATGCTCATGTGAGTGATGGTAAGCTTGAACCGAGGGCGAAGAAGTGCATATTTCTGGGTTATGCACATGAGATGAAATGCTACCAGCTATGTTGCACCGATCCTAAATCACCTGGTTTTCTAATCAGTAGAGACGTGATCTTCGACGAGACTGCAATGTTTCAATGGAGGAGTTCTAAGACACAACCAGTAGAGAAGACAGATCATGGTGTCATCAATGAGGTTGAGCTTCAGGTGGAGACTTCGGAGACCTTGAAGGTAACAGAAGTTGAGACTGTAGATGAGGCCACCGTTCCTGAAGTCGGTGATAGTCAACAACCAGCAAAGCCGCAGCACACTATAGCTGCAGATAGACAGAGACAACAAATTAAATCACCGGTACGTTATGGTTATACATATATTGCTTATGCATTGACTGTAGGTGATGAGGTGGAGACAGATGAGCCTTCGTCTTACTCTAAGGCGATGGCTAGTTCGGAGTCATCACAGTGGCTAGGGGCTATGAGTGAAGAGATGGAATCACTCTATCAAAATCAGACATAAGAGCTGGTCAAAGTATCCAAGAGCCAAAAGATTGTCGCAAGTAAATGGGTCTTTAAACGGAAAGAGGACATTCCTAGTGTCAAGGCAGCGAGGTATGAGGCGAGACTTGTGGCGAAGAGGTATACACGGCGTGAGGGCATTGACTACAATGAGGTGTTCTCTCCTGTGGTAAGACATACTTCTATTCGTGTTTTACTTGCCTTAGTTGCTTCGTAAAATCTCGAGTTAGAGCAACTAGATGTGAAAATTACGTTTCTTCATGGTGAGTTGGAGAAGCAGATTTACATGAGGCAACTAGAGGGATTTGCAATTCCGGGTAAGGAAGATCATGTTTGCTTGTTAAAGAAATCTTTGTATGGGCTAAAATAGTCTCCTAGAAAGTGGTATAAACGTTCTGATGCTTTCATGGCTAGTCAAGACTATTCAAAAAGTCAGATGGATAGCTGTGTTTACTACAGGAGATTGGAGAATGGTTCTTTAATTTATCTACTCTTATATGTTGATGATATGTTGATAGCAGCTAAGAATATGTCTGATATCAATGTGCTAAAGAGGCAGTTAAATGCTAAATTTGAGATGAAAAATTTAGGTGCTGCAAAGAAAATTTTGGGTATGGAGATTTTGCATAACAAAACTGCAGGAGTTCTACGTCTATCTCAGAAAAAATATATTGAGAAGATTGTGGCACGTTTTAATATGCAGTCGGCAAAATCTGTAAGTACACCTCTAGCGAAGCACTTTAAACTTTCAAATAAATTATCACCGCAAACTGAGGAGGAGAATGAGCATATGTCCCGCGTTCCTTATTCTAGTGTCGTGGGTAGTATTATGTATGATATGGTGTGCACTAGGCCTGATAATTCACAAGCTGTGAGCGTGGTTAGTCGCTATATGAAACGTCCTGGTAAAGCTCATTGGGAAGTTGTGAAGTAGATCCTCAGATATTTGAAGGGGACAATAGATGTGGATATAATGTATCAAAGGGATAGCAATGACAGTGAGACCACTGGTTTTGTGGATTCGGATCACGCTGGTGACCTGGATGATCGCAAGTCTTTAGCAGGGTATGTGACGTTAGCGGGTGGTGCAGTTAGTTAGAAAACATCCTTACAGGGTCACATTGCCTTGTTTTCGACTGAGGCAAAGTACATGGCACTAACTTTTATAGCGAAGGAGGCGATATGGTTACAAAATTTGCTCTCGGACTTTGGGTTAGAACAAAAAAATGTGGATATACACTGTGATAACTAAAGTGCGATATATTTGGCGTATAATCCAGTTAATGACGAGCGAACGAAACATATCAACATCAGGTACCACTTCATCTGAAATGTCTTAGTTAAGGGTAATGTTATTGTCAAAAAGATTGCTACAGCAGATAACCCGGCAGACATGATGACTAAGTCTTTTCCTTTGACAAAGCTCAAGCTCTGCTTGAGCTTTATTAGCGTATGTGGAGAGTGAGTGCCCCTCGGGGCGTTGGGAGAGCAGCATGATGATGAGCACTATAACTTGGCTTCAAACATCGAGCCAAGGTGAAGAATTGTTAAATTATGTCTTGAGTTTGAGCGTTTACAAAACATAATTCGCTGAACTCTTGAAGCTGTACAAAAAGGGAAATATAGAAAAGAAAAAAGAAAAAAAAGGCTGAGCAAAGTTTCTTCTTCTACTTTGCGGAACCTGCAGCAGCCTAACACAATATAAAGCTACGGGTGAATTCCTCTGCACGCGTAAGAAAGGTGGGGCCCAAGGTCAAACCTTTGACCTTGGGCACACACACACGTTCAACGAAGAAAGAAGCCAAAATAGGAGGTGGGCCCCAGGTCAAAGTTTGACCTGGTCGCACACGTATAAAACAGAAATAAAGATTGCAGGTCTTTCCTTCCTTTTCGTGAGACGCCATCGAAGCCCTACGCGAGAAGCCGCACGCCGCCAAGAGAAAGGAGCTGCATGAGGAAGCTGAAGATCTTTTCTTTTTGGCGTACGACTTGGACGTGCGGTAATTATATACCATGAGTTTATACTCAAGTGAAGAGTTTATTTATAAACATTTTGGGTTTGTGGTTAAATTTAGGTGTGAGAAACACTCAAGCGTGTGAGAGATTGTAAACTCTGATTCTCCGATTATAGTGGATTATTTGCTGCTGGCTCTCCCCGTGGATGTAGGTACCGATACTCGGACCGAACTACATAAATTTCTGGTATCCTTATTATTTCTCGTTTATCTTTTTGGTGATTTCGCATTGACGTAAATTGTAAGATCATGTCGGTTCCACGTATTATATCCCAACGCTTTTTTTTTATTTATTTTAAAAATGGGTGAGATCGCTCTTGTAAAGATACTTGAACATCAAAGAATGAAAAACTTATAATATAAATAATGCTTGATGTACACAAATTAATTTGTCAACGTCATTCGATATATTGCAAATTTCTCGCTTTAAAGAATATGTAGCAGGGACAGAATTCGTAGGACTGGACTATAGGTCTCTTTATATATGTATATAATGATGACATGACCCCGGTGCAGACCATGGTGACAAGATTATTTATTGGCAAAGTATGGTAACTTGGAATGATTATTTAGCCCAATAAATGCGAGAGGACAAGGTCCGTTCAAAATAATCTGCGTGCGAAATCACTTCCTTGACCCACAAAGGAAAAATAAGAGATTGTGATTGTTTTTTTGTTAGAAAATAAAATTCGGAAAGTGATGCGATTGCAAGGAATTAGATAGCATGGTCCTTGACTTTAATGAAATCGAGTCAAATTACTCGCTAGTAGTTTGGGCAAATTTACTCATAAGTATCTCAAGCTTGACTTGCTTCGAGATTGGCTCGTTTACAGCTAGAACTACATAATTATCTTGTCAAATTGAGCTCGAATTGGTGAGTGGTTCGATATGCTTTATACATTGAGTTGGAAGGGAAATGTGTTAAAATCAATATTACTGAATCCCTCCCGATTGATTGGGAAATTATGAAAGAGATGACTACTTAATCAGCTAGGTCGGCGGCTATCATGGATATGGCTAATATCAACTCGAAAAGCAATGGTATGCTGCTTGAGAAAACACTTATTTTCATTGACTAGCTGCTTATGAAGAATGGCTACTTAAGTAAGAGTGCATTTCTCTCTCTCACGCACACAATCTCTCACACCAGGTGTGTTTCCATAACCTTTGATAAGAATGTTCAGCATGCATGCGCACAAGTCTGCATCATCGAACCAGTGGCTTATTGTAGTGAAAGTGGTGTATTTCATTAGTCAGTGAAGTTAGACGTAGTGCATAGCTTGAACGGTGAGTAATTCCGCAGCATGGAATGTACAAGGAATGGAATAAGCTGCCCGCATTTAGACGGACTACATGTATGATCCTTACTAACATTTGCGTCTTAATTTTGATTTCTCTGTTTTATTTTGAGTCGAAATGGGGATAACTTGGTTATGCTTACTCTTAGACTAAATGAGTCATCATGGAACTCTTACGGATAGAGAACACAAATTCTCGAGTTCTTAGCGTGCATGTCGTGCTGGTTTAGAGTTCCGATTCAAGATTGGCTTATGCAGACAAAGGAAGCCAAAACACCACAACATAACATAACACAACTAAAATGCACATATACTTCAGTGTAGAGGTTGGCTAGGCTTGTCAAAATGGGCCAAAGCCCATATTTTGATCCATAATTACTAAAATGAGTTATATATGGATCACTTCAAAGTAGAAATGCATTATGATGGGTTCTTAAAGGAAAAGCCCAAAAAAAAAAAGGAGATCTAAGTGGGTTTGCTATAAACCCACTATATTGAAATAATAATGACTCTGTCGAAAAAAAAAAGATAGTAATGACTCATTTCATTCACAGTCAAGAGGGAGGGAAGGTCATCACTTCGCATCTCGGAGATGGCGATTGCTTAGTCGTCATTAAAGTTCGCTTGAGAGAACGAGAGCGAAGGTAGTCCTAGGTCCGCTCTCATCCTCACTCATCATCGAGTCTCTGCTTGATCAAATTCAATCTTTATTGCCTCTTCTTTCTCCCTCTTCAACTCCCTCGATTTTTGTTGGAGAATCCAGAATCCTGCATTGCAAAACCCTTGAATCAAGTCCATGACTCTCTGCACTCCCTTGGCGCTCTTCCCCCTCAACAATGGCATGAGATCCATCCCTATCCTTGTTGATAGCTAGCTTCCCCGAAACCCTAGAATCCCATTCCATTGCTTCCTTCCATTTAATGGCTACACTCAAACCCTTTCCACCCGATTAGCCTCCTTGGCCGTCCATTCCCAGTATTCGCCCTTCAAGTGCATATAAACCCTACCGACCACCCAAGCGCATCATCCTCAAATTTCTCCCTGCTGGTAAGCCAACGATGGCAGAGAGAGCAGCATGGAATCGTGAAGGTAACTGGTTTCTATCCCTTTGTTTGGGTAATTGCTATTTTTCAGTCTCTGCCTTAAACCCTACCGCTCCCCACCTTAATCCGAAACCCAGAAATCATTTCCAGCAGAAATATCAACCTTAACCTCCATAAGCCCCCGTAATCCTTTCCCAGTAATTTCCTAAGCCAATGCATCAACATACCCCCAGAACACCCATGATCGACATATCGATTATTCACCCATAGAGCTCCCTTCACACCACCTGGTTCAGACATCACACTATACAGAAAACCCAAACCTAAACCTAGATCCACCAAAACAAACAACTACACAGGATAGAGATGGACAAAATCAAAGAAAATCAACTCTGTCTAGCAGCATTATGCAAAAGTATGGGACATCTTTGGTCAGAAGATGAAGCAATGGAGTTGGATGCACACATACCTGAAAAATATAAACATGAAAGTGAACTAACTCTGTATGGAAAACTGTTCTCCAAATCGAATGTCAATTTCCAAGCATTTTATTAGCACAATGAGGAAAGCATGGAAGACGGATTCTGTTAAATGCGAAGTGATTGAACCTGGTTTTTTCTCCTTCATTTTTGAATCGGTAGA
This sequence comes from Eucalyptus microcorys, assembly GCA_014182515.1. Classification (NCBI taxonomy): domain Eukaryota; kingdom Viridiplantae; phylum Streptophyta; class Magnoliopsida; order Myrtales; family Myrtaceae; genus Eucalyptus; species Eucalyptus microcorys. Next base: position 32,766,627 of record CM024572.1, on the reverse strand, counting down.
GGACATAAAAAGAGTTGTAGAAAATGGACCGTGGTCATTTGCAAGTAACTTACTTGTTCTCTTGGAAGGAGATCCTGACATCCCTGAGCATTGCTATGACTTTACACATAATGCCTTTTGGGTGCATATATTAGGGTTACCTAGGGCTCGGATAAATGAGGAATCTGTTCGGAACATAGCCTCAAAACTTGGTAAAGTGGAGGATGTAAAATTGGAAGCTCAGAGCAATAGTTGGCACAAGATTGGCAAGGCAAAAGTAAGTTTAAATTTGTCATGCCCCCTGAAAACAGGAACAATGGTTAACTTAGGAGGGAATAAATGGGGGCTGGATTTTAAATATGAAAGACTACCTCATTTCTGCTACTCATGTGGTCGAATCGGACATTACACCAATTTCTGCCTTGAAATACCTTATGAGGAGAAAGGGTTGGCTCAAGAAAAACTAGGAATTTATAGTTCTTGGCTAAAAGCAGAAGTTAGAAATTCAAGCCCTTGTTGGAAGACCTTTTACGGGCAAATTGATCAACAACCTGAGGAGGAGGAAATGGTGCCTAAAACCACTATGCCATCTACTGATAAAGCATCCAGATCATAGCCATTTGTTGCTAAATCAAATGACTTAGCCATAATCTTACCCACTGTTCCAGCAAATGAACCAGGAGAAGATGTATGGATGGCTGAACATGTCTCCCCAAACAAGGGGAAGAGGCCTCAGCAAACCCAGCTCTTGCTTCTTCCCTCGGTTGAGGAGGGTAAAGGGGTTGAATACCTGAAGAAAAACAAGAACATACTCAAAACCCTAGTGACAAAAAAAATAGAAAATGGTTAAACTTTATGAGAAAAGATCATCTTCAATTCAGCTTTTCGATGAGGAGAACTGATTGGACACCCCTATCCACTTGTTGGAAGGGGTGAAGGAAAGGGCTTTGGTAGCTAGCCCTAATAAGCCACCAGGTTATACATGAAGATCTTGTGCTCAAACTGTCAGGGTTTAGGCACACCTTTGACAGTTCAGCACCTTAGAGCCTTAGTGGCTTGAAAGAGGCCCAACTTGGTGGTCTTTATGGAAACCAAGAATAAAAAAAAGCAAGGTCGATCGAGTACAAAAGAGCCTGGAGTTTGGTTATTCTACTATAATCAATCCAATTGGAATTGCAGGAGGACTAATTCTTATATGGGATAATCAAGTACAAGTGGAAATTCTGGCATGCTTTGGGGAGATCATTGATGTAAAGTGTAAAGTTCTCAGTAGTGGTGATCAAATGAGAATATCATTTCTACACGCATCCACTTCTTTCTAGGAGAGATTAAGCCTTTGGCAAATGCTCAGCTCAATCAACTCATCCAACAACCTCCCTTGGCTTTGTATTGGAGATTTTAATGGAGTTCTTTATCATTGGGAAAAAGTTGGAAGAAGGGAGGTAGATAGACATAGAATGGTGGCTTTTCGTGCTTTCATGGACTCATGTTCATTAATGGACATGGAAAGTAAGGGCTGCAAATTCACCTGGACTAATAATCGGGAAGGAGATGACGTGGTAAAGAAAAGGCTAGATAGAGCTTTATGCAATTGGGCATGGAGAGTACAATTTCCAAATGCGGAGGTTTTTGCTTTACCTGCGATAGGCTCAGATCACAACCTCTTGCTACTTGCATTGGAACCAAACATAATGAAAAGAAAGAAGGAGTTCAGATTCGAGGCATACTGGCTTGAAGAAAATGAATGTATAGATGTGATCCAAGAGGCTTGGGGGAAAAATAGCATCAACCAAGTAAACTTTGCTAGAAAAGTGAAGAGAGCTGCAGCTGATCTAGCTAAATGGAGTAGAGGAAAATTCCAAAATGCATCCCGACAAATAGAACCACTAAGGAAAAGACGAACGGAGTTGACTAACAAGGCGGAAGAGTATTTTGACAGAGAGGAGTACAGAAATGTGGTAGAAAAAATATAAGGCATTTGGAGACAAGAGAAGATGTATTGGTGCATACAGTCACGAATCACGTGGATGAGATGGGGCAATCAAAATACGAAATCTTTTTCACGCCACGAAGGTTCAAAGAAGAATTAGGAACAAGATCTCTATGTTACGGATTGATGACACTACATGGAGCCGAGAGCCATCAACCATAAAGCAACATGTCAGAGCCTTTTATCAATCTTTATATACCACGGTGGGGGAGAGGAATTATCAACCTATTCTTGATCAATGCATGCAAGTAGTAAATGATGAAATGAATGAGGACCTAATCAAGCCTATCTCCAAGGAAGAAGTTCGAGATGTAGTCTTCCAATTGGGAGCTACTAAAGCACCGGGACAGGATGGACTCAATGGATTATTTTATCAAAGCCAGTGGTCAGTGGTTTGTGACGACATATTTAGAATGGTCGACTCCTTTTTCAGCCAAGGTACTCTTGATCCTGAATTGAAGAAGGACCCATATCACTCTTATTCCTAAAGTAGCAAACCTCGAAAGTATAATTCAATACATGCCTATTAGTCTTTGCAATTTCAATTATAAAATCATTGCTAAAGTTATGGAAAACAGATTAGGCCCCTCCTCCCGAACCTAATCTCCCAAGAACAAAGTGCCTTTATTAGTGGCCGTCAAATCCAAGATAATATTTCATTGTTCAAGAGGTCCTATATCAGCTGAGAGTGAGGAAAAGGAAGAGGAATTTCCAGGCAGTACTTAAGCTCGATATGCAAAAAGCCTTTGATAGAGTGGAATGTGATTTCTTACGTGATTATCTGCTAAAATTGGGATTTAGTGGAAAATGGGTATCCTTAGTCAAATAATGCATCTCCCCGGCCTCATATAGTAAAAGGGTAAATGGGGACCTTTGCACTCCTTTTAGACCATCCTGAGATATCCGACAAGGGGACCCACTATCCCCCTATCTCTTTATCCTTATGGCCAATGCTATTTCCTCCCTCATGAACAAAGCAATTGAAGACCAAACCATTAAATGTATCCAACTAAACACAACATGCCCCACTTTGTCACATCTCCTATTTGCCGATGATGTTATTTTCTTCCTAAATGGTACAATTACTGAGGCCCAAAACCTAGCCAATATCCTAAACCAGTACTGTTTTGCCTCGGGTCAAGCCATTAATCTCAACAAGTCAGGGATCTTCTTTGGTAAGGGCTGCCCTCAACTCTTGAAATCAAACCTAGCAACTGAATTAAGGGTTCCTATCATGGAACAAACAGGGAAATATCTTGGAATACCTTCAGATTGGAGCCAGACCAAAAAACAAATGTTTGCTTGGGTCCTTGCTCGAGTAGATAGGAAATTAGAGGGCTGGAAAAAAAAAAAACTAATATCAAGGCGGAGAAAGAGATTCTTATCAAGACAGTGGTCCAAGCTTTGCCACAATATGCTATGTCGCTTTTCAAAATCCCAATATCTATTTGTCGAGCGATAGAACAGCGAATATTCAACTTTTGGTGGAAACAAAATTCAGCAAAGAAAGGTGTTCACTAGAAGAATTGGGACTTTCTAAAAACTCGAAAGTACTGTGGAGGCCTTGATTTTAGAGATCTTGTGAATTTCAACAAAGCGTTGTTAGGGAAACAAGCATGGAGGCTAATTCAAGCCCCGGATGCCCTATGGAGTAGAATTTTAAAAAGCTTATACTTTCCAAGAAATACCTTCTGGAGTGCAAACAGAGATCATAGACCGTCTTGGGGATGACAAAGTCTCTTGATGGGTAGGGATGTGATTGAACTTGCAACTAAATGGGATGTAGGAGATGGGGAGAAAATAAGGATTAGAGAGGATCGATGGTTAACCTTGGGAAAGATTGGTGGTTCGTCAAATAGAAATGATCCACAAAGGGTGATTGAATTGATAGACCAAACTACCAGAGAGTGGAATGCCCAAAAAATTAATATGACCTTTGGTGAGAGTGTGGTAAAAGAAATATTAGCAATTCCTCTCAGTTTAACCTCGGGACCTGATAAATTACTTTGGATGGTAAATGGATCAGGAACCTACACAGTTAAGAGTGGCTATAATCGGCTTGAGATCATGAGAGGAATTCATCAGCAATGCAACCTTCCACTTCCTACTAGATCCCCAAATCATTATGGCATGAAATTTGGAAGCTCCATACTAGTCCTAAAGTCAGATTCTTAGTATGGAGCATGTGTAACAATGCTCTCCCTACCAAAGAAAGTCTATTCAAGAGGAAGATGATAATTGATCCGAGATGCTCAATTTGCAATCAAAATCCAGAAATGGTGGAGCATCTGTTCGCGTTATGCAGCTAGATAAAGGCTATCTGGTCAGATCCAAGACTACAGATTGACACCTCCCCGATGAACATAACCCATATCGACAAATGGGTTCTGGATTTCCTTACCTCTGCGGTTGATCCTCAAGCAAAGGCCCTTTTTGTTGGGATTTTATGGCAGATTTGGAAAGCAAGGAATGCTCTGATTTTCCAAGCTCGTCGGCCAAATCTTAGGTTGATTTTCGAAGACGCGACCTCCATGACCCTACTGTTTAAGCATTGGCTTCTACGAACCAAAATCCAGCAGGCAAATATAAGCCCAGATCCGACGAATAGTACTCCAAAAAGTCCCAAACCTATAAAATCAACGTTGATAGTGCATGGTGCAGCTTCACGATGTCAGGTTCGGTGGCGGGGGTTGTACGAAACAGTTACGGACTCCTCATCGACGGCTTCGTGAAACCCATCCATGTGTCTTCAGTCCTAATCCCCGAAACCCTAACGGTGAGGGAAGCCTTACTTTGGTCGAAGAACTTCGAACAGGACAGCAGTGCACGAACTAACGTGTACTTGGGAAGTGAACAAGGGTTCCAACTTACTTCAGATAATCTAGAAGCTGTTCAAGGTATTCTAGGCCAAAAAGAATGTGCATGGGCTACCCAATCAGTAATTGAAGACTGCAGACTCTTCTTGAACCACATGCCAAGCGTTAAATTAGCCCACGAGCCCAAAGAAGCCAATAGAGCAGCGGATTGGGTCGCAAAGGCCCACCGATCAGAGAACTCCCCCCCCAAAAAAAAAATTCCCTTTCATTAATTTTATGCTAAGATGTCGAGACTTTGTGGTATTCTGATGTTGGTTAAGTAATGAAAGCTATATATTTCCAACCAAAAAAAAAAATCTCCGTCCCAGGTGAGCTCCTCGCTCATCTTTGATCCCAACCGACCGTGGGCAAAAAAAATTAGTGATGCTCTGAGTTAAGCTAGATCCAATTTACTTGAAGAGACACAAACACAACAGTTATCATGTGTTGTTGTTACAATTTCTTTGTCAAAGATGATTCTGTATTTTTTCTTTGTTGTGCCTGAAGTAGCGAAAAGGGTGTAATATCAATGTGCGCATTCTTTTGGACTGACCTCTAACTGTTGTTTGTGTTTATGCCTCAGGCATCCAAACCAAAAATAAATTGGTTTGCAGACATTTTGAGGGCGAGGACTATATTGTTTGACCTCTCCATTTGCTCCAATTCTTTTGGGCAATTAATAGTTATTGATAATGGTGAATCTGAAATGGGTTCTTTTTGCTTCCACCCACAAACTTTGATTCATTATTTGCATATGCTTGCCTGAGATATCGTGCATTTAGTTCTCAAGTCCTTCAAAGTCGATGAGAGTCGGGTATGAATCCTTCATATGGTGTCCTCTCTCTCATCTTTCTCAATTTAAATCAGATTGGGTATGTATTGGGTATAAGGCAAGTTGGATTTGGATCACTCAAAATATATCGAGGAAAAATGAATCGATATGAGTCGGATCATTTTCCATATGACCCACTCCCTTAACAGGTCTAAGATTGGCTAATGTTTCAACATAAATTTGTCACCAGAATATAGATACTTGGCGAAAAGCAAGAAGATTGAGGACAGAGACAAGTACGAGTGCATGAGTTTATATTAGGAGATCGGATGAAACTCACCTACAAGATTAATGTTAGTTTCCACGTACTTGTTGAGAGACGGCATACTTAATAAATGCATATACTTCAAAAACAATTTTAATAGATTTTGTACTCTAATTCCTCTTCTCTTATATATCATTAGGGATAAGTGCTGCAGAAGTCCTAAAATTTGTTACGAAAATGCAATTGAGTCTTAAAATTTGCAAAAAGTGCAGTCAAATCCTAAAACTTGTCAAATTGTTTCAATTGTGTCCTAAAATTAACACCGTTAGCCTTTTAACAGAAAATGTTAACGTGGCACGACATTACTTTTTAAATAATTTTTCTTTTTTTCAGATGGCTTTTTAAATTTTTTTTCAATTTTTTAAAAATAGATAAAAAAAACTAAAAAGAAAAGTTAATTTTTTAAAAAATTGTTTAAAAAAAATATTAGCGGCTCCTCCTCGCTTGTCGCCGCCGCCCATCGCCGGAGGGGCCAGCGACGATCGCCAACCCCGGGCGGGGTGGCTAGCCCTCGCCCGGCCAGGGCGAGGCCTTGTCGGCCCCAAGCGAGGGTCGGCGTGCCCAAATCTGGGCTCCCTCACTTGAGCTTGGTGAGGGCCGGCCACCGCCAGCCCCTCCAGCGATGGGCGGCGGTTGCCATTTTTTTTTTTTTTGAACTGTTTTGTTTTTTAAATAATTTTTAACTTTTATTTTCTAATTTCTAAATCTAATTTAAATAAAAAAAATTTAAAAAAAGCCACATGGAAAAAAAATAATTTTAAATGCCACATCAGTATTTTCCGTTAAAAAAGTCAATGGCGTTAATTTTAGAACTTAATTGAAACAATTTGACAAGTTTTAGGATTTGATTGCACTTTTTGCAAGTTTTAGACTCAATTGTATTTTCGTGACAAGTTTTAGAACTTCTGTAGCACTTATCTCATATCATTATTAAAAAAAGTATAACAATGACGGTTTAGACTCTCAGGTTAAAATCCCGACAATTGCACGCAATTTCAGGTCAAGCTCACCTCAATCCATGTGTAACTATTATGAGTCAAGATTACTTACATTACATATATATTAAATAGCAACTTTGTTAGACCAAGCTTTCCTTGTTATTATTTGATCATACATAAAAGGAGAATGGCCCATTGTAATGGATATTGCTTTAAAAAGAACTTCCAGGCTGTACTACACTACTAGTGATTTTAGTTGACTTTCAATAACGCATTCGCTCAAAACGGCCTCTTGACTCTGGCGTTTGCAAATCGTGACAAGCGTTCAGACTGCATATACATAATAAAATGATTACGGTATGGTTGATTAGATCGAATTGTTATCACGCCATCAGATTTTGGGGTTTGACTATTCTTCGGTAGACCAATCCTTATCCCCCAACATAAATCATTCCTCCACTTAAAGGGATTTGTCACATTTCTAATTAAAGGAATTTAGTCAATGTCATCTTATTCAATTTGCAAGAAATGGAGATAGAAATCATTCATATCCATTGGAGGGTACATCCAAGGCCGGCACCACCAATAAACGAAGGTTGTGTATGACTTGTCAATATTGGGATTACGACACATGGATACGGCGATAGTGCACACAAAGAATAAACCCCATGGATCACTTGATCCTTCATTTTTTATTTTTTTTTTTGCTTCCTGGCGATGGTGGGGAGGCAGCGGCGGCAAGGGCTAAGCGCGTGCTTCATTCCTTTTTTTTTTTTATATAAATAATTTTTATTGTGTTTTTTTTTTTTTTTTTGCTTTTTATATCAAAGTCAATCCAAATGTAAGGAAAAACATGTCCCATAAAATCACAATTTTCGTTTGGCAATAACTAATTCAATAAACACATAAAAAATTTGATCAGCTTAACAACGATATTCTCAACATGATCTAAAAGGATCAAGAGGTCTTCCAAACTCACGGACGAGGTCCTCAGACATCACTTGCGCGATCTACATATTATGAATTCTCATTCTAACTTCTTATTCTCGAGTTGTACCCGTGTTCTCAAGTCAATTACCTTTGTGCATTGGACCAAGTTTGCCTACGAACACCGTCGAAAGAACAGCCGTTGATCCTAATTTAACATAGAACGACTACGAAACAATTTTGATTTTCAATATAGAACGACTACGTGACATCAAAGCAAGCCAAAGAAAGAAAAACCAAATTTAAGTACGTGGAGATGCATATGGCAGGAGAAGTAAACGCAGCGAAATGGTGATAGGATTGGGAGCTGAAGACGAAGGGAGTGAGATAAGATCTAGGGTTTTTTTAGTAATTTTTTTTTTAATATTAAAAAGGTTCCAGTACGGTCCGGGTGGACGGACGGGTGGATTTGCCCATGGAATCAGGAACCAGACCGGTACCTACCGGTTCCCATAAATTGGAACCAGGAACCGGACCGGTTCTCTCAAGAACTGCCGGTTTTGGGCGGTTCCGGTCCGGTTCCGGGCGGTCCGGACAGTTCCCGGGTATTTTGCACACCCCTAATGGATATGTATGCCCCTCCAAACATACTAGATGCGGTCTTTCTATCGATTCTCCACGTATGTCACATAATTGCGGTGAACAGATAATGCTTTGACGAACCGTCATTAAGAAAACGAGGGACAGCACAACCTGGACGAATTTATCACGGGGTATCAGTTTGGAATTTTTCAAAGTATTAATCCAAAGTTATTTGCATCTTTTATCCGCCGCACATAAAACCATAGAATCAATCTGTACAGTTCATTTTTCCATTAATTAATGATTCTTGTGCAACTGAAACTTCACCGCCACAAGCAACATAAGCAACAACTATAAAATACCCCATGACCAAACTTCCCCTCTCTACCAGAGCATTTCTCCGTCATCCCCTTAACAATGGCTTCCTCCATCCGATGCTCTCTTCTCTTCTCTCTCCTCTTCTTCTTTGCCGCGGCCGCTACCTCTCTCCAGCAATCCTTTCGCCCCAAGGCCCTCGTGCTGCCGGTCTCGAAAGATGCTTCTACCCTCCAATACCTAACCCGGATCTCCCAAAGGACCCCCCTCGTCCCCGTCGACCTCGTCGTTGACCTTGGCGGCCAGTTCCTTTGGGTCGACTGCGAGCAGAACTACGTCTCCTCGACGTACCACGCTGCCCATTGTGGCTCGGCCGTGTGCTCACTCGCCCGTGCCAGCGGGTGTGGCAATTGCTCCTCTGCTGCCAGGCCTGGCTGCAACAACAACACGTGCGGCGTCATCCAGGATAACACCGTCACGCACACCGCCACCGGAGGTGAGGTTGCAACTGACTTAGTTTCGATGAACTCCACTGATGGGTCCAACCCGGGCCGGGACGTCAATGTTACCCGATTCGTCTTTGCTTGTGCCCCGAGCTCTCTCTTGGGTGGCCTGGCTAGAGGCGTTGAAGGAATGGCTGGCCTAGGAAGGACCAGGATCGCTCTGCCCTCGCAGTTCGCCTCTGCCTTCAGCTTCGACCGGAAATTTGCCATCTGCCTCTCGTCGTCTACCACATCAAATGGTGTGATCTTCTTTGGCAACAGCTCCTACAATCTCCTCCCCAACATCGACGCTTCGCAATCGCTCGCGTACACGCCGCTATACATCAACCCTGTGAGCACGGCCTCGGCATACTCCCAGGGCGAGCCCTCATCCGAGTACTTCATCGGAGTGACCTCCGTCAAGGTCGGCGACAGAAACTTAACCCTAAACTCGACCCTCCTCTCAATCGACGGCAACGGCTATGGCGGCACCAAGATCAGTACCGTCGATCCCTACACAGTCCTTGAGTCCTCCATATTCGCCACGCTCACCGAGGCCTTCGTCGAGGAAGTCACGGCGATGAACATCACTAGGGTATCGGCTGTATCGCCGTTTAAGTACTGCTTCAGCTCGGCGAACATACTGAGCACACGCGTTGGGCCGGCAGTGCCGTACATCTACTTGGTCTTGCAGAGCGACCAGGTCGTGTGGACGATCACAGGGTCGAACTCGATGGTGCAGGCGAGCCAGGACGTGCTGTGTCTAGGGTTCGTGGACGGAGGGTCAAGGCCGAGGACGTCGGTCGTGATCGGAGGGTACCAGTTGCAGGACAACTTGGTGCAGATCGACCTGGCGAGATCGAGGCTTGGGTTCAGCTCGACTCTGCTGGGAAGGCAAACTACGTGCGCCAATTTTAACTTCACCAGCAATGCATGAAAATTACTATGAGATTTGTATTGGTTGGTGCATTATACTGCACGCGAGTTTAATTATCTACTTGGAATAAACGGCCTCGGGAAATATAATTTGCAATAAATTGGCCCGAAAAATGTTTCTTGGGTTTCTTTTTCTTTTTCTTTTTCTTTTTGGTTTTTTAAATGGGTGAGATCGCTCTTGTAAAGATACTTGAACATCAAGGAGTGAAAAATTTATAATATGAATAATGCTGGATGTACCAAAATTTATTTATATATTTAGACAATATATTGCAAATATCTCCTTTTAAAAAGAATGGTTAGATCTAGTCATTACTTATGATTTTTTTAGAATCATTATAGCATACATCAACAATGTAAGTTTTCTTTGTACATACACCACTGATTCAAGAGAGTGAACAGGCATAATTATCAAATTAATGATGGACTAACTGCTATATAACGATTCTAATTCCAGTCTTATTTTCATGAAATGTCAGGGATTATTGTTTAGAAGGGTTTTCTTAACGTGACCCACGCGTGACAAGATTATATATTGGCGAAGGAGGGTGACTTGGAACGATTTAATATTAGCTCAATAAATGCGAGAAGTCAAGGTCCGTTTCACGTAGTCTGCGTGCGAAATCAATCCCTTGACCCACAAGGGAAATATACGAGATCGTGATTGTTTATTGTTAAAACATAAAATTCGGAAAGTAATGCAAGGAATTAAATATCATGGTCCTTGAATGAAACCAAGTCAATTTAATCAGGGAAAATTATTCAAAAAGTATTATATTTATTACACTTTTGCCAACTTAATCATATACTTTTCAATTTTGTCAATTGAATTCATTTGTCTCAAAAAAAAAAAAAAAAAAAAAAAATTGAATCCATTTGTCCAATTTTGAATAAAAATAGCTGACTTAGACGCTGCCGTCCTACATGATGCGAACAACTTCACAATTTTTAATAATATATATAAATATATATATATATATTTTTTTTTTTTCCTTTTTCTTTTTTTCCTTTTCTATGAATTTTTTTTTTCCTTCCCTTCTTCCTCTCTTGGCTAATTGCCGAGGTGAGGGCCAACAAGGCCGGCAACACTAGCTTTTGGCTGGTTGTCAACCATCTTCGAGGCTTGCTAACCAGTTAGAGGAGAAAGAAGGGAAGAAAAAAGAAGAAAGAGAGAAAAAATGAAAAAGAAAAGAAAATGAATTAAAAATTATTAAAAATTATCCATGTTAACTCCGCTACACCACATAGGACGCCTAGCATCTACTTAATGATTTTTGACCAAAATTGGGATGATAGACTTAATTGACAAAATGTAAAAATATTGAGGATTTAATTGGTAAAGTTAAAATGTTTATGATTGAATGGAAATACTTAATTAACGGTCATCATTATTATTGCAAGTAATGGCAGCATGTAAACCAGAAGATGTAATTGATAGAAAAGGCAATTGGTGTTATGCTAGCATTATGATACAAAAAAAAAAAAAAATTCCTTCTCTCCATTACAACTGGTGCTACGCTAGCATTAATTGATGGCTTACTTAACACTCTTACTTCCAACAGTAATTGTGACTGTTATGCTATCATCTTAGACTGAATTGACAAAAAATACAATAGACTTAGATTTTTTTGGAAACATTTCCCATTTAATTGTAAATAGCTTGGGCCAATTTACTCATAAGTATATCAAGCTTTACTTGATGATCACTTGAAACCAACTCATCTAATTTCAAATTGAACTAGAGCTAGAACTACACAATTATCTTGCCAAATTGAGCTCAAGTTCGTTGATATTTAGCTCGACAAGCTTGCGAGCCTAGATAATTTTGAGCTCTATCGAGCTTCTATTTTTTTTTTTTCAAAACTATTTAATAGTAGTAAAGAGGGGGAAAAAACCCTAACATTATTTGTTATTCAAGCTGGAGTATCTTTCATTGAATCGAGCTTGAGTAGGAAATTTTTTATGTAATTTGTCGAGTTAGAGCCTAGTTTCAAGCACCAAGTTGATTCCAATGTACCTATGCATATATATAAAAAGTCGGGCATTTTCACTAAAAAATATAGTAGCATCTAAATATCCTCGTATTTTTTAATAACATAGGTCATCCAAAACTTCAGATTGTTCAAGCACATACGTATCAATATACTCTACTTATGGCAGCTTGCTAGCTACGGATGAGTCCCACATTAGATCCAAATTCTTGACCATTTATACAACCCTTTGAATAGATATTATCTACTTATTTCTTCTTTTTCCTCTTCTTCTAGGATATTTATATCTATATGAAACCTTAACTAGATGAGCGATTGGTACATAATTTAGCCAATTCAATGGATTATATATTAGTTTTCACTATGTTTTTTATAAACACGAGGGAATACGATGATTTCTATTTTATTGGGATCCGGTAAAATTAAAAGTAACTTTTTTTTTTTGGGGTCAAAAATAACTTTAGATTACTAACTCAAAGATGAATTACAACCAGTACCAAATTCAAGACTTAAAATTAACCAGAGGGAATGAGGGGGATAAGCAACCCAATTGGATGGTAGGGTTCTAGCTCGGTGGGCCTAGGTTACCCAATCCGCAACACGATTTGCTTCTCTGGGCTCATATTTTAGTTTAATTCTTGCTCCTAGTTGGGCCAATAGTAGACCACAATCTTGGATGATGGACCTAGAAGTCCAAGGGATTTCCATTTGGCCCATGACACAATTCACAGCATCTAAGTTGTGTAAAGCTATCTCCACATGCAGAAGACTTTGACTTCAATGTACTTGTGCAGAACTCAACTCACGCCTCAGTTTTATCCACGAAAGAGCTTCTCTGATTGCCAGGGTTTCAACTACAAACGCATAGGGGGCTCGAATTTGCTTTGCAAACCCATCTATGAGAGTTCCATCTTCATTTCTACAAATCCCTGCAACCGATCCTTCCATCATGGAGCTACACCATGAGCCGTCGACGTTCAGTTTCAGAGATCTTAGAGGCGGTGGGTTCCAGCTTTTCGTTGGAGGACTAATCGCTAAGTTTGATTGAGCCATGTTGGTATTCCATCTTGCAAACAACTGGGTTATATGATTAGCTTCTTCCACGAGTTGTTTTGGATGAGGTTTGCGTCCTTGAAAGATGAAGGCATTTCTCAACTTCCAAATTAGCCATAAGACTCCTGCAAATAGAGCCTTGGATGGAGGGGTGGCTTTCGAGGTAAGAACTTCACATACCTTTTTGTCGATTCGAGTAATACTTGTCGAGGAGGTATCAACTTCAAACCTAGGATCTGACCATATCTCCTTTGTCTAGGCACATAAAAGGAAAAGATGGTCTGTTGATACTGGAGCGTGGCCACGTAGAGGACATAACGAGTCAGGTATCATATTCCTCCTGTAAAGGTTCTCATTGGTATGAAGAGAGCATCGTTGCAAACACTCCACAATAGGAATTTGATTTTGGGATAGGTCTGTAGTTTCCAAATCTCAGTCCACAATCTTTTGGGATTCTAGTAAGAAGTTGATGCCAAAAGCTCTGTTTGAGTTGTCCCCTAGGTGCAGAGTTTGTTATAGCCACTTTTTACTTTGTACAAGCCTGAATTGTTCGCTGTCCAAAGTTGTTTTTCTGGCCCAAGGTTTAGGCTTAGGGGAGTAGCTAATATTTCTTGTACAATACTCTCTCCAAAAGTCCCATTCAGTAATTGTAAGTTCATTCCCTGGATCTCTGATTAATCAAGTCAGCTACAAAGTGGGGATCACTTCGATTTGCAGGACCTCCAATTTTCCCAGATAGCAACCACCTATCCTCTCTAATCTTGATGTTTTTCCCCATCTCCTACCTCCCATTTGATCTCCGGTTCAATAACATCTCTTCCCATTAGTATACTTTGCCAACCCCAAGAGGGTCTAGGGCCTTTTTTAGCGTTCCAAAAATCTCCCCTAGGAAAGTAAAGTCCTCTAAAAATTCTACTCCATAAGGCATTCTGGGCTTGACTCATTCTCGAGGCTTGTTTCCCCAACAAAGCTCTATTAAAGTCGACTAGGTCTCTAAATCCCAAACCTCCTTGATCTTTCCTAGACTTCAATAAGTTCCAACTTTTCCAATGTACACCTCTTCATGTTGCATTTTGTTTCCACCACAAGGCTGAAATTCTTTTCTCAATCGCTCTACAAATGGAGATATGGATTTTAAACATTGACATGGCATATTGCGGTATTGCTTGAACAACTGTTTTGACCAGCACCTCCTTGCCCGCCTTCGAAATTAATTGCTCTTTCCATCCCTCTAATTTCCTATCAACCTTTGCTAATACCCAAGAAAACATTTTTTTTTTTCGTTTGTCCCCAATCTGAGGGTATGCCCAAATATTTTCTTGTTTTCTCAATAATAGGCACTCGTAGTTCTGCTGCAAGGTTTGATTTCAGCCCCTGAGGACAGTTTTTCCCCAAAAAAAAAAGAAGACATGACTTGTTAAGGTTAATAGATTGATCCGATGCAGAGCAAAACTAGTTTAAAATGTTTGCAAGATTCTGTGCTTCTGTGATAGTTCCATCGAGGAAGAAAATGACATTATCCGCAAAGAGGAGGTTTGTAAGCAAATGGCAGTTGGTATTCAACCGGATTCCCTTTATGCTTCCATCTATCACTACTTTTGACATAAGGGAAGATAAGACATTAGCCATAATGATAAAGAGATAGGGGGATAATGGATCCCCTTGTCTAATCCCACGGGTTGGATGAAAAGCTTCACAAGGTCCCCATTAACTGTAACACTAAATGATGCTGAAGATATGCAATGCTTGACTAAAGAGACCCATTTATCACAGAAACCCAATTTTAACATGTAGTCACAGAGGAAATCCCATTCATCCCTGTCGTAGGCTTTTTGCATATCCAACTTCAAAACCGCTTGAAACTTTTGCTTTCTCTTTCTAACTCTCAGATGATGTAATACCTCCTGGACAATAAAAATGATGTCTTGGATTTGTCGACCTTCAACAAAAGCACTTTGTTCTAGGGTTATAATATTTGGAAGCCAGGGTTTTAGTCTATTCGCCATAACCTTCGCAATGATTTTATAATTAAAGTTACAAGGGCTAATGGGTCTATACTGGGTAAGACTCTCAGTATTTGTGACTTTGGGAATAAGAATGATTTGGGTCTTATTAATTTCAAGATCAAAAGTACCTTGAATGAAGAAGGAATCCACCATCCTGAATATATCCTCCTGAACCACTGACCAATTGCTTTGGTAGAATAAACCATTAAGTCCATCTGGCCCTAGTGCCTTTGTCACTCCCATTTGAAACACTGCTATCTGCACTTCTTCTCTAGTGATTTGCTTGACGAGAGCCTCGTTAATTTCATTTGTAACCACTGGTAGGCATTGCTCTAGAATAAGTTGATAATGTCTAGATCCAACTGAGGTATATAATGATTTGTAGAAGTCTATTATATGTTGCTTGAGAGAAACCGGATCTCGGCACCAATTGTGATCATCTAGCTTGAGCATAGATATTTTGTTGCATTGTCTTCTCTGAATCGTGCTAGCGTGGAAAAATTTCGTATTCCTATCCTCCCATTTCATCCAATTAATTCTGGATCGCATGCACCAGTACATTTCTTCTTGCCTCCATAAGGCTTCTATTTGATCAACTAGTTTTCTGTATTCCTCCCCATTTGATGTCCCTTCTTTAGCATTTGTTAGTCCTGTGAGTCTTTCCATAAGGGGATCCAATTGCCGGGATGCATTTTTAAACTTTTCCTTACTCTACCTCCCCAATTCAGTTATCACTCTCTTGTCTTACTAACAATATTTTGCTGATTGCCCATTCCAGCTTCCCAATGTGATCCAGAAATCTGATCGGAATCCTCTCGTTTGGAGGATCTATGAGCATATGATTAAGAGGAGAACTTATCCGAGCCAAGCGATGACCAGAATCATCATCGATTCCTTGTGTAGGGAAGGGAAACTGCAGATGTTCGTGGACATGTTGGACAGGATCTATGGGAAGAGATGCGCCCCTACGGTTATTGTTAATGCCAGCTTACTTCATAGGATTCTCGAGGAAGGTAGAATTGACGATGCGATGGTGTTGCTGAAGAGGATGTTGCAAAAGAACATGGTTTTCGATACTATTGCCTATTCAATGATTATTTACTCCAGGGTTATGGTTGGGGATATAGATTCTGCATGGAAAGTTCATGAAGAAATGCTCAAGAGAGGTTTCAATGAAAACTCGTTTGTGTATACTAAATTTATAGGAGCATACTCTAGGACTGGAAGGGTTGAAGAGGCAAAGAACTTGATGGAAGATATGGGAAACAAAGGTCTCAAACCATATGCTGAGACTTACGATCTTCTCATTGAGGGGTTGGCCAAGTCCGGGAGAGTTGATGAGAGCTTGAGCTGCTGTAAGAAAATGCTGGATATGGGACTATCTCATACGTGTTTGGCTTTCAATGAGATGGTAGCAAAGCTGTGTGAAATGGGTAATGTGAAGCAGGCTGACGAGATGCTCACCCTTCTGTTGGATAATGGGTTCTCACCAGATGAAGCCACGTACTCCCTATTAATTTCTGGCTATGCGATAGAAGGCCATGGTGATGAAGTTCTCAAGCTCTATTATGAGATGAAGCACAGAGGATTGCCCTGCGGATCAATGGTTTTTACCTCTTCGGTAAGTAGCCTCTGCCGATGTGGAAAGTTAAGTGAAGCTGAGAAGTATCTAAGGCATATGGATTCTCCTTCGCTACCCAAAAACACGAACCTTTATAAGATGCTGATTACAAGCTCTTTCGAGAGAGGTGACAGAGGAAAGTGTCTTCAGATCTATAATGAAATGGAATCGGAAGGGTTGAGGCTGCCTCTTTCAGGCATTGGCAATGAACTCGCTGAATTTCTCCCTGTGCTGAAGGAATCTGTTAACACTGGCATCTGTTAACAAAAGTAATCTTTTTAAAATTTTCTGCAATGTGCAAATAGAACCACCAGCCTGTGTTTTTTGGACAGAATCGTACAGAAGCCTGGGTGACTGCAATTCAGTTGCCCCCTCAACTCCATTACTATCCCATGAGAAGCTTTCAGGAATCTATGTATTTCAAGCTACAAATTGAATTCCTGATAATCTTTTACGCTGATTAGGCTGGGGCTGAAAGTGGAGTGCCTATGGTCATGCTCCTTTGGATGGTAAGCTGAACTGGACTTGGCATTCATTTATGCTTGTATTAACCTGTGGTAAGGCTATAACCAAGTTTGCCTACAACTGATTGCTTTACCCTAATTAAGTCTGGCTAACTGCCTATTATGCAAACATTTCTCGGCAACTGCTTTTCCATAGTCTCATAGTGGTGTTGGTAGGCCCAGTGAAATTTGCAAAATTTACTCTGAAGCACACAAGAAGCTCAGTCTTGTTATTGATTGCACTCTTAGAACATGCCCTTACAAGCAATAGAAGAATATGTTGAGTCACCTTTTTAGGTAAAAGAAATCTTGTATGTTAAAAGGGAGGAATTATTACTGAATACAGTTTGATTATCCCCTGCTGAACAATTTTCTCTGTGTTTTTTCATGTGGGTGTTGAGTTGACGTAGTTCACATAAAGACTTTCCTTGGCCCAGAAGAAACTGGTCATGTGCATTGGGATGCAGGAGTCCTGCTCCTAGTAATTGCAGGAAACCCAGATAAGCTCAGCTGAGTACAGAAGAGCAATTGTTGCAGGAAAGACTTGGGAGAGAGTGGAGCTACCGCCTCTGCCAATAAACTTCAGTTGCTACAAACCAGATGGCTGCTCTGTTATATGCACGTTAGAGAAGCAAGGTGTCCCTTGAAGTTACTGTGGCGAACTACTGTTCAGACATTGCGAATCTAGGAAAGTAGGTCCGTGATGGTACCGTGATTCTTGCTGAAAGGTGGGGGAGAATGCTTTCAACAACGATCATGCATTCATGGGGAAAATTGAATGGATTGGGCAACAGTTGGAGAAAGTAGCAGTTCATCTGTTTAAAGACAAGAAATAAAAGAAAAGAAGCAGGGGAAACCATCGTCGGGGGCTATGATTAAGTTAACAAGCTCGAGCTTTGTTGGTCAACCATTTTTTGAGCCGAACAGCACTCTGAGCATGGCGTGAGGTTTTGATATACGGGAGATCGCCCATCTACGAGCTTAGGGAAACGAATCCTTACTATACACTATACAGCACGTGAGAAGGAAGCCATACAAATTGAAGTTTCACGTGCATTATGTGCTTTTGTGCGTGTCTTTTGTACGATGAAATTTGGTAAATTTATCACCTAAACCAGGTGGATTCTTGTCGTCGTAAAAGTTCTACTCCTACGAAGAGAACAAGGCTATCTTTTGCTCTTGAACTTCTCTCGACTACCAATTCTTACTCCGTTGACTTTCTCTGGAAATCAAATATTGGTTACCCAAAGATCAAGTTTGACGCTAGTGTCGTGAAATTTATTAAAGATCAATTTTCGCAAAAGATTCTGAACCTTTTTTTCATCGAACGCATTACGGTAGACATCTCTTTGTCTCTCTAATATCTTTAAACTTATTTTAATCATCCGAGAAGACATTTTGTCGCAGATTTGTTTTTAATGATGTTGAAGATTCAACGTAACGTTAATCATGCATGCACCTATATTAGGATTTTAACGGTCATTATGGATTTGGAAGTCTAATTTAGAATGTTGTTGAGGCCTTGTTACGAATTGGTGAGACTACGATAGAGACCAAGATTTGGGATGATCGCGTCGCATGAAAAATTGTTTTGAGATTCTTAGGGCGCGTTTAGCAACTTACCAAATAGTATTTGATTATGTTCTTTTGTTTCCACGAATAAATTTGAAATGGAAATTCATTTATTCTTGATAATAAATTTGGAACAAAATTAAGGAATTAAAAAAACTAATCATTTGTTTCCAAGAACAATTTTAGAATCAAACCAACTTATTTTTTTCTCTTTTCTTTTCTTTTCTCCTTATTCTTCTTCCTTTTTTCTTCTTCATCCACAACCATTGCTGTTAACCACTGTTATCACCACCGTCCATTGCCACCGGTTGCTGACTAGTAATTGGACGAGATTTGGTGAGCTCGCGAGTAGCCAGGTGGGCTTTGCATGGGCCTCCCTTGGCCACCGATGAGCCTCGCCTGGTTGGGCGAGGTTCGCCTAGCTGCTGGTGAGGCTCAGTAGACGAAGCACAGTCTCACTTGGAGCCAACAATGCTCTGGTGAGATCACTAACCCTCGTTTGGTAGGTTGCCAGTTATCTCGAGGTCAGCGACTAGTCAAAACTTAAAGAAGAAGAAGAGAAAGAAAAGAAAAATAGAAAAAAAAATTATTTGAATTAAAAATTTTGTAAACGATATCAAATACAATTCTACTTTAGAAATAGAATTTTGAATTTAAAATGTTTAAAAATTATTTTAGAGAATAGAATTAAAAAATTTATTTTTGATTCGAAATTATTTTCAAGAATAAAATTGTTACGTAGCGTATTCTTAGTCGACATGACATGTCATGTCAAAATTGTCCGGAGCAATATTTTTTTCAGTTTTTCGCGCGCGCATACCCTTTGTCTTCCCAAACGCACCCTAAATCGAGCAAAATGATCTTCACCGTGCGATGGACGTGCTTCTTAATTCTTATCGTTCGCTAATTGCGTCAGTCGAGCGATCTTTCGGTTGGCGGAGTGCGCGAGACCGACTCTCTCTGTCTCTTCAAGTCGGCTTCACGAGCTTCCATCGCGTGCGGCGTCGACAGAGGATCTGAAGCGATGGCTCTTCTTCTTCCTCTCCGTGGAAGCTCGAACGTCGGAGTTCCGTCCAGGGACGGACCGGTCTCGCCGGTGGACGCCTCAGCTCTCCCGTCGCTGCGTCGTGATGTGAGAGCACCCAATGATTTATTCGGAGGTGGGTGAATTCTGGAGTTGGTGGGTTACACTCCGTGAAGCTATGACGGATGCAGTTGTGAATTTCGTTTGTATGGGTTCTTATCAGCCGTTCCGTTCAGCTTCTTTGGAACTAGAGGTTCTGGAGACGTGATTTCTATGGTGGAGTATGTTCGTGCCTGGCTAGATGAGAGGATTTTCAGTTGGAAGATATTCTTTACTTTGCTTTTAGTGGTTTTCGGTCATTTCCTGGGCTGTTCTCGTTGCTTATCCCTCTGTGTTGTAGTTAGCGAGGAACCTTCTGAGTACATTTAAACTCTGGGTCTGTCTCCATTACTCACTCTTTCGGCCAGAGTAAGAGGACCGAGCGTCTGTAAGCACTTGGCCGAGCTTGTGTGCTCGAGTAGGCTTCCGCCATTAAGCCCACTTACACCTTTGTCCTCTCTTGTATTCACTTTACTTGTTGAAAAAAAAAAACGAAAGAGCAAAAGAGAGTAAGGGTCTGATTATGCTTCTTCTTTGACAGGAAGGGCTTTCTGTAAGAAGCTTTTACATGGAGAGACATTCTTTTCCCTCCAGAAGTAGATTGGACAGGATGATGCCTAAGAGGACGAGATTTACAAGTCCCAGAAGTGGTGGTTCCTCAGACTCTAGCAATGTTAGTGAGGGTTCCTCTGATCAGGGCAAGGTATGAATCGTGATGAATGTCTCCTTGTTCTTAGAATATCTCACTTTCACTCGCCAGCTGCCAGATTAAATTCCTTGATGCGCTACATTTCCTTTACTGTCAGATGGTGATGAAAGTTGGGCTTCTGTTTTTTAACTTTCCCCCAGGTAGTTGGGTAGGGGTTACCTAATGGCACAACTGTCTGGCTTTAGTGATGGGTCTTATATTACTCAATCTCACATTACTTAGAACTGCAGGTGATACTAAGCATTCACTACAAGCTTCGCAAGCTTATGTGACATATGCTTTAATAATTCAGGACTATCTTTTGGAAATTGTTGGGATAAGGCTTGGTTTGTTGTTATTGTTGTTGTTTTCATCATTATATCTTTTAATGGCTGTGTGTTCCGTTAATCCGTGTGCAGGCTCCTTTTGGATACTCCAGGAAGGACGTTCTATTGATTGGACTTGGAGTCACCGTTCTCGGCTTAAAAAGTGGATTGGAGGTAATTTGTGGCTCTCAATTTTCTTTGACCTTGAAATTTTGGCTACTCTTCTGTTGTCCAGCTTTCATGCATATCCACATAGACACTTAAGACAAACAGTTTCCCTAATGGATTTTCATAATTGATTGAAGGTTTTTCTAAGGACGACAGCTTACCTTTTTGATTTATGTATTCTTGTTTGAGTCATTGCATGATCTGGTGTGAGATGAATCTGAATGGTCTTACTGAGCATTCTGCAATAGTATGTATAGTTCTTTGTTCTTTCCCCTTGGTTGCTATAGCTTGTTTTTTGGTCAGAGAACAGCACTAAGATGGGAAGTCGCCATCTAATGGTTGGTGTATGGTGTTTTATGCAGCTTGCTGGAGTTGATGCTCTACAAGAAGGGAATGTTGTCCAGCTAGTGCTGGTGTTGGGATTAACTGTTGGATGGATATCCACTTATATATTTAGGGTTTTAAACAAGGAAATGACATATGCTCAGCAACTACGTGACTATGAGAAGAAGGTCATGGAGGTAAAGGATCTAACGCTATTTTGACTATGACCATTTACTTCTTGTAGAAGCAAATATTTTGGACCAAGGGAGCTGTTATGCAGTTGATTCTGAATTTGGCAGTACAAGGATGCTATCTAGTGGCATGGGGTTGTTGCTATCATGTGTGAGAGCTTCCTTGCACTGTATTGATGTTCACTTAACAGTTAATTGGAGGTTTTGCTTTCCTTTTCTGCGGAATTCAAAAGTTTGACCTTTTCTTCCTCAAGGACTTCATCTGTTCAGCCGAGAATTGCATGTGACAAGAGAAATGGTAGCATACATTCTCGCCTTAAGGTGGAAAAGAACTTGTTCTGCTGTTTGTAGAGTATACTATTCTTGTTTGTGGCAAGATCTTTCTTTGAATTGTTCTTTGTGGCTTCATGGAAACATTTCTGCTTTGTTGAAAGACAAGGTCAGTCTTGGTGAATTGGAGAAATCTTGCTTTGGGATTTTCTTGCGTCAACTGATCTCTCTCTCTCTCTCTCTCTACAGTATTAAGAGAATAAAATTGACAGTAATTTTTGTACATAAAATTAGCGGGGTCTCTTTTCTAGGAATTAGTTGTTGATTATACCGTTCTGGTTGAAACCAGTTTATCTCGTGTTGGTGCATAGTGGTAATCTAACTGCTAGATGTCCTTTCAGGAGCAGTGGATATTTCGCCTGCATATTGAAGCTTCTTCTTTATACTTCTTATTCTTTATGTAGTCTCTCGGGTCTGTCTACTTCCTTCGTAACGCTCAATCGGGCTTGTTCTAGTTCTACAGAAGCGCATAGAGAGCTTGACGGAGGCTGAGCTCGAAGCTTTGCTGGAACAAGTGGAGGAAGAGAAGAGACGCTTAGCAAGCGGCGAGCAGGCGAGCAAATCAATTGAAGTGCACACGCCATCTGTATATATAAGTACGGCCATCAAGTCTGCCTCCCCCATGTTAATGTGTAGTGAAAGTTTCCTAAAGATTGTTGCTTACACACGATGATTTTCCTAGTGCTTTCTTCATGAACAAGCCTACTCTGTGTCGATAAATCCAACTTAGTACCAACTTCAAATCGCCAGGAACGCGAAGATTGAAACAGAAACCTAGAGAAACCCCACGCACGTTCAAACGAGGGAAGCAAGATGAGGTGCTTTTTCTTCTGTAAGGCCAAATGCAAACAAAAAAACAGCCACAGTTGCAGGGACCCTGCGGGTGCAACTTCGTTGAATGCGCCTCTGTTATTTGGCGGTAGTAGTGTCGATCCTTGTGATGAATCGGAAAATGACCCAATGCCTATAAGTCTCATTACATGCATAACGACAACAAACATCAATGTAAGTTCGAGAGGCGCAAGCAAAGGTCCTTTTCCCAATTTTGTGTTTGGCCCTGACATGATGATAGCAGTCTAAGAATGGTAGCAGTGACAAGTACCCATCATCTGTTCATTTCCTTATTATATCAAATCGATCATTATCGAGAGGTTCTTTCCTTCTGAAAAAATCCATATGAGGAGTAGGATCATTGAAGTTTCTTCCCCTAATGCCACCGAAATAGTCAATAACCAGACCTCTCAATAATAGACCCCTTATGGAAAAGGAGGAGAGGACGTTGCATTTATTTTGGAAGCGTATCCCGGACATTGTTTTGCAACCACAAAGTGATCGATTGAAAAGTAATGTTTTGAAATCTTTCCGATTAGATACGTGTTATTTGAACATATATTAAGCATTCAATTTCTTTTGGCGCTCATGAATGTGACAATAGTTAGAAATTTGTGAAATTTGTTAGGCTTTCCTCTAGAAGTAGATGTAAGGATTCGATTGGAATCACCATCTTACAATCCAATTAAATTTGTAATTCTTGATGAAACTTAAGATTTCACGAGAGTATCTACTATAAAATTTTATGTCGCCTTTTCATGTTAAAGTTTAGAAATGTAATTTCGACTTGTGCATCCTATGATTCCTCTCAAGCCTCAGATTCTCCCGAACCTCAGATTCGCACGAGATCGATCTTTAACGCCATGGAGCACCATTGGGGCCAGGGAGGCGAGAATCCCATTAGAAAAGTCTAGAGAAACGAAGGGGACGATCAAGACGACATGGAATTAAAAAAGAAAAATTGAAGAAGGAAGGAATTAATCAGGAGATTTAGCGCAAATCGATGTCGGACCAAAAAAATTTATTGCCGTGGCGTCGCGAAGAGGGGAACGACAGTTGGTCTCGAGAAATGGCGACTCTGCAGAAATCCCGTTCGACAGAGATTAACCCCCGATGCAAAAATCAAGATTAAAAAGGAAAAAAAAAAAGAAAAAAGAGGAAGAAAAGGAACAAAATAGGCCACCGAGAGTAACCAATCATTAGCGCCTATTAACAATCATCTCCCTCCCTCCCTCTGCTCCTCCATGGCCGTTTCCATCTCCTCCCGAACCTCCCTTCCCTCTCTCTCTCTCTCTAACTCTCTCTCTCTCTCTCTCTCTAACTCGCTCTCGACTCGGCTGAGTCCATTCGACGCTTGACTCGCTCGCCGTCTCCTCCCAACTCTCCCCCCTCCGCACTCCCTCGCTGCGCTTTCCTCGCCGCGGAGCGTCATCGGAAGAGGCTTGATCTCCCCCTCCGCCGTCGATCTCCGGCGGCGTTGTTCTGTCAATTCCCGCCTCCGCTCCTCCGAGAATCTCCTCCCCTCCCCCCGCCGCGGCGGCGCCGCCTCCTCCTCCTCCTCCTCTTTCTCGGCCGCTTCGATTCCCCCCCCGCACCTCCGTGCTTCCGGTCGTGCGCGACCGGGCCGCCGGAGGTGGCCGCGCCGGTCCAGATGCGCCGCCCTCTCCTCCCTCGAGACCGCCG
This sequence comes from Eucalyptus microcorys, assembly GCA_014182515.1. Classification (NCBI taxonomy): domain Eukaryota; kingdom Viridiplantae; phylum Streptophyta; class Magnoliopsida; order Myrtales; family Myrtaceae; genus Eucalyptus; species Eucalyptus microcorys. The sequence continues at coordinate 32,742,116 of CM024572.1, read as the reverse complement.
CGATTGAGAGGCCCGCGCCTTCCGGATGGCGATCGTCACCGGGGACCGCTACCTCGAGAGGCTGGTGAGGTTCGTGGAGGCGCAGGCCGGCCCGCTGATCGACGGGACCCTAGTGCTCAAGCTGAACCCCGTGGGGCTCCACTACGTGCAGTCGAGGCTGGAGTCCCTGCACGAGCTCGAGCGCCTCCTCGCGGGGGCTCCTGTTGACTACCTCCGGGCGTACGTCTCCGACCTCGGGGATCACCGCGCCCTCGAGCAGCTGCGGAGGATTCTGCGCCTCCTGACTTCGTTGAAGGTCGTCTCCGTGCTCCCGCCTCAGTCCCGGGATCCGACGCCGCTCTCGCTGCTCCCGTTCGGGCGGCTGAGGTTCCTCGAGCTGAGGGGTTGTGATTTGTCGACATCGGCCGCCAGAGGGTTGCTAGAGTTACGGCATACTCTGGAGAAGCTCATTTGCCACAATTCTACCGTGAGTTCTGTGCCATCTTCCGCTTCTCTCGACCTTTTGGCTCAGATCTCAAGTGCCGAGTTTTTCATTTTCCACTCTACGTCTTTAGCTGATTTTGGTTCTGCTCATCAGTTAATTCTGCGCTTTTTTAGATGGGGAAATTGGCTGAATTTTAGTAGAAGCGGATGAGAAACTAAAGTTAAAGCCATATAGATCCATGCCACCCCCTATTCTCCCGTATATTCATATAGGTCACTCTCCTTATGTGAATCACGATTACATTGTTTTATTTTAACTTCGGTCTGGTTTTGCATGTTTAGAACATATATGTATAATGTTGAAGTTCGGGTTTCTTGAGAGAAAGAAGTAGTAGACCATATGGTTAAGTAATGTTAATTATAGATTAAGAAAAAGGTCGTCTTCATTTGGGTGTTATATTTTCCCTTGCCCTTTTGCTTTAAATGCTGTTGACGGGTCATACTAAATGAAAATCAGTAGAGATGGTGTCCTCATGCAAATTTGAATGAAGGCAGGTACCAGGTGAAATGGTGTCTTTATGCCCAGTTGAATGTGGAGAGGTGTCCGTGGAAATAGTGTGAACCAAAAGAGTAGATTTTACTGTGATTGCTGTGAATGCTTATCGACTGGCTAATGCTGTTAATAACTGGGTCTTTCAGAAGGCAAAGAAAGCAAATGCTGATGTTGTTCGGTTAGTTGGAGAAATGGGTGTTTCTATTAAATAAGTTTCTTGGTTCATTGCTGTTAAACTGCGGTTCGAAAAATTTAAGGAACGGATTTTTAGGTGTTTTCATTTCGTTTGGACTCTCTGCCTGAGAGAGAATATAAATGCTCCACCTCCTTCGATCTGAATATGCCTTTTCATCTGTGGCATATGATTTGTGAGCTTCTCTCTCTCTCTCTCTCTCTCAAACACTTTATGACTACTTTATATGTGGAATATTAACCTAATAACAAGATTGTGTACATGACTTTTTATGTGAAATATTCAACAATGCCAACTTTGCAAAAATTCTTGTTAATAATCTACTGTTTTTTTGAAATATAGGATGCTCTACGGCATGTTTTTGCGAGTAGAATTGCTGAGATAAAGGACTCTCCCCAGTGGAACCGCTTATCGTTTGTTTCATGTGCTTGCAATGGCTTGGTTTTGATGGATGAGTCGTTGCAACTTCTTCCTGCAGTTGAAACCCTTGATCTTAGTAGAAACAAGTTCTCAAAGCTGGGTAATCTCCGGAAATGCATGAAACTGAAGCACCTCGATCTTGGATTCAATAATTTGAGAACAATCTCGTCATTTACTGAGGTAGGGAAGGTTATAATCAAATTGAAATACTGTTCTATGATTATCGCTTGCATTATATATTTTAGCTTTCAGATACACATTTTGATATGAAAGTCTGTCTTTCCTTTCTTCTCCTATTGGCTTGAAGATGTTTTTATAGTTTTCTTGTGCTTTCCAATTTGCTATTCTGTATTTAGAGGTTATATAATGACAAAATTAGTTATCTTGTGATAAGTTGTTAGCTCTTCTTAAGCTTTTCAGTGAAGCAGGATGTGTTCTTCAGGGGCACATCAGAGGTATAACGGATCTCTTTGGTCTCTATCGAGGCCTTTTGTGCTTCTAATATAAAAATTCAGGACCTGATATGTTGATTAATTTCCTTTTTGGAGTCTTTTTGGGGGTTGGGGGAACCATGATTATGTCAGTTGCAGAATGTTCTAAGTGGGAGCATAATGATTGCTGTAGCAAAGTTGATGTTAAGCCAATGCCAATTTTATCCGCACCTTTCTGAATAGCTGAGTGAGATCAAAGGAATGTGGAGCTTCTCTTGCTAACAACATGTGGATTTTAGGGCTGGTGCCTCTTAAGATTTTGGGGAACCTTTAGTCATGACGGAAGAACTGACCTAGTGTCCTTAGCTTCTATTTAATAGTAAACAGTGGTCTTGGCAGATATATGTGACGTACAGGTTTTTGTGCAAATGACATGTATCATTTAAAACTTGTCCATTTTCCCTCAATATCTTTGGGCATTCTAAAGGGTTAGGTCAATGTTTTGAAAACCGATGTGGTCAATCGTACCAATGACGTCAGCTTCTCCATAGCCAGTGCCTGCGTGGAAAGATTGGATTGGTCCCTCAAAAATAACATGGCTACCGAAGCTATAGTAGTATTGTTGGGAGGGGAAACAATTGGTACATCAACTTTACAGTACATATGGTAGCTAGTTTGTTGAATTTACTAAACAAATATGTGGAGTGCACACCAGGATTTGCTTGGTATGTAAAGGTAAGTGGTGGAAGCCTCTTCTCTCGAAGCAGGCAGTCTTAATGGTAGTTGATGCCAGGTTGAAAGATAATGCATTGGTGGGAACCACAATCATCATGTCAGCTAGAGATATTGCATACACAGTTTGTACATCCAACTTTCATTGTTTAAATGTAAATTTATTGTCCGCCTCTCCACTACATAAATGATCCAATGCTTCTCTTCTCCACTGTGTTGCTACCTCTGTTTTGTGGCTTATCTACTAATTGTGTTTTCAGCAAGTTCGATTTTTTTCCATTCAGGAATTAGCTTTGGACTGATACATGGATGTCATTGGATTATGCAGGTCACATCCCATCTTGTAAAACTTGTTTTGAGGAACAATGCTATAACGACATTACATGGGATTGAGAATTTGAAGTCGCTTGAAGGGCTTGATGTTTCCTACAATGTTATTTCCAATTTTTCAGAGCTAGAGGTACTTACAGGCCTTCCTTCATTGCTAAGTTTGTGGTTGGAAGGAAATCCAATATGTTCTGCCCGATGGTATCGAGCACAAGTGTTCAGCCTTTTCACCTATCCAGATAAAGTAAGTCAAATCTTTATAAATTCGCCATAATGTAATTGGTTTAATTATACTAAAGTCTATATCTCAGTCCAGCTAAATTTACCCGTTCTTCTAGTTGAAGTTAGATGACACAGGAATTAGCAAAAGAGAGTATTGGAAGAGGCAGATTCTTGTTGCCGCTAGGCAGAAGAGGCCTGCAAGCTTTGGATTTTATTCGCCTGCAAAGGATGATGCCGAGGGAGAGGGTAGCAGCAACAGGAAAAAGGTAGGTAATCTGTGAAGTTAATTCCAGTAACTCTTCACTCTTATAAGGGAAAAAGAATACAAATGACTGTTTATCGCACTTGCGCATTCCCATGGATCCAAATCCAGGGGCACAGACCTGTGTTAGTTTTTTGGGTGTGCATGGGATGGGCAAATGCCAGGTTAGTGGGGATTCATAGGATGATTGAAGAGTCCTGGAATACCCCTATTGTAAGCAAAAGGATAAGGGGAAGAAGTTAGTACCCTCAATTTGAGTTTCTAGCACAAGTTAGCATTTTTGTTGCATTTGATTGTACTGACCCGTAGTGCAGACCTTCTTCAGGATAAGGACATGACTTTTTATTGGTAGTTGGATTTATTAGAGTACCTAAAGAAAAGTAAATGAAAATAAATTTTTAATTGTGTTTGCCTAATCTTTGAGTGTCAATTCACTAGTTCTATTAGAGCACTAAATCATTTTCTTGGTTTTGGTTTGGAATGTTTGTATAGCAGTTGGTTTTTTGACAGGTTTAAAATGTAATATGAGGAATGCTGCTTCTATTTCTGCAGAAAAAGCAATCTCGTCTTGCATCTATCGAAAGTGAGGAAGAAAGCATCTACATGTGCTCTGACTACGATACCATCTCATGTGATAATGAGGTATCCAGCAGAGAGGAAACTGTCAGAGGTGATGATGAGGCTGAGATTGTTGATTTGATGAATCGAGCGGAGCTTATGAAGAAAGAGCGTTCCGTTTTTTGGCTGCGTGAGTTCAAGGAGTGGATAGACCAGTCTTCTGAGATTTTGATGGAGAATGGGAAGTTTGATTCTAGAAACAGAAAGTGGCATTATGGTGAAAATTCAAGATACACTTCAAATTCTTTTCAAGATTCAGGAGATGGTAGCAGCATAAATAATTTGGAATTGGATAGATCATTGGCTCCTTCACATGGGCATCGATTCCTCGATCAGGTCAATGGAGTGGTAAACGCTGGTGGTGTTTCTCTTCTTGACATGGGAGGGACAAATCTTACTCATGAGCATAACTACCATGGGTCTAAGCATACCAAAGGCTCACATTACAATAAACTTGCTGCTAATGGACAGCAAATGGCTGCAAATTCAATCATACCTGTGCCCTCTGGTGATGACACGATAGAGAGACGTTCGTCCTCCTCTTATCATGGATCTCCGCCTCATTATCAAGAGAAAATTCTGCAGCGCCATGACAGCATGGTAGACGAAATTCTGCAACTTTCTGCTGACTCCTATTCCGCAGCATCTTTGGATACTACCAGTTGCAGTGAAGATGACCTTACTGAATTTGGGACATCGGTGTCTGATGTGGATAAAAGATTGAATGGAGGGCCCCAAAATTTTAAAGTGGATGGACATTTCTTGATCAATAGCTTTGAGGAGAAGTGTGATGACTTAAAAAATCCATCTCCAGGGACAGGTGAAATTCGTGAATCTTTTATTGATGTACCAGCTAAACAACCATCTAGGATTCTCAATCTTGATGTGCAATATTATTCTGGTTCTCATCATCATGATGGTGAGATTCTTGAGTCAGTCAATGAAGGGGTTAAACTGTCTGAGAAGCGCAAAAGCAAAAGGAAGCCTATGAAAAGAGTTGTGGCTTTGTCAGAGGAGAGCAGGGGATTTGACAAGTCAGGAGCACCATCAGCCTCAGGTGGTCCTATGGACACTAGTAGTCTAGAAGATGGACAAACAAAACAAATCTTTAGAGGGAGTGACATGGAGGAAGTTTGTGAGAAGCAGGCATGGGACGCCGTTAGCACCCAAACGAATGACACAGCCACTGCTAGGGAAAAAAGCTTAACAGGAGGGACTGATGAATTTATTGAGCGGTACTTTTACATGAATGTTGCAACATCCGGAAGCCATGAAACCCGCGAGCAATACCTTCGTTGTGATTGTGTGCTGGAGCAAGAATCCATTTATAGAGAGAGGTAACTTTAAGTGTTGTCCATAGATCCGTATTTCAACTTGTTTTCTTGACTTGTTTAGTGAGCCTTTTGCTTTGATTAGTTGCTTTTCCTAGCTTTTTGGTAGTTCATTCATTCTGTAGCTGCTCATGTCCTATCGGTTTGGTTTCTTCTGAAAAGTTGTTCTCTGAACCCATTTGGCAGTATGTCTATTGTATATTTCAAGCAGTTTTTCGTAAGACCTATTAATTTTTGCTTTGAAGCAAGGATCTGGCGAATAATTGGATGCTACAATCAAACTGATTGTGATTACAGCTCATTTGAGTCTAGTCTGAATATTCTCTGCTCTTTTTAGTCTATTCTGATGTTTGTTATTTTTGCCACCCATTGCGTATGTCTGTATCTTGATTTTATGTAATAGACAGTGATAGTAAGAAACTTATGTTTTAGTTTCTGCGGTTTCATGCTTCCCTTTTTTACCTCTTCTTTTTTTTCCCCTCTAATACAGAGAAGTGGCTCTGTTGCGAAGCAGCGAACGTCGCCTCTATGTGCTTCTGATTGCTTTTAGATTCGATGGTTCAGGTGGGGTATTTCAAGTAACAGTAATAATGTGGTTACATCTCTCACGATAAACCTTGATTAATCAATTCGTCATCTAGTTCTTCCAGGTTATGCTGAAGTTCAGATTGATGGAACTTGCAGGAACTATTTTGAGTGTGCTGGGTTGTCACATAGTTGAAGATATTAGAGAAGTTTCAATTGGAATGGGCTTCCAAATTGTGAGGTTAGCGAGTTTTGTCACTTAAAGAATTGCTCTCATCAAACCAATTATTTCTCTAAACATCTTCTCTGATTCACACAGGGTGTGCGTTGATACTGGAGCAAGGTACCTGTTCATCACAAGGAGCATTGATAAATCAAGACTACTACTTGAAACATTGGGAGTTATCAATGTGCTTGATACAAAGTGTTCTTTGAAGAGGTACCTAACTGTACTAATGTGCGTGTTAATTTGAAAGTCAAGCCTTTTTCGGTCTAAGTGCATGGTTGTGCATGACTTAGATTCGTGCATATTATCCATGTCCATATGTCCATAGTTTATATGGCCTAGCAGCTTTGTAGCCTTTACATCTTTTCGTATATACTATGTGGTGATGGGTTGTGGTTTCTTGTAAATTGAATGACAGTTTGGAGCCAGTGCAGTTTGAGTTATTTAGCAAGCAAGTAGGTGGAGGCGCAAAAGTGAACATATTCCAATACTCGATGATTCTTTTCAGTCATGACAAAATCAAAGGTTTGTTCTTAGTATTTTGGTTGCTTTGCAATTCCTTTCTAGATGTTTTGACCTCTTATACATTATGGTCTCTCTTGTTAGGAAAAATAGAACTAGACTCTAGAATAGGAAATAGTGACTTGCAAAAAGAGAAAAAGGGAATTTAAGTGTTAGAACATTTATTAATTAGTAGAAGTAAGTCATGATTTACAACTAAGACATGAACAAATCATCCAACGAAGGAAATAAGTTTCTTTATCACAATCAAATAGGATTCGAATTTTGATTTCTAGTAGTCTGAGTGTCTTCGTAGCCCAAAGACATATCTTCTTTTCCTTGATCAAGGTCCGGGTGATTCCACACTTGAAACTACTAGCAGAAAGTTGGAAGAGCTAGTGCCTTGTGATTCGTAGATTATGCTAGCTAATTTTTTTTTGGGGGGTTCAAATTATGTTTGCTAATTCAACCTCTGGGTTTCGCATGCTTCTGAGAGCGAATCTTTTATAACTTGCACCAAGAAGTTGAAAATAAAAATCTTGGTAATGATGCAACTGTGATGTGAGCTAGCAGCTTCTGTGTATATGCAGCAGATCTTAGATGTTTTTGTTAGTTTCCGCTATTCTTACAGTTAGTTGACTTTAAACCTGACAGACAAATCATGGGCTTCAAGATCGTTATTTGTTACCCGAGGTCAGTTGCTCATATGCATCGAGGATATCAGGCTGTTTGGCACTCTCTCCAGAGATTCGTCCTCGCCCCCCTATTTCTCATTAGTGTCAACTTGCAGTATTGCTGATGTGTCCGAGATGGTATTTCTTCTTTCCTGGAAAAACTCTTTAGCATTAACAAGCATTTGTCTAGTGATTTAGCCATATGTTCCATGATGATTGCCTATCACTTCTGTCCCTTAAGCGAATCATCCCTTGAATACGATGTTTTTCCATTCACGCTAGTTGTTGCTTGTCACATGCATGTGCTTGTTTAGTTCCCTATTCAAAGTCAGGTTGAAACATCGGTTTCAGGTCATTGAAAGTGGGGTCAGCTACTGTGTGACCTTAGTTCTTGAGCGTGCTGCACGGGAGTTTCGGCCGTCAACAAAAGCTCACAGTAAGATTGCGGCAACTCCTCATGGGAACTTATCTTCAGGCATTCTGTCATGGAAGCTCAAGTGGTCCTCCGAAACATGTCTGTTTCAGTTTGTGGCGCTGTTGAAGGCACTCCATGCCGGGACGGGCTCCCCTCTATTCATAAGAAGTGAATCGTAATTCTTCCCTTTGTTTTGCTTTGAAATTCATTTCATTCTTTCGGTTAGGTTTGTTCTTCCCAGTTATTTTGAGGTGCTTTTGCTTGATTTTATGTGGTGAGCCATAGTTTGTTTACTGTCTTATCATTCTTTGGTTGTATTCTTTTACGAGCAAATTGTCTCATGTACAAATTTTGTACAGTTACAGGAAATGATAGTGAAAAGTCAGTCTTTCTCTGCATCGCATATCCTGTGTTTTCACAGATTATGAGTCTGTCGGATTTAGTCGTCTTGACCTTAGTCAAGGATAGGCTTTTGCGTTGCATTTGTCATGGCCGTCGTGGCCTTTTGTATTAAAATGCCCTCTTTCCTGTGCCAAGCAAGTCTGACAAGCCGTCATGCTTGGGACACTATAATTTCTTCCAAATTGGGTTTGAACTCGTACATAAGGAAACAACATGGTCGTTAACCATTCGGATTTGTGTTAAATGAGTTGAAGCTCATTGTTTACAAAGAAAAAGAAAAGGCAAGAACGGATAAATGCCGAGTGAAGCAGCTCTTCATGGACAGATTCAGTTTGAAACTACCAGAGCTTTGATATGATTAAAGCGAAAGAGAGAATGACAACTCCAGATCCAGCAAGACGAGAAGTTGCCCCGCTGTCCACAGGGCTCTCGGGAGCTGCAGCAGTCGAATTAGCTTTTCTTATGTTGGAGCCTGTTTCATATAGCCAAAGTAGAAACATTAGGTGATGAGACCATGAGTTCTGCACCATGCGCTGCGTTTTTGTACAATGCTGTCGGTAGTAGCTTACTGCATACATTTTCCTTTCCCTTTAATGCTCTTTTAAGTTGATTTAAATGACAAAATCTAGGAAGCAAAAGCAACCGGATCTTTTTATGCAAAAGTTGATTTTTAATGTCTGCTCTCGAGTTACAAAGATATTCGATGCGGAGCTTCATGAAAAATGGGAGACCTGACATGCAATGCAACGCACGCAGCTGCGGATGAAAGCTCTTGGGCAACAGCAGAAAGCCCCGTGAAGAAAAGTGATGCATATGTTATGGAAAGGGAAACAAATGGGCACTCACTATTGGCAGGAGTTGCTTGTGAATCGGCAGGAGTTGCTGATGAACTGGTCGGAGAAGTCGCTGCTCCTGCAAATCAGAGGAGAGGAGAAGAAGAGTTGCAGTCACTATGTGGTTTAAATCAAGCAAAATAAGGAGCGAGCCAAATATCTGTGAGCTGTGTTAATTCGGAGCGACAAACGCATGAACTTAAAACATCATTTGCAGCAAAAGCTTCAGCCACTAAAAATTCATGCCAGTACAGACAGCCCCGTATCAAAATCACCATGACAAACAAATGAGGAATGACCATCTTTAGAAACAAAAAGGCAATGCTTATGGAAGAACCTGCGATCAAGAAATCCTCGTCCAGGAGAAACTCTCAATTTTATTTTATTTTTTCAAATTATGATGGTTCGACAAGGTATCAAGAATCCAAGATTATTATGAACTAACAAAGATAGATCGTTGATCACCCTTTTGCAAACCGAAACGTCAGCATTGGCACCGCAAGTCTTGGCGAGAGCCAGAGCCCCAGCTTGGGTCATTCCCAAGCTCTTCAGCATATCAGAGTTGTTGAAGACTTGACACAGGCACTGTGAATCCCCGGTCACCAACTCCGTCAATGGACCGCAGCATGAATCCGGCGGTGTCGATGACCCTTGGAGGTATGCTTGGCACGGGATCAGCTTCTGCACGCATGATGGCGCCGAACTTGCAGCACTAGCTCCGCTGACCAAATCTGCGAGGCCTTGCGAAGAAATTCGAGCGGCCCATGAAGAGAACAAGAGGAGCAATGGGAAGAGAAACTTGGAAGCCATGATCGATTACTGTTAAAGAAGAGGAAAGAGAAGAACACAAAGGAAGATATGCAAAGAAAGGAATTGTTTTCTTATTCTCTCCAGGGCTTCTTCATCTTTAATAAGGAAAGCGGTTATATTGGTTAGATGCCTCCTTCCTATGAATAGGATTTTGGTTCCTCGTGTTGGTGTCGTTCCTAAGATTTCTCTGTCCGGAGACGGTTTCCATCAGCTTCTCAGGTTTCTCTCACTACTAACAACTCCATTTTGCATGCAGCCTGGCCTCTTTTTGCCTTCGGAAGTTTTTAGCATTTTTCGATTATTTCAAGCAGAATATATAGGGCGACTTCCGTTGTAACAATATTAATGTTTGAGTTTTAAATATAGCATGTGAATAGGAAAGGTTGTGATTATCGAACGTCGAAAGGGTTTTCTTTTTATACTACTTAATTTTCCCTTGTCAATGAGATAATAGACACTTATTGATTGATAATTCGACAGCGATGATTTGACAATGACTCCATCTCACTAAAATCTCCAGCCTCTTACGCCGCATATGCATAGAAATTACTCTCCAAATTATGAATTCTAGAGATGTACAGTGACTCATTTGGCGATAACTTACGCCGAGTTTTTCGCAATCTAAGCGAATAGAATGGATTATTCTGCTACAGGGGGATACAAGATAATAGGCTGCAACAATGAGAAGCTGAATGGCTTCTGATCGACCACTCGTTGGCGACAACACTGAGCCCGGATCAAAGGTGATTGCTTCAGCTTTCTCCAAAAATTTCCCATCAAGAAGTTTCTATTTGGCAACTGACTGTGGACAAGGAACAGATGAGTTGAGGATGGAAAAGCTAATTTCATTCGACGTGCTGGTGCTACGGTCGGGCGATTTCTTGCTTACGGCATAAGGGGATGAGCTTATCACCCTGAATAAAGCACAAAAGAAGCATTTACATTAGCGACAACATGAACATGATGAAGTTATTTGGGTCTAGTTTTAATAATTTGCAGAATGGTTTTCCTAAAGAGCACATTCTGAGCTGACTTGTCTTTGGTGTTGTAAAAGCAATTCAAGGAATTACAGATTCTGTCGATGTCATTTTCAAGGCAAACAGTGCATTAAGACAGATTGTTATTTGTTGAACCAATTAAGCTAGGTGTATTTGCCTCCATTACCTGATCAGAGGACTACACATCAGTGATTTTCATTGTTTCTTATAGCATTGCAGGGGTTAGTAAAAGCTAGAAGAGGGATTTTGGGCAATTGATATGCGCGAACCATCAATCGGTACATCCTATTCTGACATCTCCTACTATGGTGGTAAATCGAAGAGAAACCATGTAATTCAACTATTTGTATTATCTCATCTCAATGGAGAAATAAATGACTAAACGTCAAGAATTCAGGACTCTTTACTCACCGTTCCTTGCGCTTCTCCAGAAATCGAGCCAAAGACGCCTGACGAGCCTGAGGCAAAGCAACTGCAAAACAATGTTCCATCACATAACAAAAAAATATTACATAGGAAATGAAGAAGCACATAGACCACTGCTTTTACCAGTTGGGAGTAAAGATGCAGCACCATGTTGGATGGGCGTAATGACTTTGGAGGTCTCTGATTTGTTAACAGGACAAGCAAAAGATCCTAGTGGTTTCATCGTCGCTGTGTCATTGTCACATGAAGATTTTCCTCCTGATGGAGATCCAGATCGGGAGGTCACAGACACGAGGTTTGGAAGTCCCAAAAATGCAGAAATATTCTGAGGCTGATTTCCCCTTGAAGATTCATCTGTAGCGATTCTTGATTTTGCTCCCTGACCCTGACCCTGAGTTGTGGCAAGAGTCTTACTGTGAGCCACATTACCGGCCAACAGCATAATAGCCTGAGCCTGGACACACAACACAATGAAAAAAAGCGAAATATCAATTAATGACACGTTTGAAATCTAAGAAGTGACTAAAGTGACGGTGGAAAAGGTATAAGTACCGTCTCTGGAGATACATCATCGTAAACATTCACAGAACCAGCGTAAAAGATCGTCATCTGAGCAGGCATCTTAGGGGGTTTTGAAACACTCCTGAGAAAGGAAAAAGAGACTCAGCCTATATTCTTGGACAAAGCTTTGCCATTACAACAGCAATTCATTGTCTAGATTAAGTTTTCAGCAACTTAGGAATATAAGGTTTCCCTTAGTTAAATAAAAGTATTACCTATAGTCAGTATAACCGACAGTTGCACTCGTGGATGGAAGCAAAGAAACAGGAGGTAGAACCAGAACTCTGCCTACAGGTTGTGAGTTGACTGTAGAACAAACCATATTCTCCCTAACCGAGGAGAAATTGGACTGAAAAACTGGAGTTTTAGAAGGAAGAGAGGCAGTCTTGTTTGGTCTATTAGATCCCGAGAAAATCTTAACTTCTTGGGGATAATGGACCGAAATCCCATTAAGGTGTTGCTGTGGGTAGATCGTCAGAGCACATTTTTCCGGTGCTTTCTTGTCATCGATTGTGCTCGTCTACAATGAAAGAAGCAAGTTAGCACAAGTAACTGATAGAAAGAAAAGAAATATTCTATGTCCAATACAGTCTCAAGGTACTGTTAAGATCACCTTCGGGACTTGAGTACCTTACCGCTACTGCATGTCTATGCTATTACAATACAAACTAGTACAATTTGTAATTGTGTATTGCAAGCAGAAAGGTAGGTGATTTTCAACGCAAGCCAGTGATTCACGGCTTGAAAATAACTCTGAAATTATAGAATTCAGAGAGAGAGAGAGAGAGGCAGAGGCGGACAAATGTACCTGGGGCTCTCTGGATTGCAGTTTCCACTTAGAGCTTGAAACATCTGGGATTTGTGTGGTCATAGATCCAGAAGATGTTTGTGAATCATGGATAATTTTCTTTGGCCTCTCCTCTCCAAACGCCTTGAAAGATAGGAGCTGAGAAGAGCCAGCAACCTTGTTTGAGAAAGCCCACTGCATCTGCGAACCTTTAAATGATCACCAAAAATCAGCAAAGACGGAAGAACGCAGGCCAAGCATTCACAACAAGACTGTCGATATATTCGGTCAAACACGCACACTTCAACTTATTCTTGCCGTTGCGATATTCCTCCCCAGGTTAAGAATCCAAGTAAGGAATAGCAGAATTATGTAGGCTTAAAAACAAAAGAAACCAGAGGTGCTTAAGGACATTTGAAAGGAAATATGCTCTTGTTCATGAAGGAAAAGGTTCGAAATGGGCACTGTCAAAGTGATTTTATATTACTAATGATAAAGCGAGATGAGCATGGAGAATATAATCGTAAAGAAGAGATGACCCGGAAGGAAAGCGATATAATTATGCGCTATAAAAAGGTGGTCATGAACATGGAGCTGATTGCCAAATCCGCAAATAACCAATTCCGATTATCTTCCACCGAGAGCGAAAGCAAAAAGAATATTGAGAATGACCTCTGGCATGGGTGGTCCTCCCGCTCGAAAAAACCATTTCCAAAAACTCATGTCGAAGCTTGTGGGTTATTTAATTGATGTTGATGAGCAGGTTCTTTGCATGAACCCTTGGTCTCCACAACTTCTCTTGTTAATTTGGAACTGGAACGATTTATCTAGTGAACAGGAATAGGTCGTAACCAGCCAGGCACAACTCCTCCTAATCTCATTTTAAATGCTTATGATAGAAAGTGCATTTCTCAAATGCACTGGACAACTGGAATTGCAGCATGTTATATCATTAAATATGATTGCTTCTTCAGTCCCACATATTATTTTAACAGAGATGCCGGACACCTATTCAGGTACAAATACTAATTTGCAACTCCCTACTTTAAAAAAAAAAAAAAAGAAGAAAGAACACCACATGAGACATAAAGAAACACATCACCAACTCATGCACATGTTAAGAGCACAATATTTTAAACCCACCTTCACCAAAGCCAGATATAGCAGCAAAGAAGTTTCATACGGAAAATACTTTATAGCTTGGACCACGTTACCCAGATAAAATAAATGGCTAGAAATGAAGGGCTTTTGTAAGCTGCGAATCCCAGGTGTCAAGAGAGAGATGGGAGGACAAGTAAAATAAATAGTTCCCACAACCAACTCTCAAAATGGAGAACAATCTGACATTCATCTACTTGACTCGGTTGACTGACCCACAGATGAACCTAAATAGCGCACGTTATAGCCTTTATCCAAAATTTTCTCACACAAAAAGCATGATGATTGTGGCCCCATATTGTCCTATTCCTCATCCTCAACAAAATGAGCAGAGCACCTCAAAAAAGTCCAAACTTTGCTTCATCTTCAATTCCAATGCTTCTGATATCGACATCAAGTGCAGCTAATACAAGTGATAATTTCTTTAAACATGTTCCAAGGTGCACCCACTCTGTGAATGAATGCTTGCACCTACCCTGTGGGATCACCAACGCTTGCACACCGCGCCCGAACATATTTTTTAGGCAAATTTTCTCTGAGAAATCTCTCTGCGACCCCATTTATGACAGAGACAAAAGGTAGGATATCTATAAATAAAAATTTCATCTTCAGTTATCTTAAGGCGGAAGGTAACGGAACACGCTTCCGTTAGACGTTGCTCCGTCTTTTATTGTTTCAATGTATGTTGTGTTGTAGCCATAACAACAAACGACGTTTGGCAAGCGATATTTCAATTTCTTGCGTCGATTGTCAGAAAGCAATGTGTGCATCTCACGCAGTGCAAGAGATGCTGCTAGGTGCTGCGCATATTATAAATCCAATGAGTTGTTAGCCATTGGAAGTCTTAATCGAGACATAAGTCAAAAAGTACTTAAAAATTCTTTCAAGTAAATTTCAAGTTCAAGAGTGTCAAATTGACAAGGAACTCAACATAATCCATTGGGAGTCTGGAACACGTCGGCTTACTTTATATAAACTTAAAAAAGACATCACTTTACAGATTTAAACTCTCCTTCAAGAACTACTCGCAAACACATGGTCGGCAAACAAGTCGCATTCATCTTGGTTTCGCTCAGCGACATCTTCGCAGGAGTCATAAACTTCAAGATAGCAAACAACTTTTTCCTTTAAGCGAAAGAAAGGTCTCGCTAAAATTCACGGAATTTGAAGCACTCCGTGCGTTTCAACATTACCCTCGTCGACAACATTCAGACAACAATCAAAGTCGAGGCCAAAGGAAACAACCACCCATCGAAGGATTCTTTGCAGCGCTAAATAGAACAGAAGATGAAAAAAGAGATGAAAGAGAAGGTGAGGCGTACTTGGGTCTGCAAATTCATCACCACCCTTCTCGTCTTTCGCAGAAACGCGATAATCTTTCGAAACCAAACTCAGGAAATCCCTCTCCATCTCCACCACGCAATGATAAAGCTCGCCGAATTAATGCAAATTCTCTTCTTGGATCACGGAAATCTCCGGAAATGCGAAGAAAAATTCTGAATCTTGCCGTTTCGGCTGCTTGAGCGAAGCAGGGTAATGCAACGAAGAACAGAGTGAAGAACAGAGGAGGAAGAGGAAGAAGAAGAGGAGTTAAATCATTTTGCTTTTCCGCGTTGTCCTCGTGAGATGTGAACCGTCGGATTGGTACCAATTTGGTTGGTCGGAGTTGGTTAACTGGCTGTTCCGGTCGAGGCAACCGGCTGCTCCCAGTTGCCAACCACGTGCGAAACGCACCGAGGAACGCATGGCCCCGTTGGTCTCTCTAGGGAGCAAATATCCGGTGTACTCGGGTCAAGCGAACGGGACTCACATCTATCGTTAGATTATGTGGGTCCGACGCGGAACCCACCTCATCGGACATTCCGTGTGAATTAGGCTCGTGTACCAGATGTAGCTAAGATTGTTTATTCTCGATATTAATTTTCACATGTGGCAAGCTATGATTGGTTAAAATTTTGTCATGAATGAAGAAAATGCCGAGGTTGTATGGATACGATCGATTGACTTTGATATGCTATAGGATAGACCCAATCACACCTAACAATATGAATTTGTGGATCAAGCACACGTAGTATCGTGAGAATATAAATGAAATAGTTTTCGGTCATTTCTTTTATCTTTCTCTTATAATTTACTATTTTGTCCTATGTCTATATGGTACGATATGTAATTAAAGGACGTCGAATCCATGTGCATTTTAAAAAAATAATAATGAATACCAACTATACAAATAAAACAATAACTCAAAAGGTTTCCACGAAAATTTGAGATAGGTTTGTTGTACTTGTAATTCAACGGCTACCAGCTCTCAAAGAACAATTTTGCAAACTCTATAACATCGCCCAATTTTCTTAACTAGCATGTCAAGCACAAAAAAAGTGCCGTTGATTAGGTCGTACTTATAAGCTAGCATAACTAGCTCACTTTTTATACAAAATTTAACGGTCCGCCTCTATTATTGTTAGCTAGGTCAACGCACATATGACAAACGAACAATAATAAATGCAAACAAGACTCTATCGGAATTTATCATATCAAAAGGGAGATAACCACAATGTTATGCACAACTAATTTTCATTATACACAACTCCATCCATATCGACAAAACAAATAACAAAAAACTCCAAGACGTCGTCTCTCCTATATAATTATATAGACAAATATATATATATATATATATATTCATATATTCACATATTCACATGTTTCGTTACATAGGAATTTCCTAAAACTCTTTTCATCCATCGTCTATATATTAATGGTCTTTCCCCATCCAATTAAGGCTAAAAATGCAATTGACATTGCTGACGTTACATTGCTTCTATTGAAGTCTACATACTAACGTATAGAGAAGTCAATGTTGCCTCCATTACTTGAGAAGCAAGATTCCTAATCCATTACTATAATAATCACTCTCACAAAGCCCATGTGAATGTCCTTTCACTTGCACACTTTAGGTGGCAATTGCACATGCAAAATCAAAAGCAATTCGTATTAAAAGAATGGAGATTGCACTGCTTTTATTATGAATATACATTTTTTTTTTCTAGTGGGCTAGTTACTTTTGAGGCCATTAAAGATGTTCACGGTCTAAACCCGCAAGATTTCCCAATTATATTAGATAAAACCAATTTTTTTCTGACCATCCTTTGGGGCATCTTGGGGTTGCTAAACAAATAGAAAAATCGCCGTCCATGCAAAGCGACAGCTCAACCTCTTGTCCTCCATCCAAATGGAGAAACAGAAAGAAAAAAACAAAGCACAATAAGCTAAAGAGGAAATAATAAATTTATCTCGAAAAGGTGTGGAATTAAATTCTTTTATTTGCTAGAAAAAAGGTTCAAATCTTATAGGCCAAATAAGACATGAACCTATAAAGATTTTTGTTCTTTTTGATGCGAACAACATTTGGGTTCCTTCCTACACGTTCTCCCTCTCCCTTTCAAGTCATCTCCGTTCGTGGTCCAAAGTTGACAACGTGACAAAGATTCAAAGTGCCCTTCGCATTATGATCGAATTTTTTATTCCACATAATTTAATGGGCATGTGGGCGGCACAAGAGGGGGAAAAAGCAAAGAAAAAGAAAATGACAAATGAGGACAAAAAATATGAAAAGGAAAAGGTCCCCCCCACACCCACTCCCCGCGGAGGGCAAACCTTCTTATGAGCAAATATCAACGCCCAATCACCGCATATAAAACTGCCACATGGAGTTTGAAAGAAGAACCAAAAAAAAAAAAAAGGGATAAGTGTGCTAAAAGTCCTAAATTTTGTTATAAAAATATAATTGAATTCTAAAATTTAAAAAAAAAAAATACAATCAAATCTTAAAAATTATCAAGAAAGTTCAATAAAAATCCTAAAATTTTCAAAAAAATACAATTAAGTTCTAAAACTTATCTCAAAAATCCAATTTAATACTAAAAATTTCAAAAAGTGCAATCAACGAAGAGCTTGATTTAACTAATTTGAAAAATTTTAGAATTTGATTGTACTTTTTAAAAATTTTAGAATACAGGTTATGCTTAGGAATGGAAGACAATTCCAAATCAGTTTTGTCTACGAACAAGGGTGTAATTACTTATCATATGTAGAGTCTATCCTCATAAACGTCTTCTTAGACGACCAACTAGCTACAACCTAACTCGAGGAAGCTATATCACAAGGTAGGCTTCACAGCTTTCCAGCTCTAGCATCTGCCAATGTGGTTATTCCACTTCTATAGTAGGTAAGGTAAGCCAATTCAATTGCTCTATCACTTTGTGAGAGAGAATTGGCCTACGAAGCCAGCCAACCAGCTAGCCTTCTCTCATTCCCGAATGCCAGCATTGCCTTCCTTAGAGAGAGGGAGAATGTTTCCAGTCCCTAGTCCAAGGAAGCAAGCCAAGCAGTTGGAGCAAGCCAACGATTGAGGGCACTTCTTTAGCCTTATAGAGAATAGCCTTCCTTTTCTGTCTTGTCTGCCTAGTGAGGAGTAAGCATGCGCAGAGGCTCATAATCCTCTGGACTAACTGGCCACCTTCAAGCTAAAAGTCATTTTAGAAAGAAATCAATTTTGTTCGATAGTGCAAGAATAGCCATTTTCCATTCCGACAATGGCATTCAAGGTTTATTCCACATCAACATAAGACTAGTAATTCCTTTGCATTGTATTATTGTAAGTTCTCTCTTCCGAACATTTCCTGAAAGTAGACGACAAGTTTTAAATCTTAATGCAGGCATGATGTATTGTTGAATCAGTCTTTTTCGCCACATCGCGTATAAGGGGAATCGAACCCCCTCTGCTGCTGGCGGGCGGATGGAGAATGTCCTACTTCGATCCAGCAACTTGTTAGGAGTTGATAGGTTGTTGGTAAGCTTCCAAAGCTCCTTCCTTCAGCTGGTGCGCAAGAGCGCACTTCCCTTTTCCCCTTACTAGTCAAGGAGGTGTAATGAATAGAGATCTCCCGCCAGAAGTCTTCTCTTCCTATCACTTCACTTCGTTCGATAGATCTGATCTGATCGGACCTCACCGGGCCGGGCGAAGGGGAAGGAAGGGATGGGTGGTCCGGGAACAGCAACGGGAGAGGGCTCGTAGCCCCCCTCTCCCTCTTCCCCGCGCCTATTTGTTCCCCGGGCCCCGGAAAGATGCGGAACTCTTTTTTTTTGAAGAAAAAGATGAATGGATAGGGCCATGATACATTCCGGAATATTGTAAAGGTCGGAACTGTAAGATTAGCATTAGCTATTGCAAACTGCGCTCTCCAAGTGTGTTTGTTTCCCCCTTCTTCTTTACCGTGGCAAGTCTTTGTGAAATAACTCCAATGAGAAGAAAAAATAAGGCGTCAAGAGACAAACCCTCCTGGCCCAACTCTAGATACTCTAAGATCATTTTTCAAACCTGCTCCACATATGAGATGAGCCCTAAACCCCTCATTCTTTGCATGAAGACTAGATGCGCTCTTAGCTGCCTTTCAAGATGCCAAATCGTTCTCAACTCTATCATACTTTCGTCACAAATTTTAGGATTTAATTGCACTTTTTAAAATTTTATGATTCAATTACTTATAATGAGTCTTAGAACTTCTAATGCAATTATTCCAAAAATAAAAAATGAAAAAGACCAAAGAAAGAGGAAGATCTTGTAAAACATGAAAAGGCACGGATCGTTGTCCAATATGAAATGCAATGATTAAGCAAATCGACTGCATGGATAATTGTCGACAAAACCGCTCGCCCCGGCCCTAATAAGACCAGGAACCCTTGGGAAATGATTATGAAAATGACAAGCTAGTCTTGACATTGTTTAGTTTTGATTATTGATACGAAAATATACGTAAAAAATTCTAATTCAAAATTTTACTTCATTATTTGAAAAGAGATGGGGCCAGGCTCAGGCCAGCGAGCAACATCGATCGAACTTCTTGATCCATATGATCCATCCACGACCACACATGAGCACCTTTTTTCTTTTTCTTTTTTAAACTAGACTAGATTGATTGCTTCTTCCGTGCCTACCACTTAGAACGAGAGTGATTTTAGCTTCCACCGCCGCTGTAACAAAGTCTTTCCCGGCTAGTCTTAGACTCTTCTCCACCTTTGATTTGAGATGAGCGAGAGAGTGAGCAAACATGGCAAAAGTAGATGAACCAGCCATTGAATGTGTTTGGCAATACCTTTGCAGAGTTCTTTGAACCTCTAAATACCCTTGAACAAATGCAAACGTGTTTGACAATATTTTCTGAAACCCATTTGAGAAAAATAAGCTTTTCCAACTATCTTTCAAGGCCTTTTCGCTCAAGGTAGTTTCGGACCTGCTTTGAAATGGTGACATTTTTGGGATAGTAGACTTGGGTTTATTGAAAATTTGCAATTCCCCATCTCACCTCACACACTTGTTAGAATTTTCAATTTAGGCTATCAATGTTTTTTAATTGCTTCTACTTGATTTCTCAGTCAGTCCCTCTGACTTGTCTCCCCTATCGCCCCCACTTTTCTTTTCTTTTTTTATCCAAATTATTATTATTAGTATCCGTTTTGCTGTCAAAGTAGGATTGAATGTATTGAGACTTCTGTTGGTGTTGAAAGATTCTGCAGGGGTGTTCGTTAGCTAAGTTGGACAGGGTTTATAATTATAATTTTTCTCAAGTTTTGCTTCTACAATGAGTTTTTCCTTCGTTGGTAAAATGGCATTCGTGTACATGTCTTGCTATATATCTCAGCTAATGGAATGAATTACCGGAAACCGAAGTACGAGTTTCAGATGAAAATGGTAGTGTTTTAGTGCCGTGATGCCCCCCACGAGATGCTAAAATTAGGTTGTTGCCTTTTGTTTATCTGACTTACGTAACACCCTTTTTCTTAAATTTACAATATATTTAAGCGGCATATGTTTATCTGGCACCAAATACTTTTCCAAATATATCTTATGTGGTACGTGTTAATTTAAATTTACATTATACTTGTGTAAATAAATATTATTTGGTAGATGTTAGATATCTAAATCCCACAGTTATTTGGAGCCATATAAAGTAGTTATATGAAAATTTCGACGAGGTCCTATACAAGTCATCCGTATGAAAAGCATTCGAGCATGCCCATTTTTTGTTATGATAAAAAATTGAACGAGCCTTTGACGTATTTTTTTTTTAAATGAAGATTCTAGATAATATGCAAGTCATCCGTATGAAAAGCAATAGAAAATTATCATAGCATAAATGGCTTTACACAATTATATACAAAAAAAGTCGTGACTAATATGGATTTTGAGGGAGCATATTTGGATCCCAATTGTGGCTATTCAATTGACCCTAATGATGTAAATGAGGGAGCATATGTCTTGACTAATATACAAATTTGTTTTTTTTTTCCGACCAAAAAAAAAAAATTGACCCTAATGATGTAAATGAGGAATCGAGTGCTTCAAATGATTTCTAGCATAGCATGTTTACATGATCAAATAGCCATGAGCTTAGGAAATGGTTGAGAAGGTTTGTTCTTCTTAAGGATAATGAATTTCTTTTTTTGGGGACATATAGACCATGTTTGTTATAATGAAATTATTCTCTTTTTAATTGAGAAAGATCCGCTTTGATGTGATTTTTTTACATATAAATTTGCTAATACATCTATTACATTACTCTCAATGCGAAAGTATAAAAGTTATGGTTGTTGATATTTTTCAATTTCAAACAAATTAAAATTTAAAAAAATTAAATTGATCACACAAAATGACTTTCCAAATATATTTCTACCAAATGGCCTTTTTTTCTTTAAAGTTGTTTTCCAAGCACTTTTCAATTACCGTCTACCAAATTATCTTTACTTTCTATGAAAAGACTTCAAGCTAAAATTCGTTGCAATTCTCCAAAGTTTTCCCCAAAAGCCAAATCAAAATGCAGGCAATGACTCTGCAGTTTTTGCTAGACCCTGCAAGAAAAGCTAGTGGCCGTGGTGACCCATCATCGAAAACATCGGATTAAGTTCAGTCGGAAGCTAAAAAAATAAATTCTTAAGTTGTCAAAATTTTCTTTGGACCTTTAGTATTGATATTTTGGGTGTCTCCTAGCTTTTATTTGACGTGAAAATGTGGAAATTGTGAATGTGGAGATCAAAGAAAAAGTTCTAAAAATTACTGAATATAAGTGCATCTGAATCATCGGATTTAATGAGACCTATCATATTTAATGATCCAATTTCACTTTACATCGCACTCACTGAGTAGTGACTAAAACATGCACAGAGAAGCATATTTCAAGAAATTTTCGTTGACGATTGGTTAGGGAACAGAGTCTAGACAATCATTTGAGGACCGAAAGATGTCTGCTGACTTTACAGCAACAATCCTCAGATTCTTAAAAGCACAGGTTTGGTCCTGAAAGGAGCTTTTTACATATTACTTTCATGATAAGCTCATCTGCTTTTGTAGACCCTAACCAGCTGTACAATCAAAAGCAATCAATTTGAGCCAGCCTGACTCGGAAAGAATGTCGTGAAGGGATCTTACCATGGTGAAACGGATCAATCAGATTCCAACAAAGTTGTGGCATGTTCTTGAAGTTCGCTGCAAAGAAATGCGGAAAAAATAAATAAATGCGAAACCGAGCTTTTATGTAACCATTTCAGAGACACTTCCGCTAGCCGAAAACGACTTTAGCTGCAAACAGAGACATGCCTGCAGTCACTCTACAATCATGGCTTGCCAAAGATTTCTCCGTGTGTTCAATCAATCAAAACCCTGTACTCAGCCTTCAAGTTTGGTAAGCATGAGAGATATAGGTTGTTTGGGGGACCAATTCAACAGGGAAAACATCAAGACCACTTGCTTAAATGACTCTGCTAGGGAAAGAAAAAGGTTTGCAAAGGATATGCATCAAAAGCAAAAGCGGAAGTCATAATTACAAGATCCATGACACATACCACAAGGGAAGCACCGAAAAAACAGTAGACTAGGCCTGAGGTAAAGTAGGGGAGATGTAATTTTCCTTCTCAAGAAAGTGCAGGCTTAAAGATCGGTTTCTTCTGACAACCTAAGTAGAGTATATTGACACGCTAGCCGGGAGCATTAAGACCATACATCATGGCTGCCGGCAGTGGTGAGACCTGAGCAATTCAGTGAGAAGACGTGACCTCCACATCATCGACCTGATCAGGCTGCGGTCCATGATCGGGCAAGCTACGCCGAGACAACTCTTCGATTCGCCTCCTCACGTCCGGCATTGAAGGGCGCTGGTCAGGATACTGAGCCGCACAATCCATGGCCAGCTGCAGGAGCTCGACCATCTCCTCCTCTGCGTTCTGGTACCTAAGAAGCTCGAGATCGAAAACCTCGGAGCTCCATTCCTCGCGAACCACGGACTGAACCCATCTCGGAAGGTCGATGCCTTCTTCATTTAAGACAGAATTGGCCGGGGCTTTCCCAGTTAAAAGCTCCAAGAGCAACACACCGAAGCTATAGACGTCAGCCTTCTGGGATACTCTGCGAGGGTCCGTGACTTCTGGTGCACGATAGCCAGCGAGTCGGGTGGGTACTACCGAGGGTCCGACAATGTGAGCCAGGCCAAAATCGGAGAGGCGAGCATTGTGGGACTTGGTGAGGAGAACGTTGGACGACTTAATGTTTCCGTGAGATACATGATGTCCTTGAGAATGAAGGTATTCGATGCCACGGGCAACTCCTAGGGCAATGCTGGAGCGCAATTCCCAATTCAATGGAGTTCTTCCTGCCCCCCTGTTTCCTGGAGCATTTAGTTTCAAAAAATAAGTCAAGAAAAACAATGCAAAAGATTGAGTAATGGAAGCAAAAATTTGTTATTCTTCCTTGTACTACTAAACTTTACTAATCTCCTATTAACACCGTGGGGAAAATGATTTTTCGAGAATGATTAAAGTAGAAGTAAATCTTGGGAATAGAATGTACGGGGTCATCAAAGAGTTTGATCACATGATATTGCTTCCAACCAATTACAGGAAATAAAAACTGCTTAAATTTGAAAAGAAAATAAGGGCATTAGGTTAATTCGTGCATCCAGAAGGAACTCATTCAATCTGTGGAACAATCCAAGCAAACAGTTGGGCAAACTGACAGAAATGTGGCGATGCTTATGATCCAAATAAAAACACCTGAAACTACCCTGCAATGTCCCTTTTTTCATGTTAAACCAGGAATGAACCTCAAATATATCATAAGACTCATCATGATAATACGTGTAGAAACTACTCTAAACTGAAGGGGACATTCAGCAACAGAATTGCTTACCGTGTAATAGAGCAGATAGGCTTCCCATGGGCATGTAATCGTAGACAAGAAGCTTCTCATCGTTGCTGTAATAGAAAGCCCGAAGAGGCACTAAATTCTCGTGATTCATCGCTCCCACGGCTTCAATCTTTTCCTTGAATTCCCCCACTGCAATGTTCACATCCTTAAGCCTCTTCACCGCAACCATGTTTCCCATCTCCAGGACCGCCTTGTAAGAAGTCCCAAATGTCCCTTTCCCCAAGACTTCCGCTGATGCCCTCAGCAAGTCCTCCAAATCGAAGGCCTTCGCCATTTTCCCAAAGAAAACAAGCTTTCTTGCTCCACCGCCATTCGCTTCTTTCCTTCCAGTTGGTACAGTCATCACAGCCGCAGCAGCAGCCGCCACTGAGTATTCGCCATTGAACTCGCCAATATCGGCATCCCCAGATGCCTTTTCGCCCTGAAGCACCATCTCTTGTTGCTTTAGCCCTGCCATGTCAATCGACCTCGTTCTCTTGCTACCTCTCTTGCGGCACAAGAATATCACCAATATGACAACGAATATGAAACCGAACACACAACCCATGGCAATGCCGGCGACAGCAGAGCCAGAAAGCTTCTTCTTTTTGCCGCCTTTACCACTCTCACCCCCCGGACCCACGCTAGGTCCAATACTAGGAATAGGGACATCCGGAGGACATGGACCGAGTGGTTTTCCACATAATGAATTACCCAGAAACGAAGCCGAATTAAACTTGTTCAAACCATCAGGAATTGACCCTTTAAGCAAATTATTTGAAACATTGAACTGCTCGAGCTTTGGCAGACTCAGCTCAGCAGGAATCGACCCAGAGAGCGAATTGTTCTCGAGGGACAGAGTCCTGAGCCTAGTCAAGTTGCTGAAACTCCGAGAAATTTCCCCAGAGAGATTGTTGGAGGCAAAGCTGAGCCTCACGAGCTCGCGTAGACCGAGCAGAGACTCAGGGATCGGGCCTGAGAACCGATTACCTTGCAAGTACAGGTTGCGCAAGCCGGTGCAAGAAGCGAGATCTGGAGGGATTTGGCCAGCAAGCGCGTTGAGCCGGAGCGAGAGAGTCTTCAGCCCAGTCAGATTGCCGAAAATGCCGACGGGGATTTGACCAGAGAGCGAAGCTCCGGGAAAGCGAAGAGACGTGACACGGCCGGACTGGCATTGGACGCCTGCCCAAGAACAGGGGCTTTGCTGGCTCGCGTCCCAGAGGAGCGTGCGGCCAGTGAGCGAGGATCTCAGGGCGAGAAGCGCATTCCTGTCCGAAGCAAGGTCTTGCCCCGTAACGGGGAACAAGAACGAGGCGACAATGGCGAGCGCGACCAGGAGGGTTCTGCGCACTTGCATGTTTCAAGAAAATGGGAAAAGAACAAGAAACTCTTTCAAGAAACGGAAAGGGACCAAGTTCTTGAAACTTTTCAACTAGCGGAAAGAGGGAGGTGGAGAGTACTAAAGAGCTGCATTTTCCTGCATCCTATCTCTCTCTCCGTGCGTGCTTTGTGGATGAGAGCGGGGGCGAGAAGTCCGGGCAGGTTTGAAGAAGACAGATAACGACATTAAAAGGGCAGTTAAAGAGAAACCCTAGCTGGACATCGTACTTCAGCTGCACCGATAGTCAAACACAACTACACGAGCTGCTTAGTGCTTTTCGCTCCTTTTTCCCAATCTTTTTGCCCCTCCCTACCTCCATGTTCGTGAGCCTTAAATGCTTACGGTGTTCATCTTTGCTTTGGCCGAAAAATTAGGTGTTCATCTTTGTGGTCTCTCCCGGTTGCAGTTTCCGAAAGAGAGTGTCTTCTAATCAAATGCTGTTCAGTGTAAACAAGAATCATTCAATAGGAAAAAACTCATGCAAGGTGGGTTTGAATTTAAATTATGGTACTTACACCGTCATTTCAAAACTGTTATTAGACATAAAAATGGCGGTATCAATTAAGATTTGTTGACTCGAAGCTCAATTCCTATCATAGAATCTATCAATAGACATAGAAATCAATGTCTATATTATGAAACTAAGCACGAGATTAATCAATTATAATGTGAAATTAGGAAAAACTCTATTTAAAGTCACCAGGTGTTGCTTAGCTACTATCCGTTTGATCTTTTAAGCAAGGCTAGATGGAAAGAGAGATCTTGTACCTTTGGTGAGAAGAGAGTGAGGAAATGGAGAATCCTAAGTAATCTAATGTTTAAGATAAAGCAATTCGTTAATTTGGGTGATGGACGATTCATAACTACTCAATAAAAAAAATCGGTGCCTCATTTTTTTTTGTGTGTATATCTTTAATTAACATCATAAATTTTTAGATAATTCTTATTAAGTATTTTGAGACGCTAGTTGATAGAGATTTATTTTAATAAATGATTCGGCAAAAAATTACTCAAAAAACGACATTGATTCTCAATCGAATGGCATCAAATATAAAATTTACTTCGGTTCATGGGAGAAAATTCCGGATCTTGTTCAATTTTGGGGGAGGATTTGTATAATGGCTTCTGAGCATCATCACATCTTCCTCAGGAGGTATCTCGTTTATAAATAAAAATGTGTAAGGCAGGAAAATATAATATTTTTTCTGTTGTTTTCTTCATGATATCAAACGTGTCGGAGACCGAATGATAAAGACAAAAGTTTAATAATAATGTATGTTTTTGTCGAATCTTCATCATTTCTTTTTTCTTTTTGGTATTTCTTATGTAATTAATTCCTTTCTATAAAGGCAAAAAAAAAAAAAAAAACAATTCGAACAACTATCCAAGGCGCATGGGTTATTTTTACGCTTCAAGAACTTTTTAGGGTACGTTTGGTAATGTTTCTGTTCAAAAATTATTTTAGGAAACGAAATAAATAAAAAACTATTTCTATTCCTAAACAATTTTTTAACGAAAAACGCGTTTGGTAAATTTGTTCCTAGAATAGAAAAAGAATAGGAACACGTTTGGTAAACTTGCAAAAACTATTATTTTTTTTTTTTTTTTTTTTTTCTTTTTCCTTTTTTCTTTTTTCTTTTCCTTCCTTTTGGCTGGTCGCCGGCCTCAACCATGGCCGACGACCGGCCGACCAGGGCCGACGGCCTCGCCCAACCACGGCGAGGCTCGCCGGCCCTCGGCGAGGCCGAGCCTTGCCGTGGTTGCGCGAGCTCAGCCTCGTCGGATCTAGGCAAACTCGAGCTCACCCAAATCCAAATAAGCCAAGCCTCGCCAAGGGCTCGCGACACTCCGGCGAGGTTACCGACCATGGTTGAGGCCGACGACAGGCCAAAGAAAAAAAAAGAATAAAAGAAAAGAAAAAAATAGGAGAGAGAAAAATTGTTTCTCGGAAGTGTTTCAAAAACAAGAAATAGGTTTTTTTTTGTTTCTTATTTCTATTCCAAATATTCCCGAGAACAAAAAATAGATTTGGAACAAAAACGCAAACAAACTCATTTCTGTTCTTTTTTTGTTCCTTGAAACAAAAAAACAAGAATTGTGTTCATGAACAAAAAAAATGAACACAAACATGCACGCCCTTAGTCACCGACCAAAAGCAAAAAAAAAAAAAAAGAGAGCTTTTTAGTTATTTATTGTGTCTTTTAATTTATCTATTTTTTTTTTTTTTTTTTGTGTGAAGTAAATAAAATTCAAGGATCATTCTAAGCGAAAAAAAGGGAAAAATTAGCCCGCAAAAATAATCTTAAGCTTTTTATACTCCATTGCTTAATTAATTAATTGATTACATTTATATTGAATTGATGTAGAGCTCACTGTGTAAATTGAGGGCTCTTTATCGTGACTAACGTGGTTGTGACGTAAAGGAAGACGGGCTAGAGATAGTCTTTGTTTTAGAACTTATTTCGACATAATTTTGCCGTTTATCTAAAATGTTTTATTTATAATGGGAGCAATTATTCCACGAATGTAGCATATGCATGCTCAATTCAGTTTGGACTGTCAGATCTCCTGAGGTCCGCCATTTTGGATGATCCAAATTTGATGCAATAGATATAAGGCACAAGGGAAAAATCACCTAGAAAAAACCGAAGAGGAAGATTTGAATTGGCTGGATAAAGCAAGTAGAGTCCACCCATCAGGCCTAAATGAGGGTATTTTAGTCTCTTTACAATATATGGTGTGGAAACAGTAAAAGAGGACGTGGAAATGGCATCGGCCCCTGAAAAAATCACACTCAATCTTGTCACGCACCATCGCATCCTTCCCTTTTTAATGCACTTCATCAGCAAGGACAATATCTTATGGCCAAACCCTTGTTTGATTAGCATGCTAATGAAAAAATAAACCATTTTTTTAGCATTTTATAAACCAGATTGTTTACTTTCTTGATTTAGATGAAGCGCTGAAATTTCATTTCATCATTACGCTAATAAACAACCACCACTTTTTCAGCATTCCAAAAGCTGGATTAATTACTTTTCTAGTTCACATAAAGGGCCAAGCGAGGAAGAGAAAACGAAAGAAAGAGCCAACTTTTTCTGCTGTCTTTCTCTTGTTTGCCCGCTTGACCCGCTTAAATTCAGAAGAGAGCAAATGGACCGCAGAGAGGAAAGTGGCAATTCTCTGTCAATCCAGTCCGTTTCAATCGTTCAAAACAAAGTATGTCGGAAAGCAAAACCAAAAGCTTATGGGCCATCATTTCAATGGGTGATCTATGTAATTGAACCTACATAAAGAATATATTGAGGATGGTTGGGACAGTCGAGCTTAAATCAAGCTTTTTCTTCCTCATTTCTACAACCTCCTGCAGTGTTAGTCACCCCTCATCTGAATTACATCTCACTTCAAGACAAGGATTTGCGAGTGGAAGTCTTCAAGACAAGGATAAGTATCTTTTTCGAGTGGACGTGATGCATCGCATGAAAGAAACCTAAATACGCTTGGGTTCGTTTGAAGGTGGTGGGACAACGTGGACGGTGCGGTTTTAATATCGGCGGTAATTGTTGCCAATTGATTGGTTCGGGTGTCCAGCGTGATTAAAGCTCCCCACAAAACTTCAACCTTACGTTAGAAGGTCTTTTTCTACAAATTGCTGACGGTTTGGATTGACTCAGGGTTTGATCCCGACACGGAAGACCTCGCACTGCGAACTGTGGTGTTGTCCATCCAGGCTAACCTTGAAGGGCCACATCGATCGGAGCTTTACCTAATGCAAATTGATAGAGTGAGCAGCCACAGGTTCACAGTATTGAAACAAAGCACATGATGGTTTGCTGTTCCTAATGCTGAGTATTAGGGGTGCGTAATGACAAACTGAATTTCATTCCGAAATAATTTTTCTATTCCAAATACTCATTTAAATAAAAATCCGTTTGATAAACCTATTCCATTTTTCTATTTACGAAAAGATTTACCCAAAAATAGATTTGGAACAAAAATCGAAAAAATTTTTACTTCTCTATTTTGGAATAGAAATCAGAAATAATTTCTCCATGAAATTTTCTACTGAGATGAATATGCTTAGAAAAAGTATTGCCAATAAGATGGCAAGGGATCATAATATGCCGGAGATTCCATGAAATCGTATTTTCAACTTTTATAATGCATTTCTATTATTTTGTATTTGGGGATTTCCAATCTTTGCTTTTGTAATGTGATACTGTATTTGATGATTCATATCTCAATTATTGTAATGTGATGTTCTACTTGAGGATTTTCCTTATTTGTAATGGTCATTTATGACGAGCTCTATTACATTTCGTAAAATTTGCTGCAAATTGCCTAATACACTTCTTTGTGTTTCTTTCTAAAACGATTACTCAATATCGTAAACCGTAGCGGCGATTGACGTGACACACTAGCATGAAGAGGATTAGAATATGGTTGCCCACCTTCATTCTACTAGAGTTTTGGGAACCATGCTCAAGAGTAATACATATTGATCTCTTTTTTTTATTGTATGGAGACTATTGATAAGTATATTGTTTGACCGTAATTGCCTATCTAGGTGGATGCTAAAGAATTTTGTGTGAAAATTTAGAAAATTTGATATAACAACTCTTTGTATTTTTTTTTTCAAAAAAATAAGACTTTACTAAAAAAAAAAAAAAACTCTTACTTTGTATTTGGGTTAATGGGTTTATAAGCATATGAAATTTGTAAGAATGGCCATCTCATTTGCTCCAAGAAAAGAAAATTTTGTTTTAAGAAATAGAAATTTTATATTGTTATCAAACGAATTTCTATTTCTAAAACAGAAATTTTGTATCGTTATCAAACAAATTTTTTTGCTTAAAAACTCATCTAGAAATAGAAATAGAAAAATCTATTCCCGTTCCATAAACTATTTCAACAAAATGGTTGTCGTCGCGCCCTAGGTAACCAAACGGAGCCATTCATGTCTCTCTAGAAACATAAAGTTCATATAGAATCACTAAATCAACAATAGAACATTCAGCAATCTGATGCAAAAGCCCCCTCACCAAGCGATCTCCATCGTCTTTTTGGGCTCCTTCACCGAGTACTTATGCTTTGCATTGTTATGTACCACCCGTTATAACGAAGCATCCCAGATTGTAATCCCCTACCATATCCACGAGGAGTGACTGACTTCTCATGTGAGACAATGTCACAGAAAAGAAGTACTCTCTGCTCTCATTAATAAATCTGCGGCGAGCCTCAACATTTACCTACTTCTATGCATTGTATCTTCAGCATTGTCAGTGACCTTGAGTCTTTCCGACTGACCTTTCTACGGCTCCAGCCGAAGGATCATTTGCAAAAGGGCCTCTTTCACTAAGGCTATGTGCGGCAATTTCTTTTTTTGTTTCTTGGAACACAAATTTTTATTATTTTATTTCGGGAATAAAAAAAGAACAAAAATGCGTTTATTTACACTTTTGTTCCCGAACAGATTTGGAATAGAAATAAGAAATAAAAAAAACTTGTTTGTTGTTCTCGAGAATACTTCCAAAAAATACTTTTTTTTCTTCTCATTTTTCTTTTTCTTCTTTTCTTCTTCTTCTTCTTCCTTTTGCTAGGTCACTAGCCTTGGCCATGGCCGGCATCGACGACCAGCCAAACACGGGCCGGCGACCTCGCCAGAGCGTCACTGACCCCCAGAGAGGCCGAGCCACGGCGAGGCTCGTCGACCCGAGCCTCGCCCAACCCAGGCGAGGCTGAGCCTTGCGCAGCCACGGCGAGACTCGGCCTCCCGGCTAGCGTGAGGCCAAGCCTCGCCAAGCCAAGGTGAGGCCGACCTCGCACCGCCCGGGCAACGCCGACCTCGCCCAAATTCGGCAATGCCGACCTAGTAGTGGCCAGGCAAGGCCACTAGCCATGGCCTTAGTCGGCGATCGGCCAAAAGGAAGAAAAAAAAAAATAAAAAAAAAAAATAAAAAATTAAAAAATTAAAAGAAACAAAAAAATTATATAAGTTTACCAAGTATGTTTTTGTTCTTTTTCTATTCTAAGAATAGAAATTTTGTGCGATTCTTAAACGTGTTATTCTGTTAAAAAATTGTTCTCCAGAACATAAATGATTTTTTCCATTTCTATTATTGGGAACAATTTTTTAACAAAAATATTACCAAACGTGCCCTAAGTAAGCAGTACGCATCCTGAAATGCAATATTCAGAATCTGTTTAAGATGCTGCCTGCACAAATTGACCAATTTTCATTCTTTTAAGTGTCCATTTAATATAGATATCGATTCTCTTTAGTCTCTCCCCTGTAACCATCTCACGTTTCGAAGGATATCACCAATTTTGAAGGAGAGAGAATACCGTGAGCGAGCAATTCGACTAGCAGAAAGAGATGATGCTCATTACTTGTACCAAGCGGCTTCTCATATAAACCATCCGTAAAACGGGAGATGTGCAAAGCACAGATTCACTAGAGACGAATCTCTGTTTAACTTGGCAAACCAAGCAAGTCTCTAAGAAGTTCGTGAATTGGACGCACAGATACTAGAAGCTGAAGAGATTAAGAAGCCTGGGGTTGAAAGAAGCACGTGTATATGAAATGAAAGAAGGATTCAACTATTCGAGTGCTCCTTTTTTGCCCATGAGTGATACCGAAATTCGATTGTTTGAGAGCAAAAACAGAAATTAGAATACCATCACTCTGAAGCTCTCTGTTTTGCTCTAAGAATTCATTTTCACAAAATCCTACGTGCAGTCTATGTAGGCCTTAAAAACAGATATGACTCCCACTAGTTTGATACCGATTGATCACAAGATCTGTAAGAACTGCTGATTTATCTAAATCCATCCACGATATGATTTCCCAAAGTAACAGAGAAATAGAGCTGTCAAGAACCAGTCACTCAGTAATTCGCTTTAAACAATCCACACTAATACTCGGAGAAAAATCTTCCACCGGTCATTGGTAATGAAGTGTCTTCTGGTGGGTGTAGTTATTTCACTCAACGACGCAGTCAAAACCCTCCTCCATTGGCCACAATGAAAGCTCGCAAACAAGAACTCCATTGTTCTTTCTCATGCCAAACCCTTGGACGGTTACCTAATAAGACGATTTGTTTGAGACTTTGAAGCTTCTGCAGGGAAATATGAGACGCGCCCTTCTAAGAGACGAAGCGTGCATAAATCACACTTCGTCAAACTCGCTGTTGAACTTTGCCTTTAGAATTGGAGTTATATTAATATTATGCTTCTTCTATATTTATAACCCATCTTCCAAATTTGACTTATTAGACAGCTCGCAAGGTAGCTGAATGTCAACTCCACAAGAATCACAAGTTCTCATAAAAATCAAACCTTGAGATATCAAATTTTGATTGCTAACCACAAACAAATCCGTGTAAGGATGTCAATCATCTCATACTTGCTCCTTAGTCAAATCTACATTTACAGAGAAAGTGGAATTCATTGTCGTTTTCCTTTCAGCTTCGAATCCCCCTATCAGAGTCCAACGCAATTTACGACTAATCTTAGACAGTTGACATTTTAGAAAGATCACCGGCATGCACATACAGAAGTTGGTGCGCCCTTGGTTGAATCCCTTGGCTTTTCCTTGTGTTCAATTATGTAAAATGCATCATTTGTTTCAAGTCAACCGGCAAGCAACGTGGATGGATTATCACAGAATCCCCAAGAAAGACAACAGAACGTGCAAATGGAATAAAGAATCAGGAGATTAAATGATATTGAATTAAAGAATGGAGCAAGTTCTGTACATGTACAAAGATATTCCCTAAAAAGATCCACATTTCATGGGATCTCCCACCAATTTCTTTGGTCTCACTGCTCTGAAACTACCACTAGAAGTTGAAGATGGCGAAAGAATCAAGGAATGGTTCAAATGAAGAAAAAGGGGGGAAAAGAAGAGGGGGGGGGACACCATCCATCCTAATTAATATTCCTCATATCTGATGATCATGGAACTTTCTCAATCCGATGATCATAGAAGTTGCTTTCTTGGCTCTTGAACAAAGCCTTCTCATCTACAGTTTGGCTGATTCTAATCTTCAAAGCATTTTGAAGGCCACGAGACACATTCTATGCACGCTGTCTTTCAACTGCCTGCTGCTCCTTTTTTTGTTGCCTCAATCTTTGAATTAATAATTCTAGAGCTTCCTTCATCCACAGCTGTTGACACAATTCTTTCGCTTCGTCAGCTGTCACCTGCAATGTGCCAGAAAAATCCATGATTAGCGCTCGTTCCATCTCCGTCGAATGGTTGCCATTGCCAATTAATTCACATTCAGACCAAAACAAATAGTCAAACAGAGTGCACCACCGTGCAAGTACATACCCATCGTCTTTGCCTGACGTGCTTCTCCGGCCAAAAATCGAGTTCCTTTTGAACGAGTAAAGGGAACATATGGCCATCATGAAAGCTGCCATTGCTTTTGCTCTTATATCGCCATTCACCCAATTTACACTGCAATTTTCAAACCCCAGGTCAGCACTCATAAAGCAAAATCGAACCAAACGCCATCGCTGTCCGCATATAAATTACGAATACGAACCTCGAGAGTGCCCGTTACTCCGGCTTCTTCTGCTGATTCGCGCAAAGCGGCCTGCTCTATAGTCTCATCCAGTTCCCATCCTCCCTGTAGTCACATTGCAACGCGAAAACATTCAATTCCCTTTACCGAGATTCAATCACACAGCTACTAAGAAATGGGTAAGGCCGTCATTCTAACAGTGGTAAATTTCAAGACTTTTTGTAGTACCTTGGGAAACATCATTCGCTGGCCCTTCGGTGAACTGACAACAAGAAACTCTAATTCTTCAACCCCACCGCCAGATGATTGATCAGTCTTCCTGTATCTGTAGGGTATGCATCTGCAGGAGTCAATAGTAGAAGAAACGTGAGAAACGTGTCAAAAATTTGAGTTTCATCCCCAAAAAATATCTGCAACAAGTTACGAAGGCACACAAAAAGAAAAAAACGAAAAAAATAAAATAAAATTTGCCTATTACAAAGCACATCAGGCAAATACCCAGTTCTCCATTTCCCCTGGGCTGATTAAATCTCCATTAAAAATCAAAACTTGACACGCGAACGCAAGCACCCAGTAACTGGAACGCACCCGACGACTTGGCGACGATCCTTTTCGTAGCGCTGCAAGTGCCTGCCCGTGCGGGAGACCAGAGAGACCACGTCCTCAATCTGGACGGGGAAGAGTTTGACGGGGCCCTTCTTCGCCGAGAAGGAGACGAGGAAATTCACGAGGTTCCTGGAAAGGAACAGACCCATAGCGACCGGAGCGGAGCGGCGGAAATTTCTCACCCTCCCCCGAGCGTTCCTCCCTTCTTTCCCGAGAAGCAACGGCGAACCTCGCGCGGGATTCGGTCCCGGATTTCCGATGGAGAGGAGGAGGAGGAGGAGGCACGCCACGCTCCTTTTGCTATCTTGGGACAACCAGACAAGCTCTCCACAGCGAAAATTCGCTACCAGCTCTATCCCCGCAAAGGATGTGGATAACCATGGGAGCTGGGCGTGTGTAGTTCTCTCGAGTCTCCCTTTTATAGAAATTTCGATTTCGATCGAGGACAGAGGTGGGACGAAACAGAGAGGGAGAGGGGATGAGAAGCCCACGCGCGTGCCGTGGCGATTGAATGCGACGGTTAACATCTTAGGATGCGAAAGTTGAAACTCGCAAAAGATTCCCTCCATCCCGAGCGGTTTGCTCGTTTGGAATTTTTTGCTCTATATGTCGAAGTTGTGATTCTCTCTTCTTTTTATGCCTTCTGCAAAAACCAAAAATTGTCAGTACTCTCTAGATCTATTCATATATATTTAAGTCGTAGCTTAAATTTGGTCTCAGTTTATAAATTCCATTTGGTTCCCGACTACTCATATTATTTTAATATTATGAAGCAAATTAGCTCTATCTAGATAGAATGGTAAAAACAAAAATATTTGACTGTTAACTTTCCACTGGAAGATGCACTTTTTATCATTTATTAATTGTATTTAATATATTGAAAAAGTTACGAAATTTTTATTCGATATTTCCATTCTTAGAAAGAATCCGAATTACGATTAAGAGGTTATATGAAATGTTTTATCTTTCCATCATTGTATGGATTTGTTATGATATTATGGTAAAAGACAATAGGGATGTTTGAGTCTGACGGTATTTTTTTGAGTGCAACTATTCCCTGACCCTCGTTTGATTGGTTAATTACTAGATTTGTACTTGCTTAGCTAGAGAAGACAATACAGAGTTTATGTCACACGTGGTCGATTAATTAATGCGTTGCTTGAAAACAAATGCAAGTTACTCTTAGTTTTGATTGTGCAAATCGAGGGAATATCGGAATCTCAACATTTCTTACCAAGAGAAGGTGATCATGAAAGCTTCGGTTCAAACGTCCCAATTACAACCCTTCCTTACTTAATCGAGACAAGTAAAATAAATTTAAAAAAGAAACAACTTAAAGTACCCTAAATGCCGTAAATTGAGCTAAATTAACATCGAAAGTATTCATTTTTCGAAATTGATCGTCTTTAGACCAAATTAACCTTACAGAAAATCTCAATTAATATTTGACCGATCAGGTGGTCGCACCCCAACCCCGAATGTTTTTCCCTCAATTCCTTTTCAACATCTCGAGCCGGGAACGAGGCTTTAAATGCCGGATTGGATAAAGATCGAAATTAGTCAACTTATCATCACAAAGAAAGAAGAGAGAAATGAGACCGAAAAGGAAAGAATCCGAGCGAGGGTGGGGAACACGCGGGAGGCGAGGGAGAGTGGGGGCGGAAAAGCGGGAAAGGACGGACGTGGGCGTGGGGAGTGGTGCTTATCCTACGGAAGGGGGGACGTGGACGCGTCGGGGACGTCGCTGTCGAAGACAGGAGTGGAACAGAAGAGAGCAAGCGAGCGGGGAAGGAGCGACAGTGAATAAAGCACTCGGTTTCTCTAAGTCGGATCAAAAAGGTGGAGCGGAGTCGCGTCGTCGTGTGCGACACCCGACTCCGACTCGGTGCCTCCGCGATATCTCTCATCAACGCGCTTTCAGCGTTTTACCTCTGA
Source organism: Eucalyptus microcorys (assembly GCA_014182515.1). NCBI lineage: Eukaryota > Viridiplantae > Streptophyta > Magnoliopsida > Myrtales > Myrtaceae > Eucalyptus > Eucalyptus microcorys. Next base: position 32,705,601 of record CM024572.1, on the reverse strand, counting down.
ACGACGACTCTCCAGGCTGACTCCCAGGGCTGACCCGTCTCTCTTCACGCTCTCTCCACGCTCTTAACATTGGTGGTGCTCACGGTCGCTTTCTGCGGGCCGCCGTTGTGCCAAGCCCATCAATCGCATCAAATCATGCGATGAACACTGCGTCTTGCTCCTCAATCTCATCTGCTTTGCTCTATTTCTATTTGAGTTGATATTTCGGATTTACTTGTCAATTACTTGAGTGTCGAGTATGTTGACTCACTCATGAGTCTGGTCTTTTTTTTTTTTTTTTTGGTCGGTCGCTCTCGAGTCTAGTCTTTTTTTTTTTTTGGTCGGTCACTCTCGAGTCTAGTCTTTTTTCGGTCGGTCACTCACGAATCTAGTCTAACCACACATGTTTTTATCATATGATAAAAGGATGGGGGCGGGAAAGTACACTCCGCCGTGACGTTTAACCATTCAAGCAATGCTTCGACTAAACAATCATAATATTGACATCTCAACATTCATCAAGCGGTCGTATCATCCATCCGAGGCTTATAGGCTCATACTTCACATTTCTTCCCCAACCTGATTTATCCATTCCCATTGGCCATTTTAAAAACTTGGTGGGAGTCACGTCTTATCCAAGCTTTCCAACTCTCATCATAACTCATAAGCTCCCGTTCTCATCACATCGGGTGGGAAACAAGCCGGGAGTGTTACGGCCCAACACACACGATTGCCACTTCTACCAAGGATGTACATAGGATGTGATTGTATCCAAACTCACTGATTGCCCCAAACGCAAACGCATGGTGGAGATAGAGACACGAGTAGAATTGGCGGATGGAGCGTTCTCACCTCACGCGATATCATAATCACCGACCCTATTGGCGCATCCGAGTCCTTGCTAACCATGATTGTTACCAATGATAGTTACTACGTGTGGCCGAAGCCGTTGGCTCGTCACGTCGTCCCTGTTTTCGTCTTTACTTCTGCTATTATCTCCTCCATATCAATAGGACAAAAAAAAACCAGGTTTCTGCTGAACAACTGGCCTCACATGGCCACGGCTTTCTTCGGGTTCCCTTCTCGCCCCCACAATCTCCGTCGCTTTCACCCCAACCCACCAACAGAAAGACTTGGTTAATGGCCAGAGAGGCCCCATCCGATTAAAAGCAGATGGAAACGAAAAAAAGTGCCTCCCCTTTTCCACAGAGCAGGGGTCGGGAATCCTATGACGAGGGAGGTGACGGAGCCCGTCGCCATCTGCTCGTTTTGTGATTAATCTGATGTTTTGATCTGTGAAATTTCATATTGAATTCGTGTTGTATTGTCCCCCGCCGTGAGTGATGTCAGTCCTCGCCTCGCGGGCTAGGGTTTCAGTGACTGAAGTTGATTAGGATGGGCATTTGATAGGATTTAGATTATGTCAGCTACTGCGTGTTTTGACGACCCCATCTATTCTTTTCCAAGATGTTTTCCGGTTTTGCTCCATTACATGTCAAGCTTAAGAGGTTTTCTAATTAGGATTTGTGCAACAGGGAGAGAGCAACGACCAACTTTTTTATAACCTTAGTCCCTGCGCTTATAAGTTATAACACGCAAAGATTAGATTGTGAGGGGTTCGAAATGTATTTAGGTGGAATGCGCTCATGTAATAAAGAAAAAGAGATTCTCCACTAGCCGAGGATCGGATAATAAGGAATATTAAAGGCGATATATCTTGATTTCTATATCTCTCGTGATTATACATATATTTCCTTTAATTATACAAATCCTTCAGTATTATGTTCATTTTATATTTTTAAATGATCGTCTAATAAAACTTATAAATAAGTTTATGTACTATTTTCGACCAAAAAAAAAAACTCATGTAATTGTGACATATCGAAATATACAAAAATTTCACATATCATGTATCATACGTTCTTCATTTGCACATCACAATCTCATCTCTTTGTGCCTTTCTTCCTTCACTAACTATTAATATTGCTGCCAAATACCCAATTCGTGCTTCCACTTTTATATATTCTTTTCTTATTTCCTATTTTCAAAAGATCGGCAAGTGACTCTTAGCCTCATATTTTAGTCAATGCGATTCGGACACAGCGCGCCGAACTCTGCATAGGCTTTGACCTCTATTAGTTCTTTCTTTCAGTTTCATGTAATGTACTACTCGAAAAGGCAAAAGAAGAAGCGTGGGAGCAAATTAAAATTCCCTTAAACCTCTTGAGATAGCAATCTAGCGTTGGCGTGCACGATTCTTGATTAGTACATGTTTTAAGTCATCGCTGACCACATGAGTTGCTAGAGCATGCATCTGACCACTTCTTATAGGGTCAATTACGACGGATCTAGGGGCGGACGGTTGAGTTTGAGCAAAGATAAAATCAGTATATAATCAAGTGCTCCGTGTCAAGCGAGCTAATTATATGCTTTCATGCTTTTTTTCAACAACAGCAGCCATCGAGCAAAACATGAATTTTTATGCGATCATAGCCAGTTGTTATAAAAGTCTAAATGGTCCGATGGAAAATATGATATGGTGGCGGAAAAATTCTAATATTATGGCGATAGAAAACGAATAAATTGTCAAATTTCATGTTTACTTTGGCAAGAAAAAGGAGAGGGCATTTCTTTGGCAAATGTGCTTATTCGGTTCACTTTATTCCGATATCGTATATGCTTGTCAATTAATATCAATAATATCATATCAAGTCGATGGTCATAAGCGAAACTACAGACACGACTAGCGACCACTCGCAAGTTGCCCACGAAACAAAAGAATAGTCATTCGTCCTCACTTATGTGGTCCTGCATTATTATGTCCAAAAAAAGTAGGGCATAAAGAAATATCTTTTTTTTCTTTTCTGGAATTTTTTTTTTTTTTGGGGGTATCATTAAAGAGACAAGGCTATAAGGGAAAAAAACAAAATAAAAGGCGAGAATATAAAACATAAGACAGTAGAAAAAAGTTGATGGACGTGCACTTGCCTTTTTCTTTATCCTTTTGTTCTTTATCACCATCGTGCAATTGCATGATGCGATTGGGAACAAATGCAATTGGAGCTCTTTTGACTCCTACTCTATGGACTGGACGCATCATTATAGATATTCACAGCTCGAGTGGCCCTTATGTCCCTTCCTTTATAATTCAAATTCGATTTTTTTTTAGTCCACGAGAAATACCAAAAGAATTTATGGATAATTTGATTCCATAAGCATCTTATGCCCCATTATTTATAGGAATCCCACTATGGTTTTCTTTTTATGGGCAAGCATCGTGTTAGATGGGATATGACTTCACGAAGAAAATCATGACCAGTGTTATAGGAATCTACATATGTTCTATCCATTGTTTATGTTATCTATTAAAACCATCTAATATATCAGTTGTGTAGTTAAACATAAACCTATCAAACAGGTATGTTAAGTCGAGTCGAAAATGGTCCGGTCCAAATTGACTTATTTGATCCATTTTGATCTACTTTTAAGCTATACAAATCCAGTGACGCATATTCAACTTTACCCGATTTGACTCATATTACTAAAATAATTTTTTTATTTAACCAAATTTAGGAAATTCATGCCCAAATTGAGGTGTGAGCAATCAACATGCAAGCGTAAGATTGGGTGAGGGCGAGAGAGAGTGAAGAGAGCCATAGAGGTGGGTTAGATTTAAATAAATCATGAATCAATTGGACACATATATTAAACTCATTTATGACTCATAGAGTTGGGTCTAAACCCATTTATAACCAATTTACCAAATATAACTAATTCATATAATAACCTAGCCCCTTAAATATATATTAGGAAATGGGTTTATGACCTACTTTGACAGATTTAGTCAAACGAGAAAAAAGAAACTATTTTGCACCCAATACAATCTTTTCCATGATGATTGGGTTTGATTTACCACATGAATCGTGGAATCAAAAATGAAAATATACACTAAACAAGCTCAATAATATATCAAAAAAAATTATAATAGATAGATGGACATCCTCATAGTTATACATGTGTAAACTTATTTAGTCTCACTCGAGTTTGATAGTGATTGTTACCCCTTAATTATAATAGTATGGATATGTTTGGTTCAGCATTTTGAAAGCTCCTGAGGAGAATTTGGGGTGTTTGGCAACCGGTCTCAAAGGGTTTTGGAGTGAAAGCTAGCGTTAGGAAGTCTAAAAACTCAAGGTAGGTGGGGACTTACTTTGAGCTTTAAACATCTTTGAAATGCTAAAACAAAGGCTAAAATGATTTTTCCCTTTCAAAACTACCCTCATCAATCCTTTTGTTTTTTGGTTTTGCCCCTTGTTGTTATTGTTCATCTTCTTTGCTTGAGGGCAGTTGGTAAGAGTTGAAGTGGCCAAATTTGACCAGCGAAGGGCCAGTGAGGTTGCACAACCCACGCGACGATCGCATGAGGTCGTGCACCCACCCAAATGATGGTTGCCTCTGTCAATTGACCCAAGTGGCCTCGTTGGGGGTCACTCGAGATTGTGTGACTTTAATCGACGATCGCTGCTGCCAAATGACTCATCGTCTTTTTAATTAAAAAATGAGAGAGAGAGAGAGAGAGAGAAGATTGTAGCCAAAGCCCTTTATAAAACATTTTCACCGCACTACTTAACCCAAAATTGCTTTACAAAGGATCTTTTACCAAATATACCTTGCATTTCTCCAAGACTACTTTTGACTAAAAGTCTTTCCATTTTGCCAAGAGACTTTCAAAATGTTGAATCAAATGCACTCATAAACCTAAACAAGTGGCTACTTCCAAGAGTTTAAACCTAATCCCACATATGTGCTTTATTTATATACAGCGGCCATAAAATTTTGCTTAATTCCAAGTTAAATCATTAAGGTTACGTTTGGTCATCTTGATTTCTAATCGGGATAGGATTGAATAGGATATAATATGAAATCTTGAGATTTTTTTATATTCTATCAATTATTTGGTGAATCGCAATATTAAAATTGGATATATTTACATCATATTATATACATTTTTTTGATATAAATGGCATGTTATTATAAATGAACATAAATGTTCATAAACGGAGATGATGAAAACCTCTCGTAACACTATTCCTTAATTTATTTTTATTTTATTTTTCCTCTTTTTTATATTATTTTCTTTATTATTTATTTTTTCCCCTTTCATCATTCTTTAATAAAATTTTATCAAATAATAAACTGTATTAACATACCTAAAATACAAAAATACTTAAAATATATAATAAATATAAATATTTAATTTATAGATTGAATGTTTATTATAAGATAAAATTAAAGTTGAATATATAAATTAAAATAAGATTAATTAAAAATAAATTTCTATTTTTTATTTTTAACTTCTTAATTAGAATTCAAATATTATTTATATTGAAATATAATTTTAATTTTGTTAATTTAATAAGTTTGTTATTCGAGAAAAATAACTTTCTTATTATGAATATTAAAAATCCTATCTACTTTTATCCCACCTCCCCATGGGATAATTTTATCCTATCTATATCCCTCTTATATCCAATTTTATCCTGTCATGAGCGAGCACCAAACGTAAGATAAGATAAATCATATCTTATACCAAATTTTATCCCGACTACCAAACGTAGCCTAACTTCTTTTCCGACATATTATGATAAACTTCCGCCTCAAATTTGAAACATATTAAGAAAAAACTCAAACTTGGCCCATTCGACCAAAATATGGTCTCCATCTCTATCATTTTTCCCTCAAATATCATCATTCAAAAACTGATTTGGGATTCTGTCACAGTAACCTGTCTAGTTGAAAATCCCTATACTTTAAGTTCGCCGAACTCGTTAATTAGTTTCGGGTTTTATTCCCCATTGACATTGCGTTTGAACCATATAGAATTCAGCTTTGGAGTTTCATCTGTAGGGAAAAAAATTCCACTCGAGACAATTCAAGTTCAATGTCAAATGCATGCAAAATCTAACTTGATCACTGGAATCAAATGCATCAATAATCACGACATAACGCCTCTAACATTCCGGCACGATTAGTCGAAAACGCAAATCAAGTTTTGGTACATCAAGATCAAGTCTCAAGCTCCATTTTTGGGGTAACTAAACCGGGTCATGAGCTGAAGAGTGGGTCGAATCAAACCGGCCTGGGCTTTAAAGTCCGCGATTCTCGAAGGAATTCGACTCTATGATGATGCCAATTCACGTCGTCAAAGGCCCAAGTTCGATCGAGCCCAATAAGGTCTAAACGTGACAGCTCAAATGCCTATAATTGCTCGTGGGCCTCGTGCATCTACTGGCCTCGGTCACGATCCCTCTCATCGATTAAGCACAGTGAGTACAAAATCCAAGAAAGGGAAAAGGTGGGCCGAAGAGCGCGAGACAGACGGGATCGATGAGCTATATAGATCGGGCCGAAAGAGCGCAAGAACAGGTGACGTCACCCTGACAGTGCGAATACCCCCCAAGAACCCTCGTGGGAACTCGCAGTTCAGCTTCGTTCGTGACGCGTGCTGGGCTGACCGATTCGCATCCGCCCAGGTTTTCGATGTTTTTCTTAGGGAGTTTGCGTGCTTTGATTTGGTCGCGAGCTTGACTTTGCTTTTTCTAACGTTTCCCTTGCTGTTCCCGAGTCTTCCCTTCGAAGAATCCGGGGCCTTTCGCAGGCTTTCCCACTTGCTTCTCACGTTCCGTTTTCACACGGGAGCGCGCTGTTCTTGAAGTCAACGCCCTCTCTCGGTCATGTTCGAATTCACTTCGACCACGTGAAAAGATTTCTTTTTGGCAATTCACGTGCTTGATCCAGAAGCGAAGGACTGACCGAGTAAGAAGACAGTTTTGCTTGTATTTCTTCTAATATTAAAGTCTTTTGTACGTGCATTTGCATCGCGTTTTACTTGATTATAATAAGTCTAGTTAGGTACTTGTGCATTTGCAATTTACGTATGATTCTCCTTATTACAAAAAAAAAAACAAAAACAAAAAAGTGCATAGCACTATTTTTCTTTTAATTCACAAACAAAAGCATCCAGTCTCTTTTTTGAATTCAAGTGACCGACCAGAAGTTTGTAATTATATATTACATTGTATATTTATTTGGGCATCTTACCCATCCCGTGTTTAAAAAGTATTTCCTTTGTGGGCTTTTTTATAATTCACGGCATATATAAGTTATTTGTTACACAATTCCCCCTCATGACGTTTGATATGATGAGTTATAGATGAATATGGATTGTGAAACAAATAGGTTACGTAGTTTTCGTAACTTAAAACTAACCATTTAGAAGAGACCAAGTCCATCTTCTCCTTTCTATTAATAAGGCTGTAAAAAAGTGGAGAAAGTTAGAATTGGGGACATTACGATAGCTTAATAGTGTATACTTATCCAAGAAAAGAGACCAAGTCGATCTTCTCCTTTCTATTAATAAGGCTGTCAAAATGGAGAAAGTTGAAATTGGATACATTATGGTAGCTCAATAATTTATAGTTACCCAAGAAAGGCCTCTCTCTCTCTCTCTCCACACTTCTATTTTGCCAAACAGTTCATTGTACGTATTGTGATCTCTTTTAATAAAGAGGGATGCCGTGAGAGAACTCGATAGAATCTTGGCAAAGGGGAAAAGAAAAAACCTCAATGATAATTAGTTCCTGTCAATATTTTACGAATCAATTTGGTGTTTTCCTCGAGGACATCGAATTCCAAAAACAAAGCAGATAGCGAAGGCCCGCTCGGGGAACAATCACGACGTAAGCCCTTTCGCATCCCCGAACCATCCCATTCGTCACTTCCTACGGATCACCAAAAAGCAACGACAACCATTTGCGTCGCTGAAGCTGATTTCTTCCCTTCCCCCATCGGCGACTCACCCCATTGGTGTTTGGCGAACAACACCACCACGCGGCTCAATAATGACCCGCCACGTGGCCGGCATGAATCTGCGGCCGGGACAGGTTTGCATATTTCGCCGGAAGGAAGAGGTTTTGAGATGCGGGGCCATGATGGGTCACCCCGCCACGTGGCCGTGCTTATCGTGACTTTACGCATAACAAAGTTGACCGCTTGCCCGCCCCACTAACTAACTTAACCGTCCCTCCCTCGCCATGCCATATCGAAATGCCACGTCACCCTCCATTTTTCCCCATGCGCCCCACCAAAGTCAGCCGAAATTTCAGGATTGCCCCTTCGGCCTTTGGAAAGGAAGCTTCATGAAATGAAACTTGAGATCTACGTTTAAGGATACTTAGTATACTAAACTTGATTTACAAAATTGATTTATTAAATGATAGCCGGAATCTTCATTGGAAGTATCTCACTTTTTTAATTGCTATTTAAAGTCTATCATCTGACGTAAATACTAATTTTACTTTAAATAGCAATTTTCTATCTCTACTATGTAGTGTATCGATATCTTATGTTATTCTTTAATTTTTTGGCTAAATTTTGGAAGTGGGCTTTCAATAGAGTTGAAGAGGCTATGTTCAAAACAAAGGAAAAAAATCTCTTACTATTGAAAATTTTGAGATTTTCCCCCTTTTTTGTTACATAATCTGATTGTACTTTAAAAAAAGTTTATAATATTCATCTTGTGACGTTCAAAACCATATTTGTTATGATTTGGTTTACGTCTAGTAAAGTCGATGTGGTGGGTGGGTGTGGGTGAGTAGGTGGGCATGGGTGAGTGGATGGGTCCGGCGGGAGAGTGTTGAATTTGGAAACAGGAAAGAAAATGATCAAGCTCATTAATTGAGTCGGAAACCAAAAAAATCAAAGAAGATTCAAAGTCTGAAAAATCATCGATGGAGGGCCCTTCGACAATAAAATCCTAAGACCCGAAATTTCTTCCCATATTAATTTTTTCAGAAGGTTCTCTTGCCCCAACAAATTCAGCAATGAAGGATCAAACCTTGGCCGTGGTCTTTTCTCAGTTTTCTTTTCTTCTAGTCCTTACATGCTAAGATCAAGAAAACCATGACAAAGTGTCACGTCTATGATTCCGATGGATGGTGTCGATATCAATAATTCATCGAAATAATAAAAAAGGCCGGGTCTTGGTCAACCAGACCGAATCACTGTTCGGCGGGTCGGTATTTTTTGGTATAACCTATTCTCCTTTATTGAATTCCTCTGTTTCTCTGGCTCTCTGTTCACACCTTTTCCTTTTGGTTCGATGTTTCTCCAGAGGCGTTTATATCGTACACGCTATTCCAACGTCTTATCATGTGGACTTCTTCCTCGTGACTTTTCCTTTTCTGTAGAGAGAGAGAGAGTGGGGGGGACCAGGTTAAGTTGGGTGGGACGAGGGAACAGAGGAAGATGGCTGTTGAATGTCAAAATGGTCCAAAAGAGTCGTCTCGAGCTCATCCAAGGAGTTGCGGGAAAACTCCTCGCCCGTTCTCTCTCTCTCTCTCTATCTCTTCTCCCCCACGTCTCCTCGTATATATAATCCCCCCGGACCATCTCGCTCTCCCCCGACTCCAGATTCGCACTCAACCTCCTTTCATCACAAGCTTCGAACGAACTTCTACAGAGAGGGAGAGAGGGAGAGAGAGTCTCTTTGTCGTCGAGGCCTTTATAGACCCGAGGAGATGGAACAGAGGAACAACGACGACCGCAGCCGAAACGGGAACAGGGGCGGCGAGACAGAGGAGAAGAACATGGTGGTTCGCGACGCGGGCTTCCCGGTTCACAGCCAAGTGAGGAAGATCAAGGAGGAATTGGAGGCGACGGCCGTGGACTGGTCGACGGTCCAGCCGGAGATGAGGCCCGTCCTCAGAGCCAGGGAGGTCATCAAGCGGCAGCGCTCCCGGTCGCCGCTGGGCCTGGCGGCCGGACGACCCATCTCCGTTGGAGACCCTTGATCCGGATCCGGGTCCCGGGGGTGATGGTGGATGTGATATTATACTTGTAGATGATGATGACGACGACGAAGACGGGGCTTTTCTTTGTTGGTGGCAATTTTTTTGTTATTGCCTCGGTTATACAGAGTTCCTCTGTTTTCTTGCTCCCCTGTTTTTTGACCACTCTGTACATACTATGGCGGAATATAGAAAATACCGTGCTCTTCTTATCCTATCTCTCTTTCAACTTCTGACTAGATGAATCGGGATTTCTGCAATACTCGATTTATTCTTTCGTAGAATCGTATTACCTTTCGGTTGCGCTCGCTAAATCATGAAAAAAACAGGGCTACTTTCTTGCTTCTGTCCCTCAGCAACGAAGTCGAATTACAGACTCGGAAGCTGATTTCGGCTCCTAAGATTGAAACACGGAATTCTAATGCAAAACACAGGTCGAGCCTGATCTCTGTTCCTGAATAATCTGCGAGTGCAAGCACAGGGTAATTCTCACGGCCAGAGAGAGATTTCGTGGGAGAAAAGAACTGGGTTTTGGAATTAACCTCGCGAATTGACTGCCAATCACGATTGTCAAAAGAGGTCCAAAATGGGCCTACTTGGAAGGTGGGTCTCATCAAAGTTCTGCGGTGGAGGCGAGAGAGAGAATCATTCCTCGAATCATACTTCCATGTCGATGGAGTAACTTCACGGCTAATCTACTAATGACTGAAAGATTCGCGACGCTCAATTCTTCCTCTTGTATTATCCGGGTGTGATTATAATATTCGGATTGTACCCATCATTCGCGTGCTTGCTTAGGACATCATTGTTCCGGGATCAATCTGCATGCTTGCTGAAAAAGTAAAATTATAGACTGAATGGTCTCGTAATCACGTTACTTAACAATAGCTAAACTAACCAAAGTCAGAGGTCTGAATTTCTAAGACATGCTCATGTGCCTTGACCGCAAAAGGTAGCAGATTCGATTGGGTGGTCGTTGGCTATTGGTTAAGATTTCTTCTAGTGGGTTTCCTCGTGGATAAGAAAGAACAGAAAAGGGAATCCTAGATCCTCCAATCCGCCAATAATCGCATCTTTGTTTTACAAAATAATGGCGGGTGTATTGAAAGTGATTAATAAAATCGATATGTGAAGTAATACGATGAATTCTCTTGTTGAGAGTTTAATGCGGCCCACTTCTTTGTATATTAAATTTGCCGACGAATCATTAGCGGTGAGCAACAATCCAAGGTCAAGTCGGAAACCGATTAGGTTCATTTTGTTTCATGTTGGTTTTTGGAAGAATTGGTTTGGTTCCCATTTTTTTTGAACTTGCAAATAGGTCAGGATCGGTTTGGTTTACTCGTCCTGGCTTTGGAGTACGGGGTTTTTAGGGTAATAACAACCTTGAAACCAATCCTAGGATTTCCGTTTCAATCAAACCTAGTCCAAATTTTCATGTTGGTTTTTGGAAGAATTGGTTTGGTTCCCATTTTTTTGAACTCGCAAATAGGTCAAGATCAGTTTGGTTTACTCGTCCTGGCTTCGGAGTATGGGGTTCCAGGGTAATACCAACCTTGAAACCAATCCTAGGATTTTCATTTCAATCAAACCTGATCCAATTTTCTAAGAGAAGTCATTAATTTTATTGCTAATTTCTCCACTTTATAATTCGATATTAGAGTCAATATTTATGTGTCGGCTTTTCCAAGATCAAAATTTGTGGAAGTTTGCCGATTATAAGGTAAAACCAATAACCAACCGATTTTTGAATCCGTCGATCCCGTTCCTGACCTCCACATGACAGAAACTAGCAAAAGGCTAGGTGATGGAGGATGGATTCTGTTTATTTATTCATCATTTCCTATGTTATGAGGACATGGTTTTTCTTACTTCTGGATTTATTAGTAGATTAGGGTCTAGTTGCCAGTGGCGTTATGGATACCTGGCTTTATAACCTTTTCTACTCTGTTTGGTTGCATGGTTGAATACATTGAAATCGAGTTCCCTCCCTCTCTATTTTCTTCTAAATTTCCTTGTCTTTGCTTTTGCTTCAATGCCCGCTCGACTCCGACCCGATAATCGGACTACCCGGTCCGTCCGCACCTCAATAAATCTGAGTATATCTGACATTGCTTTGGCTTCAAAATACAAACACATTCGACCCGACCATGCACACCCCCTCTCACTTGAAAAACGGGGGGATTTCATAAAACGTGTGGGCTCACGTCTCGTGCAAAAGGTCGAGACCAGAAAAGATGGGCCAGTTTGTGGACTTCAAGCCTAAGAAGTAGTGGATTTCAATGTACTTATTAGACCCCCTTTTTTTCCACATAATGAGATGGGCTTAATGTTGAACAATTTCTAGAAAATAAAGCTGCTAGAGGTTCTTAAATTATTCTAAAGATTCAATTAAGACCCTCAACTTTTTTTTTTCCATATATTTTTTTGTTTGTCTTACTACTCTCAACTCATTTTAAAACTTTTATTTTGCTTCTTTACAAAGCGTGAGAGTTGAATATCACACTTGAAACTGAATATCCCCACCCCTAGTCTCCCGTGAGAAGGTGGAGAATCAAACTCTCTACCTCCTCCTTCCTATATGGGAAGGGTGGTCATTAGGGTAACCCTTGGTGATTATTTTTTTTTTGGGTCCAATTTGGTGGCTAAGCTAGTTGGTCTTCCTTTTTTAAAAAGATAATAGAAGATGTGTACTAAAGCATTAAATGTTGACTTGCCACCATATGTAAAATTTTCCATGGCAATTAGACATGAAAAAATGTTTTGACAAATTTTAAAAATAAAAATTTGAAAAGAAAAATCGAATAGAGAAGAAGGGGATTAGGTTAGTGTAGCTGAGGAACGGGGGAGCTGCCACTATCCACACATTGGCAAGGGGCTAGCATATCTTGCCGGGCTCAGGTGAATCCCTCGAGGCCATTGCCTCCACCTTGATTGAAGAGGAACATAGGCCAATGAGGGCGCGTTTGGTAACCATTCTGTTTTCGGGAACAATTTCTAATTAGAAATTATTCTTTTTTATTTTGTTTCGAGGAATAAGTTTTAAGTATTTTAAGTCGTTTAGTAACAATCTAAAATTTTTATTCCCGAAATAAAATTATGTTTGGTACATTTATGAAAATTTCTAATCAAAATCATTTTCTTTTAATTTTTTAATAATTTTATTACTTTTTTCTTATTTTCTTCCTCTTTTTCTTCTTCAAGGTTTGCCGGCCGTTGGCTCTGGGATGACTGGCAACAGGCTAGACGAGGGCCGGTGACCTCATTGAAGCGTTGCCGATCCTCGGTGAGGTCGCGCTTCGTCAACTAAGCCTCGCTGGCAACTGGGTGAGGGTGCTCGCTCAAATCTAGCAAGCCCGAGCTCGCCCAATTGCTGGTGGGGCTCAATCTTGCTGAGCAACTGTGAGGTTGGCCTCGCCTTGGCCGAGCAATGCCGACCTCACAATAGCCTAGTGAGGTCAAGCCCTGTCGGCGACCCAGCCAGGTGAGGCTCGCTGGTGACCGGGGGAGACCTGGGCTAGGCTCTTGTCACCGGTGGCTAGGCGAGCCTCAGGCGAGCTCGTCGGACCTCACCCAATTGGTCACTAGCGACCAGTGGCGATGGATGGCGACGGCAGTGGTTGAAGAAGAAAAACAAGAATAAATAAGAGAAAAGAAAAAAAATAGGTTAACTTGATTTTGGAATTGTTCTCCGAAACAAAGAATCAACTTTTTTTTACTTCTCGGTTTTGTTTCAAATCTACTTCCGAAAACAAAAAATAGAAATTTACTCCCGAAAACAAAAATTTTACCAAAAAGATTTTTGTTCCAAATTTACTCCTAGGAATAAAAAAATAGAAATTTTCACTATTTGATCGGTTGCCAAATGTGCCCTAAAAGAAGCATCGCATGTCAGGGGACACCAAGTCCACTAGAAATAGTGAGAGAATAGCTCAAGCCATCCTAACGAGCCCATTGAGTCAAAACTCTCTAAAACATCATAGTTAGATAAGAATAATCCAAGATCCTGCCACCGATCCCAAATCATTTATGCAAAGACCAATGCTTATGCTCAGTAAATCCAAAACAAATGCTTGAGAAGAACATTTTATTATAAATTCAGAAAATTATAACTAGAAATAATACATTCATTTCTCATATATATATATATATGAAGGACTAAAATTACGCATCTATGTACACTAGGCCCTTTCGCAGCCATGACTAGCCTCTGCTCGACATAATAAACTGCTTTGCGTTCTCAATTGGGTTGTCCTCGTTGCTTTTTCTTTACTTTTGTTCTAGCTTTTTAGGCAGTGGCCTACAAGATAAGCGTTCTCTGACGTGGACCATGACCAAAAGCCAAAGGGTAGATAACACTAAATACTAGTCAATGAAGTATTCACCCAAAAAAATAAACATGAAATCGACCTAAGTTGACTATATAATCAACACCTTGTTGCTGCATCGGTACGTCAAGGCCTCTCATCCATTTCACCGATTTTCCATGGTCTCTATCATAGGAGGTCGTACATAATAATTTGACATTATAACGTAGGTAGGTTGAGGCCTTCTATGAGTAATGAGTGGAGGAAAAGTAAAGGAGGAAAAGAAAAGAGACATGAACATGATGGATGAAGTGTAAAGGTAGTGGTATGGTGATGGTACCTACCATCTGCCATGACATAGATTCGACATATATATAATGTAGCGTAAACTATGAAAAGTCAACTTAATCACGATATTTGGTCAAATAAAAGAGAGTAACAGAGCTTTGTCATGATATGCCGTACGAGTATAATTCTTTTGATAATTCAAGGTCACTGGTGTGGAGGTCCAAGGAATATCCATTTAGTTCAGACCTTTGGTTTATGTAGATGATCTTGACTCGAAATAGTTTGCACACAATTGGTGAGATTCAAATGGATTTTTCTAGTTCCCAAATAGAAAATCTCTCCACACCTCAACCAACAATGCTAATTAAGGGGCTTGTATGAGAATTTAAGGGGAAATTACCCAATCAATCATAAACTTATTGTAGGGATACCAATTCATTCATAACCTTTCCAATTTTGTCAATTTATTAGTATAATCTTTGCACGAAATTCCAATGTAATTATTTCGATCAATTTTTGTCAGAAATTGCTGATGTGGTGGTGTGCCACATAAGACAGATAGCGATGAATGGATCGCCACATCAACAATTTTCGTCGAAAATTAATCGAAATAACTACATTTGAATTTCATGTAAAAATTTAGGACGAAATTGTCAAAATTTAAAAGTTCATAATTGAATTGATATCCACACAATAAATTTAGAATTGACAATTTCCCTTTGTTATCATAACAAGTATAATGCTTTTGATATGACTAGTTTGCATTAGTAATCGACGAAATATATGATTCTAGATGATCAATTTATCTTTGGGTGCATTTACTCAACTCAAAAGGTATCGAGCAGTCAATCACACATAACGTGTTGTTTTGAAGCCATAATCTTGACGTAGAGGAAGCTATGCTTGGAAAAGTATTCTAAAGGGTAATATTTATTTCGAATAATGAAGTACCGTTTACATTGTATTGAGCACCTATTTACTAAGAGGTTACCCTTTAGGAAACAATCAAATAATTAAAATCAAACAACAAAATTAAGAAAAAAAATATTTTTTAAGGGGAAAGTCTTCAAAACACATTCTAAAAATTTGTAAAACACGTATGAAATCTTTGACTACTTGGAAATCAAGGAGAATGCACAAATTTGGAGATCAAGCATTACCCAAATTGGCTTTGCAGATTTAGATATCTCTCAATCCTCTTTGATTTGATATGCGATATATAACTCCTTCCCATTCAAAAAGTTATGATCATTTAAAACTGATCTGTCATTTATGGTATAAGTAGGACCGCCCACTTTTATAAAACTCAAAAGTTCTCATATAAACATTTGTCAACTATTCTACATTAGTTCTTGCTCTCCACTCTCTTACACGGCCTCGAGTCAATACATAATCATAAGTAAATCACGAGTATAGTTTACGAATCGTGAAAATCATGTAAGGAAGATGAGAACTAAATCCGAAGGCAACGCTCACACTTATATGGATTTAATATTGTCTTATTTAGTTATTGATCTAGGCATATTCCTTGAAAAAAAAAATCTATCGACCAAGTTCTAAGAGAGATGATACCGAATCCGGATCATGATTGTTGAGTAATAGGATTCTCATTCCTTAAAAAAATGATCCAATTTCAAAGTAAACAAAATTGGGTTTAAAATTTAGAACAAAGGATTCAGTTCACACATTTTTTTTTGCTCAAAATTCAGTTCACACATTCACGTCAACATCTGATAACCCTAGATGCGTGTGTTGCCTTTCCTAGGATTAGGTGGTTGTAGTTGGAGACGGAGATATCTCTTCTATTTCTCTTAATTTTCTTCTAATTCAACTTCGTATACTATTCTTCAGATATCTACCTCGAGATGGAGATGGACAGAATAAATATATAAATATATGTTTTTCAATTTTTTTTTTTAATTTTTTTTCAGTTGACTAAGAATCGAGAACTGAAGATAAGAATCGAGAACGGGAGAAACCCTAGACGATGGGATTCTCTCCCAGCGATCTGAACTGGTGGGGGCTCCAAGATTCAATTATGGGATGAGTGATGTAATTGACTTTGTCTGTGCATGTGCGGTTGGTGGGTTGGCGAGTGTGTGGCCATGAAGGTGGAAAGATTTGTGGAAGAGTAGCTCCCAAGAGAAACGCCACCATATCGTCCAATGACTGATTCAAAGATCTAGATGCTTGACCTAATTCTCACCTTAGAATCGATGATATAATCCTCTCTTTCTCGATTTTATCTTTTTTGTGGGGGCTAATCTAGAAATCTGATAAGTTCTTGGGAAACAAACGCCATCTGAATTTTGGCATTTTTCTGTGTGGAAAAGGATGACCCCCAAGGTCACGAGAGCTACAGTTCTCAGTTGGATGGTAGTGTGGATCTGTATTTGGCCAAGCCTTCGCCATCTTTTACCATTCTGACTTTCTTTTTTGACGTTTTATCTCCCTTACTTTCATCATTTCAAACTTCAGTTATACGTAGCATTGACTGTCGAAACAGTTCGATGTGCTAAAAAATGAACCGGCTGACCTTGTTGTGGTTGTTGTGTGTTGTCGGACTGCTGTACAAACCATCCCCGTCAAGGCGAAATTTCAGAATCTGATTAATCATGGGGAGTCTGGTGGTGATGTAGAACGCTTGTATCTACGAAAATTACTCGTGCTCCCCAACTCAAAATCGTGACTCCACCTACCAACCGCCGCGTTTACCATGTGGTTCTCGTTCCATTCTTTCACATGATTACATCTTCCAATTTGCACACCCTTTTCAACGCTTCATAAATTACGAGGAATGTTATAAAGAAAAGATACATCTTCCCAATACAAAAACAGATCATAAGCAAAAGGGAACACGCTAAGTTGTCGAGCAGTCGTCGACTTTATTCATCATAAAGACAAATGCAAACGGTACGCGGCAATGCCTGGACGTCCGAAGACATCACGGCAATATACATGATGTGGAATTTACTAAGATTTAACCCTAGCACAATACAACCAAATCTTGAAGAAGAAGAGCAACAGAACGAGGTACAATTTTTTCTTGTTATCAACATTTCCCCACAAGGACATAACAAACAGAGAGAAGCCCAACAAATGTTCTTGTTTTCGATCACGTCAAAGCTGATTTGGGAGAAAATCAGGTCGGTGGTGGTTGGCTTCTTCTGCTTCTCAATCGTCTATGGTCTTTCATGGGTTCCAGAGGATGGTGGTCTCCGCAATCATGGAGGTCACCACATATGGATCCATGTTGGAGGCTGGCCTTCTGTCCTCGAAGTAGCCCTTGCCTTCTCTCTCCGTGTCTCTCCCAACCCTAATTGACGCTCCACGGTTGGCCACTCCCTGGTAAAAAGACACCCATTTTCGAGATTAGCTCGGGGTAAGAATCTTAGTTGTGGCTAGCTTGCGCCAATGCGCGTAACTGCATCAAACTCTCTACCTTGATCACTCAACCAAACTATTTGGGATTTATAATCTCAAATCGGCTACCATTTTTTTAGCTCATTGAATTTTGGCCACTTGATGGATGTCGAATGGTCGGAAGAGTTCGCTGCTTATATGACTTATTCTAGTATCTACATTGATTAGCGAACATAGTTGAAAAGATTACCACATCCTCTGGTCTTATTGGTAAAGCTTAGTATTTTGAATGCAAAATGAAAATTTAATTACCCATAAGAAGGTGTTGATGTCGGCTGTTTCATGTCGTCCGGTCAGACGGCGCTCATTGCCTTCACCATAGGCGGCAATGTGCTCCTTGTGCCTCAGTCCGAGCTTCTCAATCGCCTTCTTGATAATCTCGTATCCTCCCTCGTTCCTCATTGACTTGGTACTGTAAAACTCAACGGTCAAATTCAAATTTGAAGCCTTATTTATTAAGCACCATACACTCTACAGTCTGCACATACCATTTCCTTTGATAAACTATGCACAAAGTCAATAAAGGAATTCATACTATTTAACGCTCTTATGCAAATTTACCTGTAGTTTGTGTGGGCACCGGCACCATTCCAGTCACCCTATTTGGGGAAAAAAAGAAAAAGTAATTTACAGAGTCAATATCTAGAGACAAATGTTACAACGAAGCATATGAACATCATCTTGGGAAATCCGGGTTGACCTGAATGGGTTTGGGGTCAAAGGAGAGGACAACATCCGCAATTTCGGTGATCCTCTGTCAATAAGGAAAGAAGAACACAAAATCACGAGTTACTTTCAACTTCCATCGAGAACAATGAAGAAAAAAAAAAGTGTTAATTGCAAAAATAAATAAATAAATAAATAAATGGTTCTTTCTTAAGTACCTCCAAGATGTAGCGAGCCACCCACAGTTCATCTCCTGCGGAGATGCCAACAGCAGGGCCGACTTGGAATTCCCACTATCATAAGATTTACGAACGTGGCATGAGATTTGAAATAACGATACATTGTTCAGAAGCAACAAAGTTTTGGAAATTTCAAGAACATAGGCAAGAAACAGGACAAATTCCTTCATTTTTTCCCCCTTTTTTTGAAGGGTTCGAGGTTTAAGTGTACCTGTCCGGGCATGACTTCGCCATTGATGCCACTGATGTTAATCCCAGCATAGAGACAAGCTTTGTAGTGAGAATCCACGATGTCCCTCCCCAGTGCCTTGTCAGCTCCAACACCGCAGTAGTACGGTCCCTATCAGATGCACAAAGCCAAACAAAAAATGAGCTTTAACTAGAGCCGAAGTTGCTAGAAGCAAGGATTGTCTTAGGCTAAACATATTCGATGAAAGCCCTAATCACATACGAGGATGACAAAGATAACAAGCATATAACAAGGCTATTTCAATGAAAGAGGGGCATTGGCATGGTTCTAAGCTAATCACCTGAGGTCCAGGGTAACCTCCCACCGGCCACCCGAGCGGCCACCTCACATTCTTCTGCAACAAGGTGTATTCTTGCTCAATCCCATACCTGTTTCTCATCCCCAGTTCTCATTAGCATCTGGAGTTGTGTTGAAACCAGTGGATTAAAAAGTAATTAAGCTGAGAAAATTTGGGTACTGTACCAAGGCACTTCAACCACAACAGCTGGCTCGCTGAAGATCTTGGCAGCATTGGATCTCTTGTTCGTGGGGATGGGCTCTCCAGCAGGAGTGTAAGCATCGCACATGACCTTCAAATATGAAAATATATATGGCTCGCATGATTAATTTTTTCTAAAGGGGGCGACGAATAAAGAAAGAGGTTCTATGCTTTGCTTAAATGGAAAATTAAATTTTAATCTTTACAAAATCGTTATAATATATGGTTTGGAAGCAAATACACGTAAAAGATAAGAGATTCCAAAGATTCGCTCACCAAAATATTGTTACCCCTCCTAAATGGGTCCTTGAAAATCGCTTGGGGACTATCACAAGACACCAAAATAGGCCATTTCACTTATCAATACCCCAGAAAACAAATTATAGATAGTACAAATAACAGAAAAGAAAACATACAGGGAGGGGGAGTTAGAGAGAAAGAGCACATACTATAATATGACTTCACTGTCTTCGCCGGGAGCCTGGCCAGTGCTTGAGCCATCGAAATTCCACCTCGGAAGCTTTGCCGGATCTCTGACCGGTCCATTAAGAGTCTACAAGATCAAGAAAATTTCCCAGAAACTAAAGTCAAGATCCAGTAAAGTAGGCAACACCATCATGTGAACTAGTAATGGATCTCCTTTTTTTGAAGGCCGAGAAGAGAAATCGCTATACCCTCGCTTTGCTTCTCAAGTCCATACCCGATCCACCGATCCTGGTCCAAAAGAAAAACAAAAAAGATTCATGGGAAACCAAGATTCAGATTCTACTTTAGACAAAGGACGTCAAGAAACGGAAGATTCAGCAGTCAACGCCAGAAGGGCAACGGAAAGAATCGCAAGGCGACGGAGGACCCGGCTCGGATCCGAGGGAACGTACCATATGTACTCGGCGATTATCTTCTCGGTGGTGTCCGAGAGGTTGAGGTTCAGAAGATCCGAGAGCAGAGACATCTTCTTCTTCTTCTTCTTCTTCTTCGAGGACGAACCTACAGAAGCTTCAGCAAGAGAAAGAGAGAGAAGGGCAGGCTTGGATCAAAGCTCTCTTTGTGCAATCATCGACATTTATAATTGACAGAAGTGGGGGACGAGAAAGTAGGGAGCAGGCGCGTGAATATCGGGGCGACGGGTGAGCTGTACTCTACGTTTTCATGATCCACGGGTGGATACGGAAATTCATAAGGATTAAAAAAATGGTAATTGCAGAATTATCATTCATCCTGGACCGTACTCGAATCCAAGAACCTAATAAAATAAATATTTAAATAAAAGGGGGTTGTTGAAAATTCTAAAAAACAAGAACATTAGTAGGTTAAAAGTCTAGGCCTTGAATAGTTGAATCTCGACCGTCAATCTCATGATGGAGGGTAGGTGTTGATCAGTGTGGTGGGTGCCACCGCGTGACTACTGACCGTGCCGCCATGGCCTCGTCTGACCGGAACTCTGCTTTGGCCCTCCGCCCTTTTCTTGGCTATTTACACATTTTAATTTCGATAACATTTCCTCTTTTGAATAGTATTTTGCAGATTAAGAAAACCCCCTTTTTCAGTATGTTCTTTTTCTGAGGGAAGCTGATCACCGAAAATGAAGCCCTAGAGACAAGTCAATGGAGTTTAACATCTGCAATGCCATTAATGAGTCGAGTGGGGGGGACATGTGAAGGTTTTCAGGACAGGCATCTTTGATACTAAAAGAAAATATTTCTTTCCCTCTTCTTTCTTGGGAGTTCTTTTCCTTTTGCCTCCATTTAGGACTTGGGGATAAGAGGTTAGTGGATCTTAAAGTGTCTAATGGTCCAAATCCATGATGTCAATGTCTCCTTTTGCGTTTTTAATGTCGTCGGGCATGTGAATTCACAAATGGACTGAAGAAGAATGCATATGTATTTATGTTTTTGGAAATCCCAAAAACACATTTGATTTTTTTTTTTAAAGCAATTATCACTGACTTATCTCTACTTCCGCAAATGCCGTTCACACGTTTCCAAGTAAAATCTAGAAAAAATCAAATTAACCCTTCTTACAAATCGAGCCATAGAGTCAAGTCAATGGAGGTTAACCTACGCAATGCAGAGAAGTCCACAAGTGGGGAACACGCGAAAGTTATGAGAAATGGCATCCTTGGAGCTAAAATATTTCTTACCTTTTTTCTCTTTTTAGTCTCTCTTTTTCCTCCATTGAGGACTCAGGATAAGAGGATAGTGGATCTTAAAGTGTTCGATAGTCCAAATCCACCATGTCACAAATCTCTTCTGCGATTTGATGATTTCGAGCATTTAGACTTGCGGTTGGACCGATGAACGTTGCGTGTTTATGTCTTTGAAAAAAATACCAAAAGCATCTAATTTTTAACTTTTGCAAATATCATTTACGTATCTCTAGCCAAAGCCCCGTATCAAAAATATCAAATTACCCCTTCTTACAAGTTCACTTTAATATCTTTCTTGTGGCTTTGATGATTTAATTTCCAATTGATTTTCGAGGCAGCTAGGTCGCTTCTACAAGAGCTTGAGCCCTCATTAGTGGCTTTGGCGAGGCTTAACCTCGCCAAATATGGCGAGTTTGGCCCTGCCAATGGCCGATGAGGCTTGTCGAAGGTGAGCCTTGCTCACCTAGCGCGAGGCTCTGTCCTCACTGCTGCTGGCGAGGACTCGAGTCTCGCCAGTGGGTAGCAAGGCTTGCCAACCCTTGCCTTTGGATGGTCACCCAGCCAATGATTGGTTGGAGGAAGGAGGAGGGGAAGAGGAAAAAAAAAGAAAATGAGAAAGAAAAGAAAAGAAATAAATAAATTAATTAATAGATAATTTGAAAAAAAATAAAATATTATTAAAAGTTGTCCACCTTAAGATCGGCCATATCATGTTAGCCGACCAGCGTCCACGTCAACAATATCCGGTTAAAATTAGCTGGAAGGACTAAATTGGCATTAGATCAAAATATTTAAAACTAAATTGACACTACATCAAAAGCTTTAGGACTAAATTGACACCAATAAAATGTTTATGACTAAACTTAGGATGAATTGATTCCAATAAAAGATTTAGGAGTAAATTGATATAAAAACAAAATGTTTAAGATTTGTTTGACACTTTTCCCTTTATTTTCTTGTCTAATATCAATGAAGCACTCTTCATAACCTTTGTAGATTCACACATTGATACTTATATATTGAAAGAGCAATTCCATGGCCGATTCAATTTTAGTGGAACATCAATATATCAAAATGTATTTCGTCGTCGGATCAATTTTCATGAAACAATTCTATAATTCAATCTATAGATCCTGTATGTATCCTTACATGCAAGACAGATTATTTGTAGAAGGGGATCTTCATCTATATAAATGAATTAGCACATTCTAGGATATAAAAGTGGAATCAAAACCAGTAGAATATAGAAACGACGCCAAAAGCACTTCTTAAGCAGGTAACATGCACATGAGTGCGTGGATTAAGTTGATACATGTGTCAACATTAGGTTATTATCATCAACTCCATTTCATGATGCATGTGTCAACATTAGGTTATTATCATCAACTCCATTTCTCACCACTAAGTTCGAATAAACATATAATATGGCTTTCACTTTATCAGCAGATACATCACATAGGTTTCTAGATGAGTTTTTTTTTTTTTTTTGGGTCAGAGGTTTCTAGATGAGTTGAAAGACCTTTTTTCGACATTGGTACACGTCGGATTCATAGAATTGCATCTCTGTTTGTTTTTTTTCGTATTTTTTTGTATGGTTAATGCCTCGACTAGGCATGTGTTGGGGTCCCACGACCATCTCTCCGACACAGATAGCAACTCGTGTTAAACAATAAGAAAGTTCCTCGAAAGTGTAGTTCAAATGTGAATTGGTGCATTGCTTACAAGGACTTCCATTGTGCGACCGCCGTGTACCTCAACAAAGTCCCTCAATTATCATGGCAATCTCTCTCTCTCTCTCTCTCTCTTATGGAGCTACACAATATGTCCAAATTATGTTGGACAACGGAGAGAACAAAAGGAAAGAAATATAAAAATTGCAAAAAACGATCTATTTGCAATTTTGTCGTCGTCAATTACGAAAACACCCATAAATTTGTTTCAATCCACAAGCAATTTACGAAACAGCACGAAGGAATGACCTAGAATATGCCTTCATAGTTCGGCGCATTCTCTCTTGAAGAACTTGGTCCGCTCAGATAAACTCAATCGTGTTCATTACGATAAGTGTGATTATCGGCGAGCATCAAATTCTGACTTGATGTTTATTCCTAAGTTATTGTAATTATTGATTTGATAAATACTACTTAGAACTCTTTGACTTTGATCGATTTATGATAGATTACAACTACAAGATCAATTCGTGATGTGATGAGACCAAATTAGCTTTGATGTTGTGGTAAGTCGGATGTCAAAGGCTTTTCTTTAGCTATGTTAGTGCTAAAATGAGCATATCATAAGATCGCACAAAGATATAGATAAAAAAAAACAAAAACACAAAAACTTATTATGAATTCTAAGTTCTAGTAACTATCTATTTATAATCTAGAATTTATCCGTTAAAACACTAATCCTACATACTTTGGAACTTGAAACTAGATAAGTTCTCACCAGTCTAGTTTGCAAGTTATAAGTGATATCTTGAAACCATGTTCATCCCTACTTTTCTTTTCCTTTTGTGTAATAAACCACATTGAAACCAATCGAGTGGATTTTAACTTGTTAAAATCAAAATCCCTGAAGACCCCTCTTAGTTTCGATACCAAGCTTCCGGCCTCGTCCCGGCTCGTAAAAATGGAGCGGTGGAAGAAAGCTACCCTTCAAGCAAATCGCGGCGAAAGGAAAGGAAAATCCATGGAACGACCAAATCGTCCATAGCCCCACGCCGGTAAGAATCACGAGGCATTCTTTCTTCTGGTTTGGCAAAATGACAAGCAGCTGGAGAATCGTCCCGGCGTGCGAGATCGGAGGGTTGGATCTATGGCGAGAACCCCGTACCACAGATCGAACCTCGGATCGACGACGAGTTAGCACGAAAAAGGAAAGCGGCCAGAGTTTTGGGCTGGGCCGGTTAGTAGTAGTAGACTTCATCGTACGGGCCTAGCTCATGGCTAGCCCAAGACCAAGTCTATTGTGCCGGCTCTTGCGTGCTCCCCACGTCCTAAAATTGCATTAAAAAATGGGCAACGGCGTGATGGTGACCGTGACGGCGGAGTGGTGGGTCCGAATTCCTTCGGCTCCAAGGCCAAGCCGCACGAAAACCGCCCCCCGACATGAACCTATATATACACCAGATCGACCCTCCCGTGCTTTCTCATCTTTTACTCGTAAGAAAGTCACTCTTCGGCTCCAAGAACTCGAAAAGAAAAGCAGGAAAAACAAGAAGAGATCGGAGGCGAGGAGGCGGGTCTTCTTGCAGGATTCTTGACGGGTAATGACGTGGTTCCGGCTTTCCTTGAACTTGGTCGTTGGTGAAATGTCCCTAGGATTACGTTATCTCTGTGGGGGGTGTTTCGTTTTTTCTTTGTTCAGCTATATTACATCAGATTTTGGAAGTCTGAAATCCAGGTTTTGCTTCTTGTAATTGTTGCTGTTGCTGTTGCTGTTGCTGCTGCTGCTGTTTTTTTTGCTTGCTTCCATAAGAATATTTCATGTCAGCTTTGTTGCGGGGTTTTTGATGTACTGAACAACCCTGAAAGCCGATAGAACTTAAGAGACTGGCACAGAAAGATAGTATCTAGTTGACCGGTGTTATGATCCTTTCACGACACTGAGTGAACCAGAGATTGTCAGAAAAAGAATAAGAGGGGATGTTGAGAAATAAGAAGAATTGTAGTTGAAGAGAGAGACTAGAGGAGAAAAAAGATAAGGTGAGTTGTAGTTGATGTGTTTTAAAATGCTGCCGCACATCAGTTCTTGACAACAAAGGTTTCTGAGCTTGGACTGCTTTGATCACACCGATTGCTGTTCACGATTTGGCCATCAACATTCTCTTGCTCTCGTATCAATTGGTTAAAGATTCACAATTTCATGTTTCTTGCTACTTTCCAAACAAGATGGATTGGCATTGTCTCTTGTATAATCTGTGATTTGATGAATTACGACTTGCAAGATCTGCCACCATTGAAAATTTGTGATTTTGTTTTTTTTATACTGAGTACAACTAGACGAAAGAAGATTGTGACTCAGTCTCTTGTTTTAATATAGCAGTGTCCTGCTCTGTCTTGTTGGAGGATAGGAGTCTTCCTCAGTTCTGCATATCTAGATTATGAGCTTTCAAATCCAAGAAAATCGAAGAGGGTCTAGAAGATTTCCTTCCCGAGTTGCTCCTCAGGAGAGGGTCCGAAGTGGAATATCTCCAAGTGCTGCTACTTTGAACTCGTCATCAAGTTTGGTTTCAAACCCCTCCATAGATAGTGTGAGTTCTGATCGTCCTAGTTGGCTTAGAGGCAACACTTCGAAATTAAGTGGGAGTAATGGAGAAACAACTAGTACTTTGGGCCACGGAGCTAGTTATGGCTCAAAATTTCATCGGAGTCGTGTCATTGGACAAAGGAAGGAGAGGGGCAATGGAAGGACGGTTATGGATGAAAGGAAGGGCTCGAAGGATGAGAACTTGCCACAGCTTGCCCAGGAAATCCAGGAGAAGCTTATGAAGGGCACCGTTGAATGCATGATATGTTGCGATATGATTCGCAGAACTGCTCCCATTTGGTCTTGCCCGTGCTGTTACTCCATTTTCCACTTGAACTGTGTCAGGAAGTGGGCTCGTGCACCCACCTCTTCTGATCTGTCTGTGGAGAACGGTGGTGTTAACTGGCGGTGCCCCGGATGTCAGAAGGTGCAGCTCATGTCTTCAAATGAGATCAAATATCTATGCTTCTGTGGGAAGAGGACAGATCCGCCCTCTGATTTCTATTTGATACCACATTCGTGTGGCGAATCTTGCGGCAAGCCATTGCAGAGTCAGGCCTCAAGTGTCAAAGAGGCTGAGGAGGACCTGTGTCCTCATGTCTGTGTCTTGCAATGTCATCCTGGTCCATGCCCTCCTTGTAAGGCGTTTGCTCCGCCACAGCCATGCCCTTGTGGGAAAGAAATAATTACGGCCCGATGCTCTGACCGGAAGTCTCTTCTTACTTGTGGTCAGAAGTGTGACAAGCTACTTGAATGTGGACGCCATTGGTGTGAAGAGACTTGCCACGTGGGCCCTTGCGACCCTTGCCATGCTCTGCTTGACGCTTCTTGCTTCTGCAAGAGGAAGGTAGAGGTTGTACCATGCGGCGACATGGATTTGAAAGGAGAACTAGAAGCTGAACAAGGTGTGTTCTCTTGCGGTTCAACTTGCGGAGAGGAGCTTGGTTGTGGCAATCACAAATGCCATGAAATCTGCCACCCCGGTCCTTGCGGGGAGTGTGAATTACTTCCTAGCAGGATCAAAACTTGCTATTGTGGGAAAACTAATCTGCCAGAAGAAAGGCGAAGTTGTTTGGAGCCAATTCCAACATGTTCTGAGACTTGTGACAAGCCCCTAAGATGCGGAATTCACCGGTGTAAAGACAAGTGCCACGCTGGGGATTGCGCACCTTGCTTAGTTCCTGTGATCCAGAGGTGCCGTTGTGGCTCAACTTCACGTACAGTGCCATGCCACAAGATGATGGATGAAATATTTACATGTGAGAAACCGTGCAGTCGTAAGAAGAACTGCGGCAGGCATAGATGCAGCGACCGTTGCTGCCCTCAATCCAGTTCTGACACCAATCAACATTTTTGCACTCTGGTATGTGATAAAAAGCTCAGGTGTGGACAGCATTCATGTGAAGTGCTGTGTCACAGTGGGCATTGCCCTCCTTGCCTCCGAAGCATCTTTACCGACTTAAGCTGTGCGTGTGGGAGAACTTCTATCCCACCTCCATTGCCTTGTGGCACTCCTCCGCCTTCATGTCCGCTTCCCTGTTCAGTCGTCCAACCTTGTGGTCATGCGCCTTCTCACAGCTGCCACTTCGGGGATTGTCCTCCTTGCTCGGTGCCTGTGGTGAAGGAGTGCATAGGTGGGCATGTTGTTCTCAGGAACATACCTTGTGGGAGAACTAATAACATCACGTGTAACAACCTATGCGGCAAGACAAGGCGCTGTGGTCTGCACGCATGTGGTCGCACTTGTCACCCAGCACCTTGTGATGTCGATACCCCAGATGAAGCCCACCATAAGGCTTCTTGTGGGCAAGTATGCGGTGCTCCGAGGAGGGCATGTAGGCATACATGTAAAGCACCGTGTCACCCCTCATCTCCTTGTCCTGATGTGAGATGCAAGTTCGCTGTCACAATTATGTGTTCTTGTGCACGGATTAAGGCAAACGTCCCATGTGATGCTGGAGGGAGTGACGATAATCATGTTGCTGAAGCTTCTCTTATCCAAAAATTGCCTCCACTGCAGCATTTGGAGGCCTCTTCTGGAAGGGTCCCTCTTGGACAGAGGAAGCTGATGTGTGATGATGAGTGTGCTAGGTTGGAACGGAAACGAGTCCTTGCGGATGCTTTTAACATTGTTTCTCCAAATTTGGATGCTCTTCGTTTGAAAGAGAACTTCGAGTTGGTGGCAGACCTCTTTCGGCGTGATCCCAAGTGGGTGTTATCTGTCGAGGATAGATGCAAATTCTTGTTGTATGGCAAGAGCACGGGGAGTACGGCCAGTCTTAAGGTCCACGTGTTCCGTCCGATGCATAAGGAAAAAAGAGAGGCACTGAGGCTCATAGCACAGAGGTGGAAACTCACAATCCATGAGGTTGGTCGGGAGCAGAGATGTTTTACAGTTATTTGCGTCACGCCCAAATCAAAAGCGCCGGCTCGTGTGCTTGGTGTCAAGGGCCCGATGAATGCAAATGCGCTGAACCCACCTACCTTTGACCCTTTGGTGGATATGGATCCAAGATATGTAGTGTCTTTCTTCGACATGCCTAGGGAATCGGATATAAGTGCATTGGTCCTAAGGTTCGGTGGAGAATGTGAGCTGCTTTGGTTGAATGACAAGAATGCATTGGCTGTATTCACTGACATGACTCGAGCAGCAACTGCTATGAGGACTTTGGATCACGGATCGGTATATTATGGGGCGGTCGCATTTCTTCGAAATGGGGGCTCATCTGCACAGTCCTTCGGCACGAATGCATGGCGAGGGCCTGCATTTGCTAACATGAGCGGCAGCTCTTGGAAGAAGGTTGTAGTTCAGGAGCCTGGTGCAGCGAATGATTCATGGTATGATGATGAAGGGTGGTCCGTCGCTTCTGCTTCCATCAAAGGAAAAGAAGCTCCAAGTTCTGCTTCCACAACCGCTCAGGACATCTCAAATGCTGGTTCCCAGATGGAATTGATAGGTGCTTCAGATCTGGAAGGACAGCATTATGTAGCTTCTCATGAAACCAACATGGTCGATGTAGTTGATGATTGGGAGACTGCTTTTGCTTGAGATGGTGCGATGCTAAGCCATATGTGAGGGGATGGCTACCAAGTAATCTTTTCATCTCCTTACTTCCACTGTATATTGGAGCAAGGTTGCATTATTTTTCTGTTTGGTAATTCTGTTGATCACCCATTTAAATTGGGACGATTATATGCTGTTCTATCATTGTTTACTTTTCCTGAAGATAAAAAATTGTAATTGTAAAGTTCTTTGTTGTTTCTTGGAGCAAAAGTCACGGTTTGCAAATTAGAGCATTGGGTCAATATCCACAATTCAAATGCTTTTGATTCATCATTTTCAATGTCCTTCTGGATAAACACATCGTTCGTTTTGTATGATGAAAATGGTCGCAACAACAGATTCACTTGTTGCAAGGAATTTGCCTTTTGAAGTCTCGATCACATTGAGTCAGAATGGATGTATCTTCTCCATAATGATTATGTTCTGCTGCTGTGTACTTGCTGTGAACTATGCCAAGCGAAATTTCTGGGTTTGAATCTTGCAGCCATTGGAAATTCTTGTTCCATGGCTAGGCTTGTCCCCCGCTTGGAGTAAATTATACAGAAGTGCCGAGGCTTGTGAATTCTGATAACTATCGTCCTTCTTTATCAACTGCAGTTTCTCTCCTTCTCTGTTCATGAGAGGATTTATGGGACCTGTTCTGGTTTACTTTTGTCATGGTTTTGCATTTCCGCCATGAACGACCGTAGTTAGTCGATCTTCCCTCCTTTCTGAGCCATCTTTCGGTCTTATCTTTGCTCATATAGCCGGTCCATTGTTTATTTATTTATTTATTAACTATTCACCTCCACCTGTGAGCCAACTTACATGTTGATCTTGTTCTCGATTCTTAGCGAAGTAGATCAGGAATTCGTGTTTGTTATGTATATGAACTCGAGGACTGCGTTACGGTCCATCTGAGTTGAGTAACTTGTGAGGTCTGACTTTCCACGACATAGGAAATTTCAGTGCGATGAGAATGAGCATTTTTATCATCGGGAAAAAGAAGAAGAGGAGGAGGAGGAGGAGGAGGAGGAGTCTGTCAGTGCATTTTGATAGGTTACACGACTAGATCCTCGACATTGGGGTCAATATATCGATCGGTTGGAAAAAGTACCATAAAAAGTCATAAACCTAATGCCGCCTCCATCGTCAATTTATCTGAAGTAATGGCCTAATACTAATCTAGTCCCTAGCTTTTCAAAATCATCTAGTCATTTCTACTAGATCTAAGGGCAAAACTCTATCAAATGTCGCTTATATCATTTCAGGCACCTTCATTAGCGTCGATGGATTCAAACATCATTGCCAAACTTAGCCAACGGCCAAACGACCACGTCACCATTGACATTGACCCCTTGGCCACCACCGCCATCACCAGTCCCGCCATCTCTTTCTGTTCTTTTGGATTGATTTGGGTGCCAAATTGTGGTCGCAATGCCTCCATGGAGGTTGAACACACACATGCACACATAGGCGGTTGATGGTCATTATTAGAATGTATGTATGAATTATATTAGAAATATCCACATCAAAGACTGTGATGGAAGCAATTGATATATTTTAATTGACTCATAAGAATTATGATAAGCTATTAATATGCCCTCACTAGCCTATTAACTCATTGGTTTAAGTGGTTAGTATACCCCAATTGACTTTTATTTGATATATTGACATGCTTGAATTCAAGTATTTTCTTGGCGATCACTAGACGAAGGTATAGGACAAAGAAGAAAAAA
This sequence comes from Eucalyptus microcorys, assembly GCA_014182515.1. Classification (NCBI taxonomy): domain Eukaryota; kingdom Viridiplantae; phylum Streptophyta; class Magnoliopsida; order Myrtales; family Myrtaceae; genus Eucalyptus; species Eucalyptus microcorys. The sequence continues at coordinate 32,674,944 of CM024572.1, read as the reverse complement.
ATGGAAAGATAGAAAAGAAAAGGGACAAATCTTTGATGGAGAAATGGGATTGAGATGGCAGTCCATGTCATTTATCTTGTCCAGTCACCATTGAGATGGCACTTCACGTCAGCCAACAGGATCGGCCAAATATTGAGCCGATTTGGAAAAGCGTAGGAGTTAGATCGATATATATATAAAAGGAATCACATTAGACAATAGAAAAAAGTTTAAATAACTTCTGTGTTATTTCCACATCTTTGTCTCTTGCCTATAAAAAATTAGTAATAACGCCCCGCATCTTTGCATACGTTGAAGAACAAAGTATTCATAGTTCTAGAATATAAGTAAGTAGCTATGCCGACTGGGATCCGTTTGATATCCAATTAAGTGTTGAAAATTAAAAATTCAACATTTAATGAAATTAAGTTTGTTTAATCTTAAATAAAAGGGGAAAAGCCACAACAAAAAACCACAAATTATGTCAATGTAACCATTTATCCTAAACTCTTTTCTGAAATTAAAAATCACAAAGTATATCCACTCTGACATATTTACTCTAAATTATCTCTTGTGACATAAAAAACTTCAAATATGTACTTATGTAACACATTTACCATCCATTAATGTTTTGTTAGATGGTTTTTAGTTAAAATAATGTTGTTTTTATTTCGATTAAGTCATGTGGACGTCATGTCAATATATTTTGTTTTTTGGCATTCATATAGGCACATCTTTAACGGTGTTCATTGGCGGAATCTTGACAAAGAATACATGCGTCACATGTGTATAAATTAGAGGTTTTTGGTGTCACGGAAAAAAGTTTAACATAAATATGTCATGGCAGACATTATTTGAGGTTTATAATGATTTTTTCCGAAAATAAAATTGACTTAAATTATTTAGTTAGGCAAAAATATTAATTAATCTGGTAAGTAAGGGAAGGGTTACTTAGTTTGTGTAAAAGATGAACGATCGACGGTAATTAGAATCTTGCTAAAAAAAAAATGTTAAAAATCTCTTGGAAGAGATTATTAATATAAAAATTATTATCAAAAAATGTTTTAATTCTATTTTTAGCACTTGTATTTCAGTTTTACCAAACTTGCCTAAAAATTTGAACTAATAATAACAATAAATTTGCACTAAATATCCATGATAAAGAGATTTCTCAGTTTTATATCATATCAAAGAAATTTTTTTTTTTGTCCTTACCATTAGCATGATGATTTTACAGGGAACATGTAACATGTTATTAGAATATCTACAAAAAATACATGCGAAATTCTTAATTATGGTAACTATTATAGATATAAAAAGAAAAAAAAATAGAAAAAGGAGTGGGGCCATTATCTAAAACTACAATTGAAAATTTTACTATAAATGATGGTAGATTTAGTCATTTGGAGGGTGGAAATAGCATCGCCCTATATATCGAGGATTATTTTTAAAAAAGATTAAATTATTTATTTTTCGCGAAATAATTGGAGTCTTGAAATGTAAATAAATTCAACTCGAGAGGCCGAAAACAATTTGCCCAAAAGGGGAAAAAAGAAAAAGAAAAAGAAAAAGAAGAAGCAGAAGATAAGGAGAGTCACCATTATCCTTGCTGTAGTCGAATTGTAACTTTCTCGGTCAATGTTCGCGGCCACAAATTGACGCAAGTCCCACCACGGAACTCTCACAATCACTGCTATTTTAACCATTTATAAGCGACTGCTCATTTATAGTGATGAGGCCATGACCAGATCCGAACAACGAGGACTGAAGTACGTCCGTTTCCCCTCCTTAGCTGCAAACGAACTACAGGCATCCCCTCATTATTGAACAGTGGCCATTTTGGAAGCTTTCTTTTGATGGTGTATGCGTGTGAGAGAGACAGAGGGAGGGGGAGAGAAAGGGAGGGGGGAGTTAGTGGGAGGGGAAAGATACAAGACTTGAGAAAGTTAAAATTGAGAGTACTGCGCTAAATATGGAGTCCTGTACTGTCAAAAGATTGAGTTGCTCGAGAACACACAGCAGTCCCCGCATTGAAGCGTTCCTTTCAAGAACACATGTGAAAAGACACGAAAATATCAGGGTTGTGAGTGAAGGCCAGATCCCATCCTTTTCATCACCAGTAGGGTCTTCTGATCTGGTGCATTTAAAGAGATGCAAAGATATGCATGCATGGGTCAGTCCCATCTCACAACATCCGATATGTACATTCGCTCACATTCAGACAACGACTAGTATAAAATTAAGGGGTTGGTCGGGGTCCATGTAGGTGTCGTCGTGTTTGGAGGAGCGTTTCAAGAAATGGAGGGTCAGAGGGACGATTGTTGTGAGGTTCTGGAAAGGGATGTGAAAAGAGAAGGAGGAGAAGCAGAAGAAGAAGATGAAGAAATTAGAGGAGGAAGGGGAGAAGAAGATCAGTGTGAAAATCATGATGCACTCAAGAGAAGCATATCAAGCCACCCTCTGTATGGGAAGCTCGTTCAAGCTCACCTCAACTGCTTGAAAGTTCTCTCTCTCTCTCTCTCTCTCTCTCTCTCTCTCTCTCTCACGCACGCACACGAAACACACATTTACACGGAATTATGTCATTTCGTTTCCTGATCTATATCTGTCGAGGATTTACACTTTCTTCTTTTGAAGGTTGGTGGAGCTTGCAAAGATGACATGACTCACCAGATGATGATGAATCCACAAGTACACCTCCGCCAACATCAACATGGTGAAGCCAAGATCAGCACGCCGAGTCAATCCGATTTAGACCAATTTATGGTAAGCTGGTCCTTTAATTACAAGCCCTACTATTTCCTGGCATCTGCAAAAGACAGTGTCGTTTCAGTATGTATATTATTATTCTTTGGTAAAGCAAACAAGTGAATCTATCTTGGATTAGGTTGTATAAAATATCATCACACTAGCAAAGCATTCGAAGGAACAAATGAAAACTTATATTTGTAAATTCATTATAAAGGAATATAAAACTGTAGAGCAGTAAAGAAACTAGATTTGTATATTAAAGTATGGCTCATAAAAACAAGACTTAAAATTGTCGATATTATTTGGAAATGTTTGGAACATAAAATTGCAGAGCAATAGAATTCCAAAGTCATAATTTTCAAACTGATCTTTAGTTGGCATATCGAGAGAAAGACATAAAACTCTGTGTTTTCACACATCACTTTTTTTCATGAGTAATATTAGGGACCTAAAGATTTTAGGTGACAAACTTAAATGGGTATGTGGGGGTAAAATTACCACGTTAAGCAAAAAGTAGGAATTTTGAAACATTACTTTCTACCATATCAACCTTTCCATGCCCAATATAAATTCATATCAATGATAAGGGCATCTCTTTTTCCACTCCATTCATCTTGAGTAATGTCACTGTCAAGTACGGAACTTTAACAGGGCACATTGTGCAGAGAGACAGATAGAGAGAGAGAGAGAGAGAGAGAGAGAGGGCACTGAAATGTGAGTCAAATCAAATCTACAGTGGTGGGATTTGACCACTTTGCTTTTCTTTTTATCTTGAGTGACTGAGCCATGAGGGCTTGATGAAAGCGGCATCTGTTATCCACTTGAAAGCGACAATACTTACTGTTTGCCCAGATAAAGAAGGGACATGAGCTCTGATATTTGCCATTGCATGGTAGTTTGGTTCTCCATTCAGGAATTTGAGTTCAGAGTTTTCAAATGCATTGATTGACGTGTTAATAAAACCAATTCACTTACCACTCGCCAGTTGTTTGCCTATGTTTGTTCAAGCACCTCAAATGTAAATGGTTTTCTTTTTTTGAAAAGTCGTTCAAGACAGGTTAAATCGAGGTACTGTTCTTAGCTGTGGATCAATCTGTTCTTGTCCTATCATTGATATCACATTTCCCTCAATCAATTTTCTCAGGTTTCGTAACTAAAAGTCAGATCCTAGGAAGAGATTTTTTCCAATATCTGACTAGCAAGAGATTTTTTTTCCAATATTTCCCGATAGATCTGTTGACCCTACTTGGTATGAGTTTATATGTCCATCTCTTGCGTGGCTTGTAGACAGTCCACAGAAAACATGCGTAGCCAAAGAGATGATGCGAGGAAAACAAACAACATTTGAAGATCCAACTAATGGCAAAGACTAACCCTAATTTGAAATTGCACGTTTTGAACGTCGCCTTGAGAATCTTGATTTTGCAGTTCGACATTTATATAGCCACTTAGTGAAGAGAGGGGAAAAAGAAGAAGAGGGACAAGCCCTTTGAGGCATGCACTAAGTCATCGAGCCTGCGCTAAGAACCGTAAGATCTGAAACAGATCGTACGTAGCTCTGTGTTAGATTGGGACGAGTATATTCATATCAGAAGTAACCACCCAAAAGAGAAAAATGAAGAAACGCTATTATGCAAATCAAGATGACAGATCAAATGACGCCCGCAGGAAGCTTACTGCTCAGTTCTAAGCGAGTTGAGAGAAGCAATGGAAGAGCCTCAACTGGAGACCATGGCTTTCATCGACGACATGCATTCTCAGCTCGACGACATGATCACAACTCCACCTCCTCCTCCTCTTCCTTCCACCTCTTCTCTATCTGGTGAGTCTCTCTTTTTTCTCAATTCTCATCTGTCATCTGCAGCAAGAAAATTGCCCACTGATGCGATTTTACTTCCCTTACCATTTTGAGCAGTTCACCACATGCTACATTACTAGTCATTTATCCTACCGGAAGCTTACTAATCATATCTAAAAGAACACGTTTCCATTTGTAGGCTCACACTTCCTCTTCTCCTAATGAGAAGTTACAAATAACACAGAGAAAGTAACTACTGCTTTAACATGAAAAAGTAAAACTAACTTCCTGCAAAAGGAAAATAAGCTTTTAATCGTTATTATCAGTGAAGTTAACTGTTACTCGAGCACTGCAATTGTTCTACCGATTTAGTGATTTTCTACATTCAAAGTAATAAATAACGTAGTTTTAGCTAGCAATTTTCTCGTGTGATCAGTTAATTTTATATGAAGTAAGTTGCAAATCATCAGTAGTTAGGCATTTCTCCACATCAGTGGTAACTTTCATACAGAAAACTAAAGTGTCTCGCATAATACTCAATCAAAACCCCTAGCTTTTCCCACCTTTCTCTCTCCTATTTCCCCGTCCTCCCCCCTTGGTCGCCGCATCTCGAGCAGAACCACTCATACCCAGCAGGAGCTCAAGCCACTGCACGTCGCTACCCCAGCGCCATCCCACGCTGCTTGATGAGCTTTGGGGAGATATGATAGCTCGGTTAACCGAGGAGGGGTAGGGCGAAGTTTGTGGATTGCACCTCAAAATGGACAATTGTTCTCCAAAAATCCTAAACTTTTCAATTATACTATTCAGTCATAAACTTCTTGACGATTTGCTAATGTAATCATTTTCACCAATTTTAGTAGGAAATCGCTAATGTGGATGTTGGCTATTTTACATGATACAATTGATGTAGACAATTTTTTTGGAATTTTTTAATTAACTTTTTAATATTGATTTTTATATTTTCTTTTCTTTCTCCATTTTTTTTTAAAATTCCAACGGTTGACATTCACGCTTTCCAACCAAAATTAGTCGGATTGACTACATTGACAAATTATTCATAACTAAATTGGAACAATCGAAATGTTACAAACTGAATTAACTGTTATATGATAGATTTAAAACTTTTTTTGATAATCATCTCATATGAAGGAACTTTACCCCGCAGTGCCCTAAGGCACTTCTTAAATGTGTTTGATGAAGAAATATTTAATTTTCAAAATATTGATTGTGCATATCACGATAATAGTAAGTATAGAAAGGGTGATGCTATTTCCACCATTTACATGACTAAATCCATTCGATTTTCATTAAAAAGACAAAGTCACCCTTAATTATTCAATTGTAATTTAAAGTAATAGCCCCCAATATATGTATTTTTCTTCTTTTGTTAGTTTTTCTATTCTAATGTAGGATTTAGTTCTCATAACTAAGAATATCATATGTTTTGTTCTTGTTTATTGAAAAGAGAAATTATAAAGGAACCTACTTATTTTCTACATTGTCAAGCAAATTTATGGATAAATTGTCCAGTAAAATCTAGGAAAAATTGAACACAGATAACTTTTTAACACAGTCATGTATTTACAAACTTTTACATTTTTTTTGTGCATATTTCCATAAAATCTTTTTTATCGTTTGTCTATTATATACATATACATATTATGGGATGATCAGATGAAATTACAAAAAAAAAAAAAAAACTCTTTAAAGCTTTTCCAAGACAATATCATAGTTACTTCTTGAAACTTCAAAAGATGGAATCTAATTATATCAAAGCGTTGCATAAAATAAGATTTTTTTGTAAACTACCATTAAAATTTCATTATTTTGTTATGACAAAAATTAATATAATTTGCAAAGTGTTTACGAACAATATCAAGATGTCTTATTGGACATAAATTTTTTATGTCAATGTTGTTAGTGCTTTTCTAAACACTTTTATAATGTCTAACATGCTCTGTGTTAAAGCATCTCGCCAATAGAAATGAAAAAAAAAGACAAATTCTTTGATATAGTAAATATACACTTGATTTATATTTTAGATTAATGAAATTGAAAAAAATAAAATATATACTAGGAAAGTAAACTTTAGAGATTAAAGGGATGAACAATAGATTAATTGTCTCTTACCAAAAAAAAAACAATAGATTAATTGTCATAAGAGCATTAATACAGAAGACTACTTTTTATTATTTAAATCGCAATAAGTACACATTTGGCGAAAAGCCATAAACAAAAACAAGCATGTGATATATTAATTATCACAATTAAATCCCACATAGAGATAGAAAACTAAAAAAGAACGAAACTAAATAAATTTGGAGCTATCACTTTAGATTGCAATTGAAATTGAGGACAATATTATATTTTTAGTGAAAATGGAGTGGATTTAATTTTAAAGAGGGTGGAAATATCGCCGCCCCAATGGAAATGGCCATATGATCTTGTTTGTTCGATTGACAAATATTTGTGGAGCATTTTTAACGAAATACTATTTATTTGAGTAGTGAGTTTTTTCACGAGAAAAGGTAACTTTTGACGTACTAGCAACTCGTACCTTCTTTAAGCGGATAATCACTTTGATAGGGAAAAGCAAGTTTAGAAATATTAGAAATTAGAAGTGTACCAATGCAATTTAGCCAACGTGCACACATAGAAAGTAAGATTTTGTATGGGGTTAACTACTTATCTCGTGACTAGTAAACTTTCATGTGAAAAAGTTACTAAAAACACATCTCTAGTTAGTAATTTTTAAAACTTATCAACTTTTTGACAATGAAAATAAAGAATATCAATGCTTCAGTGCTTAGCGATTCTGTACAAGTGCTCTTAACTCGCGAGTTGAGCCCAGCTATCTGTGCTCCGCATTTGCCCCTTTCCTAACCCATGAATTTGTCGAATCCCCCACCCTGAAAAGATAATATCATTGATGATGCGGACAACTTTTTCTAGCTTCACGCATGAAAATCCGGTAGTTTCTACCTTGTTGGAATCCCCCATAAGTAACAACTTGTTCCTAAAAAACAACTCCATATTCGAACGTACCTTGAACCCAAGCCATTCAGCTAAAAATGATTGGACTTGATCCCTGAAAATGCACTCATTTCATGTAAGAATCGTCATAGAACCGGAAGGCGGCAGTGACATTTCTCATCGCTGATATGTTTAATCTAAATCGTGGCTTCCAGGATAAACAAATGCCTGACCCAAGACCAGGAGGGCCTTTGGTCGAGAAGGTAGGAAAGAGGTGGTTTCGAAGACCGGAGGATAACAAGAATCGGCCGCTCTGGCTACTTCGCTCTTCTTCCACGTCATGGACTACATGTGTGTTTCAAGAATTTTAATTGTTTGGGGCCGTAATTTATGATCTACGGACGTGGTCTTCCCAAGTCTGTCTGCCCCGCCCGAGCATGGTGTTTTGTGTTCTTTCTGTTGTATTATTTTAAAAATCAATCTGAACGTGCAGAGTGCATGTACTGGCATTTGCATCTACTAATGAAGGCTTGGAGCTGATTGAATGTAAGATGAAATGAACATCATGAATTCATGTAATCAGTCAATTCTTGGTGTCCTTTTACCAGAATCAGGGATGCGCCAGATAAATGAGTCGCAATTTACAGCATCAGTTTTGATTGCAGCGTACGGAGAAAACGAACATCATCATCTACACATGCATTTTACAAATTCAAGCTGCAATTTATTTTGGGTGTACAAGGAAAGGCTTAGTTCATCCTCATATTTTTAGTTGGAAACCATGCTCTCACTCTCCTTCACAAAACCATCTCCAGTCCAATCTTTGTCCGACTGCAAGCCTTTCCGAACTGCCTTCCTCTGTCGAATTGCTTCTTGCTGCCTTTGTACCAAGTCAGTATGAGTGGTAAAATACTGAAGAGAAGCCCTGAAAGACCAACGAGGTAAAAAGAAAAATTAATGTGAGAATCCTGCCCTACTTCATCACGTCTGGGAATTTAGAGCGAGGTTTTGGAAAATTTGATTCTCCCAAATAATTTATACCCTCTGAAATCTTCTATTGTTGAGAAATTATGCATCTCCATAAAATCTTTCAGCTCAGCACATAGTTTCTTGACAACGCCATAGCCCTGCATCATCACACCTGTGCATACCTGCAAACCACGAATGAATGATTCTCTGCCCAGTTCGCAGAAGACATACATCGCCAAGTGGCTTTCACACGAGAAGCTCTCTTCTTTTGCATAATAAAAGAATTAGACATTCAACAGAAAAAGGTTGAAACACCAATTTGTATGGACAGTAACAGATGTCACATCAATCCGAAGGGGATTATGTCGTAGCATTAGTCACTGCCCCCAATCTTAAAGTTATTACCTCATTTTCAGCATGATCTAAGCCAGTGCATGAAAAATGAGGCCTTGACGATCCCCCATAATGCGATATACATTGCTAGTTTACCCCACAACAAGCTCGGTCACACATTCTGGATCAAATAAAGACTCTGGGTTTTTAGCAACTAGGAAGGATTCACACGGCAGATCTAGTGGCTGTCAACTGAAGTAAACAATTCCGCCCAGGCTTTAGTGGAAAAGGACATTGCAGAATAACATGCTGTTGGTTTACCCTACCCTTTGGAGGAGGACGGCAAGAACAAGGAAAAGGAGTACAAAAAAGAATTTTACCAGCTCATCATCTGAAGTGCTCGGTAACATTTAGGGAATCTTAACAAACGAACTAACTGATAAATTCAGTCAGACACTGTGGAAAGGGGGTGAAATTTGCATTATAAACACTCCAAGGATATGTAACAATAGCTAATCCCCTGTTGTACCTGAACAGTATCTGCTCCAAGTAGAATGAACTCAGCAGCATCACCTCCTGTTTCAACACCTCCAATGGCTGAAAGAGTGTGGTCCTTATCATCAAATTCCGACTTCATCATCTTTGCAATACTCATGACTTTTGCAAGTGCGATAGGATGAACTGCCTTGGAAGAATAGCCCCCAGGAGTTGAATACCTAAAACATCAAACTTAGGATTACATTTTACAATACCCAAAAAAGAATAAAAAGGTAGTTGATGCAAAAGAGTTAAAAGTACCCTTCAACACAAGGCTCGGGCCGTAACGTTTCAAGATTGATTCCCATCACGCTCATGATCGTATTGATAGCAGATACCCCCTCACATCCTGACTTTAGAGCCACCCTTGCTGGCTGCAGAACAAACAGATGCATTAATCAATATACACGTAAGTCATCACTGGTTTCAAGCTTCAAGATCAAGGAGAAGTTAAAGCGTGACTAATATTTGGTTATACACAAACTTGATGTTGCAATCTACAGGCCAAGAATGCCCTCCTTCCATGCTTCTACTTTTGGTTATTAATAGTGGTGGTGTAATCTAAATGTCACTGCACTAGAAGTCCTAACCTCCCAAGGAATACAATCAAATCCTCAAAACTTTTTCAAAAAAATGCAGTCAAAATCTTTCAATCAGCATTATCGAGGACCCTATTTGTAATAGAGAATTGCCTATGCGACGGCCTTAAATTACAGTTTTAATATTATATTTAGGACTTAGATGCACTTCTCAATAATGGTTTAAGACATGATCGCAAATTTTTTTAAAAATTTAAGACTCAATAGCACTTATGAGTAAAGGTTTAGATGATTGCACGAATTGAGAGGTTTATGACTTCACTGCATTTCATACCCAATGTTTGGGACTTCTCATGCAACATCTCTCCTAAATGCCTAACCGGTAACACTAAAGCAGTAGTATTATGAAGATATGTGCTTAGTTGATCTATGATTTGATTAGTTATATCATAATCACGTGACAAAATGTAATTTCTAGCATGCTTCAAACCTAAGTCTAAAAGTCCTCCATTTAAAGTAAGGGCAAGAGAAAAAAGAACAGAGTAAAAGCCAATTTTAATTATAATTCTTAATTCTACATGGTGAGCAGTCCACCGCTCACATAAAAATAATCCTTTTATCATCTTGGTTGACCATCCCACAGTTGCACACAGGCATCAAACGGCTGGGATACTAATTCAGAGTATAAGCACCAAGCAAATTGGAGAGACACAGGCATCAAGTGGCCATGAGAGCACATTCTTATATGACAATATAAACAGGCTCCCAATGGATCTAACACCTGCACCTTCTTCTCCTCTTTTAGAAATGACAAGCAGTTATTTCCGTCAAAAACTGATGGACACTAGTGCTCATTCTTCACTGAACGCAGAATCTGCAACACTGAGAGCTAACCTGCGTTATGTCTGTAATATTAGGAGTCATCTTTGCCCAAACAGGAATAGTAGCTTTTGCGTTTATCCATCCACAGACCTCCTCCAAAAGAGCGCAATCCTGGCCGACTGCAGCACCCATTTTACGCTCTGGCATACCATGTGGACATGAGAAGTTGATTTCAATGGCATCCTAAAGAAACAGTACATATTGTTAGTTGGAGAGGTCATCAACTTGATTTAGCCATTTGAGGAAAAACAGATATAAAAATACTAGTTTAACTTACAACTCCACTTTGCTCGACTCGATCAATGAGTTCTTCCCATGCAGCTTTGTTGTATTCTTCCATAATAGAAGCAATAAGAATCCTATCTGGATACTCTTCTTTCAACTGTTTAAATTCTTTCAGCATCGTCTCAAGAGGTCGGTCACTGATGAGTTCTATATTCTCCCACCCTATAATTTGTCCCTTAGCCGATCCATTTACTCCTGCACGTAGCCGAGCATATCGAGGGGTGACGTTTATAACTTTGTCGGCCTCCAGGGAAACCTAGCAGAATGATTTACAAGGGTGGACAAAAAATTAGTAAAGAACACAATATCATCAGCACGATTTGTTCACAGTAATAGATATTATTCCAACAACAAGCCAAAACGGCGGAAGAAAAGCCACAAGAAAGTCCCTTCTATAAAAGTCCAAATAGTAGAGAGAAAAGGATACGAATATGATAATCCACGATGGCAGCTACATTCTGCCACTTTTAAGACAATCAACACACTCGATCCTAGTTCAGGTCCTTTCTTTTTCTTTCAACGAGTTCACTTGCTGATAGAAACGTCCATGAAACCTCAATGCTCTGTTTTTCCCCTCAAGTTAACAGCCTTAAGTCTCTATCTCCTTACTCCATTATCAATACTAATTCAGTGAATATCTAAAGATCCACCGAGCAACCTCAACATACCACGACTTATGCCTCGTCCACGCACAGGGTTTCCCAAATGACGCTCCAAATGCATCTGATGTATAACGAAAGTAGTTTGCACCTCGCAAACATCGCATAGGAAAGCAAACACTTGCTCATACATTATCGAGAATAGATAACAAGATTGTATACCGACCCACAAAAGCAAAACTAAATCTTTACGTGCCACTCAATTTTACTTGAAGGAAAAACAGGATCGACAGAGCAGCAGAGCAGATGAAGCAACCGTAACTGGGATCACGGAAAACACGGTCGACGGAGCAGCAGAGCAGACGAACCGACTGGAATTCAGATAACGGAATAGCCTTAACTCAAAAATGCAAAATTTCAGAAGCGATCTACAGAAACACATAATCACCCATCAGGAAAGCTCAGTTTCCCCGAAATTCTAACCTCAGACAGATAATCCGATAACGACGGTGGCCGATTTCCTAGAACTAAAAGGGAACTCGAGATCTCGGCAATCGCCCAAGTCCTAACCTCACCGACGAACCAAAAAATACGAACTTCCCACATCACCGACGAGCGAGGAACTTACAGTCTTGGCGATCACGGCCCCCCAGCCCTCGTCGAAGGCCCTCTTCATCACGGTGTAGTTGGTCCCGGGCGGTCCGGACCCGATGACGAACGGATTCGGCATGTGCAGTCCATTGACGGTGACGCTGAGGTCGGGCTCCGCCCGATCCCCGGACGCCAGCACCCGGAACCCGACCCTGCTCGGCGGCCGGCGGGGACAGGCCCGGAGCCCGGCGACGTCGGCGACGGGGCGGCGGCCGCCTCCGAGCTGCTTCAGACCGAGGGAAGCCATCGGGGGGCGATGTCGGCGGCGAGCGAGGGATCGGTCGAGGAGCTGCAGCCGGTGAATCCGAGCTGTATATTCCTTCGTGGGCGGAGGAGGGAGGACGGGATCGAGGGGGGGAATCGTTTGCGTCTCGTAGCTGCTGTTCCGAGCTGGAGGATTTCGAATATTCTAATGGAGGAAGGAGCGGAGTGCTGACGACGGTGGAGGAGGATTCTGCATGTGCGTAGGGGAAGCGGATAGCTATCCTTTCTTTTTTGATTATTCCGGGGTTTGACGTTGCTGCATCACCGGAGGGGCGGTGTAATAATTGGAACCCCACTTTTTTTTTCTTTCTTTTTTATAATCTTTTTAGTACTTTCTGTGCCCGATTTGGGAGAATATGATTGACGTAAAATCGGATTTTACCACGCTGAATCTGACTTTCGGAAGCGTTTGACATGGCAGGAGCAGGACTCGATCCATAGCGTCTTTTTTTTTTTTTTTTTCTTTGTTTGAACTTTTTCTTTAAATTTAATTTATTCAATATGATTTATGAACTTTATACTGATATTCAATATGATATATGAACTTTTAATTTATCAATGTAGCCCATGAACGATTTATATATATTCAATTTAGTCCAAGAACTAGTTTTTTCATTAATTTAAATTCAGGATTGTAATTTTAGGGACTAAATTGAATATGCACTAAAAATTTATAGATCATATTGGGTAATTTAAAAATTTAGGAATCATGTTGTATGTTAAGGTAGAGACTAATACCGTGGAGTTTATAGAATATTTGTGTTATTTTTCATTATAGAACAAGTAGGTTAAAAGAAAATGAAAGAAATGGTCGGAGTGGAGAATAATTGGTGCTAACTAATCTCGCCCATTGATTAATGTGTGCAGAGTCGTTAGCCAATAATGGTTGGAATGGTGAGTGGGAAACCTTTGGATGATGTCATTAAATCACAAACGATAACGTGATCTGCTAAGATTCCACGTGGTTCGGTTTCATATTACCGACACTCAACAAATAGGTAACAGCCGGATTTTGCTTATTCTGCTCCCAGAACGATGTAGACTCTCCAATCAGCCATCCGGTATGGTCTAAGATGCTGTTTTGTCTTGATTAACATTGTATATACTTAATCCCGCAATGAAGAGTGCTTTATCATCCAACGATTGACGTCGCGTCTCTTGGATCTGACGGTGGAACACATCGCCGTGATATATGTGCGTATGGTAGAAGGGAGTCACCATTGTTGACTACTTTATCTACTTGGACATGATTGACTTTTCAATCGTCTAGGAATTTGTAATATTACAGTTTTGTTGCCAAAATTGTGTCATGATCGGAAATATTGGCATAGTTACATATGTAGACGTTTAGTCATTGAATAGCAAATTGTGAAAATCAATGCAATGTAGCAAAATTTCTTATGAGTAGACTATACATGTCAGATAGATGGATCATGCATATGAATGTGAGAAAAGTGATCGCTCAATTTCTATTAACTCAATCCGATTCGCACGGGTCAAACTATCAAAGGAGTATTGACAATGATAATCATTTGGAAATGACTCTCACTTATGTATCACTCGACAATCCCTCTTCTAATTTTCCTTATTCTACTCTAGAACAATGTAGATTCTTCAATCAATCATACGGTATGGTCTACGATGCTATTTTGTCTTCATTAACATTATATATACTTAATCCGACAATGAAGAGTGCTTTGTAATCCAATGACTGACGTCGGCGATCGCTCGATTTCTATTGACTCAATTTGATTCGCACGAGTTAGACTATCAAAAGGAGTATTGACAAAAATAATCATTTGGGCATGCCTCACACTTGTATGTTACTAGACAATCCTTCTTCTAATTTACAAGGGATACTAAAGTGGAGTAATGCCAATATGCTCTCTTTCATGTTTTTCCTTTGAACGTCATGCATGAGGTTATAAGAACTAGATCCAATGGATTCAATAAAGTGAGAATCAAGACATTTGTCCAAACTAAAGTAGTGACAAATGACATAATTTAACTAAAAATGGAGATATTAGGTTAGTTTGGATAGATATGTTACATTACAGTTAATAAACAGGGATATCAATATTCGTTTGAAATGTCGGTAAATCGGAAAATTATTTTGATATCACTAAGATATAGAACAATAGGGAAAACTTAACTCAATAAAAATTTAATGTTGGAAAATTATTTGATATGTATTCAAGAGCATATCGATCCCTATTGACAATTAGCATATTAATTATATATCCGAAATATCATATAAAGAAAATTTTGGATATCACACTTTATCCAAGGAAATTGCCAAGAGAAAATTCAAGTTCAAACTTGTCAACATATCTAATTGGACTTACGTTCATTAATAATTTTATTGATCAGCTGTGATATATTAACTACTTCATGCCACACAATTCTCGCATGCATCTTAATCCCCTCGATCTTAGTTTTGGTCTACTATCTCTTAATTGTATCCTTGGAAGCCAACATATCTCAACTTGAATGCCTAGTGTTAGGTATATTCCCCCTGAATTTGTATCCTTTGGCATCAACATATCTCAACTTAAATGCTCGTCTCTTCGGTGACCTTCGCGAGGGAGCTTCACCTACCATTTCAGCGAGTTTTCCATCTCGCATTCTGGGCGGTTTCTCTCGGATTGGAAGATCGGTACAGGGTCTTCAATCAACAAACCCTAGAAGCTGATCTTAGAGACCATGGCAGGGGAGGAAGAAGCAGTTGGTCGTCTCGTTCATCTCTGCAATAAATTGGGTAAGCTGATGTATGAGAATGATATGATTGTCCTGGATGAGGAAATCTCTGAAGAAAAAAATACAAGAATGCCGTTTCTCCCTTGTGGGACAACTATACAAAAACCCTAGTGTTAATTTTCAAGCACTTGCAACAGTGATGAAAAAAGCCTGGAAAAATGATAATGTAGAAGTCAAACCATTAGAGAATGGGAAAATCAAATTTCTCTTTAGTAATGAAAGGGATAAGAACCGAGTACTTGAGGGAGGTCCTTGGTCATTTTCTAATCATTTACTGATGTTGAGGACTTGGGAGCCGGATACCCCTCTACACCGTTATGAATTTAAAACTTGTGCCTTTTGGGTTAGAATTTTTGGCCTCCCTTTGGAATGGAATTCTGAACGGATGATAAAGAAAATAGCCGAGTTCAATGGGGAAAGTGCTGGAGGTTAAAACAGATGCTAGAGGCCCTGCTTTTCAGAAAATTGGGAAGGCAAGAGTGGAGATAGATGTCGAAGCTGAATTGAGAGTGGGACAATTGATGAGTCATGAGGATAAGAAAGTTTGGCTGGACTTTAAATATGAATGGTTGCCATTTTACTGTTACTCTTGTGGCGAAATTGGGCATTATGCCAACTACTGTCAAGACATACCTTATGATGAGGAAAAATTTACAACTGAGCTGGGAAGATGCTTTGGAAGTTGGATGAAAGCAGAAACTTCTGAACATAGCCCATTCTGGAAGGTGTTCTATCATGAAGTACCATTGGCAGCAAATGCAGAAGAGGTTGTTCCTAAAACCCCTGAACAACAAAGACAAACTGAAGTTATGGAAGTTGGTCAGCCTATTACTCCCATTATCAATCAGAATTTTCAGTAAGGAGGACCTAACCACAGCATCACAACTGAGGTGCCTATGCACAACTCTGGAAAAAGAATACTTATGCTTACCGGGCCAGAGCATTTGCATAATATAGATTTACAGACAGCAACTACCTCTGAAAGTAGCAAAAAGAAAAACCTATCCCAACACCCACTCTTTCAAGAAACAAAGAAAATGCAGCATTCAGATTACAAGTACTCTAGTTCAAAAAGTGCTGGATGAGATGCAACTTCTGGAGACTCCTATTCTGATGATTGAAGAAGTGGCAGCATGGGCTGTGGTGGCTAGCCCTAATAAGCCACCACATGAAACATGAATATACTAAGTTGGAACTGTCAAGGGTTGGGCACACCTTTGACAGTTCGAGAATTGAGAGCCATCACGGCTCATTTTAGGCCCTCTTTGGTTTTTTTAATGGAAACAAAAAACAAAACTGAAGTTGTGCAGAGAATGAGGAGAAGACTTCAATTTCAGAATTGCTAGAAGTTGATCCAGTGGGTACGGCGGGCGGTCTGGCTCTCATGTGGGATGATCGGATTACAGTGGAAATAGATTCAATGGTTGAAAGCATTATCAATCTAAAATGTGAAGAGGGGGTCAGGGGTAAAAAAATGCGGATTACCTTTGTTCATGTGCCATATACATACTCCAAGAGGTTACAATTGTGGGATAGCTTGCGATAGATAAGCTATATTAATACTCTACCTTGGGTGTGCATGGGAGATTTCAATGAAGTTCTTTTTTATTGGGAAAAAGTGGGGAAAATGATGGTTGAAAATTTCAGAATGACAGCGTTTTGGGATTGCTTGGATGCATGCTCTATAATGGACATAGAAAGCAAGGGATGTGCGTTTACTTGGTCCAATAACAGGGAATGACAAGAATATGTGAAAGAACGACTTGATAGAGTGGTGAGTACCTTCGAATGGCGGCTGATGTACCCTGAAGCTGAAGTTTTTGCCCTTTTAGCAGTCGGATCAGACCATAGTCCCATTATCCTGTCTCTTCAATCGAATCAAAATAGAAGGAAACGAAGATTTAGATTTGAGGTTTTTTTGCTTGAAAATGCAGAATGCAAGGAAGTGGCGCTACAATCATGGTCATCTAAAATCCAGCACCAATCCAAATTAGTTGGTAAACTTCAGGCTGTTCAAAAGGGACTATCCAAGTGGAGTAAACAAAAATTTGTGAATGGCAAGGAGCGAATCAACCTATTAAAGTATGAACTAGAAAGCCTTACTAATAATAGCTCTGCTGTCTATAACAATGCACTCTTTAAAAAGTTACTAAGTGAAATTGATGAGCTTGGAAGGCAAGAGGAAATGTATTGGGGGTTAAGATCGAGAATTAATTGGCTGAAATGGGGAGACCGGAACACCAAATACTTTCATGCGATGACTATACAAAGAAGACAGAGAAATAGGATTTCTATGTTGCAAAACACAGATGATACATGGCTGATTGAACAGAATTAGTTGAAAGAACATACTATGCAATTCTTCAGGGAGTTATATTAGTCCAATGGACCCAGGAATTTTGAGCCAGTGATAGAACAATTACCTACAATAGTAACAGATGATATGAACAGACAATTACTTGCTGAAGTCACTATTGATGAAGTTACTGATGCTGCATTTCAGCTAGGAGATACTAAAGCCCCCGGCCCAGACGGTCTCAATGGTATTTTCTATCACCATCACTGGGAAGATATAAAATGGGACATATTCAAGGAGGTGGAGGAATTTATGGCCACTACATATCTTTCACCAGCACTAAAACAAACATCTCCCTTATCCCGAAAGTCCCGCACCCGGAGAGATTGGATCAGTATCGTCCAATTAGTTTATGCAATTTTGTTTATAAGATTATTTCTAAAGTGCTAGCTAATCGACTCAAACCCCTCCTAACAGAAATTATAGCCCCAGAACAGAGTGTTTTTGTTGAAAGGAGGCAAATCCAAGATAATATATTTATTGTCCAGGAAGTATTGCATCAAATCAGAATCAGGAGCAGAAAAAAGAAGTTTCAAGCAATTCTGAAATTAAATATGAAGAAGGCATATGATCGAGTGGAATGGGATTTTTTGGAAGCGTGCCTTTTAAAAACTGGTTTTGATGAGAAATGGGTGAAATTGGTGATGCAATGTGTTACTACGGTCACATTTAGTGTCATATTTAATGGCGAATCCCTACAATACTTTCAACCTTCAAGAGGACTCAAGCAAGGGGATCCCTTATCTCCATATCTTTTCATTATTGTAGCAAATGTTTTATCCTCTCTGATGAAGCAAACTGTAGAAAATGGCAGCATTATAGTAATCAAGCTAAACAGACATTGCCCTACACTTTCTCACTTATTATTTGCCGATGATTCGATCTTTTTCATGAATGGTAACATCCTAAAATGTCCAGACTTGGCTATGATTTTGAATCAATATTGTCTAGCTGCTGGACAAGAGATTAATTTGAACAAATCGGGCATATTCTTCAATAAGGGCTGCCCTCAAACATTGAAAGATAATATGGCAAGGGAATTGAGGGTTCCCATTATTGATAAACCTGGCAAATATCTGGGTATGCCCTCGGATTGGGGAGAGTCGAAAAAACAAATGTTTGCATGAGTACTCGGGATAATTTGTTCAAAATTAGAAAGCTGGAAGGAGAAGCTATTATCTAAAGCTGGAAAAGAAGTCCTGCTGAAAACATTCATTCAAGCACTTCCTCAATACGCCATGTCAGCATTTAAAATCCCTGTATCTATTTGCAAGACTATTGAACAGAAAATTGCTTCATTTTGGTGGAAAACTAATGAAAAGAAAGAATGCATTCATTGGAAGCGATGTGATTTATTGAAAACAAGGAAAGATAGAGGTGGTATGGGTTTTAGAGATCTTCTCTCCTTTAATAGAGCAATGTTAGGGAAACATGCATGGCGACTAGCACAACAACCAGATTTTCTTTGTGGCAGATTATTTCAGGGGTTATACTATCCAAATACGGATTTTTGGCATGCAGTAAATGGCATTCGACCTTCATGGGGATGGAGAAGCCTGGTCCTAGGGAGAGAGAGGCTATAGCACCTAAAATCATGTGGAATGTAGGGGATGGATCTAAGATCAAAATCAAGGATGATAAATGGCTACATAGAGGTATTATTGAGGGTCCAGTGCATGTTAATGAACCTGCTTTAGTCTTAGAAATCATAGACAAAGAGCAAGGGAGGTGGGATGAAATTAAAATAGCAGCACACTTTGATGAACAGTTAACTGAAGAAATTCTGACCATTCCTATAAAGCCCCAAACAGAAACGGATCAACTTGTATGGATTGGCACGCAGGCAGGCAAATATACAGTGAAAAGTGCTTACAACTACATCAAGGAGGACAAAGCGCACATTCAGGAGAATCAGGCTACAACTTCTTTTCAACCTCCCCCCTCACTATGGAAAGATATCTGGAATTTGCACACCCCACCCAAGATAAAGATTTTTATGTGGAATTTATGCAACAATGCTCTCCCAACAAAAGATAACCTGTATGGAAGGAAAATATCACCTAACCCTATGTGCCTATTGTGCAACTTGGAGAGGAAAACGGTTGAACATTTGTTCTTGCTGTGTCCGTGGACAAGACAAATTTGGGACACTGAGCTGAAAATCAAAATTTCATGTCAAGGCTTGACAAGAATAGAAAAATGGTTTTGTCAACTCAAAGAGGAGACAACGAACCCTTCATTCCTGCAGATGGTGGCTGCAATGCTGTGGAACATGTGGAAGGCTAGAAATCAGGCAGTCTTTCGGGGTAGAAAACCAGAGGCGCCGGCTATCATTGATGCAGCACAAGCGCTCCTTAAAAGCTATCATAGATGGAATCCAAAAAAGGGTGGGTCCAGAGATGATGGAGAAGTCGAACCTGGAAATAGAGTAATCAGTACAGCAATAAGCGAGACCAATGCAGAGCAGAGACAGGGGAATAGAGAATCGGGTGAGGAGCAACATCCTATGACTTGTATGCAAGAACACAGCGCAGATGATGGTTTGTGAAACAGGGGAAAGGAGTGGGGAGGAAACCTGAGCTCAAGGTCGGGAACGGGAGTGGAAGACAGCAGCGCACGACGGCGAGACAAGTACCCTTGGCCCAGCATCTCTGACCCTCGAATTACTGATGAGAACGGGTGCAAAGTAGGGGAATCGCTGCAATTCCAAGCTCGAAGGGAGGACGCCCGAGAAATTGACCAAGAGGCAGAAGGGAGAGCGATCCCTTCAAAGATCTGACACCCGAGAAGCCACATGTTGGAGGACCCATGAAGTAGACAACTTTGAAACTTGAGAAATCAACCTCTCTCAACTCGGAAGCAATAACCATCGCATTTATTGAAGCAGAGAACGGAGCAGAAAACTTAATGATCGATGGGCCAAACCCCCGACCAGAGGAAGCTGGGCAAAAAAACGGTAGATCCGGAAGAAAATCAAGTTTGGAGCATGGGGAGTGGCGCCCGAAACAAAGAGATGAGCCGAGACAGCCCCACCGAACGCCGGAACTAGACGGAAACGCTGGTGCAGGGGACGGCGTAAGAAGATCTGAAAGCCGAGAACAAGCTCAAACAAAAACCAGATCTGCAACTCGAGAAAACACACCATCTCGAAATGGATTCCACCGAAAGAAGGAGCCTTGAAGATTAACATAGATGGAACATTCTTACCTGGTTTGGTGAAGCATTCGATAGCCTGCATCTGCCGCGATTCGGAGGGGAGGATGGTAGGTGGAGCGGCTAAAGCAATCAGAGCCTCCTCCCCCTTAATGGCCGAAAACCTAGCACTTTGGGAAGCCATCAACTTTTTCTATCCTAAAAGACACGAAATACTGCTCTTTGAGTCAGACAGTTCGCAATTTATTAAAGCAATGACTAGTTCTTAGCAGTTCGGTTGGGAAGTTCAACCTATTTTCAGCAAATGCAAGGAAAATATGCAGGTCTTTTCCAACGTGAAGATAGCCCATTGCTCTAGAGAAGCTAACTGTGTTGCAGATTGGGTTGCTAGAGCCCACAAGAACAACTATTTATCTCTGAATTGGGTTTCATCACCTCCACAAGCTTTATGGGACCTGTTAGGTAATAATGCCCGTATACCGGGCCTCTCATCTTTGATCACTTAATGAAATGCTTTAGCTTCTGACCAAAAAAAAAAAAAAATGCCCGTCTCTTCCACCATATCAAACCATGAAGGTCATGAAATCATTGGTCATGAGATTTCTTATTAAGATATTCATAAAAAATTTGCCGAATCAAACCATGAAGGCCTTGAGCTATTCAGCGTATTGGGAGTGGGCCCACCTTCATTATCGCCATAAACTCACATTGATCTCACCAAATATCGATATCATTTTTTGAGAGTGAGTAACGAAAGCTAATACCTTTACCTGAGAAGATTGCCAAATCTAAAACCGACCCTGTCAACATATTTAGCTGAACCATATTCATTAAAAAACTTAAAACAATGAATTATGAGTTAATTATAATTTATTAACTATTTCGTACCTTAACAATTTTTTGATGTGGGACTTTTTTTAACATAATTTACACATACATCTCAATAGTTCATGTTGACAGTTGTTGGGAAGAGAAAGGATGGGGAGGTGTCGGGGGCGGGGGGGGTGGTGGTGGTGGTGTAAAGCCAATGAAGTATTGATCCGATATTTGCGTTTCTTCTTGCAAGGACACATCTCATGTTATAAGAGTAGAACATAGAAGCAAGCTTCAAGAGTAAGAGCTTGATGATCATGTCGTACAAGTAAGTTAATTACTATTCGGTATCACCATCCTTAGTTTAGAAGTCTAATTTTGGGATATTTAAATGTTGACGGGTGATTTTTGGCGAGAGAGAGAATTTTTTTTTCTAGGATATCTAATGAATAGCTGACTAAGATCCGATGATGGTATGCACATAGATGATGGATTAATGGCCCTTTAAATGACGACAGGAGACAACATATGTGTCTTAAATTTACATCGTCGGTAATCTTATTGAGTAGGCACAATTAAAATGTCAGAGGGATGATTCTGTCTGTCCCGCAATCCTGCCTCCACGTTTACCATCATTCACGGGAAAGCGTGCGCTGCAAATTTTTTTTTCTCCTTATTTGACGTGCCATTGCCAGAGATGACTCTATTCTATTTTAATGTCGCTTTCACGGGCGACAAACAGTCAAGTGGTGACGTTCGGTTCACGTTCACGCCCCAAATCACTTCCGATTTGATCGAGAAGAGACGTACATGCGCTTCCGTTCCTGGAGGGATCGTCATCAAGAAGCTGCGCCGAAGCATCTGCCTCTTCGAACTACAAACACAGGAACGTGCTTACGTAAATGGCATCGATTAGGGTGAGTTTGATTCCACTTTAGAATAGGCTTTAGGTACACTACAGATACTAAAAGCCAAAATTCATCGGAGAAATGTAAATTAGTTTGATGAAAACTCATTTGTAAAACCAACTTTGATTTTAAATAATGTGTAGTAAATTTTTTTTTTACAAAGGGTTTTTTGTCTGTAATTTTTTTTATTTTTTATTAAAAAATCCAACCCTTCATCAATGGCAAAGGGCTAGCAAGCCGGGCATCAGCAGCTATTGATCAAGGTCACACTACCTTGGGTGACTTGTGTCCTCAGCGAGGGTCGCTTAAGTCATGCAACCCTAGGTGGATCATTGGTGTTAACGAGCAATCACAAACCCTAAAAATAGTGAAGGCATGATGGAAAGAAAATGATTCTAAACATATCATTCTGCCCAAGTCTAGTCTCCGTTAGCATTGGGTTTTCAACATTTTTAATGCTAGTTTTCACCCCAAAGCCCATTGAAAATGGTTGTTAAACACCTCCAAATTTCTCTAAAAGGCTTTGAGACTCTAAGGAGGTTTGAAAAAGCCAAACTAGATGGCCCCCAGTTCTGGCTATATACACGAATCTTAGTTGTTTTCATTGTCCTATTTGTATATAACGAAGGGAAAGGACAAAGTATTTGTTTGCATACTTCGTTTCGATGTACACGCTTCGGTCTGATACTTTTGTGGGCCAAGGAATAGGACGATTACCCATGAAAGTGAACTACCTTCTCTTGCATAATTTTCCATTAAAGGGCCAAGATTACAATAGACAAGGAAGGGTCGGAGCATCATTTTCGAAGAACTTTTCGTCTTTGTTCGGCTTTTGGCCAAATTATCCTTTTTTGTCTCGTTTCGTTTTGTCAACTTATCAAGCGGGAAAATTTGATCGATGGGGTCCTAATTGAGTGCCCAACCGAACATTACTGCATTATTTAATGAATTAAATTCGATATTTTTCAAGCTTTTTCATAAACGGTTGGCCGACTTAAAGAGAAATATGTGGGCCGGTCACTTGCGAAGGTGAGACGTGGCTAGACGGCTTTCGATAGCAGTCCCTGACCAACAAATTGAACTTGAAATTGACCGAGTCTCTAACGGCATTCGATCCTTGGAAGGTGGATTACTACTCTACTTACGTGTGCTCATGGATTAAGGTGATCCACGCTTTCATGCTTCGTATATTTGAAAATTTGTCATTGCCAAAATAGATTTGTGCAGTACGAAAATATAATTTAATGGTTTCGTGGGATTCTTACTTTGTTCATGGACTTAGAGGATATAATTTGGAAGAGAAAATATCTATAGAAAGTCGGAGGCAGCCACAATTCGCGCCATTGAGGACGGCGCGGGTTCTCGTCACTCATAAAAATAAATAAAAATTAGGTTCGAGGCATTATTGGGAAGAAAAGGTACATTAAAAGTCTAGCACCTAACAAAAGCTGAAATATTTCAAAAGTAACCCCTAAGTTAGCGCGGTTGCTCGGGAGTTGAGAGATTTCCAGTTCAAAAGTCAGAGATTACTTGTTCAAATTGCACTATATGTAATGTAAGATTAATAGTCTGAACTTAATTGGTTAATGAGACTTGTTAGATATTTCATGAGTTTCCACGTATTTAGGTCTTCACGCCTGTGCTCTTAGATATAAAATGTGAGAAAAAAAAAATTCGAAGTTTCACTTTCGCATTTACCTTTCAATTTTGCTGTCAGAACTTTTTCAAATTATGATAAGGTTTGGTATGAAACTTCTGCCCCGATCAAAACGCGAATAACTTTAATATTGCGGGTCTAACGGTAAGTTTTCCTTTTCATTTACGTGTTTATTTATTTGTAGTGAATTGATTATTGTCCTGTTTCTATAATTATTCGTTCTTAAATCTTACTGCAGTCATACCACGTCATAAACAACTTAAACCAGCTAAGAAGAGAAGGATTGCAAAAGATGCTCATCCATTGTCATGAACCTTGATTAATCAAATTTAGAGCAAAAAAATGTAATTCCTACAATTCGCCCACTATGTACAAGATCAAAATCTCAACAAAAAAAAAAAAGGTCCGAATGATGTTGGACACTTCATTCGGGTCGACCTTCACTTCACGCCCCGGATGTCGGATCCTTGCACACAAACGGGTGGGTCAGAAGCTGCGACACCGTCCACCTCTTGCCGGACTCCTTCTGCAAGCAGCACTCGACGAAGCTCCGGAACTCGCCGCTTGCCCGCTCCGGCAGGCTCGGTATCTCGCCAAAGCAGATCGCGCACACGAGGCTGGCCCAATCGGGCCGCTGTCCCGGATCCAGGAAAGGAAAGTAGCCCAGGTACAGCTCCATTAGGGTCAGCCCCAAACCCCACACGTCCCCCGCGTAACCGTTATAACTGCCACCGTTGGAGTCCGGGTCGAACCTCTCCGGACTCATGTAGGCGCACGTGCCGACGTACGAGTCGCACGCTTCGAGCGTCCTGCAGTGGCATGCGACTGTCAACATGTTTACAGACGGTTTGGCACGTTCATGAAAATAGAGGATTTTGTATGAATTTATGCAGCCGCACCTGCACATGATTTTGCTCACGCCGAAGTCGGCGATCTTGACCTCCATCTTCGAGTTCACGAGCAGATTCGATGGCTTGATGTCTCGGTGTATGATCTTGCGCGAGTGGAGTTGGTCGAGACCGTTCAGGACCTGGCGAGCGATGTCGGCAGGTCCGACTCACTGAACGGGCCGTAGTTCCGGAGCACCGACCCCAGGTTCCCCAGGTCCATGTACTCGAGGAGGATGGCGACGTCCCCGCACGGCTCCTCGAAGGAGCCGTGGCAGTGGACCACGTTGGGGGAGTCGGTGGTGCAGCGCAGGACCTCGACCTCGCGTCGGGCACCGCGGCGGGCGGAGGCGTCGGAGCTGGAGCGGATGACCTTGAGGGCGTAGACAGCGGAGGTGCGCCTGTGCTGGACCTTGTAGATGGTGCCGCCGTTGCCATGGCCGAGGACGTGGATGGTCTCGAGGTCAGAGGGGGAGATGGTGGGGGGTGCTGTGGCAGCAGACGAGGAGGAGGTGGAGGGGGCGGGGAAAGGTGGAAGGAGGTCGGAGGGCTCCGGCAAGGATAGGCGGAGGTTGAGTTGCCGGCGGTGGCGGACGAGGGCCATGTGATCGTGGGAGAGAGGGAGAGATTGTTTGGACTCTCTCTGGTGGAGAAAAGGTGGAGTATATAAGTGAGCGAGAGAGGGGGTGACGGCTGAGACGAGAAGGACTGGAAGAAGAAGAAGAAGAAGAAGAAGACGACGACGCGGAGGAGAAGGGAGGAGGAAGGTGGTGAAAGGAGGGGGAATGGGGACCACCTTTGATGGAGGCGAAGGCTTCCATTGGCGAGTGAACTAACTATAGTCTTGACTTCATCGAGACGACACCGTCCAAATTCAATTTCTAAGTGGATCATGTCATGAAAATTAGGCGGTAATAATGACTTCAAGATGAATGACATTATTAGCTGCTTACTTCTCTGCGGACATGTGTTTTACACTCAAAAGTGCGACATTGTTTTCCATCAGTCGAGGCTTTACCATTTCGTTCCCATTGAAACTTGTAAACCGGAAGTTGCGCTTTGCTTCTTAAGACTGTCTCTAACAAGTCATTGCCATCGAGATGGGAACGTGAAGTAGATGTACATCTTGTTGGCATCATTGAATCATGCGCAATTCACGCGAAGCCCGCCACTCGAAATAATATTTTACCTTTATTTGAGTATGTGCACGGCCCTAGCGACTAGCCCTAGTCGGATCAAATCATTAGGCACTAACCACCGGTGGTCCGAAGCTTTTCATCTTCTCTGTCAAGGAAGGTGGATGGGCAGTGATATGGATACGACTCGACGCATCGGCTTGGCAATTAATCGTGAAGAAGGGGTTTGAACCAACGTGTTGGATCTGCCTCTTTTGAAAGCCGCCTCAGGCACAACTTGCCCAGATTGCGGATATATGCAATGAATGCATCAATGAAAGCACCAGAAAAGGACTAAAGTTAAATAGTCTAAAAGAGACTAATGCAATGATTGATTCGAACCCAACTGTTTTGAGAGCAAAGAGCACGTATTTCAAAGGAATAATATCTTGTTTGGACGTCTGAATTCGAATTGGGATGGCATAAGATAATATATATTCTTAAAATATTTTTTAGATTATAGAAAATTCTATCGTACATTTGGTGAAACCTGCGAAAAGATCGAAAAAAATTGAAAATCCTTCCTTGTGTCCAGCTGCTTTAACCTCAACCCACCACGTCCAAAACTCCATATAGTGCCCTAAGTCTGCCATTCTATCCATCGCCCTCTCGATCGGCTATCCCGTGACTACCGTTGTCTATGCAAAGCTAATTGTCAAATACCAGATAGAATTTATCCTATTTGAACTACCAAACGCAATTTAAAGACTCCCTGAATTTTAATAAAAAATTTCAGTGAGTTCTATAAATTATCATGTCAGTGCCAGTTGAACCATTCAATAGACCTTTGATATGACGTTGAAATATAAACGGAAAAAAAGAAGAAAGGAAAAGAGTGCAGCTAGCCTAACGGCACCGTTACACTGAATTTGTGACAGTGCTTTTGACCACATTCTCACATTATGCCAGCTATACTCACTTTGGCAACTAGAAAATAAAACTGTTGGAAATTAATCCAGAGAAAGCAAAATGTTTGTTGTAATCAGAACATCAATGTAAAGAAGATGATAACAACTTTATAATATCATTCCTTTTACCAATCTTGGAGAAGAAGAAAATAAGATGTCACTGAAAAATAACATAAAATTGGAGGTGTACGGATATCCAAATCTCCTTAAGGCGATTAATTCTTGCCAAAGGTGCTTCACAGATTCACGAACTATGCCTCCCAAGATACAACACCTCGAACCTGTTTGGATTAGTACTATGCAAACAGGACTTAGTCGAACCATTCAATTGAACCAGCACACCCAGAAAAAAAAACAGAAGAGTAGAAACATATATCAAAGTTCTTTTGGAATCGAGTCGGAAAAACTAAAAAACCTTTTTGAAGCTCTATGCTCCTATCTATTTATAGAGCTTTTTAGTTCATGTACAGAAGAGATACATGAATTAAATAGACGCATGTATCCACGAAATTCATGAATCAAGAAATACGTGAATCCAAGAGATTCATGAATTCAAAGATACGTGAATTCAAGAGATTCGTGTATTTAATAAATACATGAATTAAAATATACATGAATCTAGGAAATTCATGAATTCAATAGATACGTGAACAGAAAAGTCTATGAAATTAATGAATTCAAAAGAGATACGTGAATAGAAAAGACGTATCTTAATTTATTGGCTTTCGTTGATCCATTAACCATAATTACAACAATCCCCCACATTAATGGATCAACGAAACATTTTTGACTCGAAGGAATCTGAGCATGCTTGTTGAAATACACCGCATTAGGATAGGTAGCTTTCGCTTTGAACCTTATTTAGTGAAAGCCTATCGGACTTACTTAACTAGTCGATGGACTAAGCCTTGAATCGCCAGTTGTTTGTGTAAGCCTAGACAATAAACCTCACACAGAGTATTTCCAATTCAAGATTGGTTCTCGGTTGTGTTCGTTCTTTCGGCCCTGAACCTCTCGGGATTCATGCGTGCTTTAAAAAATCTAGCCTTTAAAGATTTTCATAGAGTTGGCCAGCTCCACGCATATAAGTGCATTTTTAAAGATATCCTACCATTTTTGGATTTTTCTATTATTTTCAACGCATAGCTTTTTTAATAACATTGTAGGAAAGCTTTGCATCATTGAGAGACTTTTTTTTTCCAAAATTTGCGTTGTCCTATTGAACCTAGACCATGGGATCTCCAATCGCATAGGTTAGGTTTCCACCATGGAATCTCTTTATTGGGTTAAGGCTTTTAAACCCATTCCCCTCGATGCGCAGTTTATCTGCTCTCTTGACAAACCTTTTGTTAGCGGATCCGCAATATTTTCCTTTGACTTTACAACGTCTAAAGAAATAATTCCATTTGAGAGCAACTGCCTTATGGTATTGTATCTACAACGAATGTGTCTAGACTTACTGTTATAAATCACATTATGCACCCCCACACTTTTAGAAAATTGTAGGATGACAACTTTCCATTCCATAACTCATATGGAGTTTTACCTGTCTTTTTGTGGGTTATTTAACTACATCCCCCCACAAGTTCTGAAGTAAACCTGAACTCAAAAGCATGGCATTAGCCATCTCCTTTAGTGTTCTGTTCAATTGTTCAGCAACTCCATTTTGTTGTTGAGTATAAGGTGCAGTCATTTGGAGAATTATTCCAAAACTAGCACAAAACTCTTTTAAATTGATTGAACTGTATTCTCCTCCTCCATCAGACCTAAGCATTTTGATTCGTTTATCAAGTTGGTTTTCAACTTCATTTTTATACTTGACAAACATGCTCATAGTCTCATCTTTGCTAGTTAGTAAATAAACATAGCAAAATCTAGCATAGTCATCCACAAATGTGATGAAGTACTTCTTTCCACCTCTACTTTCCACAAATTTTAAATCACATAGATCACTATTGGTTAATTGTAGAGGTTCACTTGTTCTTTCAATGGATTTGAAAGGTTTCTTGGCAAACTTGGCCTCAACACAAGTCTCACACTTGTAACGAGCATCTAACTCAAATTTTGGAATTAACCCCAAGTTTGCTATTATCTTCACTGTACCATAGTTTACATGTCCTAATCTACCATGCCATAGATAAGGAGACACAACAGTGTAAACTGAAGACTTTTCTTTATTAATAGTTTTTGGGTACACATAATTTGAGTTTACATCAATGATAGCTGCATTGGCTTTAAACAAGTCATTACACAAGTACCATTTCCCCACATACATCCCTTCTTTCGGAAGTACAAACTTGTCAGATTCAAATACAATTTTGAAACCCTTATTGACAAGTATGGGACCAGAAATTAGGTTTTTCCGAATCTATGGTACATATAGCATATTCAGCAAAGCGACCTCATTGCCAAATGTAAACTTCAGGATCACATTTCCTCTTCCGGCAATCTTTGCTGATGCAAAGTTAGCCATATAAAGCTTCTCATTTTCTTCAGCCTTCTCATAAGATGAGAACATATGTTTATCCGCACATATGTGATTTGTGGCACCTGTGTCTAGCCACCAGCCATTAGTGTTCGACACTAGAGATGCTTCGGACATCACCACAGTAGACAATCTCTCATTAGCTGTAACTGGAGGTGTTGCCATCACAGTAGACAAGGTTCGTTGAACTATCCCTCCAGAAACGAAGCCAAAAGCCATTTGGCCTGTATTGTTCTGAAAAACAGTCCTAGGCATACCAGTCATGTGACTTGTACCCGCACTACCAAAATTGGTGTTGGCTCAAGGGCCCGTAGCATTGACTGCTACAAATTCAGACCCTGAGGGTTGAACATCCTCCATAGCAACGGTCAAATCGACCATAGGAACGTCTCTTAAAACATTCGGGACATTGAAATACACTTGATTGTTTTCAGCCATCTCAATAATCTGACAAGAACAATAAATAGTGAGTGAGTTAATCACCTTAAGATTGTTGGAAATTAATCCAGAGAAAAGCAAAAAATTGTAATCAGAACATCAATGTAAAGAAGATGATAATAACTTTATAATATCATTCCTTTTACCAATCTTGGAGAAGAAGAAAATAAGATGTCACTGAAAAATAACATAAAATTGGAGGTGAGGTACGGATATCCGAATCTCCTTAAGGCGATTAATTCCTACCAAAGGTGCTTCGTAAATTCACGAACTATGCCTCCCAAGATACAACACCTTGAACCTGTTTGGATTAGTATTATGCAAACAGGACTCAGTCGAACTGTTCAATTGAACTAGCACACCCAGAAAAAAAAACAGAAGAGTAGAAACATATATCAAAGTTCTTTTGGAGTCGAGTCGGAAAAACCAAAAAACCTTTTTGAAGCTCTATGCTCCTATCTATTTATAGAGCTTTTTAGTTCATGTACAGAAGAGAAATGAATTAAAAATTTTGTTTCGAGGAACAGAAATTATTTATAATAAACCTGCCCTAAATTATCACATCGGTGCCAATTGAACCATTCAGTAGACCTTTGATATGATGTTGAAATATAAACGGAAAAAAAGAAGAAAGGAAAAGAGTGCAGCTAGCCTAACGGGACCGTTACAATGAATTTGTGACGGTGCTCTTAATTTATTGGCACAATTCTCCATTAAGCCATAATTTTGGCAACTGGAAAATAAAACTTCCAAAGCTAATTGTCAAGAATAGCCCTTGCGCTATAAAACCACAAAAGCTAAACCCATTATTCATATTTATTTTAGGTCTCGTGCTTTGCACTAAAATTAATTGGTAAAATATCGTGCACAATTTTCAAAAGGGAAATGCAAAAGTTAATTGATTTTAAGAAGTAAAAAGTTACAACAATGTATTCTAGCTTTGTGACAGACTTTGCATAAATAACAATATACTATTGGCAAATGAAGAATCATAGCCTAAAAAACGAGACAAAACATCTTATACATTCGAATTTATAGGGTGAAATATGAGAAAATGCATAGAAACTTAGTAAAAGATAAATTTTGTTCAAGTAAAATTGTATAATGTGGGGAGTTAGATTCACTTTTTATTCCAATCACGCCTTTGATTCCATGTTGCTTGAGTTTTAAATTGTTGCTTTTGTTGACTAGCTAGTCTCGCCAAAACTACAAGCTTGTAACACACATTATGAAATTGTGAAAATGAGGTGATCATGACTAGAATAAATAATATTGTGCCAAGGATAGGCTCGAGTGAGGACATTTAAACATAAGGTGTGGTATATCAACATTATAATGTATCATGTAAATGATTATGTAGGCTTTTATATATTATAATGTTTTAGCAACATTATAGAATGAAAGAAATCTTGATAATTCCAATCTAACAAATATTAAGTAGAATGAACTTTCTTAACTCGCAGAAGGATTGTCCACGATTTAGTAATTTTTTTTTGTATAACTATGCATAATTATGGGTAAATAAACTGATGTTTTAAAGAAGGCCACTTCCATAGAAACCGGATGAAAATTCATTCTCCTTTTAGGAGATGATTTTTGTGGTCAAGAGTAGACCGTCACCTTCCATAAGGTGATATCACCGTCTTTTCACATTTCTCAAAGGAAAAACACGAAAGAGAGAATGAATCAACCATCGTCGCGCAAAAATACGGTGTCCTGTGTCACTGAAATTGGTTAAAATGTTTAACGCTTTTGGCGTAATTTTGCCTTCCAAAATAAACCGATACAATTATTTCTCTCTTTATTTTTTTCCCTTTTTCCCTATACAGAACTGGGGTTTCTAAAGGGTACCCGCGCAAATTCAGGAAACAAAAAGAACTTTGCATAAGTAAGGCAAAGGGGCGATGATTTGTGCGCTCGTGAGCTACCCACCAGGGGAAAAGTTGGAAAAGAGAATGGTGAGCTGTAAAAAGAAAGAAAGCTGCGTAACCATGCCATACTCAACTTTGGCAAAGCTTCACGGCTAAGACTCCGAGCCCCAAGTTTGAGCTTCAAAGGGAAGACCACCCTCAACAATGGCTTAACAACTCCTCTCTCTCTCTCTCTCTCTCTCTCTCTCTCTCTCTCTAGCATAAGTGCTGTGTTGAAGGGAATGGTGGCACTGAATAGGCCGAAGTGAGAAGTCCGACAAAGTGGGGGGTGAGGGGAATGTTGTCTGGCTCAAGAAATTTGTTAAACTGGCCATGTCGATCCCTCAGGAGATTTCTCTCGGACCAGGCTTCATTCCCCTCCCTCCCTCCTTTCTTTCTCTCTCTCTCTCTCTCTCTCTCTTTCCTTCTCTCCAGCTTATGAGATTCCAGGTTAGTCTCTCTCACGCTCTCTCTCTCTCTCTCCCCCTTCCTTAGGGCACAAAGATGGATTCGAAGTCATCCGATAAAGCGCAACCACTTATTAACAAACGGATTGTATTCAAAATCCTCTCTATATTCAATCTATACTTCTGTTTCCAGCATTGTTCTTCTAGGACACTTCTTAAGCGACGCAAACCTCTTCTCTATCTCTGATTCGTGCGTGTATCTCATCAACAGTACATGTAGAACTAATTGTAAATGTGGATTCTTAATTATGCAAAAATCATCATGGATTAGTGACTTGAATTGAAAAATAGAATGGTAAATGAGACGCATGTACACTGAGAGAGAAAGGAGGGGCGGGGGGGGTTTGGTGTTAAAATGGTTATATCTGATCTATATTTATCTAAGTATGCCAAAACCACCGTTTGTCTTGCTTTTCACTTTTCAAAGTTACCCTCTTGTTATATATAATACCCATTCGTTGAGAAGCCACCAACTTTTTTCTATGTATATGTAATCGCCATTTGATCTCATTTTTCACAAATATCGACATGATTTGGGGCACTATCATCATAATATAATTAATCTTAAAAGTAATTGCACGCGTGTAGTATACTCTTTTAAAACTAATTATGTATACGAGAATATCATACAAGAGTATCTTTAGGAATATCATCAATGGTAAATTTTAAGATTAATAACTCTCCCTCTCTCTCCCCTCTCTCTCTCTCAATATAAGAGAGAGATGAGGTTAAACTTATGTTTTAGGTTATAAACTGCAAGCTATACATATTATAGAAAGAGATTCATCATGGACATGTACGAAGGAAGATCTTGTCTTGGACAATGCACAGCCCAAAAAGACCATAATCTATGATATAACTCTAATTTGACACGACAATTTATTCCCACTTCTCATTTGATAAAGGTGGTCACTAGAACGATTGTAGTGTTTATGTCTTGACTGATCATAAGAGTAATGCATAGTTTAAGAACAGATATATGTTGCCTAACCCATAGAATAAGATGAATACTTATGTACAGCGTCCAGCAAGAAAATGATATGTGATTTTCACAAAGATACTAGTGAGAAATGGTGTATATTTGTTTAGTTGATCCTTGTACTTATGACCAGAAAATTTTTCTCGTGATGGATTTTTAGACTGAGTTTGTAGCGGGACAACACTCACCTGTATTCTAGTGTTTGAATAAGATTGCTCAACTTATCCACAGAAAAGGTTGGTGCTAGTTTACAAAGTTAATTTATGGAGTGATGCAATAATTATAATTCATTTGTTTCGCGAAAAATGACATTTAGAAAAAAATTTCCTAAAAATGATTTTCTTATATGCTTATAAAAATGAATGACGAAATATATTTTCATCATTCACTAAAATATTAGACATAAATTATTGTAGGTAATGAAAATAATTTTCATTGGTTAATTATTTCATATGATAACAACAATCATTTTTAGATAATGGTTTTCAAGTTATTCATTTTTTGTGAAATAGATTAAATTTAAATTAGAGTTTAGCACGCAATATGCATTTTTTTTTCGTCAAAACGCGTGTGTACTTGAATTACTTCATAAAAGAAAAAAAAGAATACTAGATTGAGAGTCATCTCAAAAAAGAAAAAGCAAATTATTTTCAGTGGAAGAAATGAGCGAGGGCAGTTACTCTTTGAGTAAAGCAAGTCGGTGCTTAGATTGTGGGTAGAATTTAATTGTTAATTTTATGTAAATATTTTAAAAAGGGTAGTTTTGGTAGGAAGAGAAGTAAATTAATTGGATGGTTTTTGGTTTAATATAAAGAAGATGGGTACACCATGAGCTTCTCTTCATACTACTTAAAGGCTAAATCAACTTTAACATTTTCAGTAATAATATTCAAAGGCCCTCTTTTGCTTTATCTCTCTAGAACTTTAGGCAAAGCTTTTTTTCCAAA
Source organism: Eucalyptus microcorys (assembly GCA_014182515.1). Lineage (NCBI taxonomy): Eukaryota > Viridiplantae > Streptophyta > Magnoliopsida > Myrtales > Myrtaceae > Eucalyptus > Eucalyptus microcorys. The sequence goes on along the minus strand of CM024572.1, from coordinate 32,640,541 downwards.
GGAGCATTTGGACAGAGAATCCTCGTCCATCGAATAGGCTATCGTACTAAACTATTATGAGTTATTTTTCGATAAAAGTAACTAATCATTATAGAAATAAAGCGTTTTACAAGCACTCAAGAAATTGGAAACAGCAAATCTTTGATGGAGTTATCAAGCATTTGGTTTGCGTGTAATCAATCTCATGCCGAACACTCAATCACCCATTTAAATAATCTTATCGATTTGCCACCCTACGAATGAAAACCTCATCTAACTTGCAGCAACAACTTCATTTTATTTATATTAATTAAATAGAAATATTTTTACGTTTTAAAAAGAAATATCTTATAACGTTACTTTATTTGACCTTTTCTGCAACTTGCCTGTTATAAGAAATTCCATGATAATTTTGGGAGGGTCGACGGCTCATGGGACCAATGATAAATCAGACATATAATAATCATTAGATCACGGGACGGTGTCGATTAGGTCCATACAGCCAGGCGTATCCTCGGAGAACTAGAGCATAAGAAACGTCACCTTCCCCATAAACTGGACACGTGTCGAACGGGGTTACCTACGCGCTCGCGTCCCCCACTTAGACGGAGCCACGTGTCAAGCGGTTCCTGCAATCCATCCTCTTTGACCTTTTCTGCAACTTGCCGAGGACGACAGGTCACCGGATTTCGCCACGTGGGACGTCGTCCTGTCGACACCTGCCACCGTGCTGATCCTTCGGTTCCACCGTTTCGCCCCTCTGGCCATGGCGCCGACAGCTGTCGTCTCGAGAGCCGTCCAGCTTCAAGCGTCGGGATTACGGCTCGGGTGACGAAATCGACTCGAACTTGACTTCCCAATCTCGAAACCGCTCTCATCTTCGTGTTCGTGCGCGGACCCGTTATCATAGTCGAGCAAGAGAGCATCGTTTCCGTTCCTAATTCTGGGTTCCTCTGCTCCCGATTAACCAGGAAGCTCTGAATCGAGCCCCGCCCTTGATTCCGGTCGGTCGGTTATTTTTGGGGGTCCTCCATTTCGATCCCTTTATCCTCTCGGATGGTCTCGTTGCGAACGACAGCGTTCGCAACCATTTCGATCCGCACCCACAGGAAAGAACCTCAATCTCATGGTAAAGTCGGCAACTTCAAGCCCAAAAGGACATACCCATCTTTAGAAACTCGCTCGTCCGACCAAAAATCACTGGCAATCGCGAGGTTCTTAATGGCGATGGAACCAGGACAGGGCGCGTCGTCACCGTCGACCTTGATGCTGACATCGGGCGCGAGCGGCAGAATTAGTGCCCTGTTCTCGCTGCACGCGTTGAAGGGCCTGTTGGTGCTGATCCGCGCCGTCGTCCTGCTGCTTCTCATGCCGTTCCGGGGCCGGAAGCGGGTCGTTCTGGTCTCGGCGAACGCGGCAGAGAGGTCGAAGGATGAGAGGAGTGAGAGCAACGGTGGGAGTAACCGGAAAGTCGGGCCTGTGGTGAGGGTCCCAGCGACGGCCCTGCCGTGGAGAAGGGCGGCGTCGTCGTTGGTGGAGCAGGAGGTGGCGGCGCGGAGAGCATTGGCAAAGAAGCGGGTGGTGCAGGATGGCGATGAAACTGTCGTTCGGGAGTATTCAATTTTCACGACTGCGAGGGGTGATGCATTGTTCACGCAATCTTGGAGACCTGTTAATGGGGAGAACAGGTGAACTATAGAAGCACAATTTTTTTTTTTTGGTTAGCTGCCTATTTTGTTAGGAATTTTAATTCGAAATTTGCCTGCTGAGTTCTGAAATGATTTTTCAGAACGTTAATTTGGGAAAGGAAGTTTGTCGCATTTGCTTAAAATTATAGGCGATCAAGAATTTATTATTTCTGTACTTCTGGAATGTCCATTTTGTCAGACCAGGAAAAAAAGACAACATTGTGTGAAATTTGCTTTGAGAACATTTTAAGATTGTCTAATCACATTTCTGCGTTGATGAATTACCTAGGAGAGTTCATACTTTGCATGCTCTTCTCTATGATATCTTGTTTTCTTACATTGTGCATCTAACACTGGAACATACATGACAAACTTACCGTTGGTCGTTATTATAACAAGGCATGCTTATGTTTTTGCAGGGGATTGGTCATTCTTTTGCATGGTCTGAATGAACACAGGTTTGTTTCCACCTGAGCTCAGGTGTTAATATGCTGCTGGTTATCTCTGGACCTGATGACTGAGATTTCTTTTCGCCTTTTGTGCCAGCGGGAGGTACAGTAATTTTGCAAAGAAGCTGAACGCCAATGGTTTCAATGTTTACGGAATGGATTGGATTGGTAAGTCCAAATTTGTCTCAGTTTACATAATCCAAGTTAGTGTTCGCTCCTGGGAACAAAAATGTTCACATTCCAATTGTCCTCTTTGTATTGTCAAAGAAACCTGCAGTTCATGACTCTCTTCCCTGTTTTCCTAGAATGTGAGCTACTGTACGCAATCTCCTTGTTCTTCTAGTTGTCTCAGTGACCCAGTTTTGACTGGAGCTGATTATGGAACGGAGGATGTCCCAGTTTAAATAAACAAACCACTCTTCTTACGATAACTAGGCTAAGTTAGCAGCTTATCATAAGCTGAATATACAGAAATTACATATGAAGTTTACCTGGTATACCAGCTTCAACAGTAGACTCAACTCAGGAGGAAGTATATGATGGATCGGCTTCACTCAAAACTCCGTCTTAACGTCAGGACAGAGTTGCCTTTTGAAACTTTACTCTTGTGAATTCCTGATCATTTTGCTCCATCAATGGCCATTTGGCCATTCACATACAAATGTGCATTTTCAAATATAGGGGCCAACTGTTATTTGCATGACAAAGTCATAATTTCGTCAATTGGCTTGAGACTTACAGTTTCTTTACTTGTATCTGCTGCTTATTCTGTGTCAGATGAGGTGATAACTTGCTCCGGTGTTACAAAAATTATGCAATTCGATAGAATCTTCGCTCCCATGCTCTTAATGTCAGATGTGATCCATTTCACGCAAGCAATTTGGTTTCCCTCTGCTTTTTTGTTCACTATGTGTAGTTATGTTTCCAAGCAGACATATCCAAAACCCCCATTAAGAGATGGCTGCTTTCACAAACTTGAACTGCTTTACATAATTCTAAGGTGCTTCATTTATTGATGTTCTTTTAGAAAAATTTCAAATGTTTGTAGTTATTGTATTGAGAAGAATCATTTATTATCAACAATGCATCTATATTTGGATGCAGGAAATGAATATTTCATTTCAGATGCTTTTGGGTGGGAAGCCTCTGCTTATGTGTAAGCATAATATCAGAATGTTGCCTGGCCTTGAACTTCTATGATTGTGTAGATGGAACACGCAAATATTTGAAAAGTCAAGCCTAGGGGAAACTGTCTAAACGTTTAAGTGAAACCTTAGACAACTTATCAGACGCAAACTGCATTGCATTTGCATTTTACATTGTGCAAACTGAAAATGCTATCTCCCACTCCTATCTCCCTCCCTCCTCTCCCTCTCTTCACATTGAGTTAAGTGTCTAGTTGGAGATTGTGGTACTAGGTGTCTGCAATTTCAAGATGCTTCTGTCTAGTTTGTATTTTGAGTGGATGAAAAATGGGTTTTTAATTGTCATGGCTGTGAAAATGCGGAATGGTCTAATCAGTTCCAAGTGGTAGTATCAGGGCCATTAGCTATTCTAATCAGATCCAAGTGGTAGTATCAGGGCCCTTAGCTATTGTTCTTGACAAATGACCCGGTTGATGACAAGATTGCTAGGCGATTGTATAATTGCGATGTTTTGAGCGTTTGTGTAGTTGACAACATCCGTTACTTGTCGCGACTCTTTGAAATTTGACAAATATGTTCCTTAAAGATTTGACTGGCGTTGCTCTAATGTGGTCTTGTTCGAATCTTTTGTCATCTCTCAGGCCACGGTGGAAGCGATGGGTTGCATGCTTATGTCAATTCTCTTGATGACGCTGTATTCGATCTGGTAAGTATGATGTCCATCTCATACACTTTCATAAAGCCTTCTTTTTTAAAAAAAATTATTTTGGGAGTGTGATGCGATCTCCTTTTTTTCTTCATTTCTTATTCTTGCAGAAATCATTCATTGGAAGAGTCGTGGCTGAGAATCCAGGGCTCCCTTGTTTTTGTTTTGGGCACTCAACTGGCGCATCAATCATTCTTAAGGTAAGACTCCAAAGTGAGCAATGTGAAATATTTGGTGCGTCATCTTTTAGCGTATCACGATCTCTCCCCATTGTTTACTGATCTGCTTCTCACTAGTGAATCGCTTTATCTTTCGAAATGCATATACAGGCTGCTCTTGACGCAGAAGTTGAAGCATGCATATCAGGCATTGTGCTAACTTCACCCGCTGTAGGAGTTCAGCCATCGAACCCGATTTACACGGTAAGGACCCAAGTGACACTTTGTTTTCTTCGGTCCCGCAAACTATACAAGGGCCCTAGGAAATGAGTAAATGCATCCCTGACTTTGTAATAACCTCTGCAGATACTTGCTCCAATCGTGTCCCTCTTATTGCCAAGATACCAAGTCGGGGCTGTGAATAAGAAGGGCTTGGCGGTATCAAGGGACCCAGAAGCGCTTGTAGCCAAGTACTCCGATCCCCTCGTCTATACCGGATCCATCCGCGTGAGAATGGGGTACGAGATCCTCCGGATAGCAGCCTACTTGCAGCAGAACCTCAAGCAAGTCAGAGTTCCCTTTTTGCTCCTCCACGGCACTGCGGATAGAGTGACCGACCCAGGTGCTTCCTTGAAGTTGTACGAGCAAGCATCCGCGACGGACAAGACGATCAGGCTGTTGGAAGGGCACTTACACGATCTACTCTTCGAGCCAGAGCCCGAGCGCGAAGCCATTATGAAGGAAATAATTGAGTGGCTGAATTGTAGAGTAGAGAGGTAGGAAAGAGAAGCAATTTCAGTTCCTTCTTGTCAATGCATTTGAAGGGAATCTGACTGATTCTTTAAAAAAAAAAATTCGACTTTCCAGTTATTTTCTTTATCTGAAAGATCAGCTGAAGTTTTTTATGAAAGAGAAGAAAAAAGGACCTCCATTCATCGAAAGCATCGGAGTTGAACTCCGGCTTACAGTTTTAATATCTGCAGTTTTCCAAGCAAACTACATTGGAGAAGCTGTGAAATAGGAAAATCTGAATACGGGATTTGGTCGATCTGCCTGAATTACTATTAATGCTTTACACTCACAATCGATCAATTTAAATACATAATTGTATTCCTAACTCTAAATTACATACGTATAATAGATTCACGACTGAAGAATTAACCCTCGCAAAATATTCTTTATACGGAGTATGATCCAACCACAATTAGGAAACTCAAAAGAGCTCTTTAAATCGTAATGGGAACATTTTTTTCTGGGACACTCGCTCAGATAAGCTTGAGGAAAGAAGCCTTTCAAGCGCCTGGCCGCGCTGGCCTAAGCGCCCACCGCGCATCGCCTGGTGCTTGATCAGTCGATAGGGCGTGGGCAAGTTTTACGTGTCGTCGGGGCTCTGGCCTTGTATCATGGGCAGAAATTCACTGACTCATCCCCTTGAGGAACGAGGTCAAGATATTGTCTATGAGTTGGACAAGATAGTCTAGATTCTTCTCGTATCTGGGAGATTCTAAAATATTTCAAGGGTATATAATGAGAACGCTTAATACTAAATTTCAGTATTTTTTTTTTTTTTTTTTTTTTGATATTGAGGAACCGCCGGAGCCCCCTTACGGGGTCACATAACCCACCGGTGCCCGGTGACACCGTCACACCTTGCCATAAACCGTTATTTAAACGTAAACCTCGAAAGTAACCAACACCCCACCACCATGGCTCATGCTTTCTTAATATTGAATCTAACGAAGAATTCAACATTCTTTAAATATAGGGTGCCTTTTGAGACCTTTAAGATCATTTTCATAATTCATATCGAAGTGAAGCAATTCAATTCTATTATTTTTTATATTATCTCTAAATTTTATTACATAATTTAATTTATTATTGTATCATTTATATATAAAGTTTGAAATATGATGTAACAATATTTGAATAAGTAGAATCGAACTAAATCGAAATACTAAATAGAACTTAAAATAAGTGGATTAAGATTTTATTGCATGTTCTAGAAAGTAGAAATACTAATCTTTATAATAGTAATTTTTAACTACTAACTTAAAAATAATATGTATTTCCACTGATATTAATAGTTCTCTTGGTCGAACACCGATGTCAATATTTATTAGCACTACATTAATAATATCGAATAATGAACAATATATTTCTAATTTAATTGATATTTTTATATAATCGAGAGAATTCAAAATGATCATAATAATATTCTATTCATTATTTAACTAAATACCCTACTTCCAAGCTCTGTTATTTTTCGAAGGACTTTTATAATTTGAGTTCATAATCTATCGATAGTGTAGGAGCTCGTGTTTTATTGAAGGAGCAAGATGTGCTAATTATAATGGAACGTAATCCTAATATGAATCACCGTGAATATGCGCCTAATCCTAGCAGGGGTTGTCTTGTCAAGTTGCAAAACGAGAAGTACTTGCAGTTTGCAGCCTCTTTCGCAATCCCTCGAACAGTTGAAAGGCGGCACCCTGCACAGAGAAACCGGCATCGAGATTCTCCCGCGGAGTCGAGCTCTTCCGGGAAAATCCTCTTCCACCGATCGCCGCCGTGCCGTTCCGTTCATCGGTGCCGGGATCCGTGGACAAAAAGTTCCGATCTTGATCGCGCCCAGAAGAAAATCTCTGATGTTCGGACCTTGAGAGTTCTTGGACGACCATGGACTTCGACCAAGAATGGAAGTCCAAGTTTCCGATCAACACCGTCTTCAAGTCCCCACTCCTCCTCGCGTCCGACCCTTCCTCCTCGAATTCTCAACTGGGTCCTCTGGTCTTTAACCCCAGGCCAGGTTCTCGAACCGAGGTCCTGTCTTCTCCTTCTCTTGCTCCGCCTCCGGTCTTGCCTCCTCTCCCTCAGCTCTCCCTCGCTAGATTCCTCAGCACTACCTCTCCGGTGCCCCCTTCGGCGTCCTCCAAAATCGAAGCTTCGTTCGGCCCGGAGCAGGCCGACGCGGCGTCCGGACTCGCGCACAACCGCCTCCAGTTCCTTCGCTGCCCGGACAGTGGCGAGGTGATCGCGTTCTTCCCGACGGGTGATAATTCTGATCAGATTGGGTTCTTAATTTTGTCTGTGGAGGATGGGAAGTTCGACGTCAAGATTGGTGAGGATGGTGATGTTTTTAGGTCCAAGAAGAGATTTTATCACTCCATTGTCCGAATTGTTGTTAACTCAATTCCGGACTCGGGGAAGTGTATGTCGAGCAGTGTCGGGTATCTGTTGGCATACACAACGTACTCAGTGCACTGGTTTGTTGTGAGGAGGGGCGGAAATTCCGGGGTACCGGTGTTGGTCTTTTTGGGTAGTAAGGTTTTCAAGACTTGCTCTATTGTGCATGCTTGCTGGTCTCCTGAGTTGCCTGAATTTAGTGTGGTTTTGTTGGAGAATGGAAATATATATTTGTTTGATCTGGAGCATATCTTGCATAAAGTTGGTTTGGAACATAACTTGAAAGGTACTCAGTTGAGAGTTTTGTGGAATCATACCGACAGTTCAAAGAGTGCTAAATGGTTAGGATGTGAGTTCAGCTGGCATCCGAAAATCTTGATCATTGCACGATCAGATGCAGTCTTTCTAGTGGATTTTAGATCCGAGCAATGCATTATACGTTGCATAGCAAATATTGGGATGTCGGGTATTTATGCGTCTACGGAGAAGGATCAGTTTCTTGCATTTTCTCGGGCCGGGTCTGATGGTTTTCACTTTGCCTTAGCTTCAAACAAGCTTTTACTTCTGTGTGATATGCGTAAGCCGCTGAAGCCAGTGTTGCAATGGTCCCATGGTCTTGATAGGCCCTGCTACATCGACGTGTTTAAACTGTCCAAATTGAGATCAAACTCTAAACAAGACACCTATGAGCATGCTTCCAAATTAGGTTTCTGTATTCTACTAGGATCTCTCTGGAACTGTGAGTGGAGCCTGTTCTGCTATGGGCCTCCTTTACCTGATGCCAGAGGATCATCTCCTTCAAAAGTTTCAGGGATTTGTGACTCTTTTTATGCATGGGGCCTCCCCTCAGAACTCTCACTTTCGGGTCGTGAGTGTGGCTCTGGAAGCTGCCTTTTGCAAGAAGAATTCTTGAAGAAATCTCCACCTCAATGGGTTGATTGGCGACGGAAAAGAGATTTGGTTTTGGGATTTGGAATTTTAGGCAGTGATCTCTCTTCACCAGCTTCTCATGATGATGATGAATATGGTGGCTTCACACTTATCAGGTTGATGTCCTCTGGGAAGCTTGAATATCAGATATACTCCGCGTCTTGGGATGTTGAAAGAAGTTGCCAGAAAGATGTTAATCTCTCATTCATGGATAATGGTCTTTGTTCAGTGGTGGAAGATGATTATAAGTTCCCCAAAAGATTCAAGTATCTGAAACTTGACTACCTCTACAGTTTTTTAAAGGGCAATCTTGCTTCAGTGGTAGAAGCAAATATTGAAAAGACTTCTAGTTGCCCCAAAGAAAAGGAATCTTTTGACCCCGCTTGTCACGTAGCTTTGTGTAAAATGCGCAAGAGTTCTGGTTTCCAACTTGGATCACCTTCAGCATTGTCTTTTGACGACATTCGTTCACCAAGTACAATTGGTGAGATTATATCGAGGAAAAAGTGTGCAGGTTTGGCCACGGAGCTTTTACTTTTAGCATTTTCTGGCTACTCTGAATTCCTTGAAGTGCTTTTGGACCAGAAGAAAGTGTCTCTGGAATTCTTGGTTGTTCCAGAGACGGTGCAATTGCAGCCTTTCGTTCTGAGAGAACCTTCATTCCGCAGCAACAAGTGGTCAAATAAAGTGCATCGAAGTGATGCTCTTGTTGGTCCTGTGCTTCCTGTCCCCTTCCTTTCAACACTTCATCTGGTCAGAGATGGCTCTTCAGAAGCATCAGTTGGACTTTCTTCAGAGGCAGAACTTAGCCTGCAATTTGGTGAGGTTATGCAGGTGGCTACCAAAGTGGCCATGTCGGACTCAGGTCCTGAGGCTCATGATGAGCGTGCCATTTCGCTTGCAGATGACAGAGAAGAGACCTGGACTGCGTCACAACAAGAAAAACCGTTCTTTTTGTACCACATAGGTTCTTTTAAGCCTTATGCACATCCTGTATGTTCTCATATGGTCTCCAAAGTTGTTGACTCTAAGGCCATTTCTAGCAAGAGCACCGATGCTACTGGGTTAGAAATTTTCGATAATATATGCCCAATCAAGATGACATTCAATTCTAGTCAACAGGATTTTGGGTCTACGGAACTAACTATCTACAACATATTGAAAGGACAGTACTTAAAGCGGCAAGAAAGCTTTGATCCCTACCAAGACTTTCTTAGTCGGTGCAAACTTCAGAAGTAGAGAAGCAGCATTTGAGAAATTGGAAACGTGAGACAGTATCTTGTACAATGTTTAGAAGTCCCAATCCAACCCCTATTTGATCTTTTCCGTTTAGACGAAGTAAGTAATGAAGACTGCTTTGGTGGCAAATTTTAAGTTCTATCATAATTTAATATTATTGTAAGGATTTACTACTATTCAAAGCTATAAGCAAATGCTGAAGGCAAATATTATTTAATAGTAGAAATGATGATTCCAAGATAGTTATCTGATGTAGGAGAAAAAAAATTTAAGTAGCTGAAATATGTTACAATTGCATGTGTTCCATACTTCTTACTTGTTCTGTTCTTTTTTTTTCTTTTTGCCCTTGCTTTTTCTTTTACACAGTTGGTCTATCTGAATGTCCCATGGAGTAACTCAAGGTGTATTATTATGAGAACGCAATATATAGATGGGTGCATAATTTTGTAAATATGTTCTGGTTTAAGCCATTTTGCCTAGGGGGAGTGCCCTCTTGGTACCTTCTTAATGAAACTATTGAAATATTGTCCCATATTGCTTGACAATGGATCATGTGGTTTATCTCCACCTATCGGCTTAAGCTTTTGAATTGAACTTTCTAATATAGTATCGGGACTAGTGCTATCCCTTTTGCTAATGTGTGTGGTCAAAATTCCACTTGAATTTGCATAGTCAAAATTTTGCGGGTCCTAAATGCTCTTTATATTTATCTTTATATTTATGTGGTCTGTCTCTATTTATCACCTTAAGCTCTTGGGTTGGACTTTCTAATAGAAACTTTATTTATCATTTAAAAGGGAAAAGAATTAGAATATAGTCATTTAGAAAGTGAATTGTCGAATAAAGTTTTCTATTTAAAGCCCTAAGAGTCGTTATCTTGTATGTTGCGATACAAACTCAGGATATTTTCTTTCGTGATGCCCTCAGTTATGAATCTTTGAGGGTAATAAGTCATTCGCATCCCTTCAGGCCAGTCTCTGCACTTTCCATTGTTTGTTCATGCAAGGATATTTTCTTGTCACATCTTAACATGATTTTGACTTGGAAATCCCATATGTTGCTTTATGCCTTCTCAGTCACAGGTTCAGCAATCTTGATTAGTTGTTTTGTCTCGTATGTTGTCCTTCTTTACCTCATGGGTGAGGGAGGTTGATTTTGTGAAGCATCTTTCTTGATTCTTGTATATCTGTTACAATAAGGAACTTGGTTTGATAGGGGTTAATAATTTTTTGGCTATGCACTTTTTAGCTGCCTCCTTTTTTTTTCCCGCTGTCTTTCTAGCTGAAGTTGAATTTTTCCCCAGATGCATTTTTAATCTATATTATGTTGGGTGACCCCTTTTTTTCCCTGGGAACAGGTCACTATTATATATAGGTCCCTCTCTATACTCCGCCTGATTCTGAAGCATGGTGCGTAAAGGACATGTGGGGAAAGGTATATAATTGATTCTTCTCATGCATCATTTAACTTCAGTTTTCTGAATAGTAGTATCTTCGATTTTGACATCAGATGTTTGCTTGTTCTTATCCAGTAGTAATTTGATGCATGGCAGCATCATGTATATGCTTGTACGTTTTAATAGTGGCCTGTACATTTTATATTCAATCCACCGAATTATTGGCCTTTCTAGCTCATGTGTTATTTCCATCACTACGGTTAAATTGTTTTATTTACTAAATAGAAAAGTTTGTGGTGAGGATACCTTTTCCTGTAGTATGTGATGGCGACATGAAGAAAGTAATTTATGTAATGGATACGCTACATGCAGTAATGAAGTGATGTAACCACCCATCACTACTTGCCCATGCAGTATGAATTTCATCTTACTCGGTGTCATGTGTGTATGCATCTCAATTTTGATTGGCTTGCTACATGCTGTGTAACTGATAAGTAGTGTATCCATCACATTAAATACCTTCTCGGTAACATATTGGTGCCTAGATGCCTTGTACTTTGATGTTACGTTATGTCAATTCAATTAAGAATATCTAAATGCTTATGAGCTTTAGTATCATTTTTCCAGTTCACTCTAGTCCGGGACAATGACTTAGCAGAGGGACTTCTATCCAAGAAGAGCTTTGCAGACACACGTGAATATATCAGTTGACGCCCTCTTCCTGTGAATTATGATGGGACATTTTGCGCTGTCTATGGTTCACAGGCTTTAGTGCTTCTGATCCAGAAATTCAGTTGATGAAGAGCCATAGCATGCTGTTGTTCTCCTTTCTACACTGGGCTTTTGTCTTTGAACTTATGTGTCAACTTGTCCAAGAAGAACACTGAAGAATGTGTAAGGGTAGAGGCTGTTTCTGTAACGAATTTGATTCTGCTGAGGGGCTGTGCTTATGAGGACAGGGAAAGGTAAGCTCTGATTGCACCTGCTATGTATATATATAAAAGAAAAATGAGCAATTAAATGACTCTGTTTTAGACTTGACTTAATTGACTTCTATTGAACAGGTTTGGATGTTTACTGGTCCTGGAAAGCATTTTGACACTCTAAAAGAAGGAATCTGGATTATGCTTCCAAGAGGAAGCATTAGATCTGCTGTTCCTTCTATTAAATGGTATGTGTAGTTTACATGATCTTTCCTTTTGTGCTTCATTCTATGAGCATGGCTTGCTGAGATTTAAGAGATCAGATTGAGGTTAATTAGCATGGTTGCCTCAGCCCTGGACCTTGGAAGTGGGGCTTGGAGATGTGCTTTTTGCTAGCAAAAGCTCATACCCCATTTTTACTATTTAAGTTTCTAGCATTGTTTGCTGGTCCAAAAATCTCGGAGACTTTCTTCTGTGGTTATAAAATTAGAGAGTGTGCTCTTCCTGTGGATTACAACGACAACAAAACAATGACAATTTTTCGAGGATCTGATTTTATTCTTGAGAGCTTGGCAGATTGTGTATCTTCTAGGGTAAGCGGCATACAAGTACGGATTGTTTTTCAGGTGTTCTTGTGTTTTATAAATGCTTTGATATACATTGACTTTGCACTTATATCAGCAAAAAGCTCATTTCTTGTTTTCATCAATATATTTTTTAAGTTAGCATTTCTACTAATGATAGTATGAACAAAATCATCTCTTCATTGAAATTCCACTTAATGTGCACTTTTAGCACTTGAAGCTTAAAGAAAGAGCAACAATGCTTGTGGCATTTTCAGCCTCAGATGGAACAACTGGCTTTGAAGTCCTTACGAAGCACAAGCTATCCAATGGAGTGAGTTTCCTTATGTTAACTTTGCAAGCATTGATATCAGAGATGGATGTGAAGCAAGAGGCCCTCCGGAGCCACCGGAAATCTTGATAGAGAGGTACTTGATTATGACCAGCATCTTGGTGTCTTTTTGGTTATACTTCATCCTTTGCATATAGCTTGATTTATTTGTTTATTGTAAAACTCCCTAAGTCTTCTCTATTTGATGATTTATTTGTTACAAAGCTAAAATTTAACACCCTAGTCATATGGCAGTGCCATTATCTGAGATATGAAGGCACTTGTGCTTGCTTTTATTTTCAGCTTGTTAATCTTGAAATACCAGATGATTATTAGTCCTTTAACATCCCTATCACGGGTCTTTGCTGTTGACTAATGTGGGAATCTTTGATATTACAACCGGCTTGTGTCCAATCCTGCATATTCTGCTGCTAGCTTACAAATGTCAACAAATAGCAGAGACATGGCCAGCTTGACTGTTAATGCAGTAAACTAGATGTCCCAAAGAGCTATTAGGTTTATGCAGCTAAGATAGCTTACATTGGCAGATGAGGGAATTTGAGGTCATTGAATTGGAAGGACATTTAAAGGAAGAGTTTAAGCTTATTTAGGTGATCATTTATCATAAGAGCCCTCCTACAATCGTGCATTTTAGTAATTTTGATGGCATCATGAAGCTAGAGCTAGCTGAAGAACTGAACAAGTGAGGACCCCTTGCTTATCTTTTCAGGATGATGGATGCATTAGATGGGGAGTTTTGGCACACTTAAGTGGATCATAATCAAGGTGGATGATGTTGGCGCCGAGGGGATCATAAGCAGAGGCTTTGGTCAGTTCCAGATTCTAGCTTTTGTTCATGTTCTCCGTAGTGCATGGCTGGTCAGTTTATTTAATTTGGCTATTATAAAAGCTCTCAGAAATGTAATTATCCCTGACAGTGCAATGAGAACATTGTTTCGGCATGCTGTGAAGTTTTGCAATCAATAAGAATGATTCTGCATGGGACACTGATTGTTCATGCTGACATTTTCATAACTGGCCTCAGGGAATTTTTTCCGACTGCATGTCTGTCAGTCTCCTAGGGTGGCTAAATGGTATTATCTCATCGACAGCATTTTGAACATTAAACTACTTAGTGAAAAGGACTGGAGCTTTAGTGAGAAACATTGGTGCTATTCTTTTGCACTGATTGAGGAAGTTCTTAGCATCTTTATGACACCAGTCCTGTTGCGGATCTTCCGCCCGGTACTTTGGAAGTAATAGCATGCCCTTGGAGATGTTGCAGAACATATAGGAAATATATACAGTTTTTTAGTGGAAGAGCTTTTCCTCTTCAGCAATATTCCATCCTTGTATGGTGGATATTTGTATGGCCAAGGAAGTTGATTGTACGTTAGAGAGAAAATTCTTTGCGCTCTATTGATTGCTTCTGCTGTTCAGTCATGTATTTAGAAAGCTTACCAATTTCTTTCTGGACTTCGTTTCTTCGTTGATGCCATATGAAGGGTGAAAGTGCAATGCAAAATAGGATCTTCAAACAGGTTAAAAAAACTATCCTGAAAAGAAGAGAAGTAGTGGATTTCCTAGACAAATGGAACTGGAAAGCCGACGGTATGAGACAACCTGCTTCAAGAAATTGATGAAAATGTTTCTCTTTTCTTCTGTCAAATGCTGAAAATGAATGTCTCTATTCTTTTGTCAGCTACCAAGCATTTTGTTTGGAAGAAAACGACTATTTAGCAAAAAAAATCTTAAACTTATTGTATTGATATCAATTTAGTCATAAATCGTTTAATTTGATCAATTTAGTCATAAACATGTTTACATTAATACCAATTTAGTTTTAAACTTTTAATTGGACCAATTTAGTTCTAAATCATTTCACATTAATACCAATTTAGTCTACCCAATCAATTTTGACTGGCCGATATTGACGTGGACGTCGGTTGGTGGCCAGACGATGACATAATAATTTTTAAATAATTTTTTTATTTTATTTCTTTTCCTTTTATTTTCCTTCTTCCTCCTCCTCCTTAAATTTTCCTCGTAGTGGCCAATGAGCCTCTGGTGAGGGTCGTGGTGGCCATTGTATGAGGGCCGCGGGCAAGGCAACTTTGCCCTGGGCCATGGGTGAGGTGGCTTGCCCAAATCTAGGGAGGCTAGCCTTGTCGCCAGTGAGGCTGGCCTCACCCATGGCCCTAGGCAAAGCTACCTCACCCGCAGCCTTGGGCAAGGCCGAGCGAGGGTCGTGACCCTTGCCGATGGCCAGTGAGGGCTTGGCGGCCCTCACCTAGTGGCCGATGAACGTCGTCAAAGGCTCACCGACCATTGCAAGGAAAGTCCAAGGAGGAAGAAGAAGGAAAAAAAAAGGAAAAAGAAAAGAACAAAAAGAAAATAAAAGAATAAATAAATAAATTCGAAAAAAATTAAAAATTATTTGAAAATTATCACGTCAGTGTCCACAAATTGGTCGGGCATCCACGTCAGCGCCGACCGGTTAAAATTGGATTGATGATTGAATTGATATTAATGTAAAAATATTGAGGACTAAATAGATTCAATCGAAAAGTTTATGATTGAATTTGTACCAATGTAAACATGTTTATGACTAAATTAACTCAATTAAAATATTTAGGATTGAATTGGTACCAATGCAATAGGTTTAAAAAAATTTTGGTACTTTTCCCATTTTTTAACAACATGAATAATTTGGCTTTGTTTCCTTCCATTTCTTGTGATAGGGAGCTGTAGCCGTGGCTCTAAGTGGGATTAGGATTCATGTAAGTCCTTTCATTTTTTATTAATAAAGAATAAATTTTAGAGTGAATTCAGTGGAATTAGCGGATAGTTTAGGCTCTTTCCTGTTATGAGTCTTTTTTGGGTCCTTACCACATAGTCTACAAATAGACATTGTGTTACGAAATAAGCTTTTTCCCACCTCGTTATAATGTCCGAAAAATTCGAATTCCCACCTCGTTATAATGTCCAAAAAATTCGAACTTTTGATCTTTTGAATTATGTAGAACAAAGACATTCTCCAATTAATTCATAAAAGATATCTGTGTATTTCCTTTCACACAACCTCTACTTTTGTCTTATCCTCAAATGGTCCATTTGATTTGGAATTTTTTTTTTTTTTTTCTAAAATGGATTACTGTCAAAAGCACTTCTCAAAATAAATCTCTCCCACCAAATTACCCAGTCATAACCCTTTTCATCCTAGTCACTTTTACATCTCTCTTACAATTATTCAGATAATATCAAATATTTTGCTCAATATTTATTATCATAAAAAATTAAAATCGAAATTATGTTGCACCCAATCAACGGATGATTTTTAATTTTTGATTTGTTAGCCCACTAATTCAATTTCTAATGAAGTTAAGACTAAAACTACAGGTAAAATGTATTTTGAAATACAACTTAAAATTAAGTAGCCTATGTTGAATATGATTATCAAAGCATTGTAAAATAGTACCATTTAGATAATATGTTAAAAATATTACAATATCTAATTGATAAATGAGAAATTGCAGTGTGTGAATTAACTTCTTATTTCTCTTAATGGATAAAAGAAAATATACAGTCCACTTTATTTTTAGTTAAAGTATAATATAAAAATTAAATGACGATGTAGCTATTTTTGTATAGAAAAATAGTTGATAATCAAGAACTATGGAAAAGAAGTTATTTAATCACCAAAACATCTTGTTATGATTAATAAATTTGGAGCAGAAAATATATTGATAAGCTGTATATCTGAGAGTTGATAATGAAGATTTATCAACAGATAAAGGCTTCAAGTTGTCTTTGTTGATAAGTTCTTTTTTTCTCTATCTCATTAATGCTTAAGATAATTACAAGTTTATATAGTCAACAGGATATATTATGAGCTATTTAATTTTCAAATATATTTTACCTTAACTAGCAATAAAAGTAATTAACTTCCAATATGATTGTCTTCTTTCTAGTTTATGGATTGAAATTAATTAGGAAATAATGGGTAACATATTTTTGTTCTTATCTATTCATAAATTTGGATGTAATGAGGAAATAATTCTGCAATTCGAATTGTAAAACATATTTATTTGTCAAATAGTTTAATTTTTAAACATTCAACTTTTGATTAATTTTTTGTAAAAGAAAAAGATTTATTTTACGACACTTCACTAATTATGCAGTACTTTTACAAATACTTTTGATATAAGGTCCATGAGAGGTTAAATTCGTGGAGTAATAAATCAATAAAAGAAAAGTGAGTTGTTAATTGCATGTAACTTATGTTTAGATTTTAACTATTTATGGTAGATTAGTTCTAAAAAATATTAAAGATCGTGAGAAACATCAAAAACCAATTTTATATTTTTTACGATAGAAGATAAAGTGACTAGTATGAAGAGAGGATGGCTAGGCAATTTTGGGAATTATTTATCAGTGAAAACTCCGGTTTGGAACGTAGTTTTTTGGGAGAGATTTATTTTCGACAAAAGGTCCTCAATGTGGGCATAAAAAATTAAATAGAAATATGATTCAATGTCCCACTTTTCAAGAAAGGGATATTTCGGGAAAAAAGAAAAGAAAAGAAAAGGAAATAAATCCGCGAGTACCAAGCGAAAACAAACTAGCTTATAACTACCTTACTTCATCAGAAGGATCCTCTGATGTTTTTCCTTGTAATGGTACACTCCACCTGCCAACAAATTCTTACATAAGCTTTTACCTAAATAAGCTGGGTAAAAAATGGAGATAAGATCCACAGAAATCAACCAAGAGACGCTTCAAAGGTGCTCAGAAGTAGCTTGTTTGACACTGACATCTGAACCAGCCATGGTCGCCGATCACACCCTTTTCTGGGACTTCATTACTGTTTGATGCATAGGTGCTGAGTCAACCTGAACCATCACTCTTCGAAATTTTGAGCTTTTTCAGCAGAAACATGTCTTCGGAGGGAAAGGAACTCATCAACGACCCAGATGGTTAGCACCCGATTTCTTCCTCTGCCTCTTGACATTCCGCTTCATTGTGGTTCCTGGTGCATTTGGTCTGTTCACGTTTGATGTAACTGAGAAAGATGTAACCTTTCATGATGGTGTCATTAAATCTTGGGAGCTAATATATATATTTTTCTTGACATGCTATTTCATGTCTTTATTGGCATTTACGAGGTTCGATGACATGAAATTATCTGTCACTAATGGATGAAAAAAGAGAGTAATAGTCAATAAAAAGGGAATGAATCTGTTACATCTGTTTGATGTAACTGCAGATGTGGTGACCAAGTTCATGGAGAGTCTTGTGGAAACTTATCCTAATTTGCAGTACTTAATTTTCCTGAGGTGATTCCGATTTTCGTGATAATTTTTTTTTTGGATGCTTCTTTCGTGAATCTTACAGTTTATGCAGTGACTCACACAAGTGGGCACGTAAATGCACTGTTCTCGCTGCGCGCATTGAAGAGCCCGTTGATGCTGATCTGCACCTTCGTCCTTATGCTTCTGATGCCATTACGAGGCCGGAAGCGGGTCTTTCTTGTCTCGATGACCGCAGCAGAGAAGTCCAAGGATGAGAGGAGTGAGAGCAACGATGGGAGTAACCAGAAAGTCGGGCCTATGGCGAGGGTCCCAGGAATGGCACTGCTGTGGAGGAGGGCGGCGTCATTGTTGGTGGAGCAGGAGGTGGCGGCACGGAGAGCGATGGCAAAGAAGCAGGTGGTGCAGGATGGCGATGAAACTATCATTAGGGATTTTTCATTTTCACGACTGCGAGGGGTGATGCATTGTTCACGCAATCTTGGAGACCTGTTGATAGGGAGATCAGGTGAACTAGAAGTACAAATTGTTTTTGGTTTGCTGCCTATTTTGTTAAGATTTTTAATTCAAAATTTTCCTGCTCGGTTCTGATTTTGCAGAACATTAATTTGGGAAAGGATGTTTGTCACATTTGCTTAAAATTATAGGCGATCGAGAATTTGTCTATTCTGCACTGTGGAATGTACATTTTGTCAGACTGGGTCCATTGTGTGAAATTTGCATTGATAGCATTTTTAAGATTGCTTAATCACATTTCTGCATTGATATTTACCTACGTGAGTTCATACTCTGCATGTTCTTTTGTGTGATATCTTGTTTTCTTGCATTGTGCACTTAACCCTGGAACATACATGTCAAATTTAGTTTTGGTCGCTCTTATGACAAAGCATGCTTATGTTTTTGCAGGGGATTGGTTATTCTTTTGCATGGTCTGAATGAACACAGGTTTGTTTTCCACCTGAGCTCAGGTGTTAATATGCTGCTAGAATCTCTGGACCTGATGATTGAGATTTCTTTCCATCTATTGTGCCAGTGGGAGGTACAGTAATTTTGCCAAAAAGCTGAATGCCAATGGTTTCAACATTTACGGAATGGATTGGATTGGTGAGTCCAAATCTGTCTCAGTTTGCTTATTACAAGTTAGAGTTTGCTCCTGGGAACCAAAATGTTCGCATTCCAATTATCCTCTTTGCATTGTTTAAAAAACCTGGAGTTCGTGATACTAGTCCCTGTTTTCCTGAATGTGGGCCACTCTACGCAATCTCCTAGTTCTTCTGATTTGTTTTAGTGACCCTGTGCCTGTACTGGAAGCTGATTATGGAATGGAGGATGTCCTCATTTACAAAAACAAACTGCTCTTCTTTGGCACGAACAACAGGAAACAGGTTAATTTAGCAGCTTATCATAAGCTGAAAATCCAGAAACTACATATGAAGTTCACCTTAAAGTACACCAGCTTCAACAGGAGACTCAACTCTGGAGGAAGTATATGATGAATCTGCTTCGCTCAAAACTCCATCTTAATTTCAGGATAGAGCTGCTTTTTGAAACTTCAGCCATATGACTTCCTGATTGTTTTGCACCATCACTGGCCATTCTTATACTAATGTGCATTTTCACCTATAGAGTGTTATCTGCATGAACAAAATTCTAATTTTGTCAAGTGGCTTGAGACTTAGGGTTTCTTTACTTGTGTCCAACATTCTGTGAACTGCTTTTGCGTACATAATTCTAACGTGTTCTTTATTTATTGATGTTCTTTTAACTGCTTTACAAAAATTTCAAATGTTTGTTCTTTTAGAAAAGTTATCACATTGAGAAGAATCATTTATTATTATCAACAATGCATCTATATTTGGATGCAGGAAATGAGTATTTCATTTCAGATGCTTTTGGGTGGGAAGCCTCTGCTTATGTGTAAGCAATATCAGAATGTTGCCTGGCCTTGAGCTTCTATGATTATGTAGATGGAATACGCAAATATTTGAAAAGCTAAGCCAAGGAGAAACTGTCTAAATGTTTAAGTTAAACCTTAGACGGAAATTGCATTGCATTTACGTTCCACATTGTGCAAACTGAAAATGCCATCTCGCACTCCTATCTGCCTCCCTCCTCTCCCTCTCTTCACAGTGGAGTTAAGTGTCAATTTGGAGATTAAGGTACTAGGTGTCTGCAATTGTGAGATGCATCTGTGTAGTTTGTATTTTGAGCGGATGAAAAACGGGTTTTTGAATCCTCATGGCTATCAAAATCCTGAATGGTCTCATGAGGATGACAAGATTGCTAAGCGATTGTACAATTGCAAGGTTTTGAGTGTCTGTGTAGTCGACAACATACATTACTTGTCATGACTGACAGATACCTTCCTCAAAGATTTGACTGGTATTGCTTTAATGCGCTTTTGTTCATCTCTTTCGTCATCCCTCAGGCCACGGCGGAAGTGATGGGTTGCATGCTTATGTTCATTCTCTTGATGACGCTGTATGTGATCTGGTGAGTATGATGTCCATTTCATACACTTCATTAAGCTTCTTTTTTTTTTCTTAATTTAGGGGGTGTGATGCGATCTCCTTTTTTTCTTCTTTTCTTGTTTTGCAGAAATCATTCATCGGAAGAGTCTTGGCTGAGAATCCAGGGCTCCCTTGTTTTTGTTTTGGGCACTCAACAGGTGCGGCGATCATTCTTAAGGTAAGATTTCAAATTGAGCAACGTGAAAAACTCGGCGTGTCATTCTTCAGCGGATCATGCTCTCCCCCCATTGGTTACTGATCTTTTTCTTGTAAGTAAATCGCCCATCTTTTGAAATGCGCATACAGGCTGCTCTCGACCCAAAAGTCGAAGCCTGCGTATCAGGCATTGTGGTAACTTCACCTGCTGTAGGAGTTCAGCCATCGCACCCGATTCACTCGGTAAGGACCCTGGAGATACTTTCTTTTCTTCAGGCCTGCAAACTATACGAGGACTCTGGAAAATGAGTAAATGCATCCCTGACTTTGTAATAACCTCTGCAGATACTTGCACCGATTGTCTCCCTCTTATTGCCGAGACACCAAGTTGGGGCTGCGAATAAGAATGGCTCGGTGGTATCAAGGGACCCAGAAGCGCTCCTAGCCAAGTACTCTGATCCCCTCGTCTATACCGGATCCATCCGCGTGAGAACGGGGTACGAGATCCTCCGGATAGCATCCTACTTGCAGCAGAACCTCAGGAGACTGAGAGTTCCCTTTTTGGTCCTCCACGGCGCTGCGGATAGAGTGACCGACCCAGATGCTTCCATGAAGTTTTACGAGGAAGCATCCGCCACAGACAAGACAATCAGATTGTTGGAAGGGCACTTGCACGATCTGCTCTTCGAGCCAGAGCCAGAGCGCGAAGCCATTATGAAGGAAATAATTGAGTGGCTGAATTGTCGAGTAGAGAGGTAGGAAAGAGAAGCTATTTCAGTTCCTTCTCGTCAATGCATTTGAAGGGAATCTGATTGATTCAAAAACGATTTCAACTTGCCAGTATTTATTTATCTGAAAGATCATCTGAAGTTTTTACGAATGAGAAGAGAAAAGGACCCTGTTCATCGTAAGCATTGGAGTAGACCTCCAGCTCACAGTTCTATGTATCTGCAGTTTTAAGCAAACTACATTGCATATGTTGTGAAATAGGAACATATGAATACAGGGTTGACGATTGGGTCGATCTGCCTGAATTTCTATTAACGTTCCACAATCACAATCGTGCAATTTAAATACAGAATTGTATTCCTGACTCTAAATACATAAAATATACTCTGGCTAAATTTGATATTGTCTATATGGAGTATAATCTAACCATAACCAGGAAACTCAAAAGAGCTCCTTAAATCCGAACGAAGACATTTCCGAGGCACTCGCTCGGATAAGCAATGGAGAGACACCTTTTGAGTGCCTGGCCGCGCTGGCCTAAGCATCTACCGCCTGACCCTGGTGCTCGAAGCAGTCGATCGGGCGTGGGCGAGTTTGTCATGGGCAGGAATTCATCGGCTCATCAGCTAGAGGACATAGACCAAGATATGGCCGATGAGTTGGCCGAGAGAACCATGGAGTCTACCTTCTTCTTATATCTGGGAGACTAAATATTCCAAATATAATGATTCTATACTAAATTTCATTGTGCATTCTTAATATTGAATCTAACGGAGAGTTTGATAGTATATGAACATAGGGTGCCCGTGATTTTTTAGGAGATCTTTGGTCCATTTTCATGATTCAAATCGAAATGAAGCACTTCAATTCTATTATTTTTAATATTATCTCTCTCTACTTCACCCGATTCTGAAGCATGGCGTTGAAAGGAAATGTGGGCAAAAGTATATGATTGATTCTTCTCATGCATCATTTAACTTCAGTTTTCTGAATAGTAGTATCTTCGATTTTGACATCAGATGTTTGCTTGCACTTGTCCGGCAGTAATTTGATGCATGGTAGCATCGTGTATTTGCTTGTACATTTTAATAGTTGCTTATACATTTTATATTCAGTTTACGGAATTATTAGCCTATCTAACTCATGCGTTATTTCCACCTCTACGGTGAAATTGTTTTATATCCTGATAAGAAAAGTTTGTGGTAAGGATATCTTTTCATGTAACATATGATGGCGACATGAAGAAAGTATTTTATGTAATGGATACACTACAAACAATAACGAAGTGGTGTAACAACCAATTACCATTGCCCATGTGATACAAATCTCATCTTACTTGGTGTCATGTATGTATGCATCTCACTTTTGATTGATTTGTTACATCATGTAACTGCTAAGTAGTGTATCTGTCACACTAAATACCTTCTCGGTAACATGATTGGTGCCTAGATCCCTTGTACCTTGATGTTATGTTAACTCAATTCAATTAAGCAATAACTAGATGCTAATGGGCTTTAATATGATTTTTCCAGTGCACCCTACTCAGGGACAATGACTTAGCAGAGGGACTTCTATCCAAGAAGAGCTTCGCAGACAAATGTGAATATATCAGTTGACGCCCTCTTTCTGTGAATTGCGATGAGACATTTTACGCTGTCTATGGTTCACATGGCTTTAGCTCTTCTGATCCAGAAATTCAGTTGATGAAGAGCCATCTGTTGTTCTCCTTTCACGACTGGGTTTCTGTCTCTGAACTTATGCGTCAACTTGTCCGAGAAGAACACTGGAGAATGTGTAGGGTAAAGGCTGTTTCTGTCGTGAATTTGATTCTGCTAAGGGGCTGTGCTTATGAGGACAGGGAAAAGTAAGCTCTGATTGCACCTGCTTGTAAAAACTAGAACAATTTTAGGATGAGTAACTTGTATATATCTATATACATATGTATGTATACTGCCAAGAACAAGATGAGCAATTATTTGACTCTGTTTTAGACTTGACTTAATTGACTTCTAGTGAATAGGTTTGGATGTTCAGTGGTTCTGGAAAGCATTTCGACACTCCTAAAGAAGGAAGTTTGTACTTCATTCTATGAGCATGGTTTGCTGAGACTAAAGGGATCAGATTGAGGTTAATTAGCATGGTTGCCTCAGCCCTGGACCTTGGAAATGGGGCTTGGTAGATGTGCTTTTTGCTAGCATAAGTTCATACCCCATCTTTCATTTAAGTTTTTAGCATTATCTGCAGGTCCAAAGATCTTGGACGCGTTCTTCTGCAGTTATAAAATTAGAGAATGTGCTTTTCCTATAGATTACAACAATGACAACACAATGACAAATTTTCAAGGATCTGATTTTATTCTTAAGGGCTTGGCAGATCGTGTATCTTCTAGGGTAAGTGGCATACAAGTAAGAATAGATTTTCAGGTGTTCTTTGTTTTATAAATGCTTTGATATACATCGACATCGCACTTATATCAGCAAAAGGCTCATTTCTTCTTTTCGTCAATATGTATTTTAAGCAAGAATTTCAACTAATGATAGTATGAACAAAATCATCTCTTCATTAAAATTCCACTTAGTGTCCACTTTTAGGACTTGAAGCTTCAAAAAAGAGCAACAATGCTTCTGGCATTTTTAGCCTCATCTGGAACAACTGGCTTTTGAAGTCCTTATGAAACACAAGATATCCAATGGAGCAAACTTCCTTATGTTGATTTTGCATTGACATCAGAGATATTTGTGGAAGCAGGAGGCCCTACTGAGCCACCAGAAATCTTGAAAGAGAGGTAGCTTTACTTCTTCCTTTGTATATTCTGCTACTAGCTTGCAGATGTTTAATATTACTCAACCGGCTTGTGTCCAATCCTGAATATTCCGCTGCTAGCTTACAAATGCTGACAGTTAGAAGAGACATGGCCAGCTTGACCGTTCATGCAGCAAACTGAATGTCCCAGAGAACTATTAGGTTCAGGCAGCTAGACAGCTTGCACAGGCAGATGAGGGAATTTTAGGTCATCGAATTGGAAAGAGCATTTAAAAGGAAGAGTTTATGCTTATTTAGGCGATCATGTATCATAAGAGCCCTCATATATCCATGCATTTCTGTAAATTTTGGTGGCATCAGCATTTATTGAAACTAGCTGAAGCAAGGACCCCTTGCTTACCTTATCAGGATGATGGATGCATTACATGGAGAATTTTAATTATTTATGATAGATTAATTCTAAACATATTATAGATTGTGAGAAACATCAGAAACTATTTTTATAATTTTTAAGAGAGAAGAGAAAGTGACTAGTATGAGTAGGATGGCTAGGCAATTTTAGGAATAATTTATCAGTGAGAAGTCCTGTTTGGAATGGTATGTAGTAGGACACAGTTATTTTGAGAATTAATTTTTAGAGAGGTTTATTTTGAACAGAAGGTCTTGAATTTGTGCATAAAAAATTAAACAGAAATACGATTGAATGTCCCACTTTTTCTAGCGATGGCGAACTAGCTTTCAACTAGCCGATGCCCGTTTGGTTCAACTTTAAGGAAATGACTTTGGGATAAATGCAAATATCTTTGAGATAAAGGGATTTTCCAAAATGTTATACCGTTTGGTAAATTATAATCTCAAATAACATTGAAAAATAGCTTTAGCATAAACACCATTTGGCAAAACTTACATTTGTAATTGGCTTTTACTATTTTTTTTTAAGTCTGAAAATCAAGTTTGGCGGCCGGTTAACCGCCGGCCAACTGCCGAACAACCAAATTTGGCCACCAGACTACCAGATCTTGCGGCTTGAGGTCGCAGAGGCTAGATTTGGCGGCCTAGTTTGCGCGAGTCAGGTGACATCGCCTGAGGTCGCGTGGACCCAAGCGGCGTTGACTGAGGTTGCTTTGCGCGGGCCAAGCGACACCGCTTGAGGTCGTGTAGACCCAAACGATGTTGCCCGGTTTGAGCGCGCCAGGTGACGCCGCCTAGGTCGTGGGTCACGCCACCTCAAGTGGTGGTCATCGGGGACACATGACCCCCAAGCGGCGGTGGCAACTAGTGAAGAAGCCCGACTCTCAGGTGAGGAAGACGAAGACGAACGAGGAAAAAGATGAAGAGTAATGAACAATGAACTTGCATTTCCAAAATGCCAAATACTCAAAACTGGTCCAGACTTACATTGGGCTTTCAGCATTAGAAATACTAATATTTAGCCAATGAACTTTTTAAAATGTTTGCCAAACACAAAATATTTTCCTAATGGGACCACTCGCCGTGATGGCTCCTCTGGATAAAGCCCCGTTGATCATTGCCCTTAAAGTGAGGGATTTGAAACACGGTGGCGGCTCTTAAAGTAAGGGATTTGAAAGGCATCCCGAGAGTGGCCATTGCAAGGGATAGGGAGTTCCTATATATATATATATATATTTCCCCAATGAGCTTTGACCTCCAAAGTTGAACCAAATGGGAGGGATCCTCTGACTTTTTATTGAGATTTTCTACTAAATGTTTAGCACAATCCACGTGGAAACAAATTCTGACATAAGCTTTACCCAGATAAGCAGAACAAAAAAATGGAGATGAGACGCACACAAATTTAAGCAAGAGGCGCTTCACAGGTGCTCAGAAAGTAACGCAATCCACATTTTCTCTCGACTCGAGAAGCGCAGTGAGGTTTGACCCAACAGAAAGCGCGGTGAGGTGTCTCCCTTCTTTCTTGGTTCGCGTGGCATATCGAGATTCGTAGCTTGTTTGACACTGACATCTGAACCAGCCATAGTCGCCGATCACAGCCTTCTCTGGGACTTCGTTACTGTTCGATGCATAGGTGTTGAGTCAACCAGAACCATCGCTCTTCGAAGTTTTGAGCTTTTCCAGCAAGAACATGGCTTCGCAGGCAAAGAAACTCATCAACGACCCAGATGGTTTGCACACGATTTTTTCTTCTGCCCTCTTTGACATTTCGCTTCGTTTTGGTTCCTGGGTGCCTTTGGTCTGTTCATGGTTTGGTGTAAATCAGAAAGATGTAATCTTGCATGACGTTGTCGCTAAAATCTTAGGAGTTTAATCTTTTTCTTTTGTCCTTGACGTGTTATTTCATGTCTTTATCGGCATTTAACCGTTTCGATGACATGAATTATCTGTGTCACTCATGGATGAAAAAAGAGAAAAGGAAACAGAAAGGAATGTATCCGTTACATCTGTTTGATGTAATTGCAGATGTGGTGACCGAGTTCATCGAGGGTCTTGTGGAAACCTATCCTAATTTGCAGTACTTGGATGGTTTTCCTGAGGTGATTCCGACTTCCGTAATATTTTTTTTTGGATGCTTCTATCATGAGTCTTACAGTTTATTCAGTGACTCACACGACCGTTCCAATCCTATTGGTGGCAATGCAGGTGAAGGTCGTGTTGCGGGCTGATATTTCGCCTGTTACATATGACAAGGTCGTCGTTATATCAGGTTAATTTTGTCTTCCCTGCATTTCTATGTTAATGTTTTAGAATCTAATTGTGCGCATTGAATTTCTTGAATTCTTATTTTGTCGTTGGCGTCCATGGCATCGACATGATATAGTTGTTATCTTTCAGTTCCTGCCAATGTTTCTATATTCAGAAACACTTTTTTTCCTCTCATTTAGAAACCGTTGATCTGTTCGCAACTCCTCATTCCCCACAGCTTCTACTTCATCTACCCAATTAATTCATTTACAGTTCAATCATTTAGAAGGAAAGTGATGGACTTCAACAGCGGGCCCATGATTTATGCATAAGAATCTCCAGTTCAATGATCTATGCTATTTCTTTGTCAGGTGGCGGTAGCGGCCATGAGCCAGCTCATGCTGGATTCGTGGGTGAAGGGATGCTAGCAGCTGCAATATGTGGTGATGTTTTTGCTTCTCCACCAGTTGATGCTGTTCTAGCTGTATGTTTTCTCATGATTATATGACTAAACAAGGAAAATGTCATGGATCTCTTGCTTTATGTTTTGTCTCCTTGTCTATGAGATTCATTTTGCTCTATTGTATATATTTCAGGGCATCCGAGCTGTAACTGGTCCAATGGGGTGTCTACTTATTGTAAAGGTACTTCCTTTACTTTATCCTACCACCTTATAGAGTATTTTGGCATACATGTGAACTCGTGTATACAAGGGAAAAACTAAAAAATTTGTAAACGGCACTTATTTTGCCACAGAAATTCCTGGAGTTTATGCAGTTCTAGCAGCCGCATAGACCACAAGTACTTATTTCCCTGTGCTATGACATCTATCCAAAACAGAAGATCTAACAGAAGAAGGATTACAATCTCCCTTTTGCAGAATTATACAGGTGATCGCTTGAACTTTGGATTGGCTGCTGAGCTGGCTAAATCTGAAGGTTACATGGTTGAGGTACTTCCCCTGTAATTACTTGCAGATGTGATTGTGATTTTAACATATGCTGGAGACTGGTGTCAAAAGGTTATGCCTTATTTCAGATGGTGATTGTCGGAGATGATTGTGCTTTACCTCCCCTGCGAGGCATAGTCGGGAGGAGAGGATTGGCAGGGACTATTTTAGTTCACAAGGTTTGTGGTCTCTATCGCTCTGAAAGGTTGTGCTTTAAATGTCCCTTTTGGCACTAAACAAGAATCTTTTCCTTCCCCCCTTCTCATGGTCCACACTTGTATCCTTAATTTTTGCCACTTTCACTTTCATCTATTCGAGTGACTACGTCAACCTTAAAAAAACTCTCGTATTTTCTTGTTGTAATAGATCTTTAACATAGGAAGCTCTTGTTCTGGCAAATCAATTTGTAGAAAGTTTTAAAATTTTTAATTAAGAAAGTCAGAAGGACATCCCTTTCAGATTATTCTTCTGAAGTTTTCATGCATCTGGCAATATCTATGGTTCATTGTTGTTGAGAGACTCCACACTTCTTGCTCTACGTTTATGAGTAGTGAAAGTGAAGAATACTGATATGATTCTTTGCTTTCATTTGTCAATATAAGGTCGCCGGAGCTGCAGCCGCAGCTGGGCTCTCACTTAAGGATGTTGCAGCAGAGGCAAAGCGTGCATCAGAAATGGTTGGGACGATGGGTGTTGCATTATCCGTTTGCACTCTACCAGGTCAGGCTACTTCAAATCGTTTAGGACCGGGAAAGATGGAACTTGGCCTCGGAATCGTGAGTTATCTTGAATTCTCTGCATTATATTTATGACCATGCAGCGAATACAAGCTTACAAGTAAGTGATAATGATATACTGGCTAATGTTGAGCTTCCCTATCATTCATGAGAAGCATCTCCTTTATAATGTCCCCTTCCAATGCAAGCATTCTTGTGCGTGCTTGTCTGAAATCTTTTGGCTATGTTTCGACTCCATATAATTATTTGACTAAATAGCACAATCTTCTCTGACAGCATGGAGAACCAGGTGTGGCTGTGGCTGACATTCAGCCAGTGGACATGGTGATTTCTCATGTTTTGACAAAAATATTGTCACCGGTATGACCTTTAACTAGGGTACTAAGGATTTCGTTGCAAATCAAGTGAAGTAAATATCCCTTTTTTCTAACTCTATTCAAAATCATTTTCCTTGGGCTCTCTCTGTTTCTTTAATATTGTTATTTTTATTATTTTACTGAAGTTTTAAATGCCTTGACCTCATGTCTTAACATATTCACGTGGAACGTACTTGTATACATTGTTGTCCACTTATACAAGTACCTTAAACAAAACTAGTTTCTGCTTTAGTTCTGTTTTATAAGCAAAATGGAATGGCTTGTTTTACTTGAACAGGTGATTTTTTGATATGAGAGAACAATTCTTCAAGAACAGATGGGACAGTTTTCCCTGATTGTTTCTTGACATTCCTAGTTCTCTTGAGCCATAATTTGTCCTACATACCTTGATGAACTTTTCGACACCTTAGGGAAAACGATCCCATTTATGCAGCTTGAGTTATGGTTCTTCAAGTTTTACTATTATATCCATCATTTAACAAGTCGTTTTCTTCCTTGAATATTCTGTCCATGACTCTATGTACTCTCTTAGCAAATTTCTTCACTTGATGGATGTGGCAGAAGTATGAGTTTAAAATAAATTAACAATCTCTGATTGATTGATTGATCTCCTCAGGAGTCGAACTATGTCCCCATTTCGCGAGGTAATAGGGTGATTGTTATGATAAATGGGTGAGTCTACTCTCTAACCTTTGTCTTCTGGTGTACTGGATAACCATGAAGTTCTTAGATTCTGCTTAGACAATGGCATTGCAGCTTTAAACATCTCTTACACTTTTCCTTTCTGAATTATAGGCTCGGTGCCACCCCGATTATGGAACTCATGATTGCATCGGGAAAAACAGTAACTAAAGTGCAGCTAGAACATGGATTAGCTGTTGATAGAGTATATGTTGGGTCATTTATGACTTCTCTTGATATGGCAGGTCGGTCGCTTTTTATGTGCTATTACTTTGATGGACTAGTTCTGATCGTTATGTTTCTATCAGGATTTTCAATCACTATTATGAAGGCAGATGAATCAATTTTGCAGCTGTTAGATGCTGCAACTAAGGCTCCGGCATGGCCTGTTGGAGTTAATGGTGCGTGTGCATTTAAGCTTTTCCCTCCTCCTCCTCCTCGGTACTTATATTTCATGGTTAGAACAAGAATAAATAAAAACTACTTTACTGATGTTGGTACCAACCTTCAGAGTGAAGACGTGCATGCTTTCAAGAACATGTTGCTTTCTATTACTAGTGCAACATGAGTTTTATAATGCAATCACGGAGCTCAGCATGGTTTGTCGTGCAGGGAATCGCCCAACACCAAAGTTTCCAGTTCCAATGCCACCATCTTCCTTAAAAGCTATGAATGTGGTATGTAATTTGTGTACAATAGGAAGTTTGAGATTTTCTATAACGGCCATATGCTTCTTGAAGTTTATCAATGACTATCTCCTTGATCAAAGCTCATTGATTATGATTTAATTCTGATTAGTCATCAAGTCGGCCACAGGAGCTGAGCAAACAGGGCCTGCTCCTTGAGGCAGCTATTGAAGCAGCAGCAAAAGCAGTTATTGATATTAAAGACCAGTTGAATGAGTGGGATGGCGAAGCAGGAGATGCTGACTGTGGCTCAACAGTAAGTTCTTTAAAAGTTTCTTCTTCTTTGCCATTGGCACATTTTTTCTTCCCACCCTCTTGGCTTCCCGCTCAATATTTACCTGTTCTGCAGTTGTTTAAAGGTGCAACGGCTATTTTGGAGGACTTGAAAAACCAGTGAGTTCCGTTAGAACTTAGTCCAACTCCATGAAATTCAATTTCCCTTGTACCTTCTCGCCATTGATGAAGTTCAAGTAAAGGCCACAATTATGAAATGTTGACTTTTCCGTTGCAGTGAAATGTTACCCTATCTAATAAATAAGTAGCTTTTGGATGGTAATGCCAATCCTTGAATATTTGCACTGATTGCTTTATTTGTTTCCTTCTACTTCCCAGCTATCCTCTCAATGATGCTGCAGAGACAGTAAATGAGGTCGGGACATCCATGAGAGTGATGGGTGGAACTAGTGGGATCATGTAATGTACTCTCCTTTGCTCTCTCTTAGACGAGGGTCAGATATTATGTTTACATGTGTATTCCAACTAAGTGTGCAACCCCCTTTTCCTCTTTTTGGAACAGATACAACATATTCTCTAAGGCTGTAAGTGCAAAATTGAAAGGGAGTGCTATTTCACCTAAGCAATGTGAGATTACGCTCTCCTTCTGATACTTTGATATGTTTGATGACCCTGGCCTCACTCCTTTTCTTGATTCAGGGGCCGAAGCATTTGAAGCTGGCATCAATGCTATCAGTAAGTATGGAGGAGCAAGTGCCGGTTACCGCACAATGTTGGATGCCTTGATTCCAGCGTCTAGAGTTCTTCATGAGGTCATTGATAACAAATACGATGCTGTTTTGCCCCCTGTTGTTGACATTTTCACTGTACAATCCCTTGGTTTTTTAAAATTTCTTTCATCAACAGAAGCTGGATGCTGGCGTGGATCCTGTAACTGCATTTGTTCTTTCATCTGATGCGGCATTGGCTGGAGCAGAGTCAACGAAAGGGATGCTAGCACAGGTGATATAATTAATTAGAACACTGTCTTCTTCGCCTACTTAATGGCACTAAATCTGCAAGAAAGATCTTTACTCAGCATATCTTTGGAACTGCACGGGGCTGACTGTTGAGTTGTACAATTATCGACTAAAGAGATAATGTTAGTAGACAAGATTAACTCAACTGAATTGGATATCTGACATCTTACTCAGTAAGTGTGAACTGTGAAGGACTTCGAAATCTGAAGGTGCCAAAAAAACTTTTAGGCCATTTCTTGCAGAGTTTGCTTCAGATTCACTGGACGTTGGATTAGAAAATGATAAGGGCTTACTTGACCTTTGCATTTGTTCATCGCATCCTGACTTTTATAAACCACAAGGGTCATCATTAGGATAAGACCATACATCAAAATTTAAGCAAGAGGATCAGTCACAAGTTCAATAAGCAACCTTGACTAGATTCAGGTCTCAGATGTCGGAGTTTGCTATCTGCAGTGTAGCTTTTCTAATTTCAGGTGCAGAAGAATATGCTCGGGGATTTAGTATCAATGCTTAGTTTTGACAGAACATCATGACTACCTCAAAGGAATTAATGCTACTTATAGTTGACAATGCAATTTTCTTGACATTTTTGTGTAAAAGATTGTGGATTCATAATTACACTATTCGTACAGGCTGGGCGTGCATCTTATATCTCTGAGGCAAACCTCCAATCGGTTCCGGATCCAGGTGCGATGGCTGTGGCTTCATGGTATAGGGCAGCAGCATCAGCTGTCAAGGAAAGGATGTCAGCTTCCTGATCTTTCAAGTTCCTTTTAAGCTATAATTATACAGACCAGAAAATGACCGGGGTTCTGGCTAATGACCGATTACTTTATGGCTTGATTCTGTTCATTTTGTTGCTCCTGAAAGTGTAAGCAAGTGATACCAGTGAGATAGCAACAGTATATAGTTAAAGAGACATAACCTCTCCCGATCTAGATTTAGATGTAAGAGCCTAATCAACTTATTTTTGGTGTTTCCATATGGTGATGGTGTTGATGAAGCTGAACTTAAGCGTGCACTGCCCACTAAGCAAGCTGTAGCTATTGAAGAAGGAAATTACTGTGATGATGCGAGATTTAGAATCGGCCATGGTTTTGATGCTGAGACAAATCTTTTCTTACGAGATGAAAGCATTATTGTTTTACTTTGCTGTTGCTTTATTTTGAACCTTTCATGTATGATATTGAGATTTCGACATACGAAGAAATATTTACTTTCTACCAAAAAAAGAAAAAAAAAATTGATTAGGTTAGCTCTAGATTCTTTCTTGGGGAAGAAATATATCAAGATCTGTAATTTTCACTATCATTACGTACTTTTTGCAAAAGTTACAAAAATCACTAAGAGAATCATTTGGTCCATGGCTCCTCCTTTGTGTTTGTCTTTTGAGTTATTACATTGAGCATCAAGACATAACCAAAAGCAGGAATTGAGATGACAAGTGATGTCATAAATCATGATGCTGTTAAGTATGAGCACAAGGAAAACATGTCGCCTCAATCATGGAATAATTCCAAGAGGATGTTGCAACGTTGCAAGTTACAAACAAGAACATCAAGAATTTAGAGGGTCCATTTTATAGATCACGTGATATCGAAATTTCCCTTATTTGGGTGCTTGATATCAGAATTATTACATGCGGAATATCTCGATTATTTTTTTATTAGAATATGCTATTTTTCAATGATTTTCTTTTTCTACACAAATAATGTATAGGGAAGATTGAAAATTCAACAGGAAACGTTGTCATGAAGATGATGGTATGGTTGCTCATTATTTGCCACTGCTCTCATATATATATTAGAACTTAATTAATTCCAAAAAAATGAGATTGCATTAGACTTCAAATTTTTAATTAAGATTAATTTTAATTAGTACCTACCAACTCTTATATGCTATTCCCTGAAATAAATTAACCTACAAATAAAGGTTTTTTTCCATTATAAACCGTCTAAAAGAGCTTGATTACACAACCCGTCCTCGATAAATGTCGAAGCTATTTTTGTAGGCAGAATCATCAACCATTCAAAATTAAAATGGATATGGCAACAAGAATGATCCGACCCTATCGAATCGGTGTAAACCAAGACCTCGATGTACCACCGTGCAAAAATCCAAAAATCGAAGGATGGACTCACGGGATAGCCATATGAAAAATGCATGAAAAGTGAACTTCCCAGACCTCCAATTACATCCGATTTCGTTTATACGTATGGTACGATGGGCTTGGATTGAGCAAAAAGACGAAGAACATGGTCGTTGAATTGGCGATTCCAGTTCTCACGTCCGTCCATTTGGGATCCCAAATTGGGACGCGAAAATGACAAACGAAACTTCTGAAAAATCCCACATAAAAAGCCAATGAAATTGAGGCTTCTATGAATGATCATGAGATGGTGTGGTCCCTTTGCGTGCCTGATCATCACTCCTATCCTGAGCACGAAATTCTCGCGTAAGACTCCATCTATTTATGGTACGATGTATTAGACCAATCACATGCAATTTATTAAGTTGGCGCATTTCTCAGGTGAATTTCATGTGATGTTTGAACCGTAACATGATTTGTTTCTTACTTAGATACCGCTTTGTGTTGGCGAGTCACACTTCATGATGCCGATTCTAAGATACGTTTAGCCCTATGCCACATCGATAGACAACCAATGTGCTTATAGTAAGTGAATGGAAACTACGGAAAGAAAAGCCACACTTCGAGATTTGAGAATTTACTAGCACTACATTTGCTCATAAACTGACGTGGCATATCTTTGTTAGCTGCTTAATGTTGATGTGTGGTCCTATCGATAGGTAGACATGAGGGGTCCGAGGATCGTCCCAACGGAGGTTGCAGAGGCAACATTCAAGACATCAAAGGGAATTTACAGTTTAAATTCATATTTTATTGGCAATTTAAAGTTGAGCCTATGAATAATTGTTAAGTACTTATAATCTATTCTCTTGTAATTCAAAGTTATAACAAAGAGGTGATAGATACTAATCATAACGGAATCCTCTGTAGTCTTAATTTAAGGGTGAATCAAGACAAATCTTGTATTTCAGTTTCTTTTTCCCCCTTTTACTCTTTATTTCATTATATTAAATAAGTACCTAATACTAATACTTAAATGGGTCCCACCAACTCGATCATTTCACAATCCGTCACATCACTTTGTGACTAGATTTGGCAATATCGATCACAATATCGCCAGCATCGTTCAAAGTCATATTCTCCATCCAAGCATGGGCACGGACCGCACAAGAAAACCAGGGAGGCTCCATGTTTTGGCCTCCTTCACCTATCAATTTCACTTACAATCGCTACAAAAAACATGGACAGCGCATAAAACAGCGAAGAGCATCGAGGAATAGGAAGTTAGTGGGGCCCGCGACTAATCCTCATCCATGAAGAGATCATTGCGGGAAAACCGACGATCATTGGGAATCACCCGATCCCATGACGTTGAAACCACATTAGTTCTTCGTGGCTAAACTTTAGAGAGAAAATCATATGAAAAGTCCTAAATCTATTAAATTTTTATCAATTTAAATTATAAACTTTTAAACCGTACTGATTGAATTCTAAATATTTTTAAAGTTTCGATAATTCAATTTTTATTAGAATTTGCTAACATAGATGTTGGACATACTACATGGCACAGCCAACATCGACAGTAACAATATTTAATAATATTATTATTTATTTATTTATTTTCTTCTCTTCTCTTTTTTTTTGTTTATTTTTTTTTTCTTTTTTCCCTTCACTAACCATTATTAAGTCTCACGCTGGCCTCAGGTGAGGGCTGTACTCGCCAAGCCGGGTGCAAGCGTCCACTGTCGTCAAGCAAGGGCGACCGTCACCTAATTAGGCAAGAACAGCCCTCATTGGCCCAAGCCCAAGCATCCCTTGCTTGAGGCCAACAAGGGTAGTCCTCACCTAAGACCAACAACCTCCGCTAGCCATTGATGAGGACCGGTGATGGCCAACAGAGGGAAAAGGAAAAGGGAAAAAAAAAAAAAAAAGAGAGAGAGAGAGTAAATAAGGAAAAGAGAAGAAAAAAATTGAAAATTAAAAAATTTTATTAAAATTATCTATATCAGTATCAATCATACCACGTAAGACAGTCAATGTCCATATCAATAATTTCCAACCAAAATTATCTAGATTGACTCAATTGATAAAGTGAAAAGATTTATGACTCAATTGACACAATAAAAAAATTTATAATTGAATTGGTAAAATGTAATAAATTTCAGACTTTTTGAATAATTTTTCCAAACTTTAGATCATTAACACATTCATACCCATAATTTGGTGTATTATGTATGTCACGAATCTTCCTAAAATTTCATTATAACATATTATCTTCTTAGTTTATAATTTCGTGCTAAGTTCATTAGTTTTATGTTCAAAACAAGGCTTCATAATGCAGAGCTTTAGCTTCACATTCAACCCATTGACCAAAAGGTTTTATTAATTTTTTCAATATGCTCTTTTCCCTCCATCTTCTTTTTCTTTTCTTTTTGGTGGAGGGGGGACATGGAATGAGAACCGAGGGAGGTTGATACGAGTCAGCGGTCTTAGCCCATGATGACACATAATTAATAGTGAGTACAAAAGTAAAAGTTGTTGATTTTAACTTCCGATTTTGTTTAATTTTTTTTTATTATTATTTTGAAGTGAATGGAGGGATGGTGGGAGCCAGATTCTCCAAAACATGCATGCAAATATCACAGTAAAAAATAATAAATAAATAAAAAGAGAAGAACCGTCCTCTGTAATCATTTTTGTCTAGGGTTCTTGATTTCCCGTATCTAAAACTCTATACTCAATTATTATCTAACCATCTAAAGCATCCTCCCTCTCTCCCTTCAATATTGCCTCTCACTTGTAGGACCATATAATTTTTCCAGTCAATTTTAACTAAACGCTATCCATTTTCTTGTTTTTCCTTCTTCTTCTTTTTTTTTTTTTTCATATTTCCCTCCACCAATCGCAAATGCAATGAAGAGAAAAGAAAATTTGAATTTTTTTAAATTACAAAAATCGTTCACATTAATGTCAGTCTTGTCGTTTAGAATTATCAATATCCACGTGAGCAATTTCTAATCAAAATTAATTGAAATGACTACATTAGTAAATCATCAAAAAATTTAAGATTAAATTGGCAAAGTTATAAAATTTTAAACTGAATCGGTCATCCATCCTAAAATAAATTTAGGAACTTTTTTAGTGATTTTTCCTGAAATACATGTGCACCTTCAGAATGTTAGATTATACATACAATACTTTGATGCGGAAACTCATAATAAACAGTGATCTTTTGATCTTCATGAATTTCACAAATAGATTAAGACATACATTTATCCATAACGTTGCACTTGATGATGATCATTGAAGAAAACCGAAGAACTCGAACCAAAAGAAGAAATCCGATTTCTCTCTCTTAACCCACTATATTTTAATGTATTCTGTCGATGGATGAGAGAATATCTAATTCCTTTCTGTTATTGTTGTTCATTGTGGGTGGAGAGATGACCAGACTCTATTTATACGTTCGATGAAAATGTGATTTCCATCAAAGCGATATACATTTTCATCTTATTAGAGTCGTAACTTCGTAACCAATATTTATTATTCTTATAGCATAACAATAATTATTAAACCATATAATAAATCATATCATGTGGGCCACAATAATTCTTACACAAAAAGTTTAAGCCAGTTGGCAACGAAATATGAGTCGAATAGCTACTACGTGTAGAGAGATCAAGGTGGGTAGGAAGCTCCAAGGAAATGGTCGAGCTCTTGATAAATTTAAAGCTCTCTCTCGCACATGAGTGTTCGCCTAAAGTAGTCGCGTATGATTGCTTTTGGAGCTTGTTCCGCTCCATTTGTGGTGGAGGCCTAGTGGAGACTCTCTCTCTCTCTCTCTCTCTCTCTCTCTCTCTTCCTTTTTAAGTATCGAATCGATTGCTTTCTAGATGATTTGAAAACTTGCCGCTCGCATTTCGATTGCGAAACCACCTTTCCAATTGTCGTTGATTTTGGAAAATGAGGGAAGAGTGCTAGTAAATGCACGCCATACATCAAAAGGATAACAATACAGATAATTTTTAAATTTTGGCTCAATATACAATATTATTCCTAAACTTTTAACTTATTTAATATAATTCAATGACTTTTGGTAAATATTTAATTTAGTTCATAAACTATATGAAACTATCTAATATCCTCCTTCCATTGATCCAAATTCAGGGACAACATTGAATATGTTCATATAATTTAAAAATTAAATGGAATATGCAATGAAAGTTCAGAAACCACATTGAGCAGGTTAAAAATTCAAGAACCACATTTCATATTTGATTAAACTTTAAGGACTAGATTGAACAAATTAAAAGTTCGAATAACATAGCACATTAGGTCAAAGTTCATGAATCATTTGTATCATTTTCCCTAAATTGAATTAACTCAAAGAATACAACTATTAATTAAGCATTTGATTTTTCTCTCTACCTGTGATCTTTTTTCCTTTACTTGAATTTTTTTATATATTCACTTCAATTTTTGCTCCAATAATTCATTTAGCCCACTCCTTATGCATTTTCCAATATAAAACTGGTTGACAAAAAAAAGATAATGGTTGTGAAATAATGTTGAGAGTAAGAAATGAAATAAATGGTGCACTTATTTCGCACAAAATGAATAATTTGAAAAAATATTTCCTAAAATAATCACTTGTATCGCTCATAAAAATAAACGAACAAAAATTATATTCATTTTTCACGAAAATGTTTAGATATAAATTATTGTCGATAATGAAAATATTTTTTATTAACTAATTATTTTAAGCAATTATTTTTAGAATAATTTTTTTAAATTATTCATTTTTTACAAAAATAAACATACTATCATGTTGAAGCGTTATAATAGGACAATGTCTCTATTTGTTTAAGTCAATCTCTAAATTGTCCAGTTGATTACATTTTTTTCCTTAAAGCTTTCTAAAGACAACGATTCACGTGCAATTATTGGTTTGACTAGACAAGAGGGACAAGCCTACAAATTACAATCTCACGTTTGAAAAAAAAAAAAAAAAAAAAAAAAACACATAGTATCTCGGCATATCAACCTCCCTAATATATATAAAAAGAAACTCCTTAGTACGATTATAGATTCATTAATGACTTTTATCCAGAATACAAGCTCAATGTATGTAATCTATGAGATCATGTGAACCTTACACAAGATCCACATG
This sequence comes from Eucalyptus microcorys, assembly GCA_014182515.1. Classification (NCBI taxonomy): domain Eukaryota; kingdom Viridiplantae; phylum Streptophyta; class Magnoliopsida; order Myrtales; family Myrtaceae; genus Eucalyptus; species Eucalyptus microcorys. Next base: position 32,601,778 of record CM024572.1, on the reverse strand, counting down.
ATCCGATGGATCACATGCATTGATGTTAGAGATGCACATAATGATAGCTATATTCTCGACTACTCTATTAATGGATATCACTTCTATGCAAACTCATTTAAAATAAATATCGATAATTTCGATTTTTCACAAGAAATTTCCTCCGGAATGCAGAAAACGTGAAAATCTTTGTGCTCATAAAACACTTCAAAAAAAATCTCGCATAAAATGGGGCCCTCTTCCTGAGAAGTAGTGATCTCCTGCTTCTCACTCGGTACAGTCAGACAATGTAATTATGCATGAAATTTCAAATGATATAATAGTCGAGAGAGAACGAGTTCACATTCACCAAATTCGATCAAGATTTTCTCATCGTGTGGTGCGGGCCGTAGTGCATGTCGTATCATGATTTTATATCTCATTTTTAAAGTTTCTGTTGTTTAATTTTGACAGCGTCATGTCATGATGCTTCGAGCACGCTTCAGCTCCGCCTAATTTGTACTATGCCTTTCAAACATGACGAGTTGGTTTCATAATTTCGTTTTCTAAAGAAAAAATGAAAATAAAAACAGAGAACATGTGAACGGCCAAGACAAGACGAAGAACACAAGAACAACTTTGCTTTTACTAATTATCAATTTGCAACATTGATAATTAGAGTAACATAAATAAATATTATAATACTGTAGATGAATGTTCTCAGTGATGAGTTATTTTTATGATCATCTAATATCATCTATTTTCTGACAAAAAAGTAATATCATTTATTTAACAGATTGCAGGACGAAAGAGAGAACTAGAGATGCAAAATTAGAGATATTGGTAGGATTAGAGAATTGTTAAAGTGATTCATTTATCTGTAAGGGTTGAGTTATATCTCTTTGATGATATAATTTCACATTGACCATTCGATGTAATATCTTTATCAAATAAAGAAAATATATCTGTGTACGCATAAATAATGTGTGAATAAGATTTAGAATCAACATTAGTGATCGACCAAAGTGACTACTAAAAGTGAAATTGCTGGGTAAAGCTCGTGGGTGTGCATGCCACGTGGCTTGACCCCACGCAAGTTTTACCCACTTATAAAGGGATACTAATTCCAGCATTATAGATCTTACCAACAAATTAATTTGCTGTTATATTCCTAGGCATCCAAAGTCAGCGCTGGAATATGAGGGAACAGAAAAGAAATGGCATAGTCAACGGGTAATTATACATACTCCAGTGTCTCATGATATTTATGTCTACAATTCATAGCTAAGGGCTTGCATGGTAACATTTATGTTCCTTGATTTTTTTTCCAAAATATGAAAACATCAATTAATTTTTTGTCTATTCCCTAGAATAAAAAAGTGACAAGGGAATAGATTTGAAATAAAAACAATAAAAAAAAGTTAACTCCTTATTCTCGAAAACAATTTCTAAAAATAAGTCTTTTCTTTCTTTTCTTTTTTTCTTTTCTTCTTCTTCCTCTTCTAATTGGCCAGTGAAACTCACCGCCCGCTACAAGTTGCTGGTCAATGGCCTTTGCCATCCGTTGCCGCCGCCGATCGTTGTAGCTTGACACCACTACTGTCGACTAGAACAAGAGAAAAAAGAGTGGAAAAAGAGAAAAGAAAAAAAAATAGAAAAATCTAAAAAATTATTAAAAAATTAAAAAAAAATTCTATGGCAGGAAGAAATTTGTGGGTCGTACTAAATGCATTCCTATTTTTTTTTTTTTTATTTGCAGAATAGAAATTTTGTGTAGTTACCAAACGCCTTATTTTGCTCAGAAATTATTTTAGGAAATAGAAATATAAACTATTTGTGAAAAGAAATTGTTCCATAGAATATAAATCTTACCAAACGCACCTAAATCTTGCAAACAGAAGCAATAAATCAACGTTGTTTTCCCCAATAATGACAAGGAGAGAATCACATAGGATGACACAAGTGTAGACGAGAATCCTTTCTTGTCATCGCTTGAATGGTTTGCGTAGGTTACCACTTCATTTAGTGATGTGGACCCTGTAATTTGTTGCGCACTTAATCTATGCAGAACGTTCAAGACATAATTGCACGATTCTCATCAAATTCATAAGCAGATCACACTTTTTGAAAATGCTCGATTCCATATCATATGAAACGTTTTGGACGTTAATTAAATATAATCGTTTTGTAAAGAAGCGTAGAATCTTTCAAGGTAAGCTTCCATATAGTAACATTTCTTAAAGCTGATATTGAATACTGTTTTATATGCTGACTTACCACAAAAATAAAAATAAAGTAAAAACAAAAAAGAAAAAGGAATGAGAACGTGCAATCTTTTGAAAGGAGATGAAAAGATCAATCATCGAAGAGATTAGACACAAGGCTTGGGCAGACAGCTAATGTTATGCCTTCTTGCTGACTTATTAACATCAAGGGGACATATTCAATTCTGCTTTTACAAAAAGCTGCTTCACATTGTAATTAATTACAGGTTTGAGCAGCCATGGCAAGTGGGTACTTTTGTCAATGCACGTTGCCATAATCAGTAGCAGAAGATAATGTGGTGGGGGAGAGAGAGGAAGGCCTGTGTGTTTCTCTTGCAGCCCTGTACTAATGCATGCAAAATTTCTTTTACTGTGCAAAATGTATTTACCTATAAAGCTTTTGTTCCTTCTCTCCTTCTGGCCCATTTCCTGTTGCGTGATCAAAGCTTATCTAGCAATTGATTGGCTCTACCCCCTTTCAGCACCACAGTGCTTTCTACCTCTCTCTCTCTCTCTCTCTCTCTCTCTCCATCCATTGTTCAGAGTCTTTCCTTGTAGGAGAGTTCACAGAAACTTCAGATGAAGATCAAGAGGGTCTAAAGAGAGAGAAAGGGAGAAGCAAGGCTGATACATAGAAAAGCTGAATGTTTAAAGCCAAAAAGAAAGCTGATGACCGAAAGTTAAAGGCTTTCTTTTTTCCCTACGGTCTTGCCTCTAGGTTTCTTGTTGCGCCTCTCTCTCTCTCACTCTCTCTCTAGTGATCTGAGTCATCATCTCATGAAGAAGAATCCTTCAAAAAGACAGAAACCCAAGATCAACGGTTTCAGAAACCATTAGAAATTGGCTTTTCTTTCATTTCTCTACTTCTCGTCTCTTCAACCGTATATTACAAAGTTCCTACGAAGAAAAGGAAAACTCAACTTGAATCAATACTGATGTTAGGCAACGCCAACAGTTCTAGTTCTGCCCCATTTGTTCCTGCTTCTTCTGAACCAGAGAATGGAAATAACAACAGCAGCAGCAATAAGAGGAAAAGAAGACCGGCAGGCACTCCAGGTACTTCCATTTATCTTCCTTTCTTTTGTCTCAATCAATCGTTCACTTTCATTCGATTGGTATTTGAGAAAGGTGGGGCTCCGAGAAGAAGGCGTGACTTCTTTAACTGACTAATTGTCAGATCCCGACGCGGAGGTAGTTTCGCTATCGCCGAAAACCCTATTGGAGTCGGACCGCTACGTGTGCGAGATCTGCAACCAGGGGTTCCAGAGGGACCAGAACCTCCAGATGCACCGTCGGCGGCACAAGGTGCCATGGAAACTGCTCAAGAGGGAGAATCCCGCGGGGCCCGGAGCGGTGGCGAAGAAGCGGGTGTTCGTGTGCCCCGAGCCGACATGCCTACACCACGACCCCCATCACGCGCTCGGCGACCTCGTTGGGATCAAGAAGCACTACCGGAGGAAGCACAGCAACCAGAAGCAGTGGGTGTGTGAGAGGTGCTCCAAGGGATATGCCGTTCAGTCTGATTACAAGGCCCATCTCAAGACATGTGGCACCAGAGGCCATTCTTGTGACTGTGGAAGAGTTTTTTCCAGGTTGGATCTTGAACTTGACTCAAGCCATGTGATTAAAAGTTATTATACTGTTGCAAATGAGAGTCTATCTTAATTTAGATGCTTTTGATGTGTGAAGACATTTTCCTTTGCTCAACCCTTTTCATTGCCTTTTTCTGATTGATTCTAAAAGGCTAAAGTCGAAAGTGGGAAAGGGTATATACCTCGCTCTAGGTGTTGACTGACCATGGAAAACCTTAATTCTGATGGCGTTTCGATAACCGCTGTTTTCTTGAAGACAGCGGAAACACGGTTCCCTAAAATCAGATTTTGTTGGTTGTGTTGTGTTATTTTGCTGAAAATCTCCTTTTTAGGAACCCAAGAACCGACTCTTAGGTTCAAATAAATAATTTCAAGTGACTGTCTTCCTCGTTTTAGCATGGGCATACGTTATACGTTCGCTACACTCTCTTTCATAATTTGCACTCTCGCCTTAAAGGGTGCAATTTTTAAATGAATTTAATGACTTGTACATATGAATAATATTGTTAATGATACATTTGTACGAGGTTGACGACTTCATCTCCTTCTATCGCCTTGGTTCTCTGCATATCTCCATTGACAAGACAGGCGAAATAAACAAAAAAGATAGGAAAAGAGAAGAACCCTCTCTTGCTGCCCTTCCTGTGACAGCCAGAGCAACTGCATATTCTTTTTTTTGGCATATGAACCCATTATTCATATGGTTCCGTGTACCTTTCTACAGGGTCGAAAGCTTCATTGAGCACCAAGATTCTTGCAACATGGGTCGAGTTCGGTCCGAGCTGCAACCTTTGCAGCCAGCGTGTCTTTCAAGAACTGCCTCTAGCCCTACCCCTTCCAGCGACACCAATTTCAGTGCAACTCCTAGTTTACCGCCTTTCATATTGCCAAAGCCAATGGGAAATCCCATTCTCTTATTGAGCCCTACGAAAGACTGCTCTTCCAGAAATGGTCAGGATAACCACCATCACAATTTGGAGCTTCAGCTCTCAAGCTCATCGATCCCCGCCGAAGCGGCTTCCATTTCCTCCAAGAGCGACGAAAAGGACTCGACCCCATTGCAGCTCTCGATTGGGTCGTCATGCGATGCCAGGGAAAAGAATGAGTCGAACAACGCGAGTCACTTGATGAGCAACATGGGCGATAGACCCAATAGCGTCGTCCCCGCTTTACAGATGAGAGAAGAGGCGCGTGAGCAGTTGCGATTGGCGATGGCGGAGAAGGCTTATGCTGAGGAGGCGAGAGAGCTGGCCAGGAGGCAGATTCAAATGGCCGAGCAGGAGTTTGCCAATGCACAGAGAATTAGGCAACAAGCACAAAGTGAGCTGGACAAGGCCTTGGCACTTAGAGAGCATGCATCTAAGCAAATAAATTCCCCCATCCTCCAGGTCACTTGTCACGCTTGCAAGAAGCAGTTTCAAGCAAGGGCTGTAAGGGACATGGCTAATGAGGATGAGAAGTCTTCTGTTCTGGTGTTGAGTTACGTGTCATCAGTCGTTACAGAAGGAGAGGTTGGAGAGAGATGATAGATTGGCAAGGATTACTACTAGATAGAATCATCAGTTCAGTTGCTTCTTTAACATGCTTATGCTTATTGGTCCTCACCATGCAAGCGGTAATAATGTATAAGAAGGAAAAGCTCCATATAAACCATGAGTCGCGAATTCTTTTATGATTCTTCTTTGGTTGATCGTGGGCGATATTCTAGGACAATTGTACTATAATTGCGGTTAGAGGTGAAATGCCGCACTACGCATATGGTTTAAGTTGAGACTAAAGAAAGTTTCTAAACTAGAAATTTATCTTGGGAAACTTTAGCTCCTCATTTTCATGTGGGGGTTAGAATATGTTAACGATTGTGGTAAGCAATGCCAGATATATTAGAAAAGACAAAATATTTTAAAAACCTACAAAGTAGATCTTGTGAAATCTTCTTGCGGTTGCTTTGATGTCATTTGCATTAATAAAGTCGTCTGGGAGGAGAGGGTATCATCATGAGTTTTTGTTGCTTGAATGAGAGCTGCAAGTTGGGGAGGGCATCTGCTTGCCTCCTGAATTAATGAAATTATAATATTCAAAAATATATTCTGAAAAGGACAGCATCATCATGAGGTATTACTTTTTACCCTGAAACCAATATTGACATTGAATGGCGAGTTTCAGAGGCACTCATATTTCTTCTTACTTCTAGTGTTGATAGAGTTGGACTTTCTGTTTGGACTATGTGGGGATCTTTATAGGGGGGGCGTCTGTCAAATTAAAGTCTCCTCTTAAAGCATTAATAGTGGCAGCATGTGTTCTTGACAAAGAGAGAGGGAGAGAGGGAGAGAGAATTGGTTTCATAATAGTATTATAATGGGTTATCTTACACGTAGTTATGCAAGAGCTTTCGATTCAATTCACTCAAGGCAGATAACAGTTCAACATATATGCAATAGGCTTTCATTCTCCAAAGTTTTAATTCCTAGAGAAATATTTTATGTACGGTATTTAATTTAAATTTAGACATTTCATGACCATGAATTTTATATATCACCGATAATATTGTACGGATAATGTGTCGAGGAGAAAGTAAGTTGAAGATGAGATTTTTGAATTATAAAATTAAATAAGATCCATTCCATGTATGCGTCCGTTATTACCGCACTACATGACTCATAAGAAAAGTACAATGGACCTAATTGGGCTATCCATAAGATTATGTGGAATTTTCCTTTACATGTGTGGAGAGAGAGAGAGAGAGATTGGAGGGTGAATTATAAATGCAAAAGAGAGAGGCCATGGTTTTCAGTGCCATAGTTTGAGAGAGAAGGATCAACAGAGAGAGATCAGTGGTCGCTTTCAAACAACACAGACACAGACAAAGCTCCATTCATCCCTATCATCAGTACCACCACCACCTCTCTCTCTCTCTCCTCCCCTCCCTCCTGTGTCCATGTATCTTTTTTGTGAGAATCAGGGAGCCTGATAAACCAGCGTGGGGCTAGCAGTCGCAGCAGCAACAGCAACAGACGAAAAAGCTCAGCATCTTTCTTGTTTATGCAGACACCATTCAATAATTTTGTTTGTTTTATCAACGACGCAGTCGCTAATCTGGCCAAAAAGACATGCATTCTCCAACTCTTCTTGAAATACCAAAAACCCAGAATAAAAAAATAAGGCAGAAAACAAAAATAAAAGAAAACAGTACGAAGTTGAATTGAGATGCTAAAGGCCTATCTACCAGACCTTCATTTCCCCTCTTTCTTCCTTTCCCTCTCAGTGCTTTCATAGCGTACAATGAGAAGCTAGCTCTTCTTCACTTTCTACACGACTGTCACAATGTACACAGTCTAGCATGCATAACACTCGATCAGGTGTTAGGTACTGAACTGAATTGAATTGCAATTGTATCTTATTTATGAGCTTGTATTGTGTGCACATATAAATTATACAAGAGACGTAGCCATAACTTTGTGCTAATATAACCGCTCGTGATGATTGATTTTTCATGCCATTCGAATTGGTACCTTGAAATATAAGGAGTACATGAAAACTTACTTAGACCCCAATGACTTTATTTCGGTTGTGCAACCATAGAAAAGACTCACTTTTGCTATATTGACAGATGGAACTTTAGTATTACTAAAATAATCACCTTTCTCCTCTGTGAGCTGCATCCAATTATTTCTCTTTTTTCAACAACCTTAGGTAAGGCTGACGCGAAGTTGTAAGGCTCTACTTGCCATATGTATGATTGAGTGCTTCAATCTAAAAGTGGAAATTTCAAGTGTGAAGCTTCACTTTTTAATGTGCATCCAACCACGATGGTCCAATCTTTGCACACTATCATTAAGCAGATATATTGTTTGCTTTAATAAGAATCTTGAAGAATTCTCAATGCACTTCAGTTAAGGGTTTTGCTTTTGCTTCAATTTGCACAGAAAAGCACATTCTTTCTGCTAATTTGATCCCTTATGATCATGACATGTGATGAGTCAAATAAAAAAGGTTCTCAAGCGCGACTGCATGAACACGCACAAGAAAGTGGAAGGAAAAGCTAGCTTTGCAGCAACCAATTCACCTCCCCCAACCCACCCCCCGGGGCCCCCCCTCCTCTCTTCCTTTCAAGGATTTTTAAACAAGAGACAAGATGATAAATATTTGACTCTTGCTTTCACATCTGAAAGAGACAAATTGTGATGAATTGGCTTAAAACCTATTCGAGCCTCCAACACGAACATATCTTCCTCATCTTCGTTTAATTCCATCCCTTTATTCTTGCACTAATTCTTCCATAAATTCTTCCAAGAAAAAAACCTTTTAGTTAACCTATCTGCAACTATACTGCACCCAACATATTATCAAACTTTGCGCTTGGCATATGCAATCCACGAAGAGTTCTCGGTAGAGATCATAAGGTCAAGAGCCTGACATTTTGGTGAAGATGAGACTATACTTAGGGTTCAAAATCGCAAGGCAACATACAACTGAGAGATAAAGCAATCTAGCCTGGCTGGTCACATAATGATTTCGCTTTATCCAGGTCCCCAGTTCCATTTAATTTCTAGTTGCAGCGTCACTTTCCGAACGGGAGAGATTCAAAAACACCCATCATTTCTTCATGCACTCAAAGCTCCAAGGGACAGAGATACAAACAAAAAGCGAAGGAGCAAAGAAGTTCCAAAATGGTCCCCTAACCCATCAAAACACTTTGGAAGGAAAAAGGTTATGCATATGAATGTGCCACAGGGTAATTTCCCTTTTTTCCTTCTTTTCTCATTCTCTTTTCTCTTTCTTTCTTAGGAGACCATGTGTGGAGTACTGGATGTTCATCAGTCTTGGCGAAGATGAAGCAATTAATAACTGGGGTCATGAGGAAGTTAGGTAACACCACGAACCCTAATCATCAAGCTCGTGTTGTGTTGGGTCCCTTTGCTTTTCAGCAATCCCTTACTGTTCTTCGTTCTGGCCACAGAAGTTGGGAAACCCTTTGATAATGAAAAAAAAAAAAGCTGAAGATGGTTGAATGAGAAACGAAGCATGTGAGTGGGGGAATAAGGCGCGACTAAAGGGCGAAGGAAAAGGATAAAAAATAAATAATAAAGCTAACTTGGCCGGAGAAAGTCCAAAAGTCAAAGCATCAAATCGAAAAGATGAAAAAGCTCTCTCTTTTTCCTTTTGGAGGAGGAACTCTCAACGTGCATCCACACCACCATGTATCCTTCATTTCCAGCAGTAAAAATCCAAAAGAGAAAAGAAGAGAAAAAACATATGTTGGTGGTGCAAAAGTGGAATGGAATCCATTTCTTGAAGTTGGTGCTAACTTTTCATGAGTTAAAAAAAAAAAAAAAAAAAAAGAACTATGTATGAACTTTTGCGTCGGACTTTAAAATATTCATTTAAATTGTAAAGCGTTACAATAAAATAATATGATAATTTGAAAGTTTTTCGTGTGCTTTTTCTTAAAAGAGAAAATTAAAGAACGATGCATTACAACATCTACGAAGCTTCAAAATTTTGAGAGTGTAAGTCTAATCCAAACAAGGTGTGAGCTATTTAGTCTAAGTTTGGAACCTTGACAATCGACATGCATTGGTATGAAATTACTACCACGACTAGAGTCGACTATGGACTAACAAACACGAAATTTAAAAATTTATTTGTTCATGAAAAAACTAGGTTTTCAAAGATATTTTACAAAAAATGATTAGTTATACACTTATAAAAATAAATGAAAAAAAAAAAAAGTATTTTCGTAATTTACAAAATTATTCATGTAGAAATTATTGTCAATAATTTTAAGCAATATAATCAATCATTTTTGAAAAAATAATTTCCAAATCGTTCATTTTTCACAAAATAAACATATTCTAAATAGATCAACATTGAGTTACAAATACTTACAGGGTCTCCATATAAATAGTTTCATGGGGTTTCATGCAATTTTCACATATAGAAACTACATTCTTTCTAGAAATAGGGGCTTTTTTATGTCGCTATTATACTGCAAGTGTGAAAGTTCGATGGTGGTGAATGTAATGAACGAATTTGTAAATGCAGGAAAAGTATGACAAACTAGGGAACTCAACTTCCGAAGATTTCTATATTTCTACTGCTGTAAAGACTAGAAGAGTCAAGAGATCTTTCTTACTCATGTTTAAATAGAGGACGCAACCAATGTTTGTTCGCCACCTTTTGTCGGGAAAATTACCTAGTCAATCCAAAACTTATTGTACAACTATTAATTCAGTCCTAAATTTTTTAATTTTGCCATTTAATCATAAATATTTACACAAAATTTTAATATAATCATTTTAGCTAATTTTTGCCAAAAATGAGTGACGTTCAGCACCAAGTTAGCCATTAACGGCAAATATTGGTCTAAATAATTATATTAGAATTCATAAATGTTTATCACCAAATTGACAAAATCGAAATATTTATAGCTTGATAGCTATACTATAAGCTTATGGCTAACTGGACAATTTCCCTGCCATTAGTCAAATCGAAACTGGTTTAACGAAGGAGAAAGAACTATTTACCCATCAATGATTACAAACATTTTTCCCGTAAATAATGACTTTCTAGATGGAAGAATAACTAGACGTTCACTAACTACAATCGGCAACTATTTGTAAGAAAATTTAACCACATTCAGGATTCGACCCACCGCTAACTAGTTGACTTTCGCCTAATGCAAAGCGAAAAGCAACTTCTAATTTGTGAAAGATATCTCAATGGAACTTGGAATAATAAAAAAATCCAGAGTGGATATTCATTTGGTGCCTCACGCTTCAACGATCTAACACCACTTGTGGTGGCCCCAACCAGAACACATCGATTCCCCGCCAGAGGTGATTCTAGTAAAACTCGAGAAATCACCAGGTTCGAAATGACATTAGCAACTAGTCAACGTCCGCATTAGGCCTTTTGAAGGAAAAATCCATTAGCAAAGATTCATCACATCGGAAGTTCAGAAGAAAAGACCAGGATCAGAATCACCAGTGAATAGGCAACACTGCCATGTCAAAACTTGCTCCTAGTTTCTTCCTTTTCACGTTGGCGCTCAGCTGCGAAAACCAAATAGTCTCGATACTCAATCAACGGTTAGATTCCAATGTGTCATGGACATTGAATCAAGTGTCCGGAGAATGGTAAGAAGAGATGGAGAATCAGACACAAAGTGCAAAAGGCGAGTCGAAATATACCGATCAAAAAAAGAATCATCTTCCTAAATCAACTGGAAAGAAAAATCAGAACAAAACATTCAGGATAAGTAATGCTAAGCTCGTTTTTCTCAAGTAGCACGATGTGTGAGGAGAACTATATGCTTCTGCTTTTAATACAAAGCCCGAAAGCATTTTGTGAGAAGGTTATTATACAGGGCAGCTAAGAAGAAAAGGAAGAGAAAAAGAAGATTGACGAGGACCACCCATCTACTCGCACTTAATGGATCGGTATATGTGTCGGATGAACAGCAAGGCTGCGCGAAAACCTACGGTACCAAGCATGAGGAAAAATCCATAGCAGATGCAGGCCATGTAGCCGAAGAAGAATGAAGTCTGCATGAATCCAGACATATCTGATCGTGCGTAGTAGTAGTATAAGCAATAACCATAGATGAACAATCCAGTTGATCCACCACAAAGAAAAGACCTGCCAAATGATACAGGCGTCAGGCTGCTGTCAGCACAGTCAAAACTAACGTATGTATGCCATGTACATATTCAACTGAAGATAAAATCCCAGCGCCTTAAAAAGGACAAGTTGGTTCGACCTTATGTCGACTGTCGAGCACAGATGACTCAAGATAAACTAATAATTGCAATCGCCATGGCTATGTGCAGGATTTCTTCAAGAGTACGTGGAAGCTCGCAGACGTCAACAACAAAGAATTCATATTCCACAAACAAACCAGCTTTCAAAACGTACATTTGATGAAATCTTTACAAATTTTCACTCAATAACTAATAGCAGCTAAAGCCTGTGAACCTTCAAGTTGTGAATAAACTATTGACAAAAAGAAAATAACAAACACCCATCTGAAGCCACTATTGGCATTATTCTGCTAATTGCTCTCTGACAATAGAACATTGAGGACAATCAGTCCTGTGGCATCACCAAATCTTCTGAGTTTATTGACTAATACATGTAAACATTAAACTTTTCAATTTAAATCAGAAGAATATGCATCATCAGCCAAATTCATCAAAACAGATACTTTGCAGAGAACGAGCCACTTCCAACACCTAATTACAATTGTCAGTTTTGTGCTGCTTCTAGCCCGTTGTCTTACAAGTAATGTGGCACCCGCACCATCTTATGACCTAGTTAATATATCTCCTCTGAGAAGGTAGTTTTCCCCCTTCCACAATTCAGCCAGTCAAAATTCTAAATTTCAAAGTTTGTCCTTGTGAAATAAACAACATATAAAATAGGACAACTGAGCATCACTAAATTGTGATCGAAGTGCTTCCATGTGTAAGTAAAAGCTAAACAGAGATGTGACATTGCTTAGCAATCTTCGATATCTTCTACCAATATCTTACCATCACTTTGGCAACTCATACGATCATAGGTAAACAATTTGACTCAAGCAAGCTAAATGTGACTGGGGATGCCAAGCATCATGTTTAGTATTCATTTTTAACTGTGAAGGGCAACTCAAAGGAAAACCAGCAAGCAGGAATCTACAGCACATTATATGAATAAGCCAAAGATAAACAAAAAGGGAATCATTGTATGGCATACCTCCACCACCATTTGTGGTCCTCAGCAGCAAGTTGGAAGTAGGTCAATGCCACCGTGATAAAAGCAGTGACTATCAAGAGAATGATGAAAACAACAAACAAGATGCTATATATGGTATAGATCCTGTGACCCCAGACACTGGCAAAAATGTAGTATAGTTCAATGTATATAGCACTGAATGGGAGAAAACCAGCCATTGCCATCTGAAAGATGGTGCCCCTATACCATGGCAATGGTGGAATCTCTCTGGGGTACTTAGTAGTGCGACATGGAGCTTGAAATTCGGCCTTGCTATTCTTCCCAGCAATCCCGCCCAGTATGAGCAAAGGTGATGTCACAAGTGTCCATATAAGAACTATGACCAAAATCGTGCCAAATGGAAGAGCTGCAGTTGAAGTGTAGACAATAGCAACTGTATTTAAGAAGCAGAATGTAAGAAACAGAGGCCCACAGAAGAGGCATCCAGTCAATAGTAAATTCCTGACCTGCCATGTCAGAAAAAAAAAAAGAAATTCAATCAACAAACAGATGTGCTGTAAATAATGTCCATAGGAAGAATTCAGTAGCACATACCCAGTTTGTTCCCTCCAGCTGACAGTAAAAGGAGGTCGCAGTATAGCCTGCAATTCCTGACGTGAGTGCATAGATGACAACCAGTGCCGTAAATAGTGCGCCTCGGTTGTATGGATAAAAGACACCAACCAATGCCAATATAAAGATGAATACAGTGCTGCAGAACACAAATCACAAATTGCCCAATTAAGATAAACAGAGGAATACGGTTCCAATAAAAGGTGGTGCAAATTCCTATTGCAAATAAGCTTCAACAGACGCCAGATGATCTTGATACTTACAGAGTAAACAGCTGAGTACCAGAACCAACTGCAGCAGCAAAAAGAGACTTATACTTTGGGAACCTAAACACATCTCCGTGTAGGTATTTCCATCCAGTTTCCTCCTCGTCTTCAGCCGATTCTTCATCATGGGTATACCTATTTGTCATAAACAAAAACAGAACAAAGACAGAGTGGTCCTATCATGTTAATAGAAATAAGGAAGGCACACAACTTTCATGTTTAGAGAAAATTAGGCAAGCAAACGAGTAATGAGAGAGGGATCCTAACTTGACGAAATCATTCTTGAGAACTCTCATGAGGATTGTGGCAAGAAATCCAGTCAACAAAAGAACTGTAACACATGAATTCACGATTGAAAACCAATGAATCTCGAGATGATGAGGCAGGGAAGAAGAATGAGAGTATTTATCCATCCTTTTCTCAAAAGTAATAGTTGTTTCTTTCCACTTTGCCGAGTACATAAACTGAAAATCAACTTCTTTGTCTTCTGTAAGATCTGCGACGCTGTTTGGGTCTGTCCGGACATTAATTTCAATCACACGGTTCTTGTTGTAAAAGATCTCGAAGATAATGTGCTTATACAGAAGATACTTGTATTCACTTGGATCCCTGTCCTCCTTGTCAACCTTCCCAATGAAACCCCAAATGGGTAAGTCGTCATAATACATCTGAAAGTAATAGTCCTGGATGATTGCAGACCGGAATCGTGCCACTTCTGCCTTTGAAAGTTTTTTCTGGCAAACAACTTCATATTCTTTATTTGTTAAAAAGTCCAGCTCAAAGGGAGCACTGACTAAACGATCTCCATTTAACACTTCACCCAGAGCTTCTTTTTTATCTTTCATATGATCTGTGATAGGAAACAAATTAACGAATCAAGGCTTCTGACATATAATGATGCAGAATGAAACCCAACTCTGGAAATATCAGCATACAGACCTGGTGTGCAATATGGAAGATCGAAGTAGCGATATGTTTCACTGCATAAAGAAAATGTCAAATCATAAGCTTGGCTTGAGATATAAAAGTTCCTTGGATTATTACCCTTAGAATAGACTCTATGGACAAGTGGAGAACAGAAAGCTATGAACGAAGCAGATATGTACAGGCTTGAAAGAACATTGCATAGCAAATCTAGGAGATTCTTAAAGTTACATGCCTCTGAAATTATCCCCTTTTATTAGATTTAAAATCTGTTCTTGTTGCTCGTTCGAATGACACAGCTAAGAAGAATCACAATTTACAACAAATTTTCACACAAAAAATCTGGGTTAGATAATCATTTTTTCACTTTCCTCGATTTAAGAAGGCGTTATGATGAATCCATCAATAATTCAGCTCTTATATCCTGCTGAAGCCATGTAGAAACCTGAAGGACTCAAGATCAACTAGTCCAGCTGGTGCCATGGCATTTTCTATTTGGTTATTCAGGGTCAAATTGCTCATACTTAGGACAAGACAAAAGTTTTCCTTTGAAGACAAAATTATTGGTTTCCTATCTAAAGTCACAAGAGATCTGTTTATCATGACAATGCAGACAAGATTTAGATTATGTGTTATCAGCAATAAAAGCAAAGGCAGCTTCAAGGAAGAATAGCAACGGCAGCTTCGAGGAAGTAGTAACTATTGCCGTGCGTAAACAAGAATGAGATTCAATAGCATCCTAAGAATCTGGTAATGTTGAAGCAAACTCCTAAAGTCATTTCCCCCCTTTATCTTTTCACTTTTTGGGGATAAAGCAGCAAAGCAGGAAATGCCCACGTCGTATATGAAAAGCAAGAAAAGAAACCTGTAGATTTATCAATACGACCCCCATGAAATTTACCATTTCGCTCATTTCTTGGATTGATTCCGGATAAAAAGAATCAAAAACCATAGTATGAGTAATCCCTGAGTCTCGAGCGAACGCATGATGGATGTAATTTCCCTACCCAGAACTAATTCAGGCTCTACATAGGCCCGATTCCATTGCATTATACTATAGCAACCGCAAAGCAAACAGCGCGCTCCCTCAATTCTGAAATGGACGTTCTAATCCCGACGGCATCGGAACTCAATCGAGCCCAGGAAGACACGCGCAAAATCACTAAAACTCAATATGAGAGTCACACAAGGACACGCGCAAGTGACGATCGACTCGACCAGGTCAACCCCGGACCGTCTCAAATCTCCCACCTCCGCCCTTACCCATCGATTCGCTCGCCGAATCAGGAACTCACGTCCCTCTCCGAACCGACATCGCAATGCCGATCGAAACCCACGCACGAAGAAAAACACAGAGAGAGAGAGAGTGGGTGGGCGGGGGCCGGAATTCGGAATCCAACGGCGCCGGACGCCGTCAGGCCGAGAGATCGGACGGCTCACCTGGGGTTGTGAAAGGGGCCGACTTTGTTGGCGTAGAGAGGGACGGGGTCGCGCTCCTCGTAGCGGTGGTTGGAGGGGCTCGACACGGCCGCCGGGGCCAGGCAGAGCGCCACGACGGCGAGGCCGAGGATCGGGGCGATCGCCTTCTTCGCCATGGCCGCGCGACGAGAGAGAGAGAGAGAGAGAGATAGAGGAGGCCAGTAAAGGAGGCGCAGGAGGCGGAGAGATCGGCGCTCGCCAGTCGTCACCTCTAATTCTCTCTCTCTCTCTCTCTCTCTAATTCTCTCTCTACGTTGCTTGGTTTTCTTGTTTTCATCAACGGGAAATGAATTATTTTATTACTGAATCGCCGGGCCGAACGAAAGAGATGGGCGGGGGGTCGAAATTGCTTCACTTTTAATGCTTGGCGGGTTTGACTTTCAACAACTTTAAATTACTTGCACATACCTAAAATTTATTGAACTTTTGAAATTACTACTTCATATTGTTTCTATGTGCCTTTCTTCTTCTTTTTTTTAAAAGAAAACAATGAATAAATGAATAGATCTTGAGTTATTTTAAGTCGACCGAAACGAGTTAGCCTGAACGAGCCACCCAAACCATTGTTAGAGTCGACAATTTCGCCTTTGTTGCTAAAATAAATAATATCACTACTCCTCATGCTTGATTTTCATTAAATATCGAGTCGGATTCGGATTCGAATTCACCGCATCTCTCTCATGTCAAAATTTAATTATTTTTTATTGAATGTTTTATCGGAATTTATCATGTCAAATCTTATTTTGGAGCTCTTTAAGTATAAGAGTTAATATCACGAAAAGTATTAAATTAATACATTCATAACAAATATATCTTAAAAATACCAAAACTTAAAACTAGTAAACTTATGGCAAATTTATCCTCCGTTAGTTATCGTTAAATTTTACTATCAAATTTATGAATTTGATGACACTCGACAGTAAATAAGTATATCAATTTGAGATTTTTATCTTATATCACAAGTGTAATCTGTTTGTAATTTTTCACAATAGTAATTCAATTTAACAGGAATTAACATAAGGTAAATTTATCACAAATATACTATTTATTAATCTTGAAAATTATTGCCCGTGATAGAAGTAAATATATTATTGACTCATTATATTTAATTTGGAGTAGAATGTACGCATAGATGGAAACCGTGAAAGACGGGTTATGCATTAGTCCCCCTGATCACCCCCTGATCGCATCGGATGCATCCGATTAACCTTTTCTTTTTCTTTTTTGGGGGGGAGGGTCAAAACATCCGATTAACCTTTCTTATTTTGGTCGGTAAAACATCCGATTAACCTTAAACGTTGACTTTTTTGTGGACACCGAGGCAAGTCTTTAACATGTTTTTTTTCCAGACACGAGGTGTTATGATTGGCGCATCGTGATTGGTGCGTGGGGTGGTACCCGCATTGCGTGAGATCTGGTCAATACCTAGGAAACATAACTTTCGACCCTTCACATCCGAATCACCGCCCTCGGATATTCAATGGCCTCTTGTCCAACCACAGACCTTTCGTGGGCCCGCTACCACGTGATGGCCCAATACGAGGTGGGTCAGTGGCACGCCTTCACGTTTGGACGTTTGGGCCGTCCAGTTACGACGGCGTTTGGCCCATTAATTATGAAATTAGAGAATTAGAGAGCTAATCCCTCTCCCGAAGCCCCGCGGGGTTGCCCAGATCTGGCCTAATCGAATGCATCCGTGGCCGAAGACCCGGCCTAGAAGGACCCGTCAATGGTTAACTTGATATGAAAATACAATTAACGTTTTTCTATGATTGCAGGAGACATGCTGAAGCCTGTCCCAGAAAGAGAAAAGACAATGTTGCTATGTTGAAGGGTCAAAGCTATTTCCATAGGCAAGATCGTCGGACCATTAACTATGTTTGGTATCATCACTAAAGAAGTGCATGACAATCACCTGTTTTTGTTCCAAAAATAATTTTTCTATTCCAGACTTGTTTCTGAAATAGAAATCCGTTTGATAAACTTTTTTATTTTTCTATTTTTGAAATAGATTTTTGTTCCAGAAATAGATTTGGAATAGAAATCAGAAATAGAAATTTATACTTCTCTATTTCTGGAACAAAAATCAAAATTAATTTCTCTCACAAAACTCTCTAACCAATAAAGTTTAATATATATACATCAAAATAAACCCCAAAAGTGGTAAAGACCTATTTACCCTTCTTACTTCTAACACTCCCCCTCAAGCTGGAGCATAAATATTAATCATGCCCAACTTGTTACAAATATGTTATATCCTCTCATTACCAAGGATTTAGTGAATATGTATGCAAGTTGTTCGTTAGTTCGAATATGACTAGGAAGAATTACTCCACTTTGCAACTTCTCTTGGATAAAATGATAATCAACCTCAATGTATTTTGTTCTCTCATGAAACACAGGGTTGGAAGTTATATGCACTACAGCTTTATTATCGAACCATAGAGTCATGGGTACTAAACTTTTAAAGCCTAACTTAGTGAATAACTGTTGAATCCACACTAATTCACATGTCACTTGTGTCATAGCTCTATATTTTGACTCAGCACTAGAGCGGGCAACAACACTTTGTTTCTTACTTTTCCATGATATTAGATTTCCTCCGACTAAGGTACAATACCCAGTAGTTGATCTTTTATCATCTGGAGACCCAGCCCAATCACTATCAGAAAAACCTTCAACCCCGATATGACCATGGTTTTGGTAGACAATTCCTTTCCCTGGAGCTTTCTTCAAATACTTCAATATCTTAATAACTGCATCACAGTGAGATGTACGAGAGGAAGACAAAAACTGGCTTACTACACTAACAGGAAAAGCAATGTCTAGTCGAGTAACTGTAAGATAATTCAGCTTACCTATCAGTCTTCTATATCTCTTGGGATTATTAAGAATTTCTCCTCCATCAGCAACTAATTTAACCCCTTGTTCCATGGGTGAATCAAGAGCCTTTGATCCCAACATACCTGTCTCAGTGAGCAAATCCAAGACATATTTTCGTTGTGACAAAACAACACATTTCTGTAATTGCGCTACTTCAATTCCTAGGAAATATTTCAATTTTCCTAAGTCCTTAGTTTGAAACTGTTGCTAAATATAGGTTTTTAGCTCAGCTATACCAACCAAGTCATCTCCCGTGATAATAATATCATCAACATACACAATCAAGAATAGTTTACCTCCCCCTGATTGTTTATAAAAGAAAGAATGATTATTTCCACATCTTGATAGCCCAAAAGATAGTACAACCTCACCATGCCCATGGAGATTGTTTCAAATCATTTAAAGACTTTTTTAATTTGCAAACTAATCCAGACCCCCCCTGAGCAACAAACCTCAGAGGTTGCTCCATATAAACTTCTTCATGAAGAGTGCCATGCAAGAAAGCATTCTTAACATCAAGTTGAAATAAAGGCCAATTATATGTTGTAGCAAGAGAGATCAAAATACGAACAGAAGTAAGTTTGGCAACAGAAGAAAATGTGTTTAGATAGTCAACCCCATACACCTGAGCATACCCTTTGGCAACAAGTCTTGCTTTTAAACGAGCAAGAGAACCATCGAGGTCAACTTTTACAACATATACCCATCGATAACCAACAACAGTTTTGCCTAGAGGAAGTGGTACTAAGTCCCAAGTTTGATTAATCTCGAGAGCCTTTAATTCTTCTTCCATTGCTGTCCTCCAGCCAAAACTTTGTAATGCCTCAGCGACAGACTTGGGGACAGGATATTATTCAACAGTAGTTAAAAAAAAGCTTGAAAAGTAGGAGACACAGAAGAGTGTGAAATAAAATTTACAATAGAATGTTGAGTACAAGTACATGTACCTTTGCAATGAGCGATAGGAAGATCAAGATCAGATACAAGAGGAGGGTCAGCTAATGGCGGATCTGGAACAAAAGATGACGTAGTAGCGACGGGAGGAGCGGGGAAGCAGTAGTAGCGACACGAGGACGTCGAGTATAAACTTGGAGAGGAGGTGGTTTCTCTATAGATACTGGTGATACAGTTGGATTAGTAGACCTAATGGTGGTCACATACAAGTCTTCATCCAATTCAGACACATCAATGGGAACATTATGATAAGGAGTGAATTCAGAAAATATTTTCTCAGTAATGGAGAATAACAGCGATATCCCTTTTGAGTGCGGGAATAACCCATAAACATACACTTGATTGCCTTGGGATCAAGTTTTAATACTCCAGGTCGATGATCATGAACAAAACAAACACAACCAAAGATACGAGGTGGTAGGACAAACAGTGGTTCATTAGGAAACAAAGTGGAAAAATGAATACCACCTTGCAGAATAGAAGAAGGCATGTGATTAATGAGATAACATGCAGTTAGAACAGCATCAAACCAAAAGGTTTTCGGGACCTTCATCTCAAATAACATAGATCTAGTAACTTCCAATAAATGCCTATTCTTTCTTTCAGCAACACCATTCTGTTGTAGAGTATCAGGATAGGAAGATTCATGGATCATACCATGTTGAGTCATAAAATCATAAAAAGATGTGGAAAAGTACTCCTTAGCATTATCAGAACACAAAATTTTAACACACATGCCAAATTGAGTATAAATTTCAGATATAAATACATGAAAAATATAAAATAATTATGAACGATCTTTCATTAAATATAACCGAGTAACTCCGGAATAGTCATCGACAAAAGTAACAAAATATCTGAAACCCAAATTAGAAATCACATGACATGGACCCCAAATACCTAAATGAACTAATAAAAATGGAGATGCTGCTCGTTTAATGACTCGAGGTGTGTAACTAACACTATGTAATTTGCCAAGTTGGCATGACTCGCACTCTAGACTAGAAAGAAATTGAAAACTAGAATCCAAGTTTTGAAGACTACGTAGAGAAGGATGATCAAGACGACAATGGATTTGAAAGGAAGGGACGCTCTACTACGACGTCTCTGCCTCCTCTTCCTCCTCCGCCTCTCCTCATCTCCTCGATGTTGTCTCCTCCACTGGACGCTCAGATCATCTCCTCCACTGGACGCTCTCTACCTCTCCTCATCTCATCGACGTTGCCTCTCCTCATCTCATCGACGTCTGGCATCAGCTGCTCGCAAATCCGCCCTCTCGCCGCGACCCATTATCCCCACTTGTCATCCGAGCACCCCTTCGGTAGTAGATCTCACGCCTGCACCCCCGCCGCTCATTCCCCTGCGACGCCAAACCGCCCAACATCTGAAGCTCGATCCCTGCTCCACCGCGCTAACGCCAGAAGCCCTCTGCAGCAAATCTCGAGCACCAACACCCGAGCCACTCCTACTTTGCTCCGTCTCACCAGAAGCTACTCGCGAATCCGCCCCCTCGCCACAACCCACTATCCCCGCTTGTCGTCCGAGCACCCCTCGGCAGCAAATCTCGCGCCTACACCCTTGCCGCTCGTTCCCCTGCGACGCCAGACCGCCCAACATCTGAAGCTCAATCCCTACTCCACCGCGTTGACACTAGAAGCCCTCTACAGTAGATCTCTCACTTGCTCCAAAAGGAAAATTTTGTTTTAAGAAATAGAAATTTTATACTGTTATCAAACAAATTTCTATTTTTGAAACAAAAATTTTGTATCGTTATCAAACAAATTTTTTTTGCTCAGAAACTCATCCTGAAATAGAAATAGAAAAATCTATTTCTCTTCCAGAAATCAATTTCTGGCCAGAATGGTTATCATTCATGCCCTAAGACTACGTTTATTAATATTTTTATTTCTATATTTTTTTATTTCTCAAAATAGAAAAAAATATAAATCTATTTGATAATATCAGGTAATTTTACTATTCTCCGAAATAGAAAAATGACCGGGGAATAAATTTGAAATAGAAATAATAAGTAAAAAAGGAATTGCTTCTTGTTTCCACAAATAATTTCTAAAATAAGTTTTTTTCTTTTTTTTTTTTTTTTTCTTTTCTTCTTCTTCCTTTTCTAACCAGTCCACCCACGGTGCCTCTTGCTTGCCTGCTACCCAGTGATCGGCTAGAGGAGGAAGCAAAAGAGAGGAACAAAAATAAAAGAAAAAATTGAAAAATCTAAAAAAAAAAAAATTGAAAAATTATACATCACAAAAAAAAAATGTAGATCATACAAAAAGCATTCCTATTATTTTTCTATTTTGGAAATAGAAATTTTACATAGTTACCAAATGTGTCCTTTTAATTCAAAAACTATTCTAAGAAATAAAATAGAAAAAAATTATTTTTAAAAAGAAATTATTCCCGGGAACAGAAATATTATCAAACATACCCTAGTAGTGTTAACAAGAGATACATACAACGTGGATGGAACACAAAACCAATCGAAAAAACTATTTCTAGAAATCGGCACAAACATTAAGGATAAGTCATGCCTGCTTTCTCAGGTAGCAAGACGTGAGGAGAACTATATGCTTCTGCTCTGGATACAAGCACCGAAAGCATCTTGTGAAAAGGTTATTACACAGGGCAGCTAATAAGAGACGGAAGACGATGCGGAGATTGACAAGGACCACCTGCCTACTCGCACTTGATGGATCCGTATACGCGTCGGATGAATAATAAGGCTGCGCAAAAACCGACGGTCCCAAGCACGAGGAAAACTCCATAGCAGATGCAGGCCATGTAGCCGAAGAAGAATGAAGTTTGCATGAACCCGTACATATCTGACCGTGCATAGTAGTAGTACAAGCAATACCCGTAGATGAATAATCCAGTTGATCCACCACAGAGAAAAGACCTGCCAAATGACAAAGGTATCAGGCTGCTGTCAGCAAAATCAAGACTCATGTATGTATGCCATGTACATATTCAATTGAAGAGAAAATCCAAGCGCCTTTTAAAAGGACAAGTCGGCTCGACCTTATGTCGAGCACGGATGAGTTAAGGTAAACTAATAATTGCGATCGCCATGGCTAAGTGCAGGATTTCTCCAAGAGTACGTGGAAGCTCTTTGCAGATGTCAACGACAAAGAATTCATATTCCGCAAACAACCCAGCGTTTAATGCGTTCATTTGATGGGATCTTACATGTGTTCACTCAATAATTAGTAGCAGCTTAACCTTGTGAACCTTCAAGTTGTCAAGAAACTATCGGCTAGAAGAAAGTAACAAACAGTAAACACACATCTGAAACCACTTTTGGCACTTTTCTTCTAACTGCTTTCTAACAATAGAGCATTGAAGACGATCAGTCCCGTGGCATCACCAAATCTTCTGAGTTTATTTCAAGTCAATTCAGTAGAATACGCATCATTAGCCAAATTCACTGGAACAGATAATTCGCAGAGAATAAGCCATTTCCAACACCTAATTACAATTTGTCAGTTTTGTGCTGCTTCTAGCCCATTG
Source organism: Eucalyptus microcorys (assembly GCA_014182515.1). Classification (NCBI taxonomy): domain Eukaryota; kingdom Viridiplantae; phylum Streptophyta; class Magnoliopsida; order Myrtales; family Myrtaceae; genus Eucalyptus; species Eucalyptus microcorys. The sequence goes on along the minus strand of CM024572.1, from coordinate 32,578,615 downwards.
TCCTACAAGTAATGTGGCATCCGCACCTTCTTATGACCTAGTTCATATATATCTTTTCTGAGAAGGTAGTTTTCCTCCTTCCATAATTCAGCAGCCAAAATTCTAAATTTCAAAGCTTGTCCTTGTGTAATAAACAACATATAAAATAGGACAACTGAGCATCACTAAATTGCGATTGAAGTGCTTCCATGTGTAAATAAAAGCTAAACAGAGATGTGACATTGGTTAGCAATCTTCGCTATCTTCTTCCAACATCTTCCCGTCACTTTTGCAGCTAAACAATTTGACTCAAGCAAGTTAAACGTGACTGGGGATGCCAAGCATGGTGTTTAGTATTCATTTTTTAACTGTGAAGGGCAACTCAAAGGAAAACCAGCAAGCAGGAATCTACAGCACATTATATAAATAAGCCAAAGATCAAAAAAAATAAAATACGGAATCATTGTATGGCATACCTCCACCACCATTTATGGTCCTCGGCAGCAAGTTGGAGGTAGGTCAATGCCACCGTGATAAAAGCAGTGACTATCAAGAGAATGATGAAAACAATAAACAAGATGTTGTATATGGTATAGTTCCTGTGACCCCAGACACTAGCAAAAATGTAGTATAGCTCGATGTATGTAACAATGAACGGGAGAAAACCAGCCATTGCCATCTGAGGGATTGCGCCCCTATACCATGGCAACGGTGGAATCTCTCTGGGGTACTCAGTGGTGCGGCATGGAGCTTGAAATTCGGCCTTGCTATTCTTCCCAGCAATCCCACCCAATACGAGCAACGGTGATGATACAAGTGTCCATATGAGAACTATGACCAAAATCGTGCCAAATGGAAGAGCTGCAGTGGCAGTGTAGACAACAGCGACACTGTTTAAGAAGCAGAATGTGAGAAAGAGAGGCCCACAGAAGAGGCATCCAGTCAATACTAGATTCCTGACCTGCCATGTTAGAAAGAAAGAAATTCAATCAACAAGCAGTGTGCTGTATATAACGTCCATAGGAAAAATTTCGCTGCTGCATACCCAGTTTGTTCCCTCCAGCTGACAGTATAAGGAAGTAGCAGTATAGCCTGCAATTCCTGACGTGAGTGCATAGATGACAACCAGTGCCGTAAATAGCGCGCCTCGGTTGTACGGATAAAAGACACCAATCGATGCCAATATAAAGATGAATATGGTACTGCAGAACACAAATCACGAATTGCCTAATTAAGATAAACAGAGGAATATGGTTGCTATAAAAGGTGGTGCAAATTCCTATTGCAAATATGCTTCAACAGACGTCAGATGATCTTGATACTTACAGAGTAAACAGCTGAGTACCAGAACCAACTGCAGCAGCAAAAAGAGATTTATACTTTGGGAACCTGAACACATCCCCGTGTAAGTATTTCCATCCAGTCTTCTCCTCGTCTTCAGCCAATTCTTCATCATGGGCATACCTATTTGTCATAAACAAAAACAGAACAAAGACAGAGCCGTCCTATCATGTTCATAGAAAGAAAGAAGGCGCACAACTTTTCATGTTTAGAGAAGATCTGGCAAGCAAATGGGTAATGAGAGGGTGATCCTAACTTGACAAAATCTTTCTTTAGAGCTCTCCAGAGGATTGTGGCAAGAATTCCAGTCAACAGAAGAACTGTACCACAAGAATTTACGTTCAAAAACAAGTGACTCTCAAGCTGATGAGGCAATGAAGATGACCAAGTGTATTTATTCATCCTTTTCTCATAAGGAGTAATTGTTTCTTTCCACTTTGCCGAGTACATAAACTGAAAATCAACTTCTTTGTCTTCTGTAAGATCTGCGACGCTGTTTGGGTCTGTCCTGACAGTAATTTCAATCACACGGTCCTTGTTGTAAAAGATCTCGAACATAACGCGCTTATAAAGCAAATACTTGTATTCACTTGGATCCCTGCCCACCATGTCAATCATCCCAATAATACATCTGAAAGTAATAGTCCTGGATGATTGCAGACCGAAATCGTGCCACTTCTACCTTTGAAAGTGTTTTCTCGCAAGCAACTTCGTCTTCCTTATTCACTAAAAATTCCAGCTTGAAGGGAGCACTAACTAAACGATCCCCATTTAAAACTTCACCCAGAGTTGCTTTTTTCTCTTTCACAAGATCTGTGATGGAAATCAATTTAAAGAATCAAGGCTTTTGAGATATAATAATGCAGAAAAAACCCAACTCTGGAGATATCAGCACACAGACCTGGTGTACAATATGGAAGATCGAAGTAGCGATACGTTTCGCTGCATGAAGAAAATGAAAAAATCATAAGCTTGGCTTGAGATATGAAAGTTTCTAGGATTTTTACCCTAAGAAGAGACTCTATGGAAAAGTGGAGGACAGAAAGCTACGAGCGTAATCAGATACGTACAGGTTTGAAAGAACATATATAGCAAATCTTGGAAATCCTTAGAGTTACCTGCCTTCCAAATATCAGTCCTGTCAAATTCAACATCTTTTCTTCTTTCTGGTTCAAATCACTAGCTGTGTCGTAATTGACATAAACTATATTCATTTGACTTCAATTTGCAAAGAAAATTTACATTGCCTCTCTCAGTATTCAACCATTATTGAACAGAAGACACGAACAATTTCAAAACAGAAAGTCTTGAGTTAGATCATCAATTTTTTCACTTTCCTTGGTTCGAGAAGGTGTCATGATGAATTCATCAATGTTTAGGCTCTTATGTCATGCTCCACACCATCCAGAAACTCGAAGGACGCAAGATCAACTAGGGCATCTATGTTCAACCAAATACCTCAATGATCAGATGCGACAGCATCTTCGGCTTGGTTATTCAGAGTCAATTGCCCGTACTTAGGACAAGAAGACAACGAAAAATCGGTATTTCATGGCGACGCAAGCAAGGTTCAGATTACATGTTATCGGCAATAAAGGGAACGTTAATCAGCTACTACTTCTCTCACAATATGTAATAAAATGCAAAACTCTCAAAACAGTGGCAGCCTCAAGAAAGTAGTAATGACTGCTGTGCATGGACAAGAACGAGAACCAGATAAGCAACACCCGCTCACCCAAACGAATGGACGCACACAAGTTACTACCGACTCTACCAGTTCAAATTATCGAAACTCGCGTTTCTCCGAACTGGCATGCTCGAGTCGCTTAAACATCACCCACTCGACATCGCAAAACGCCGGTCGAAATCTACGAATGAAAAACCAGAGAGACCAGGAATTCCGAATCCGACACCGTCGTATCGTGATCGAGCCAGGTCGTGTCTGCGGAGTGCTCTCACCTCGGATTGTGGAAAGGACCGACTTTGTTCGCGTAAAGAGGGACCGGCTCGCCTTCCTTGTAGCGTTGGCCGGACGGGCTCGACGTCGCCGCCTGAACAAAGCCGAGCGCCACGATGGCGAGGTCGAAGATTGCGAAGATGGTCTCCTTCTTCATGGTCTCCGTGATCCGACACTGAGCAAGGAGAGGCCAGTACATGAGAATGAGCTGGAGACGGAGAGGGAGACTTCGTTGCTGGTCAACTCTCCGCAGGGGCAGTGGATTAGTTTATTACCAGGGGCTTAAAAATACTTGCACTTCGACTGCTTGGCATTTGACTTTCCCGCGTTCTTGCCAAAAAAAAAATTATTTTAAAAAATTTTTTCCTAAAAATATTGTTTGCATTGCTAAAATTAATTAATTAATGAAGAATATTTTTAGTACCGACGAAAATTTATGTTAAAACATTTTTGTGAATGATTAAAATATTTTTCTTTTATTTACAAATGATCACTTTTAGGAAAACATTTTATAAATTATTGATTTTCAGCGAAACAAAAAATGCCTTATATTCTTGAAATTAGATGAACAGTGACCTTCTAGAATTACCTCAAATTGTTTCTACTCAAGAGCTTTACCATACCTCAAATGTAGGAAAATTATCCAAAAAAAGAAGCATTAAGATTATTATATTTGAACAAATTCAATCATAAATATTTTAATTTGGCAAATTTAGTCATAAAAAGCGAAGGAGCAAAGAAATGCCAAAATGGTCCCCTAACCCATCAAAACACTTCGGAAGGAAAAAGGTTATGCATCTGAATGTGCCACAGGTTAATTTCCCTTTTTTCCTTCTTTTCTCATTTTCTCTTTTCTCTTTCTTTCTTAGGAGACCATGTGTGGAGTACTGGACGTTCATCAGTCTTGGCAAAGATAAAGCAATTAATAACTAGGGTCATGAGGAAGTTAGGTAACACCACGAACCCTAATCATCAAGCTCGTGTTGTGGTGGGTCCCTTTGCTTTTCATCAATCCCTTACTGTTCTTCGTTCTGGCCACAGAAGTTGGGAAACCCTTTGATAATGAAAAAAAAAAGCTGAAGATGGTTGAATGAGAAACGAAGCATGTGAGTAGGGGAATAAGGCGCAACTAAGGGCGCGTTTGGTAACATTTCTGTTCTTTTTTTGTTCCGCAGAACAAAAATAGAAAAAAAGTGTTTCTATTCGGTGGAACAATTTTTGAATAAAAAACGCGTTTGGTAAATTTGTTCCTGAATAAAAAAACAGAAAACACGTTTGGTAAATTTGTGTTCTTTTTTTGTTTCTTTTAATTTTTTAATTTTTTTTTTTTTTTTTTTTTTCTTTCTTTTTCTTTTTTCTTTTTTTCTTTTTTTGGCCGGTCGCCGGCCTCGGCCATGGCCGGCAATCGGCCGACGAGGGCCGGCGGCCTCGGCCATGGCCAACCACGGCGAGGCTCGGCCTCGCCCAACCACGGCGAGGCTCGGCCTCGAGCTCGGGCGAGCTCGGGCTCACCCATTTGGCGAGCCCGAGCTCACCCGGCCCTGCCCCGCCGCCGAGGCTCGGCCTTGCCTTGGTTGGGCGAGCTCGGGCTCGCCCGGATCCGGCGAGCCCGAGCTCGCCCGGCCCACCGGCGAGGCTCGCCTCGCCAGGGCCACCACTAGGCCATCAAGCCTCGCCGGTGGGTGGGCGAGCTCGAGCTCACCTAGCCAAGGTGAGGCCGAGCCTCGCCAGGGGCCGGCGACATTCGACCTCGCCGGGGGCCGGCGACGCTCCGGCGAGATCGCCGCCCTTGACAGACCCGGTTGCCGACCATGGTCGAGGCTGGCGACCAAAGAAAAAGAAAAAGAAAAGAAGAAAAAAAAAAAAAGAAAAGGAGAGGAGAGAAAAATTTGTTCTTAAAAATTGTTCCAAAAACAAGAAACACGTTTTTCTTGTTTTGCATTCCAAATATGTTACCTTAACAAAAAAATAGATTTGGAACAAAAACACAAACAAACGCGTTTTTGTTCTTTTTTTGTTCCCTGGAACAAAAAAACAGAAATTTTGTTCAAAAAAAAAAAAAAAGAACATTAACAAACAGGCCCTAAAGGACGAAGGAAATGGATAAATAATAAATAATAAAGTTAACTTGGCCGGAGAAAGTCCAAAAGTCAAAGCATCGAATCGAAAAGATTGAAAAAGCTTTCTTTTTCCTTTTGGAGGAGGAACTCCCAACGTGCATCCACACCACCATGCATCCTTCATTTCCAGCAGTAAAAATCCAAAACAAAAAGGAGAAAAAACACATGTTGGTGGTGCAAAAGTGGAATGGAATCCATTTCTGGAAGTTGGTGCTAACTTTTCATAAGTTAAAAAAAAAAAAAAAAAAAACTATGTATGGACTTTTGTGTCTGACCTTAAAATATTCATTTAAATTGTAAAGAATTACAATAAAATAATATGATGATTTGAAATTTTTTCGTGTGCTTTTTCTTAAAAAAAGAAAATTTAAGAACAATGCATTACAACATCTGGGGGTAAGTACACTATCAGTGTCAAAACTTGTGTACGGCGCTCACTTTGGTACCAAAAGTTTATTTTGGATCACTTAAATGCCAAAACTTTTGAAAAATGATTATTTCAGTGTCAACGCCGATCTGGTTGGCCGGAAATCTGACGTGACAATTTTTTATTAATTTTTGAAGCCGACATGGATTGCTGGAAAGTACAATCAGCCAACAAACAACAAAACAACACCGTTTAACGTCAATTCCCCCAAGTAAGAATCATAAATCCCCAAATTGAGAGAGAATCGGAAGTTCAAAACCTAAATCCCCAATTTGAGTGCATATTTCGATTTTCTCTCAAAATTATTAGCTCGCTCTTGCAAATGGAGGGCAAAAGCTTCAGCAGTGGCTCACATTCCTATAAAAAAAAAAACGAATTAGATGGTGAGTGTTGCTATTATTGTGGGTCACTGAGTCCGAGAAGAACATCTGGACTCAGTTGAATCCCGGGAGAAGATTCCATAGGTACGGCAGATATAGAGAAGACTCGAAGTGCAAATATTTCAAATGGATTGATAAGAAATTCTCCGATCGAGCGATAAAGGTGATCTTTGAGTTACTTGAAGGCCGATATCAACCTCCACCTACATTAATGGACGAGTTGGAGGATGTCGACTCAATGCAAGCTCAAATGAAGGGTTTAACATCTTTGGTCGACCATTTGAAGAGAGAGGTTTCAAGGCTGAAATTTGAAAGAAACTTTTATCGAGCGTTGATTGTGTTGTTATTCTCTTGTGTAATCTATTCAAATGTGAAGTGAGTAATGAAAAGAAGTTTGTATGTCTACCATAGTCAAAAACGTGGAATATGCACTTGTATTGGATTATTTATAAGTAAAGTGTGTTTTTGGTTTGCTGCAATTTTTATATGAAACAGAAGATTTTGTTGTAATCTATGGTAGAAATGGAAGGTTGGAGTTGGAATGCATTAGTTGTGAGCACTTAAAAGTTTTCTTGTTTAGTTGTATATTATCAATGTTTATTTTGATTAGTTTTTGTTTCAAATATAATGATTTGCTATATTCTTTATTTGGTAACGGTTTGTTGGTTTGCTGCAACTTATTATTTCAAATCATGGCGAAATTAAGGGATGGTGACAAATTCATGATTAACTATTTCAGTGCCATAAGTTGTAAATAGTGATTGTTTGAGTGCCAAGTTTTTATAAAAGTGATCATTTAAGTGCCAGTTGCGATTACAAAGTGATCACTTGTGTTGCACAAGTTTAAAAAAAAAAAACATATTAATTTCAAACGTCACTTGACTTGCACCACTCGTAGTGCATCTTGCATCTTATTGCACCAATTGGGTTGCTGGTGTATCTTGTTTTTGCTGGTGCATCTTGTTGTTGCACCGACCAATACAAATGTTGATACAAGAAGATGTACCGGCACCCAAAATTGCTTATGCAAAAAGATGCAGCTCCCACAACTACACCAAGGCGAGCTGGTGCATTTTGTTCTTATACCAGCACATACAACCAACCAGAACCCACAAATTCATTAGCATCCACAACTTCAACCAGCAACAATATATGCACACATCACTTCTAAAAACAATATCAACCTCATAAGAATATTGCACCAACAATAAAAAATTATAAAGCATAATTAATAATTGTCTTGCCAGCATTACTAGTCGAAACCAACACAAGAGAAAATAACAAAAACAGCTATTGCCATTGACATTGATTGATTCTTTATAAAGTTCAATACATGTCTGACTTCACTCCCTAATCACTGAAGGTTCACCACTCTCTTAAAAAAAACAATGGCAATATGCATCATCCTCAAAAAACAATGGTAGCAACTACTATCAATAAAGATACAATATCCAACACTCTCCTAAAAAAAGAAAACATAAAAAGAGACAATGTTCAACACCACATAAAAAGAGACCATGTCCAGCACCTTCCCATCAGTCAATATGCACAACACCCCCATCTCATTTTCCTCTTGGAGCTTTGAATTGATTCATAATCCAAGCACTCTTTCAAACTGGATGTGCATGTTCTTTAACTGGTCTTTCTATCATCTCATTTTCCTTATTCTTGACAGCGGCTATTTTTGTTCTAGCACGTGTCATATGTTGGTCCATATGATCACTATTGCTCCCATGATCAGTTAGTTGAGATGAAACTGGTGCTGGGTTCTTTTTGGATGGTTGTTTTGCAGCTATACCCGCTATCTTCTTCTTTGGAGCACTCTTATTTGGTTGTACCATTGATTCTTGAGTTGGCCCACCTTGAAAGATAAGTACCTCCAAAATTCTCCCAGGCAACCAAATGAAATGAATTGAAGTACAACAAATTAAATGCATGAGGTCTACAAATCTTACATTCAAAATAGTCATTCCAGGACGTTCATCTATGTAAATCCCATAACCATATTACCTTAATCTTTTTCCAAGAGCCCCTCTTGTTTGCTGTGGTGCATCATTTTCAGCAGCAACAAATGGGGGAGCAACCTGTGCAACTTGTGCGGTTGCTCGTCTTCTCACCTAAGAAACAAATAGCAAATTTAAATTTCAGCCCATAAAAGACAAACACAGTGATGTACAACTTACATGATATTTTTTTCTCGTTTGCTCAACAATGGACTCAGTTGTTGTTGTTGTTGTTGCTGTCATGCCCATTCCAGTCCATGTCCCTGCATTTGAGCCTACAAAAGGGCCTTTTTTTTGCCCTTTAGTAGGCTTTACAACAATGTACTGTATCAGGATTATAACGAACTAGAATAAATAATTAGACATCTACTCATTTTCATTATGAAAACAAATGGAGAAAACTTCTCAAATTACAAATGCATAGAGGAAAAGCACAAGAGAACTGAAAAGTTACTGAGGCAAATATGATACTTACCTTACAGCAGGGCTTTCTGTCTGCCCTTCAGTAGGCAATATAGCAGGGCCTTCTATCCTCCCTTCAATAAGCCCAACAAAAAGCTCTTCAGTAGGTCATGTTCCTAGCACTAAATCAACAATTACATCTTACTGTTGATGTTACTTTTTCAACTCACAACATTTCTTATTGTGCCATTCCTTGCGGCAATAGGAGCATGTCATCTTTACCCTAGTCCTACTCATCATCTAACTTGATGCATCTTCCTACTGCATTCTTCGTCTCATTGTTGGCCTTTCTATTTGCTTCTTCAGTGGCAAAGGTAGAAGGCTTTCATGATTTGTTGGCTCTCAAAATTTACTGCTTCTGATAGGCTACATTATAAATTGGTACGAAACAAGATATGAGCTTTTTTTTGTACCAATCATCTAGGTAATCATCTGGGTTTTCTTGCTTTATCTAAATAGCACAAATGATATCGACACAGGGAATTCCATTCAGTTGCCAGGCTCTGTATGAACACTTTCTTCTATCTAAGTTGACAACATACTTATCATAATTTTGAATGATCTCATATCCATCATCTCCATTCCAAACTAGATGGCATAATCTACTAGCAGCAACGTTTGCATCCAATCTCTTCACAATCCTAGGACCACAATCTCTAGTCCACTTCGTAGCCTAATCTCTTTGCCTATGCAGTCTAGTCATGACCATAACTCGAATATCATCAAGCATGCTAATGATTGGTTTGCACCTGGCCTCTAAAATTCTGTCATTGAAAGCTTCACTGAGGTTGTTATCAATGATATCGCATTTAAACTCTTCGCTGAAGAATGCCCGACACCAGTGCTTAGCTTCTGTCTAGAAGAGTACATCAAATCCTTTCTTTGTTAGCCGCAACAATTCCTATTTGGCTAATCTGAAATCGGCCATGTTGGTACTCTTCGTTATATCCCAGAACTGCTTCTGCAACTTATCCCCTTTGAAGTTCCTTGACCAATTTGCGTATATGTGCCTCACGCACATTCTATGCTCAACATGTGGCATCAACTCAGCTAATGCAGGAATAAGTCCCTACAAAAATTCAAACCAATAAATACAAGTCAGGAAAAATATGCAAGTGATTAATATTAAAAAGAAATGAATTAATTGACAATGGTATTACCTTCTATTGGTCGCTCATGAATGCCCATCCCCCCTATCGGTTATCTCAAGGTCAACCATTAAATTTTTTAATAACCAAGACCAAGTATCCTTATTCTCCATTTTCACCACCACTCAAGCTATCGGAAACATTTGATTATTGGCATATCTCCCCACAGCAGCCAACAACTCCCCCTTACATAAATCATTTAGAAAGCATCCATCCAATCCCATAACTCTTCTACAACCAGCCAAGAAGCCCCATTTCAATGCATCAAAACAGACATAAAATCTATCAAATCTAAGCCCAAGATTAGGAAGTGGCCTCTCCACAACCTCTACATATATTATACTAGATGGGTTTTGAAGCATGCATTCGCCAACATAATCTCATACCTGCGCATATTCTTCCTTATACCCACCCATCAATATTTTTATCACCATCAGCTTAGCTCTCTTGCATTGATTCCTCGATACATTAACTCTTAATTGCTCCTTCACTAATAGTTGAAATTGAGGACTCTTGATCTCGGGCATTGCTTTGATAGTATTGAAAAAATGTTTCGATAACCACACACTTGTTACCATTTTATTGTTAAATATAATTGGACAAGTATGCTCCTCCTAAAATAACCCAATCTAGAATGATCCCTTCTTACTCAGCACACCATAGAACTTCCATGAACAATTGGGTTGTGAGCACTTAGCTCTCACAAATTCCTTCGTATTTCTAATGAATTCAATGCTCCTCCGTTCAGCAATGGAGTTCTTCACAATAGCTTCCTTTAACTGTTTGATATCGTCAAATCTCATGCCCACAGACAAAACAGGCTTATCAACAATCGGATCATAGCAAGAGTACTTACTTTTTCTTCTACGAGCAGGTTCTTCATCATCATTGCCAAGCTCATTCTCTGAACCAGCAATTTCATCGCCGCAGCTTTCTTTATCTTCACTTCTATTACCTTCAGTTGGAGCTCCATCCCTATTTACTGGCTCGGGCCTCTTTCCTGAAGCTGCAAATTTTTTTCTTAGAAATTCCCTTTGCTTTTGTCTTGACTGTGCGAGTTCATCATCATCTTCGTCACTTGGGATATTTACTGAAGCCAAATATTCATCTTCTGATTTACTAGAGAGAGCAACTTCCCATTCTAATCCGATGAAGTCTTCATCGCCCACATCTTCACCCAAGATTTTAAGACATCTCCCTATTTGTTCATCTCTATCAATATGACTTCTCTCCCTCTCATTTTGCCTTTCATCTAACCTAAACTCATCCCCAATCTAATTACTCACTTGAGTAGGATTCCTCACTTCTTCTCTTTCGGTGGTGGTCTGCTCATCCCCATCATCATCCTCATCCTCATCCTCATCCCCACCATCATCATCATCACTATAAAACTCAACATATACCCTAGCTTCGTCACCGTGAAGATAATGGTAAATGATATCCTTAATACCATTATCGTCATAAAACAATCTCAAGCCATCCTTCAATTCCTTCCTAGGAACACAATAATGTAGTTTTTGCACTTTACATCGTAAAAAATACACCAAATCCCTCACAAAATCAATATACAATGGCTTCCAAACATTGACATAGATAGTACCTTCATTTCCACCAGTATATTCCCAATCCTTGGCGCCAATAACAAACTCTTTATCATAACAAACAATGACGCCTACTTGATTCTTGTCCATGTCAATGTTGCACCCAAGGAAAAAAAGTCATTAGTTTTTGGGACCACATGACAAAATCAGCAACTTCACATGCAGGTCCTTATCGTTTTGTCGAAAGAAACAAATGCAACCAATTTATTCAATTCGGCCTCTTTACAGAAACAAAGGAAGCCGAATTGAATAAATAAAGTAAGGTTCCCATCGCCCATTTTTCAATTCAATCACATTCGGTCCCCCACAGAAGCAGTCCAACTAATTACAAAGTAAGGTCCCACCACTGTTTCCCCTCAAGTCGAGCCCCCATTTTCCCCTCCGCGCCCTATTTTTCTATTCGGTCCCCACAAAAGAAAGCGAACAACAAAACCCTAAATTTTTCTATTCGATCCCCATAAAAGTGAGATCCCCACCACTTTCCCCCTGAGCCAAGCCCTCAATTTGCCCTCCGCGCCCTTACTTGCCCATTAGAATCCTAAATTTTTCACTAAATTGATCCACATAGAGAACATGACAAACATGAGTGAGCAACGTTAGGGGACGCAACCAGTGAACGACTATGCATGACGGCGCAACTACGGCGGTGGCCGAGCAACAGCGGGTGAGCAACGGCGGGCAAGCGAACAACGGTGGGTGAGCGACAACGAGCGAGTAAACGACGATGGGTGAGCGAGCTACGGCCAGCATCGAGCGAGAATCGTAGTTCGTATGGTACAAACCCTAATTTACTCCCTCTTTAGCAACGCCGTTTTGGCCATAGAGCAATGCGGCGTCGTTTTGTAAGTGAGTCCACGTGGAATGGCATAAAATGACATCGTTTCTTATGAAGAAAGGAAAACGGCGTCGTTTTATGCCATTCCACGTGGACAGTCTTCTTCAATTTTTGCCATGTCAATTTTTTTTTTTTTAAATATAAAAGCCACGTAATCATTTTGGTTGGAATCTCTCGCCGATGACACCAAAGTGATCATTTTTCCCCAGATTTGGCACTTAAGTGATCCAAAATAAACTTTTGATACCAAAGTGAACGTCGTACACAAGTTTTGTCACTAATAGTGTACTTACCCCCAAAATCTGCGAAGCTTCAAAATTTTGAGTGTAAGTCTAATCCAAACAGATTTTAGTGGGTGTGAGCTATTTAGTCTAAGTTTGGAACCTTGACAATCGACATGCATTGGTATGAAATTACTACCACGACTAGAGTCGACTATGGACTAACAAACACGAAATTTAAAAATTTATTTGTTCGTGAAAAAACAAGGTTTTCAAAAATATTTTACAAAAAATGATTAGTTATACACTTATAAAATAAATGAAAAAAAAAAAAGGTATTTTCGTAATTTACAAAATTATTCATGTAGAAATTATTGTCAATAATTTTAAGCAATATAATCAACCATTTTTGAAAAAATAATTTCCAATTCGTTCATTTTTCACAAATTAAACGGATCCTAAATAGATCAATATCAGGCTACAAATACTTACAGAGTCTCCATATAAATAGTTTCATGGGGTTTCATGCAATTTTCACATATAGAAACTACATTCTTTCTAGAAGTAGGGGCTTTTTTATGTCGCTATTATACTGCAAGTGCGAGAGTTCGATGGTGGTGACTATAATGAACGAATTTGTAAATGCAGGAAAAGTATGGCAAACTAGGGAACTCAACTTCTGAAGATTTCTATATTTCTACTGCTGTAAAGACTAGAAGAGTTAAGAGATCTTTCTTACTCACGTTTAAATAGAGGACACGACAAATGTTTGTTCGCCCCTTTTGTCGGGAAAATTACCTAGTCAATCCAAAACTTATTGTATGACTATTAATTCAGTCATAAATTTTTCAATTTTGCCAATTTAACCATAAACATTTACACAAAATTTTAATATAATCATTTTAGCTAATTTTTGCCAAAAATGACTGACGTGACAATGAATCACGCAAGACGTTCAGCACCAAGTTAGCCATTAATGGCAAATATTGGTCTAGATAATTATATTAGAATTCATAAATGTTTATCACCAAATTGACAAAATCGAAATATTTATAATTAAATTGATAGCTATACTATAAGCTTATGGCTAACTGGACAATTTCCTTGCCATTGGTCAAATCTAAACTGGTTTAACGAAGGAGCTATTTACCCATCAATGATTACAAACATTTTTCCCGTAAATAATGACTTTCTAGATGGAAGAATAACTAGACGTTCACTAACTACAATCGGCAACTTTTTGTAAGAAAATTTAACCACATTCAGGATTCGACCCACCGCTAACTAGTTGACTTTCGCCTAATGCAAAGCGAAAAGCAACTTCTAATTTGTGAAAGATATCTCAATGGAACTTGGAATAATAAAAAAATCCAGAGTGGATATTTATTCTGTGCCCCACGCTTCAACGATCTAACACCACTTGTGGTGGCCCCAACCAGAACGCATCGATTCCCCGCCAGAGGTGATTCTAGTAAAACTCTAGAAATCACGAGGTTCGAAATGACATTAGCAACTAGTCAACGTCCGCATTAGGCCTTTTGAAGGAAAAATTCATTAGCAAAGATTCATCACATCGGAAGTTCAGAAGAAAATACCAGGATCAGAATCACCAGTGAATAGGCAACACTGCCATGTCAAAACTTCCCCCTAGTTTCTTCCTTTTCACGTTGGCGCTCAGCTGCGAAAACCAAATAGTCTCGATACTCGATCAACGGTTAGATTCCAATGTGTCATGGACATTTAATCAAGTGTGCCGAAGAATGGTAAGAAGAGATGAAGAATCAGACACAAAGTGCAAAAGGCGAGTCGAAATATACCGATCAAACAAAGAATCATCTTCCTAAATCAACCGGAAAAAAATCAGAACAAAACATTCAGGATAAGTAATGCTAAGCTCGTTTTTCTCAAGTAGCGCGATGTGTGAGGAGAACTATATGCTTCTGCTTTTAATACAAAGCCCGAAAGCTTTTTGTGAAAAGGTTATTTATACAGGGCAGCTAAGAAGAAAGGGAAGAGAAAAAGAAGATTGACGAGGACCACCCATCTACTCGCACTTAATGGATCGGTATATGTGTCGGATGAACAGCAAGGCTGCGCGAAAACCTACGGTACCAAGCACGAGGAAAAATCCATAGCAGATGCAGGCCATGTAGCCGAAGAAGAATGAAGTCTGCATGAATCCAGACATATCTGACCGTGCGTAGTAGTATAAGCAATACCCATAGATGAATAATCCATTTGATCCACCACAAAGAAAAGACCTGCCAAATGATACAGGCGTCAGGCTGCTGTCAGCACAGTCAAAAATAACGTATGTATGCCATGTACATATTCAACTGAAGAGAAAATCCCAGCACCCTAAAAAGGACAAGTTTGTTCGACCTTAAGTCAACTGTCGAGCACAGATGACTTAAGATAAACTGATAATTGCAATCACCATGGCTATATGCAGGATTTCTTCAAGATTATGTGGAAGCTCGCAGATGTCAACAACAAAGAATTCATATTCCACAAACAAACCAGCTTTTAAAACGTACATTTGATGGGATCTTTATGAGTTTTCACTCAATAACTAGTAGCAGCTAAAAAGCTTGTGAACCTTCAAGTTGTGAAGAAACTATCGACAAAAGGAAAGTAACAAACACCCATCTGAAGCCAATATTGGCATTTTTCTGCTAACTGCTCTCTCACAATAGAACATTGAGGACGATCTGTCCCGTGATATCACCAAATCTTCTGAGTTTATTGACTAATAGATGCAAACATTAAACTTTTCAAGTTAAATCAGAAGAATATGCATCATCAGCCAAATTCATTGGAACAGATACTTCGCAGATAATAAGCCACTTCCAACACCTAATTAGAATTGTCATTTTTGTGCGACTTCTAGCCCATTGTCCTACAAGTAATGTGGAACCCAGACCTTCTTATGACCTAGTTAATATATCTCCTAGAAGGTAGTTTTCCCCCTTCCGCAATTCAACCTAGGGGTGAGCATTGATCTAGGGTCAACCCTGGATCGACCCTGGACTGGCCCGACCCTGTCGGTCCTAGTCTGGTTATCAAGGAGACTAAGTCGGTCCTTAGTCGTGGGATTCCTAGACTATGGGTTGGTCCTTAGTCCTAGAAGTTTAGGATCGGTCCAATCCGGACTAATCATAACTGTATATGTATAATATATCTAATATATATTATTTATAATTTTTTTATATAGTAAAAATCCTAAAACAAATGACGTCAATAACATTAAACAGCTTCTTAATGAGGAATCCAAGTAATTTTACACTGTTATTTAATAACTCAGATTTTTAATGTCTTTTACGGCATTAACAGTCATAATGTACAAAGAAGGAAAATATTTTCGTGAGAAGTCATCACGGCGTCTAAAATGGCATAGACAACTCCTCACGGCATTCTCCTCTAGTACTCATTCTCTTTTTCTTATTTGTCCTCTTAGTTTTCAATTTGCCAAAATCAAAATAAACAATTTATCCGTTAGCCACTCGACACTCGCCTAGCTCGCTTTTGGTCACTCGTGTCGCTCGCCACTCAATGCTCGCCCTACTTGTTTCTCATTGCTCACCCCGCTCGACACTCACCCCACGCTCGAAGCTCCCCCCACTCAATGCTCACCACTCGCCTCTCTTAGCCGACCTCACTCATCACTAAACCCATTGGTTCGATCTAGTCCTCAATCGCCTTTTTAGAGAGTACAAAAATGAAATAGAAAAATTATCGATTTATCTCGAGTTGACCCTAAAACTGAATTGAACCCATTAAGTTGGTCCAATCTTCGGTCCCAAACTCAATAGGGTTGGTCCTCGAACCCAAAAATTAAGGACCAACACTTGTGTAAGTTGGTCCTAGGGTTAGAGAGTGGAACGTCCCAGCTCGGATCATACTCACACTTAATTTAGTCGGTCAAAATTCTAAATTTCAAAATTTGATGACACGTGACAGTTAATAAGTATATCAATTTGAGATTTTATCTTATGTTAGTCGCAAATGTACCTGTTTATAATTTTTTGCAGTAGTAATCCAATTTAACGAGAACTAACGAAAGGTAAATTTATCACAAATATACTATTTTTTTTATTTTTAGTGGTTAAAATATTAATTTTAAGTAAATTTGTTATAAATATATTAGTTTGAAATTTTTTATGATCAAAAAATTGATTTAAGGTCAATTAGTCATGAATATATTAATTTGAAATTTTTCCTAATATTAATCTTGAAAAATTATAGCCCGTAATAGAAGTAAATATATTATTGACTCATTATATTTAATTTGGAGTAGAATGTACGCATAGATGGAAACCGTGAAAGACGGGGCATGCATTAGTCCTCCAGATCGCATCGGACGCATCCGATTAACCTTTTCTTTTTCCTTTTTCTGGGTCAAAACATCCGAATAACCTTAAACGCTGACTTTTTATAGACACCGAGCCAAGCCTTCGACATGTTTTTTTTCCAGACACGAGGTGTTATGATTGGCGCCTCGTGATTGGTGCGTGGGGTGGTACCTGCATTGCGTGAGATCTGGTCCATACCTAGGAAACATGACTTTGACCCTTCACATCCCAATCACCGCCCTCGGACCTTCAATGGCCTCTTGTCCAACACAGACCTTTCGTGGGCCCGCTGCCACGTGACGGCCCATTACGAGGTGGGTCAGTGGCACGCCTTTACGTTTGGACGTTTGGGCCTTCAAGTTACGACGGCGTTTGGCCCATTAATTATGAAATTAGAGAATTGGAGGGCTGATCCCGCGCCCGATGCCCCGCGGGCTCGCCCAGATCTGGCCCAATTGAATGTATCTTCGGCCGAAGGCCCGGCCCAGAAGGACCCATCGATGGTTAACTTGATATGACAATACAATCAAACATTTTCCTATGATTGCAGGAGACATGATGAAGCCTGTCCCAGAAAGAGAAAAGACGACGTTGCTGTGTTGAAGGGTCAAAGCTATTTCCATAGGCAAGACCATTAACTACGTTTGGTATCATCACTAGGGCTCCGTTTATTAACTTTTTTATTTCTCTAGTTTTCTATTTTTTTATTCTCCAAAATAGAAAAAAAATATATAAATCAATTTGATAACGTCAATTAATTTTACTATTCCCCAAAATAAAAAAAAGTAGACAGGGAATAAATTTGAATTAAAAACAATAAGTAGAAAAATGTTGCTTATTCTAAAAGAATCCATTTTCTTTTCTTTTCTTTTTTTTCTTTTTTTCTTCTTTCTTTTCTAACTAGTCCGCCTGCCAATGCCTACTTGCTTGCTACCCAGCGATGGGCTAGAGGAGGAAGTAGAAGAGAGGAAAAAAAAATTAGAGAAAAAATAGAAAAATATCAAAAAATTATTAAAAAATTAAAAAAAATTGTACATCACAAAAAAATTTATAGATCATACAAAAAAATTCCTATTCTTTTTCTATTCTGGAAATAGAAAATTTGTATAATTCTCAAACGCGTTCTTTTATTCGAAAACTATTTCAAGAAATATAAATAAAAAATTATTTCTCAAAAGAAATTATTTACGGGAAAAGAAATATTATCAAACACCATAATAGTGTTAACAAGAGATACATACGATGTGGATGGAACATGAAACCAATCACAAAAACCATTTCTCGAAATCGCCACAAACATGCAGGATAAGTCATGCCCGCTTTCTCAGGTAGCATGACATCTGAGGAGAATTATACGCTTCTGCTATTGATACTGTTGGACGCAAATTGCGCAATCCCAAGATCTCCATAACCAGAACAAGAACATGCATAATTAAGTAGAAAGATTAACATACATGGGAACCATCGAAACGGAAGCGGAAACACAATGTTCCAGGCGCAAATCATTCTCCTCTATTGCCCTATTGCCCTTTGTATCCCTATTGCCGTCCGTATCATTGGCCCTATTGCCCTCCGTATCACTGGCTCAATGAGGCGGCCCCCTCACGTTTAGCATTAGTTAAACGCTCCTTAAATGATGAGGATACGTGAGAATTAGGATTAGAGGAGAGATTTGAGCACTATTTATAGAGTTTCCAACCAAACCTCTCATTACGGGTCAGGCTCAACTTGGCCCACACTAACCAACCCCATATTAGACTAATTAAGAAACCTTCTATCTCACCTTAGACCAACCATGTTTTACGGTAACCGTAAAAACAGTAAATTACAATATCAATTAATGTAGTTCACATTAGGAAAACTTTTACAGATACAAGCACCAAAAACATCTTGCGAAAAGGCTACTGCACAGGGCAGCTAATAAGAGACGGAAGACGATGCATAGATTGACAAGGACTACCTGCCTACTCGCACTTGATGGATCCGTATATGCGTCGGATGAATAATAAGGCTGCGCAAAAACCTACGGTCCCAAGCACGAGGAAAACTCCATAGCAGATGCAGGCCATGTAGCCAAAGAAGAATGAAGTTTGCATGAACCCGTCCATATCTGACCGTGCATAGTAGTAGTAAAAGCAATACCCATAGATAAATAATCCAGTTGATCCACCACAGAGAAAAGACCTGCCAAATGACAAAGGCATCAGGCTGCTGTCAGCAAAAATCAGTCAAAAAAACTCACGTATGTATGCCATGTACATATTCAACTGAAGAGAAAATCCTAGCGCTTTTAAAAGGACAAGTCGATTCGACTTTGTGTCGAGCACGGATGACTTAAGATAAACTAATTATTGCGACCGCCATGGCTATGTGCTGGATTTCTCCAAGAGTATGTGGAAGCTCCTCGCAGCCAGAGCTTGTGAAACTTCAAGTTGTGAAGAAACTATCGACAAAGAGAAAGTAGCAACCACCCAGCTATCTGAAGCCACTAATGGCAATTTTCTGCTAACTGCTCTCTAAGAATAGAGTGAGGACGATCAGTCCCGTGGCATCACCAAATCTTCTGAGTTTATTGACTAATACTAGCTAACACGAAACTTTTCAAGTAAAATCAGAAGAATACGCATCATCAGTCAAATTCATTGGAACAGATACTTTGCATAGAATAAGCCATTTCCGGCACCTAATTAAAATTGTCAGTGTTGTGCTGCTTCTAGCCCGTTGTCCCACAAGGAATGTGGCACCCACGCCTTCTTATGACCTAGTTCGTATATATCTTCTCTGAGAAGGTAGTTTTCCCCCTTCCATAATTTAGCGCGTCCAAATTCTAAAGTGCAAAGCTTGTCCATGTGCTATAAGTGCAATAAACAACATATAGAATAGGATAACTGAGCATCACTAAATTGGGATTGAAGTGCTTCCGTGTGTAAATAAAACCTAAACAGAGACGTGACATTGGTTAGCAATCTTTGCTATCTTCTTCCAACATCTTCCCGTCACTTTTGCAATTCATATGATCATAGGTAAACAATTTGACTCAAGCAAGTTAAACGTGACTAGGGATGCCAATTACCAAGCATGGTGTTTAGTATTCATTTTTTAACTGTGAAGGGCAACTCAAAGGAAAACCAGCAAGCAGGAATCTACAGCACATTATATAAATAAGCCAAAGATCAAAAAATACGGAATCATTGTATGGCATACCTCCACCACCATTTATGGTCCTCGGCAGCAAGTTGGAGGTAGGTCAATGCCACCGTGATAAAAGCAGTGACTATCAAGAGAATGATGAAAACAATAAACAAGAAGTTGTAGATGGTATAGATCCTGTGACCCCAGACACTGGCAAAAATGTAGTATAGCTCCATGTATGTAACAATGAACGGGAGAAAACCAGCCATCGCCATCTGGGGGATTGCGCCCCTATACCATGGCAACGGTGGAATCTCTCTGGGGTACTCAGTGGTGCGGCATGGAGCTTGAAATTCGGCCTTGCTATTCTTCCCAGCAATCCCACCCAATACGAGCAACGGTGATGATACAAGTGTCCATATGAGAACTATGACCAAAATCGTGCCAAATGGAAGAGCTGCAGTGGCAGTGTAGACAACAGCGACACTGTTTAAGAAGCAGAATGTGATTAAGAGAGGCCCACAGAAGAGGCATCCAGTCAATACTAGATTCCTGACCTGCCATGTTAGAAAGAAAGAAATTCAATCAACAAGCAGTGTGCTGTATATAACGTCCGTAGGAAAAATTACGCTGCTGCATACCCAGTTTGTTCCCTCCAGCTGACAGTATAAGGAAGTAGCAGTATAGCCTGCAATTCCTGACGTGAGTGCATAGATAACAACCAGTGCCGTAAATAGCGGGCCTCGGTTGTACGGATAAAAGACACCAATCGATGCCAATATAAAGATGAATACGGTACTGCAGAACACAAATCACGAATTGCCTAATTAAGATAAACAGAGGAATATGGTTGCTATAAAAGGTGGTGCAAATTCCTATTGCAAATATGCTTCAACAGACGCCAGATGATCTTGATACTTACAGAGTAAACAGCTGAGTACCAGAACCAACTGCAGCAGCAAAAAGAGATTTATACTTTGGGAACCTGAACACATCCCCGTGTATGTATTTCCATCCAGTCTTCTCCTCGTCTTCAGCCAATTCTTCATCATGGGCGTACCTATTTGTCATAAACAAAAACAGAACAAAGACAGAACCGTCCTATCATGTTCATAGAAAGAAAGAAGGCGCACGACTTTTCATGTTTAGAGAAAATCTGGCAAGCAAATGAGTAATGAGAGGGTGATCCTAACTTGAAAAAATCTTTCTTTAGAGCTCTCCAGAGGATTGTGGCAAGAATTCCAGTCAACAGAAGAACCGTACCACAAGAATTTACGTTCGAAAACAAGTGAATCTCTAGTTGATGAGGCCTTAAAGATGACCAATCCATCCTTTTCTCATAAGGAGTAATTGTTTCTTTCCACTTTGCTGAGTACATATACTGAAAATCAACTTCTTTGTCTTCTGTAAGATCTGCGACGCTGTTTGGGTCTGTCCTGACACTAATTTCGATCACACGGTCCTTGTTGTAAAAGATCTCGAACGTAACGCGCTTATAAAGAAAATACTTGTATTCACTTGGATCCCTGCCCACCATGTCAACCTTCCCAATGAAACCCCAAATGGGCAAGTCATCATAATACATCTGAAAGTAATAGTCCTGGATGATTGCAGACCGGAATCGTGCCACTTCTACCTTTGAAAGTGTTTTCTTGCAAGCAACTTCGTCTTCCTTATTCACTAAAAATTCCGGCTTGAAGGGAGCACTAACTAAACGATCTCCATTTAAAACTTCACCCAGAGTTTCTTTTTTCTCTTTCACATGATCTGTGATGGAAACCAATTTAAAGAATCAAGGCTTTTGAGATATAATAATGCAGAAAAAACCCAGCTCTGGAGATATCAGCACACAGACCTGGTGTACAATACGGAAGATCGAAGTAGCGATATGTTTCGCTGCATGAAGAAAATGACAAAAAATCATAAGCTTGGCTTGAGATATGAAAGTTTCTAGGATTTTTACCCTAAGAAGAGACTCTATGGAAAAGTGGAGGACAGAAAGCTACGAGCCGAAGCAGATACGTACAGGTTTGAAAGAACATATATAGCAAATCTTGGAAATCCTTAGAGTTACCTGCCTTCCAAATATCAGTCCTGTCAAATCCAACATCTTTTCTTCTTTCTGGTTCAAATCACTAGCTGTGTCGTAAATGACATAAACTATATTCATTCGACTTCGATTTGCAAAGAAAATTTACATTGCCTCTCTCAGTATTCAACCATTATTGATCAGAAGACACGAACAATTTCAAAACAGAAAGTCTTGAGTTAGATCATCAATTTTTTCACTTTCCTTGGTTCGAGAAGGTGTCGTGATGAACTCATCAATGTTTAGGCTCTTATGTCATGCTCCACACCATCCAGAAACTCAAAGGACGCAAGATCAACTAGGGCATCTATGTTCAACCAAATACCTCAGCGACAGCATCTTCGGCTTGGTTATTCAGAGTCAATTGCCCGTACTTAGGACTAGAAGACAACGAAAATCGGTATTTCATGGCGACGCAAGCAAGGTTCAGATTACATGTTATCGGCAATAAAGGGAACGTTAATCAGCTACTACTTCTCTCACCATATGTAATAAAATGCAAAACTCTCAAAACAGTGGCAGCCTCAAGAAAGTAGTAATGACTGCTGTGCATGGACAAGAACGAGAACCAGATAAGCAACACCCGCTCACCCAAACGAATGGACGCACACAAGTTACTACCGACTCTACCAGTTCAACTTATCGAAACTCGCGTTTCTCCGAACTGGCATGCTCGAGTCGCTTAAACATCACCCACTCGACATCGCGAAACGCCGATCGAAATCTACGAATGAAAAACCAGAGAGACCAGGAATTCTGAATCCGACAACGTCGTATCGTGATCGAGCCAGGTCGTGTCCGCGGAGTGCCCTCACCTCGGATTGCGGAAAGGACCGACTTTGTTCGCGTAGAGAGGGACCGGCTCGCCTTCCTTGTAGCGTTGGCCGGACAAGCTCGAGGTCGCCGCCTGAACGAAGCCGAGCGCCACGATGGCGAGGTCGAAGATTGCGAAGATGGTCTCCTTCTTCATGGTCTCCGTGATCCGACACTGAGCAAGGAGAGGCCAGAATATGAGAATGAGATGGAGACGAAGAGGCAGACTTCGTTGCGCGTCAACTCTCCGCAGGGGAAGTGGATTAGTTTATTGCACTTGCACTTTCCCGCGTTCTTGACTGCTTGGCATTTGACTTTCCCGCGTTCTTTGAAAGAAGATGAAGGAAAACGGAAAAGAAAGAGAACGAAGGGGAAATTTTCTTTTTGTATTTCTGTGTGTCTAAACCCAATGTACAGAGCGAGTATTATAGTACAAATTGTATGCGAAGAAAATGCAACAATATAATATACAAAATCAGATATGATATTAATTGATCTCAACTCATCAAATAATATCCGAAGGATTCTTGTAAATATTCTTGCGTATCTTCAACACTCCCCCTCAAGCCGGTGGTTTGTAGATATCCAAGACACCTAAGCTTGCTCAAGAGATACGCATGCTGTCTTTGACATAAAGGTTTGATGAAGACATCCGCTGGTTGTTCTTCTATTCCAATCCCATGTGTCTCGATCATTCCTTGTTGGATTTGACACAAATTTGAGGGCTGCATCATTGTCACAAAATAATCCGGTCGGTCCTCTAACTTGTACCCCAAGATCCCGAAATAATCCTCGTAATCACACTATTTCACAAGTGGTTTTAGCCATGGCATGATATTCTGCCTCTGCGGAGGATAATGAAACGGTTGATTGCTTTTTTGTCTTCCAGGAAAGTAAAGAATCCCCCAATTTAATACAAAAACCGGTTATGGATCTTCTGCTCATCGAACAAGTTGCATAATCCGCATCACCATACGCAGTCATCCTCATTTCGCACTTCCTAGAAAGAAGAATCCCGATTCCTGGACAACTCTTCAAGTATTTCACCACTTTAAGTGCAGCGTTCATATGAGATTGCTTTGGTTTGTGCATGAACTGACTAAGTGTCTGAACTGCAAAACTTATGTCTAGCCTAGTCATAATCAAATATATAAGCTTCCCAACAAGTTTTTGATATCCCAATGGATCTTTGAGCATAGGATCAGTCTCTTGAGATAGACCAACATCATAATCTGCTGTAGTCAGCTTGATATTTTGCTCAACTAGAATTACAGCTGGCTTACATCCCGATACACTTGCTTCTGATATAATCTCCAATGCAAATTTTCTCTAGCTGAGAGAAATCCCTTGGTCTGATCATGCAATTTCGATTCCAAGGAAATACTTTGGCAATCCTAGATCTTTAATATGGAATGTAGAATGCAAATAGTTCTTGAAACCTTTGATAGCTACTTCATCATTGCTCATAATAAGTGTATCATCTACATATATCATCAAGTAGATAGATGACGTACCTTTAGTCCATGTAAAAACAACATAATCAAACCTGGACTGTTGAAAACCGGCCGCTATTAGTGACTCAACAAACTTTGCATACCACTGTCTTGAAGCTTGCTTAAGCCCATAAAAGGATTTGCGGAGATGACATACTTTATTCTCCCCCTGTCTCCGTAAACCTTGTGGCACTTCCATATAAATTTCCTCATCTAAATCGCCATGCAAGAAGGCATTGTTGACATCCATTTGATGCAAGGACCAGTCCTGAAATGCTGTTACCGAAAGAAATGAGCGGACGGTAACATCTTTGTTTACGAGAGAAAATGTTTCGTGATAGTCAAAACCTTCCTGTTGTGTAAAACCCTTAGCCACTAATCGGGCTTTGTATCTCTCAATGGATCCATCTGCACGATATTTGATCTTGTATACCCATTTGCATCCAATGGCTTTGCGATGCGGAGGTAATGTGACAAGATCCCATGTCTAATTATCCATTAAGGCCTTTAACTCCACCTTCATAGCCTTCTGCCAGCGCAGATCAGTGCTTGCTTCATCAAAATTTGATGGTTCTCGCCCATCGAAGATACGGGTAATGCAACACCTATGTTCCGGATAAAGTCTATCAAAGGAAACATAGGAGGCAATTGGAAATAGAATACCTAGTAAATTCCTGACCCCACATATGTAGTCTCTGGTCCAAGTAGGTGGACGTGTAGTACGTCCGGATCACCTTGGCGCATCATTCTCTGGTGGTGAGTGAGTGTCCGAATTGTCAACAATACTTGAATCTTGGGGAGCAACTTCCTCTGGGCGTTGATCTGTCACTTCCATCAAGGGTGTCATGTCTATAGCTGATGTAGAAGAGGTCCTTATATCTGTTGATGAGTGAAATAGAACATATCCTGGATCTTCCATGGTCTCCTCTATATGAGAAGTATGAGAATGCCCATCTCTACCTATCCCTGATTCCGAAGCAGCAAAAGGAAAAATGTTTTCGTGGAATGAAACGTCCCTGCTAACTTAAAATTCTCCTGTGGAATGATCAAATACCATGTATCCCTTCTGTAGACTGGGATATCCCATAAAGATGTAGCGACGAGCACGATGACCCATTTTTATCTCTAGGTCCCACTACTGTGGCGTAGCATAGACATCCAAAGATCTTCAAATGACCCAAATCTAGCTTCTTTCCAAAAAGCAACTCGAAGGGGGTTCGCCCATCAAGGATCTTAGTGGGCATACGATTTATCAAATAAGCGACAGTCAAGACACAATCTCCCCAAAAATTGTCTGGAACAGAAGCTTGAAATTTCAAAGCTTGTGCAACTTCTAATAGGTGACGATGCTTCTGTTCCACCACCCCATTTTGTTGTGGTGTATAATTACATGTACTCTCATGTAATATTCCTTGTGATGAAAATAGAGCAGCACATTCATGATTGAAGAATTCACTTCCATTTTCTGTCCGTATTTTTTTAACAGTTTTCCCAAATTGGGTTCTTGACAAGGAAAGGAAAGTCTTTAAATGAGACAAAACTTGACCCTTAGTTTGCATAAGAAAAATCTATGTGGCTCTGGAATAATCGTCCACAATGGTAAGAAAGAATCGAGACCCATCATGATTTAGTGTATGGTATGGCCCCAGACATCAAATCCAGCAAGGAAAAAATATTACTTGAACGATTTTGATTTAATGGGAAAGGAGTTCTTGATTGTTTCGCAAGTGGACAAATGGGACATTGAGGATAATGGAAAAGAAGAATTGTGACCCAATCTGATATGCAAAAGGAAATTCTTATCATTGGTAATCAAATTACACAATGATTGTTTATTACAAGAGAGTAAATTAAGATTTTTTGGTGGACTTTTCCAGAAAAATACGCAAGAATATTTACAAGAATCCTTTGGATATTATTGGATAAGTCGAGATCAATTAATATCATATCTGATTTTGTATATTATATTGTTGCCTTTTCTTTACATACAATTTGTACTATAATACTCGCTCTATACATTGGGTTTAGACACACAGAAATACAAAAAGAAAATTTCCCCTTCGTTCTCTTTCTTTTCCGTTTTCCTTCATCTTCTTTCATGGTATCAGAGCAGGTTACGCATATGTGATCCGTTTCTTCCGCTTTGTTTCTTCTCTTCTAGGTTTTCGATTGCCTACCATAAGAAACAAGCTAACCTGCAAAAAGGCGTTAGCACTCCGACGTAGGAATCAGCACCTTGAAGATCTTATATTAAAACAGACGAAGGATTCTTGTAAATATTCTTGCGTATCTTCAACATTCTTACCAAAAAAAAAAGAAAAAAAAAAAAGAAGAATTTTAAAAAAGTTTTCCTAAAAATATCGTTTGCATTGCTAAAATTAATCAATTAATGAAGAATATTTTTAGTACCAATGACAATTTATGTTAAAACATTCTTGTGAACGATTAAAACACTTTTCTTTTATTTACAAATGATCACTTTTAGGAACAATTTTTATAAATTATTGATATTCAACAAAACAAAAGATGCCTTATATTCTTGAAATTAGATGAACAGTGACCTTCTAGAATTACCTCAAATTGTTTCTACTCAAGAGCTTTACCATACCTCAAATGTAGGAAAATTATCAAAGAAAAAAAAAAGCATTAAGATTATTATATATGCATCAATTCAATCGGAAATATTTCGATTTGACAAATTTAGTCATAAATTTTTTACAATAATTAAGTCTTTCTAATCAATTTTGGCTAAAAATCAATGATATAGCTACTAAGGGGGTGCATGATAACCAAAATTTTTGTTCCAGAAATAATTTTTCTATTCCAGACCTGTTTTTGGAATAGAAACCCGTTTGATAAACCTATTCCATTTTTCTATTTCTGAAATAGATTTCTATTACAGAAATTGATTTGGAACAAAAATCAAAAGTAGAAAATTTCTACTTATGATTTCTAGAAGAGAAATCAGAAATAATTTCTCCCACAAAACTCTCTAAACCCTAATTTCGGTGACTCCTCCCTCTTCTCCTCTACGACGTCTCTGCCTCTTCCTCCTCCTCCGCCTCTCCTCATCTCCTCGAGACATCGTCTCCTCCGCCTCTCCTCATCTCATCGACGTCTACTCGCAAATCCGCCCCCTCGCCGCGACCCACTGTCCCCGCTTGTCATCCGAACACCCCTCGGCAACAGATCTCGCGCCTGCACTCCCGCCGCTCGTTCCCCTGCGACGCCAGAAGCCCTCTGTAGCAGATCCCGAGCACCGACGCCTGAGCCACTCCTGCTCTGCTCCATCTCACCAGAAGCTGCCATCACCCCGCGACCTCAACAACGCCGCGCACCCTCTCCTCATCCAGCGACGAGCTGCTCGCGAATCTGCCCCCTCGCCTCATCCAGCCCTCTGCAGCAGATCCTGAGCACCGACGCCTGAGCCGTTCTTGCTCTGCTCCGTCTCACTAGAAGCTGACCACCGCCCCGCGACCTCAGCAACGCCGCGCGACGCCCTCTCCTCATCCAACGACGAGCTGCTCGCAAATCCGCCCCCTCACCTTATCCGGAAGCCCTCTACAACAGATGCCTGAGCCGCTCCTGCTCTGCTCCGTCTCACTAGAAGCTGCCACCGCCCCGCGACCTCAGCAACGCCGCGCGACGCCCTCTCCTCATCCAGCGACGAGCTGCTCGCGAATCCGCCCCCTCGCCTCATCCAAAAGCCCTCTGCAGCAAACACCTGAGCCGCTCCTACTCTGCTCCATCTCACCAGAAGCTGCCACCGCCCCGCGACCTCAGCAACGCCACGCAACGCCCTCTCATTTTCATCCACACAGTGCAAGTTTTGGAACTTGGCCCCCTCCTCTTCAAACTGCCCAATTGAGTCTCTCTTCGGTTCTGCCTTCCTGGGTCAATTTGTAAAAAGCTCGAGTTCGTCCAATGAGGCCCAGGACCGCGAAGTGCGCAAAGAAGCAGAACTACCCGTCTCCTCCCTTCTCTGGTTCGTGCCAATTCCTCTTCTTTTTGCGTGGATTCGTGTGCTTTTTTGCGTATGAATCTTAGGATTGGAACTGAGTTTGCTGCGTGTGGATATGAATAAGAGATTGGAGTTGGGTTTGATGCTCGTGGGTATGAATAAGAGATGGGTAGATTCGCCTGTTTTTTAATTTTCTTGGTTGTTGTCGCTTTTTGAGGATGAAAAGACGATGGGAAATCAAGCAGGCATTGACTGGTGGTGGCAAATGCTCTGTTACTGCATGTATAGTTTTGGGTTGCTTTTAGTTTTCCTCGTGAGGTCGAATCTGTGATAGAGAAAGTATATGTGCTCTCAAATTATGTCTTGAGAAGTTGTTGGAATTGGTTGTGATCCTGCGAAACGGGTGTGATTAGTCCCAAACACTTTTGGCTTTGGTGTGAAGATGTGGGATTCTCATGGTTCTGCCGTTACCCTTGTGCTAATTTCCCCCTCCCCCATAAGAAGATGTCCCCCTTCTCTTGGTCATTCGCAACTTTGTGCAAAAAAGCCACTCCCCTTGCTTTCCGATTCCATAAATCTGCAGCTCCGCTCCTCCTCCTCTTCCTCCTCCTTCAAACTGCTTCTCCACGGTCATAATGCCGGCATACCTCGCCATGTTGCAGTGGCGGTGCCTACTCAGTGACTGGGCAGACAGCATTATCTCATCAACGAAGGGTCATCATTGTTTTAGTTTCCATTAAATTTATCTAGTGCTATGCATATGCCTAATGATTGTTTTTAATCATTGTAATCTAGCTTCTATGACCAAAGCTATCTCTTGTTTCTTCTCGTGTTTTGGATGCATTAATTCACATGCATTGTTAAATTGCCCTTATATAGACTATTCGGATCCTAATCCCCTACACTGACCTTTAATTGTGATTGATGTCTATGGCTTCTAAGTTTTCACTTGGAAACTCTGTGCGTTCACTTTTTTTGAATCCGCCCCCTCGCCTCATCCAAAAGCCCTCTGCAATAGATCCCGAGCATAGACGCCTAAGCCGCTCCTGCTCTACTCCGTCTCACCAGAAGCTGCCACTGCCTCGCGACCTCAGCAACGCCGCCCAACGCCCTCTCCTCATCTCCTCGACGTCGTCTCCTCCACTGGTTAGCTCTGCCTCTCCCTCATTTGTAAATTCTAGGGGCTCTATTGGATTAAATGCTGCAGTTTTATATGAGTGTATGCATAACTCAACATCTTTGAACTAGGAACATATATTTGAAACTTCTGTGTAGGATTTTTTAAATGAAACTTCTGTGTAGCTGTTGTATTTTGTTATATTTGTGTGATGGATTATTTGACATCTCTATATAGAGATTTCAAGTCTGGCTCTTTAGAATGCCAATGATATAGGCGAATGGATTAATTTTTAGTGGGAATGTTCACTGCTGGTTATTATGAGCAAATAGATGGGGCATTGGTTGGTGGGAATGTTCCTTTTGCTTGTGATATATGGTTGCTTGTAAAATTTTATATGAGGATGATTCTCTTTTAATTTTCTTTGTATATTTTGTTTTATTGATAGTCATAGAACATTGTATTGATGTGATATCGACATCAAAGTCTAAGCACTTGAACTGGTACACCAATTGATATGGCTCATTTGATGCTCAACTAGTTAAGGTTAAATGGCTTCCCACAAAGAGGTTTGTATGGCAAAGTGGACTGAGCCTTTGACCAATGAGCTTGTAAGTTTGTTGGTAACAAAGGTAACAAAGGGAAATCGCACCACTTCTACCTACAACAAAACAGGATGGAATAACATACATACCGAATTCAATAAACGGACGAGACTCCACTTTAGTATAATTCAGTTGAAGAACAGGGTCAACAAACTGAAGAAACAGTATAGTAGTTTCAAGAAACTTTTGTCACAATCTGGATTTGGATGGGATAATATAAACAATAAGGTTGCTGTGGAAGATCAAAGTGTGTGGGAGTCTCACATCAAAGTATCAATTTACCAGGGTCATTTTGTTCATATTGTATTGCAAGCTTTGATTATGTTGCTACATCTGTCATTATTATATAAATTCCAGAATAATAGCGAATGGGTTAAATTCAGAAACGATGGGTTTCCTCAGTATCCTGATTTGTGTATCGTGTTTGGTGATACATATGCTACCGGGGATTATGCAGCAGGAAATGCAGAAGAAGTGGTAGGATATACAGAAGAAGTGGTAGTGTCCTCGGAGAGAGATGACAATGGTGGTGACGATGGTGATAGTGGTAGTGGTTATGCAGTAGGTAATCCAGAGAAATTTGATGAACAGTATATTGATGAGGAGGTCTTCCCCGATACGACTACTACCTCAAATCATAAGAAACACAAGCAGGATAGGACTCCAAATTCTAAGAGGAGGAGGAAGAGTAATAGATATGATGTTAGTGACACCTGCAAAGCCATTCAAGAAATGATTAAAATCAGGGTTGCTCAATCAACAAGTGGCTCTGTGACCTTAGATGCCCCATCAACTGTAAACCCCTACTCCACAGCAGCCGTGGTTGCCATCCTAAATAGCATGCCTGATTTAGAGTAGAATATTTACAACAAAGCTGTGAATCAATCATGTCTTAATGCCACTTGGAGAGAGGCCTTCATCACAATGCTACTTGAAAGGAGACGTGGATTTCTTGAATCTCTTTAAACAGATGTTGAGTAGTATGCTATGGATTTATATATTTTGTTTAATTTCACTCTATGAGTTATGTATTTGAGATACTTTGGTCTTTTTATGATGTAATTATGAAAATTTTGTGGCTATTGTTGATTATTATTAGATTCCTTACTTATATTATATATTCTATCTTTTTTTTTCATGTGATGGCATAGGTAATATGGAGGGGGATGAAAGTAGCATGTATAGTGATCAAGTAGCAACAGGTGAATCGGTTGAACTAAACTTTGATGATTTTGATATCGATATTGTGATAGCATGGTTGAGCATGGTTGCGGTAGATATGTCTATGCACTGGAGAGAACCTATTAGGGATAGCATATTGTCAGGACCCAAATGGATGAGGGAGGTTCTTCAAGGACATTCAGATAGAATGTATGAATCTTTTAGAATGGAGAGACACGTTTTTCTCAACTTTTGTGATTTGATGAAGGCAAGAGATTGACTGGAAGATAGTCAATATATAAAGGTAGATGAACAAATTGGGATATTCTTATTTATGATTTGTCACAAGAACTCGAATACAACTTTATGCGAGAGATTCCAACGTTTGGGACAAACTATTAGCAAATACTTCACTATAGTGTTGAAAGCAGTTTTCAAACTTGCAAAAGAGATTATCGTACCGCCTTCCTTTGATGTGGTCCCAAATGAGATTTTTATGGATCTCAACCATAAACTTTACTTCAAGGTAATATTTTCATACATTCATTTATAATATCAGTTTCATTTTGTTGCTAATCTTATATAACACTAGTCTTTGATAAAACGACAGGATTGTGTGGGCGCTATTGATGGTACTCATGTTCATGCTTCTATACCTTTGTCGAAGCAAATTTCAGTTTGAGGCAGAAAAGGAATTACCACTCAAAATGTGATGTGTGTATGTTCGTTTGATATGAAATTCACTTTTGTGTATGCTGGTTGGGAAGGATCTGCCAACGATTGCTGGGTGCTATTAGTAACACTCGAGACTCCTCGCTTGGAATTTCCTCGACCACCACTAGGTATTTACTTGTTCTAGAATTATCAATTTTCTTTAAGATTGTATTGTATTTACAAATCACGACTAATATATGAATATTTTGTTATAAGCAAATACTATGTTGTAGATTATGGTTATGCATCAATTCCGGGATTCTTAACTCCTTTTAGACGTGAACGGTATCATCTAAATGAGTATAAGGGTAGAACAAGACGACCAAGAACAGCAAGAGAGTTGTTCAACTATAGGCATTCTTCATTAAGGAATGTCATTGAGAGATCATTTGCGGCATTAAAGAATCGCTTCTTTATTTTGAAACACATGCCTGCATTTGCAATTCGAAAGCAAGCACATGTTGTAATTGCATGTTGTACTATCCATAATTACATCCATGATCAAGACAGGAGGGATAAAAAATTTTCCTTATATGGAGATCCAGAGTACTCATTTGAACCTACACAAGATGAGGTTATAGGCGAACATCGATTGAGGAGGAAACTGAGATGAATATGCTTAGAAAAAGTATTGCCAATAAGATGGCAAGGGATCATAATATGCCGGAGATTCCATGAAATCGTGTTTTCAATTTTTGTAATGTATTTTTCTATTATTTTGTAATTGGGGATTTCCAATCTTTGCTTTTGTAATGTGATAATGTATTTGATGATTCCTATCTCAATTCTTGTAATGTGATGTTCTACTTGAGGATTTCCCTTATTTGTAATGGTTCTTTATGACAAGCTCTATTACACTTCGTAAAATTCGCCGATTTTGTAAAATTTGCTGCAAATTGCCCAATACAATTCTTTGTGTTTCTTTCTAAAACGATTGCTCGATATCGTAAACCGTGGCGGCAATCAACGTGATACGCTAGCATGAAGGGGATTAGAATATGGTTGCCCACCTTCATTCTACTAGAGTTTTGGGAATCTTCTATCATACTCAAGAGTAATGCATATTGATCTCTTTTTTCTATTGTATGGAGACTATTGATAAGTATATTGTTTGACCGTAATTGCCTATCTAGGTGGATGCTAAAGAATTTTGTGTGAAAATTTAGAAAATTTGATATAACAACTCTTACTTTGTATTTTTTTTTTTCAAAAAAGGGAGACTTTACTATAAAAAATAAAAAAAAAAAAATAAAAAACTCTTACTTTGTATTTGGGTCAATGGTTTCATAAGCATATGAAATTTGTAAGAATGGACATCTCATTTGCTCCAAAAAAATAAAAATTTGTTTTAAGAAATAGAAATTTTATACTATTATCAAACGAATTTCTATTTCTGAAACAGAAATTTTGTATCGTTATCAAACAGATTTTTTTGCTCAAAAACTCGTCCAGAAATAGAAATAAAAAAATCTATTTATGTTCTAGAAATAGTTTCTGGAACAGAATGGTTGTCATGCGCGCCCTAAGTGTCATATGCGACATGATCAGTGTTGACGTATAAAATTTTTAATTTTTTTTTATAAGAGTTTAACATAGGGCTATTGGCCACTAAACGCATGCTCATGGCCCAAATTTAAAGCTAAACAAGGGCCGCAACCTTCGCCTAATGGTCGGCGAGGGCTTGCCACCCTCACACACGACCTCACCGGCCACTAGGCGAGGATTGTAAATCCTCGCTAGCCGCAGCACTCTCCCAACTATGACCAAGGGCCATGAGATACAAACAAAAAGCGAAGGAGCAAAGAAGTTCCAAAATGGTCCCCTAACCCATCAAAACACTTTGGAAGGAAAAAGGTTATGCATATGAATGTGCCAAAGGGTAATTTCCCTTTTTTTTCCTTCTTTTCTCATTCTCTTTTCTCTTTCTTTCTTAGGAGACCATGTGTGGAGTACTGGATGTTCATCAGTCTTGGTGAAGATGAAGCAATTAATAACTGGGAGGTAACACCACGAACCCTAATCATCAAGCTCGTGTTGTGTTGGGTCCCTTTGCTTTTCAGCAATCCCTTACTATTCTTCGTTCTGGCCACAGAAGTTGGGAAACCCTTTGATAATGAAAAAAAAAAAAAAAAAAAAAAAAGCTGAAGATGGTTGAATGAGAAACGAAGCATGTGAGTGGGGGAATAAGGCGCGACTAAAGGGCGAAGGAAAAGGATAAAAAATAAATAATAAAGCTAACTTGGCCGGAGAAAGTCCAAAAGTCAAAGCATCACATCGAAAAGATGAAAAAGCTCTTTTTTTTTTCTTTTTTCGGACCTGAGCAGGTCCTTAAAAGGCTCTGACATCCAAGAAATACTAGATACAGGTCGAGAACCGAGCCCGGAAAAATATTCCGGCCCCATTGGCAGACCCGGCCACACCCCCTCAGGGGAGGAGGGCTGCCACGACTGATCCCTGCGATGCCTTCCCCAGGGTTGCCTGGACGCGATACAGGGAAGTGATGTCGCCAGTCTTTCTTTTTCCTTTTGGAGGAGGAACTCCCAACATGCATCCACACCACCATGCATCCTTCATTTCCAGCAGTAAAAATCCAAAAGAGAAAAGAAGAGAAAAAACATATGTTGGTGGTGCAAAAGTGGAATGGAATCCATTTCTTGAAGTTGGTGCTAACTTTTCATGAGTTAAAAAAAAAAGAACTATGTATGGACTTTTACGTTGGACTTTCAAAATATTCATTTAAATTGTAAAGCGTTACAATAAAATAATATGATAATTTGAAAGTTTTTCGTGTGCTTTTTCTTAAAAAAAGAAAATTAAAGGACGATGCATTACAACATCTGCGAAGCTTCAAAATTTTGAGAGTGTAAGTGTAATCCAAACAGGGTGTGAGCTATTAGTCTAAGTTTGGAACCTTGACAATCGACATGCATTAGTATGAAATTACTACCACGACTAGAGTTGACTATGAACTAACAAACACGAAATTTAAAAATTTATTTGTTCGTGAAAAAACTAGGTTTTCAAAAATATTTTACAAAAAATGATTAGTTATACACTTATAAAAATAAATGAAAAAAAAAAAAATTTTCGTAATTTACAAAATTATTCATGTAGAAATTATTGTCAATAATTTTAAGCAATATAATCAACCATTTTTGAAAAAATAATTTCCAATTCGTTCATTTTTCACAAATTAAACGGATCATAAATAGATCAATATCAGGCTACAAATACTTACAAATTCAACGATCTAACACAACTTGTGGTGGCCCCAACCAGAACACATCGATTCCCCGCCAGAGGTGATTCTAGTAAAACTCTAGAAATCACCAGGTTCGAAATGACATTAGCAACTAGTCAACGCCCGCATTAGGCCTTTTGAAGGAAAAATTCATTAGCAAAGATTCATCACATCGGAAGTTCAGAAGAAAATACCAGGATCAGAATCACCAGTGAATAGGCAACACTGCCATGTCAAAACTTCCCCTAGTTTCTTCCTTTTCACGTTGGCGCTCAGCTGCGAAAACCAAATAGTCTCGATACTCGATCAACGGTTAGATTCCAATGTGTCA
Source organism: Eucalyptus microcorys (assembly GCA_014182515.1). Lineage (NCBI taxonomy): Eukaryota > Viridiplantae > Streptophyta > Magnoliopsida > Myrtales > Myrtaceae > Eucalyptus > Eucalyptus microcorys. The sequence continues at coordinate 32,543,132 of CM024572.1, read as the reverse complement.
TGGACATTTAATCAAGTGTGCCAAAGAATGGTAAGAAGAGATGAATAATCAGACACAAAGTGCAAAAGGCGAGTCGAAATATACCGATCAAACAAAGAATCATCTTCCTAAATCAACCAGAAAAAAAATCAGAACAAAACATTCAGGATAAGTAATGCTAAGCTCGTTTTTCTCAAGTAGCAGGATGTGTGAGGAGAACTATATGCTTCTGCTTTTAATACAAAGCCCGAAAGCATTTTGTGAAACGGTTATTATACAGGGCACCTAAAAAGAAAGGGAAGAGGAAAAGAAGATTGACGAGGACCGCCCATCTACTCGCACTTAATGGATCGGTATATGCGTCGGATGAACAACAAGGCTGCACGAAAACCTACGGTACCGAGCATGAGGAAACATCCATAGCAGATGCAGGCCATGTAGCCGAAGAAGAATGAAGTCTGCATAAATCCAGACATATCTGACCGTACGTAGTAGTAGTATAAGCAAAACCCGTAGATATATAATCCAGTTGATCCACCACAGAGAAAAGACCTGCCAAATGATTGTCGCGACCTCCCTGAAGCGGGTTGGACCACCTAAGGGTTCGGCTAATGGATTATTAAGCCTAGACTTAGCTCGAGCTCTCCCAAGCCCATACAAATTCGCAACTTAGGTTTTAAGTTCTTAATATGCAGATGATTTTTATCATGGAGTCGCCACTAATCTATTTTTGGTGGGTCGATTAGAAACCCAAGTAAAGTAATGGGAGAATTACTTCACTCCTACGAACCAGAGATTAAATGAGTTCGGGGACTTGATTACGCTAGATTTCTCTAACGCCCTTTCGGTACCTTTTCTTTTTTATTTCAAAAATATTTTGCAGGCAACTTGAATTGATTTTAATTCTATTTCCCTAATATGTGAGGTGATCATGCGGGTGCGCAATCCACCAATTTAACATCCAAGGAAAGCAAATAATAAAAAAAAAAAACGGGGACTTACCTCGTAGCAACGAAAAGCATCTACAATGTTAGATCGAATTCACATCGACGCTTAAATATGATTTCTAATTAACATACAATTTTCTTTTTTTGTTTTCACTTATTTAATGAGGATATAATCCATATGCAATGCAATGCTTCTAGTCTAACATGACATGACCTAACAATATGACATAAAACTATATGACGTGAGCAAAGTAATAATTTTTTTTAATTTCTTAAGGTGCACACAATCTATCCTAGAGAATAAAATTAATTTTAAGACAATTCTTTTTGGTATTTTCCATGAAATTCGAAATGAAAATAAATGCAACAATTAAATATGCAATCTAAATTAACCAAATGACATAATTCTAATGACGAGCAATTTCATGAACCTAATTCTACATGACATGCGCATGATTGATTTTTTATATTTTTTATGAAAATTCTTAATTAAAATTGCTAATAAAAATCTAATTAAAGTGAGATATTATCTATTTCAAGTTAGGAATAGACTAATATGAATCCTATCTTAACTTAGAAAATTATCTCTTCATGCAATTTAATTCAAAAGATACTATCTAACCTAGATACCATCTAAACATGCATTTTGATAAAATAAAATAAAAATCTAACAATTTTATCATGCAGTTTTATCTAGGAAAATCAATTATAATCTACATGAAATGCAAATGCAATTTTTTTAATTTTTTGAGATAAACAAAAAATTAAAAGATACCAAATCCTCCATGGTTGTTTCGCTAATAAAATCAACAAATTGATCTTAAGCCTTAAAGACCAAAATATCAATTTTATTCCCGCGTGATTAATTATTCCATCTAAAGCCTTATAGATGAAATAAAAAAAATCATTGTGCGGTTGCGAATTAGGTGGTACGTTAGGGATTTTCAAAAATGCATCAAGAACTAATTCAAATAAAGAAACGAAAACATAAAATAAAATGAAATAAATCTACCTAATAAAATAAAATAAACCTACCTAATTTGAACTTTTTTCCAAATTTGCCTTAATGAGCGGTGCTTTGTAGACCACGATGGAGGCTCGGCGCGGATAAGGAAGGTGGCTGTGGTGGTGGGTTGCTGCCGGTGGTGGTTCGCCGTCAACCGGAGCTCCGGCGAGTGGTAACAAACACGGACCAGCAGCGGCAAAGCAGCAACCACCGCTGGTGCAGGAGAAGCCGAGGGCATGCGACTCGCTAGCGTCGGGGTCGGGCTGTGGCGGTTGCAACGCAACAGCAGCTTCTGGTCAAGCTCGTCGCGGGCTTTGTGGGGGCGGCTCAGGCGCAGCAACTCATGAGGGAGAGCTGGCTGACTCGGCGGAGCAGCGAGCAGGCTGGTGTCGAGTCAGCGAGCTCAGGACAACGGGGGCGTCGTGGCTGGTGGTGCTTGGCGGACTGAGAGGCAGCGGCGCGGATAGCAGCAGCGACGGCGTTCAGGCGGGCTGCTGCAACGGTTGCTGCGGTGGTGGCGACGAGCAGAGGTGGCTGCTGGTTGCAGGTGTCCAGGACAGTGCTGCTGGCGTGGTGGGCAGCGGTGGCGTCGGGTCGCAGCAAGGACAGCGGCGCGGCAGCGAGGGAGGAGAAGCAGCTCGGCGCTCGGGGCTGGCGCTGCAGATCGGCAACGGCAGAGGCGGAGCAGGGGCATCGGCGTCGGGAACAGGCGGATAGGAGTGTCGTCAGGTGCTGGCTCAAGCAGAGGCGGTGGGCGACGAGCGGCGACGGCAGGAACGATGACGCGGCGTCGGGTGCTAGGTCACGGGCGCAACTCGGACGCGGGCATCGGGCACTGGCGTCGAGCGGTCAGAGGCACAGCAGTGGCGAGCTACTGGTACGGTGGCGAGCAGGCTGAGGTGCAGCTGTGGAGTTGCAGACGTCGCTGGTGGCAGGCAGAGGTCGGCACGGCGACCAGCGGCCGCGGGCGGAACAGGAGCAGCGTCAGGTGGTCGCGGGTCAATGCAGGCTACAGGCGAGGCGGGACGCGACGGTGGCTGGTGGCACGGCGACCGGCTCGTCGGCGCTCGGGAGGAGGGGCAGGTTGCAGCAACGGGGACGGTGGCGCGCGAGGGCAGAGGCGCGGCGGCGGGCTCGGAGCTCGCCGGAAGGAGGAAGGCGGCGGGTGGGCGGCCATGCTGAGAAAGAAAACGGCCGTTCGTTCCTCTCGTTCCTCTGTCCCTCTCCATTTGTTTCCTTTCGAAATTTTGAATCTGAACTTTTCTCCCTCTCTCCGCGCTCGTTGCTGCTCCGCCGTGCATCAAGCAGCCGGGCGACCAGCAGCAGTGAGGAACTCCCGAAGAAGATGAACAGTAGGGGTGAATCAACTCTTTTCTGATCTTTCCTCATTGCACACCCCAACATTTTTTCTTTGTTTTTTTTGGATGACCTGCTGTTCGGTCACTTCTTTTCTCTGTCTCTCTCTCACGTATCACTCTCTGCTTTTTCTCTTTTTTTAATCTCCTCCCCTGACTTCATATTTTTTTCTTTCACTCTGACGATGGACGAGAGTCTCTCCTTTTTTAATCCCCTCCTTTCTCTCAACTCTTGTGTCTCTCTACGGGCTCTCTTTTTTTTTAATAGCTCACACAAACCTCTCCAGGGAATTTTTCGTTTTGCTCTCCCTCCTCTGACTTCACACTCTTGCTTTTCTCTAACGAAACTCTTATCTCTCTTGATCTCTGCTTTTTTTTTAATCTCCTCCTCCTCTCTACTCGTCTGTCCCCCACGAAAGAGAAAGCCCTCCAATCAATTTTTCGTTCCGCCCCCACTTTTTCTGAACCGAGGACCTTGCTTATTTATAGGCGCCCCACCGCCTTTAGTGTGAACAGGTGAACAGGAGGCAACCGTAATTTTTCCTTGCCGCTCATGTCGGTTCCTTTTTTTCAAATACGATGGCCACCGCCTGACAACCCACATATTTTATAATATTTTATGAGCTCATTTTGCTTCTTTGTGGCTTTCTCTAGAATTCTTTCGTCCGCCGAATTTTATCAATGCATGTGCATGCATTAATGAGGAAGAAACAATGGACGTGCAGAACTCTTCTTTCTTCTTTATTTGACTTTCATTGTGTGTTTTCAAGAGAGAGACCACCTTTTGTGCATGTAATCGACCGCGAGCCGCTGTGTATTGTTGTGTTTTAGTACCGATGCAAATGCGACTACATGAAATGCAATTTTACTTTTTATTTTATTTTATTTTATATGCAACTAATTACTAAATTATTAGGTAAAAATTTAGGTGTCAACAATGATAAAGGCGTCAGGCTGCTGTCAGCACAGTCAAAACTCACGTATGTATGCCATGTACATATTCAACTGAAGAGAAAATCCCAGCGCCCTAAAAAGGACAAGTTTGTTCGACCTTATGTCAACTGTCGAGCACAGATGACTTAAGATAAACTGATAATTGCAATCACCATGGCTATATGCAGGATTTCTTCAAGATTATGTGGAAGCTCGCAGATGTCAACAACAAAGAATTCATATTCCACAAACAAACCAGCTTTTAAAACGTACATTTGATGGGATCTTTATGAGTTTTCACTCAATAACTAGTAGCAGCTAAAGCTTGTGAACCTTCAAGTTGTGAAGAAACTATCGACAAAAGGAAAGTAACAAACACCCATCTGAAGCCAATATTGGCATTTTTCTGCTAACTGCTCTTTAACAATAGAACATTGAGGACGATCTGTCCCATGGTATCACCAAATCTTCTGAGTTTATTGACTAATAGATGCAAACATTAAACTTTTCAAGTTAAATCAGAAGAATATGCTTCATCAACCAAATTCATCGGAATAGATACTTTGCAGAGAATAAGCCACTTCCAACACCTAATTAGAATTGTCATTTTTGTGCGGTTTCTAGCCCATTGTCCTATAAGTAATGTGGAACCCAGACCTTCTTATGACCTAGTTAATATATCTCTTAGAAGATAGTTTTCCCCCTTCCACAATTCAACCTAGGGTTAAGCATTGGTCTAGGGTCAATCCTGGACCGACTCTAGACTGGCCCACCCTGTCGGTCCTAGTCCGGTTCTCAGGGAGACTAAGTCAATCCTTAATCTTGGGATTTCTAGACTACGGATTGGTCATTGATCCTAGGAGTTTAGAATCGGTCCAATCCAGACCAATCATGGCTATCATATGTAATATATTATTTATAATTTTTTTATATAGAAAAAACCCTAAACAAACAAATACGTCAACAATATTTAACAGCTCCTTAGTGAGAAGTCCAAGTAATTTTATATTGTTCTTTAATAATTTATATTTTTAATATCTTTTACGGCGTCAACAGTTAGGGGTGTGCATAATCCAAGTGGGTGGTTCCCAGCCTAGAACCGAGAACCGCTCGTTAGGGACCAGTTCCAAAAAATTGGAACCAGGAACCGCCCGTTGTTGCATGGATCCACCCGAGAACCGAACCGCCAGTCCGGTCCGGTTCCCGGGTGGATCCATGGAACCAGTCTCACCAATAATAATATTGTTTTCCAAATCCCGCCGTGAATACTTTTCATATCGAGTAGTATTTTTCTTTAAATCGAACCGGCTAAATTAAGGGTACCATTTTTCTTTATTTTATTTGAAAACACTACCAAAGAAGAGAAATAGGATTTTTTTCCTATTTTTGAATCATTTTAGTTGAAATCTAAAATATTCTTTAAGTTCAAGATTCTAGATGATTGTCGTATGTAGATCATCTTTTCCTTTATCCTCTAACAATACTCAATCTCTTACAACATTTGCTTTACTGAATTTTTTTTGTAGAAACAATTTCACCGGTACTCCACATATTCTTGAACATAGTGTCATATGTGAGTCCCGTATTCTTTGAATGAGCCATTTGTTGAGTTGTTGAAAAGCAGCTTACACACTCTACTAAATTCTTATTAAAACATAGAAACCATGAGAGGAGATGGAGCCCTAAAATTTAGATTTCTAATTAGTAATTTTGAAATTTATTTTAATATTAAAAATCAATATATTAATATAATATAATCGGTCCGGTCCAGGTGGGCGGATCCGCCCATGGAACCGGGAACTGGACCGGTCCCCTCAAGAACCACTGGTTCCAAGTGGTTCCGGGCGGTTCTGGACCAATTTCGAGTGGGTCCCAATTTTTTTACACACCCCTATCAACAGTTATAATTTACAAATGAGAAATGTTTTCGTGAGGAGTTATCACGGCGTCCAAAATGACATAGACAACTCCTCACGGCATCCTCCTCTAATACTCATTCTCTTTTGTTTTATTTGTCCTCTTAGTCTTCAATTTGCCAAAATCAAAAGAAACAATTTATCCGCTCGCCACTCGACACTCGCCTAGCTCGCTTTTGGTCACTCGTGCCACTCGCCGCTCAATGCTCACCCTACTTGTTTTTCATTGCTCACCTTGCTCAACGCTCACCCCACGCTCGAAGCTCCCCCCATTCGACGCTCATCGCTCTCCTCTTTTAGCTAACCTCGCTCGTCACCGAACCCATTGGGTCAGTCCAATCCTCGATCGCCTTTTTAGAGAGTACAAAAAATAAAATAGAAAAATTATCAATTGGTCCCGAATTAATCCTGAAACTAGACTAAACCGTGAAAGACGGGGCATGCATTAGTCCTCTTGATCACATTGGACGCATCCGATTAATTTTTTTTTCATTTTTTTGGGGTCAAAACATTCGATTAACCTTTCTTTTTCGGTCGGTGAAACGTCTGATTAACCATAAATGTTGACTTTGTATGGACACCGAGGCAAGTCTTTAACATTCCGTTTGGTTCAACTTTAGAGAAATGGCTTTGCATTTCCCCAAGTATCTTTAGAGGAATTGGCATTTGATGAAGCCAAAGGTGTTTGGGTACTCTATTTTGGTGTATTTTGCAAAGTGGCTTTGAGGTGAAAAGAAAAAGGTAAAAAAGGAAAAAGAAGGAAGAGGAGATGCTGAAGGAGAGGGGAACAAACGGGAGGTAACCGGAGCTAGTGGTTGTGGTGGGGGAGGCGGCTGGTGGCAGTGGTGGTAGGGAGGCGGCGGGTCGTGCAACCCACGCACTGTCCCTTGGGTCGCGGCCTCAAGCGACGTAGCAGAGGGGAATGAACGGGAGGCAGCCGGAGCTGGTGGTTGTGGTGGGGGAGGCAGCTGGTGGCAGTAGTGGTGGGGAGGCAGCGGGTCGTGCGACCCATGCACTACCATCGCTTGGGTCGCACGACCTCACGCGGCATGCCGCGTGAGGTCACGACCCAAGCGACAGTGGGTGGGTCACGCAGCCTTAGGCGGCCTCAGGCGACGCCTCTTGGGGCCACGCGACCCACGCACTGCCGTCGCGGCCTCAAGCGACGCTTCTCGGCGACTAGCTCCGGCCGACTGAGCTCTGCCGACAAGTCCAAGGAGAAAGATGATGAACAGTAAACTTTTAGGGTAAAAGAAGAACGCAATTATTAATGAGGGCAATATTGGAAGAAAAAAAAATCATTAAACCTCTATTTAGCATTCCGAAAATGCTGAAAGCCCAAAACAGTCCTCACCTACTTTGGGCTTTCAGCATTTTAAAGGCAAGCATTTGGTCAAAGTGCCTTCAAATGCTGAACCAAACACCCTAAATTTTTTCTCAATGGGCTTTGGGGGCTCAAAGCCCCTTGGAAATGTTGAACCAAACAGGCATGTCCTTTTTCCAGACACGAGGTGTTATGATTAGCACCTCCTGATTGGTGCGTGCGGTGGTACCGGCATTGCGTATCTGGTCAATGCCTAGGAAAGATGACTTTCGACCCTTCACGTCCGAATCACCGCCCTCGGATCTTCAATGGCCTCTTGTTCCGACACAGACCTTTCGTGGGCCCACTGCCACATGGACGGCCCATTACAAGTTGAGTCAGTGGCAAGCCAACACGTTTGGACGTTTGGGCCTTCCAGTTACGACGGCATTTGGCCCATTAATTATGAAATTAGAGAATTAGAGGGCTAATCCCGCGCCCGAAGCCCCACGGGCTCGCCCAGATCTGGCCCAATCAAATGCATCTTTGGCCAAAGGCCCGGCCCAGAAGGAACCGTCTATGCTTAACTTGATATGACAATACAATCAAACATTTTCCTATGATTGCAGGAGACATGATGAAGCCTGTCCCAGAAAGAGAAAAGACAACGTTGCTGTGTTGAAGGGTCAAAGCTATTTCCATAGGCAAGACCATTAACTACGTTTGGTATCATCACTAGGGCTCCGTTTATTAACTTTTTTATTTCTCTTGTTTTCTATTTTTTTTATTCTCCAAAATAGAAAAAGAATATAAATCAATTCGATAAAATCAGTTAATTTTACTATTTCCCGAAATAAAAAAGTAGATGGGGAATAAATTTGAATTAAAAATAATAAGTAGAAAGGAGTTGCTTATTCTAAAAGAATCCATTTTCTATTTTTTTCTATTTTTCTTCTTTCTTTTCTAACTAGTCCGCCCGCCACCACCTACTTGCCTGCTACCCGGCGATGGGCCAGAGGAGGAAGTAGAAGAGAGGAAAAAAATTTAGAGAAAAATAAAAAAGTAGATCAAAAAATTATTAAAAAATTTAAAAAATTGTACATCCCAAAAAATTTATAGATCGTACAAAATAACGTTCCTATTCTTTTTCTATTCTGAAAATAGAAATTTTGTATAATTACCAAATGCATTCTTTTATTTAGAAATTATTCCAAAAAATATAAATAAAAAAATTATTTCTAAAAAAAAATTATTCCCGGGAAGAAATATTATCAAACACCATAATGGTGTTAACAAGAGATACATACCACGCGGATGGAACACGAAACCAATCACAAAAACCATTTCTAGAAATCGGCACAAACATGCAGGATAAGTCATGCCCGCTTTCTCAGGTAGCAAGACAACTGAGGAGAACTATACGCTTCTGCTGTTGATACAAGCACCAAAAACATCTTCCGAAAAGGCTACTGCACAGGGCAGCTAATAAGAGACGGAAGACAATGCGGAGATTGACAAGGACCACCTGCCTACTCGCACTTGATGGATCCATATATGCGTCGGATGAATAATAAGGCTGCGCAAAAACCTACAGTCCCAAGCACGAGGAAAACTCCATAGCAGATGCAGGCCATGTAGCCAAAGAAGAATGAAGTTTGCATGAACCCGTCCATACCTGACCGTGCATAGTAGTAGTAAAAGCAATACCCATAGATAAATAATCCAGTTGATCCACCACAGAGAAAAGACCTGCCAAATGACAAAGGCATCAGGCTGCTGTCAGCAGAGTCAAAACTCACGTATGTATGCCATGTACATATTCAACTGAAGAGAAAATCCTAGCGCCTTTAAAAGGACAAGTCGATTCGACCTTGTGTCGAGCACGGATGACTTAAGATAAACTAATTATTGCGACCGCCATGGCTATGTGCAGGATTTCTCCAAGAGTATGTGGAAGTTCCTTGCAGCCAGAGCTTGTGAAACTTCAAGTTGTGAAGAAACTATTGACAAAGAGAAAGTAGCAACCACCCATCTATCTGAAGCCACAACTGGCAATCTTCTGCTAACTGCTCTCTAAGAATAGAGTGAGGACGATCAGTCCCTGTGGCATCACCAAATCTTCTGAGCTTATTGACTAATACTAGCTAACATGAAACTTTTCAAGTTAAATCAGATGAATATGCATCATCAGTCAAATTCAATGGAACAGATACTTTGCATAGAATAAGCCATTTCCGGCACCTAATTAGAATTGTCAGTGTTGTGCTGCTTCTAGCCCGTTGTCCCACAAGGAATGTGGCACCCACGCCTTCTTATGACCTACTTCATATATATCTTCTCTGAGAAGGTAGTTTCTCCCCTTCCATAATTCAGCCAGTCAAAATTCTAAATTTCAAAGCTTGTCCTTGTGTAATAAACAACATATAAAATAGGATAACTGAGCATCACTAAATTGTGATTGAAGTGCTTCCATGTGTAAATAAAAGCTAAACAGAGGCGTGACATTGGTTAGCAATCTTTGCTATCTTCTTTCAACATCTTCCCGTCACTTTTGCAACTCATATGATCATAGGTAAACAATCTGACTCAAGCAAGTTAAACGTGACTGGGGATGCCAAGCATGGTGTTTAGTATTCATTTTTTAACTGTGAAGGGCAACTCAAAGGAAAACCAGCAAGCAGGAATCTACAGCACATTATATAAATAAGCCAAAGATCAAAAAATATGGAATCATTGCATGGCATACCTCCACCACCATTTATGGTCCTCGGCAGCAAGTTGGAGGTAGGTCAATGCCACCGTGATAAAAGCAGTGACTATCAAGAGAATGATGAAAACAATAAACAAGATGTTGTATATGGTATAGATCCTGTGACCCCAGACACTGGCAAAAATGTAGTATAGCTCGATGTATATAACAATGAACGGGAGAAAACCAGCCATTGCCATCTGAGGGATTGTGCCCCTATACCATGGCAACGGTGGAATCTCTCTGGGGTACTCAGTGGTGCGGCATGGAGCTTGAAATTCGGCCTTGCTATTCTTCCCAGCAATCCCGCCCAATACGAGCAACGGTGATGCTACAAGTGTCCATATGAGAACTATGACCAAAATCGTGCCAAATGGAAGAGCTGCAGTGGCAGTGTAGACAACAGCGACACTGTTTAAGAAGCAGAATGTGAGAAAGAGAGGCCCACAGAAGAGGCATCCAGTCAATACTAGATTCCTGACCTGCCATGTTAGAAAGAAAGAATTTCAATCAACAAGCAGTGTGCTGTATATAACGTCCATAGGAAAAATTTCGCTGCTCCATACCCAGTTTGTTCCCTCCAGCTGACAGTATAAGGAAGTAGCAGTATAGCCTGCAATTCCTGACGTGAGTGCATAGATGACAACCAGTGCCGTAAATAGCAGGCCTCGGTTGTACGGATAAAAGACGCCAATCGATGCCAATATAAAGATGAATATGGTACTGCAGAACACAAATCACGAATTGCCTAATTAAGATAAACAGAGGAATATGGTTGCTATAAAAGGTGGTGCAAATTCCTATTGCAAATATGCTTCAACAGACGCCAGATGATCTTGATACTTACAGAGTAAACAGCTGAGTACCAGAACCAACTGCAGCAGCAAAAAGAGATTTATACTTTGGGAACCTGAACACATCCCCGTGTATGTATTTCCATCCAGTCTTCTCCTCGTCTTCAGCCAATTCTTCATCATGGGCATACCTATTTGTCATAAACAAAAACAGAACAAAGACAGAGCCGTCCTATCATGTTCATAGAAAGAAAGAAAGAAGGCACATAACTTTTCATGTTTAGAGAAAATCAGGCAGGCAAACGGGTAATGAGAGGGTGATCCTAACTTGACAAAATCTTTCTTCAGAGCTCTCCAGAGGATTGTGGCAAGAATTCCAGTCAACAGAAGAACTGTACCACAAGAATTTACGTTCGAAAACAAGTGAATCTCAAGATGATAGGGCAAAAAAGATGACCAAGTGTATTTATCCATCCTTTTCTCATAAGGAAAAATTGTTTCTTTCCACTTTGCTGAGTACATAAACTGAAAATCAACTTCTTTGTCTTCTGTAAGATCCACGATGCTCTTTGGGTCTGTCCTGACAGTAATTTCGATCACACGGTCCTTGTTGTAAAAGATCTCGAATATAACGCGCTTAAAAAGAAGATACTTGTATTCATTTGGATCCCTGCCCTCCTTGTCAGTCTTCCCAATAAAACCCCAAATGGGCAAGTCATCATAATACATCTGAAAGTAATAATCCTGGATGATTGCAGTCCGAAATCGTGCTACTTCTACCTTTGAGAGTGTTTTCCTGCAAGCAACTTCGTCTTCCTTGCTCACCAAAAATTCCAGCTTGAAGGGAGCACTAACTAAACGATCTCCATTTAAAACTTCACCCAGAGTTTCTTTTTTCTCTTTCACACGATCTGTGATGGAAATCAATTTAAAGAATCAAGGCTTTTGAGATATAATAATGCAGAAAAAACCCAGCTCTGGACATATCAGCACACAGACCTGGTGTACAATACGGAAGATCGAAGTAGCGATATGTTTCGCTGCATGAAGAAAATGACAAAAAATCATAAGCTTGGCTTGAGATATGAAAGTTTCTAGGATTTTTACCCTAAGAAGAGACTCTATGGAAAAGTGGAGGACAGAAAGCTACGAGCTGAAGCAGATACGTACAGGTTTGAAAGAACATATACAGCAAATCTTGGAAATCCTTAAGAGTTACCTGCCTTCCAAATATCAGTCCTGTCAAATTCAACATCTTTTCTTCTTTCCGGTTCAAATCACTAGCTGTGTGACATAAACTATATTCATTTCGACTTCAATTTGCAAAGAAAATTTACAGTGCCTCTCTCAGTATTCAACCATTATTGATCACAAGACACAAACAATTTCGACACAGAAAGTCTTGAGTTAGATCATCAATTTTTTTCACTTTCCTTGGTTCGAGAAGGTGTCATGATGAATTCATCAATGTTTAGGCTCTTATGTCATGCTCCACACCATCCAGAAACTCAAAGGACGCAAGATCAACTAGGGCATCTATATTCGACGGCATCTTCGGCTCGGTTATTCAGGGTCAATTGCCCATATTTAGGACAAGAAGACAACAAGAAATCGGTACTTCATGGCAACGCAAGCAAGGTTCAGATTACATGTTATCAGCAATAAAGGGAACGTTTATCAGCAACTACTTCTCTCACCATATATAATAAAATGCAAAACTCTCAAAGCAAGTGGCAGCCTCAAGAAAGTAGTAATGACAGCTGTGCATGGACAAGAACGAGATCCAGATAAGCAACACCCGCTCACCCAAACGAATGGACAAGCACAAGTTACTACCGACTCTACCGCTTCAATTTATCGAAACTCGCGTTTCTCCGAACCGGCATGCTCGAGTCGCTTAAACATAACCCACTCGACATCGCGAAACGCCGATCGAAATCTACGAATGAAAGGCGTGTCCGCGGAGCGCCCTCACCTCGGATTGTGGAAAGGACCGACTTTGTTCGCGTAGAGAGGGACCGGCTCGCCTTCCTTGTAGCGTTGGCCGGACGGGCTCGAGGTCGCCGCCTGAACGAAGCCGAGCGCCACGATGGCGAGGTCGAAGATTGCGAAGACGGTCTCCTTCTTCATGGTCTCCGTGACTCGACACTGAGCAAGGAGAGGCCAGTATATGAGAATGAGATGGAGACGGAGAGGGAGACTTCGTTGCGCGGGGGAAGTGGATTAGTTTATTACCGGGGGCTGAAAAACACTTGCACTTTGACTGCTTGGCATTTGACTTTCCCGCGTTCTTGCCCAAAAAGAAGAAGAAAGAAGAAGAAGAAGAAGAAGAAGAAGAATTTAAAAAAGTTTTCCTAAAAATATCGTTTGCATTGCTAAAATTAATTAATTAATGAAGAATGTTTTTAGTACCGACGGCAATTTATGTTAAAACATTTTTGTGAATGACTAAAATATTTTTCTTTTATTTACAAATTATCACTTTTAGGAAAACATTTTATAAATTATTGATTTTCAGCAAAAGAAAAAATGCCTTATATTCTTGAAATTAGATGAACAGTGACCTTCTAGAATTACCTCAAATTGTTTCTACTCAAGATCTTTACCATACCTCAAATGTAGGAAAACTATCAAAAAAAAAAAAAAGCATTAAAATTATTATATTTGTGCCAATTCAATCATAAATATTTCAATTTGGCAAATTTAATCATAAATCTTTTGATAATGATTAAGTCTATCTAATCAATTTTAACTAGAAATCAATGATATGGCCGCTAGGTGTCGTATGTGACATGATCATCGTTGACGTAGAAATTTTTTAAAATTTTTATTTTTTTTTATTGATAAGGGTTTAACAAAGGGCTATTGCCCACTAGATGCAGGCTCATGGCCCTTACTCGAAGCTAAGTGAGGGTTGCAACCTTCGCCCAATGGTTGACAAGAGCTCGCCACCCTCACACAAGACTTCACCGGCCACTAGGTGAGGATTTACAATCCTCATCCTTGCAAGCCGCAACACTCACCCAATTATGATCGAGGGACAGTCGATGAGGGCTCGCCACCCTCGCACACAGTCGACGAGGGCTTGCAAGCCCTTACTTATGTGATCGATAAGGTCATTAGGCTTGAACCGGTGGTTGACAACCCCCTGCCAATCCTTATTAAAAAGAAAAGAAAAAGAATTTAAAAAATTCATGCAAGCACTATCCATATCGCAAAGAATAATCGGTATCCATATTATCAATTTATAGCCATAATTGGCCTACTAAACTGAACTGGAAAATTCTCAAAATATTTAAGATCAAATTAATCAAATTAAAAGGTTTATGATTAGATTAATATAAATACAATAAGTTTAAGAATTCTATGGAAATTTTTCCCTTAAATGCCGATCGCATTTGTTGATCCTTGGGACTTGACATGGGAAAATGACCATATCATTCCATTTTTCATTGCCCCACGGGCTTACCCGGTTCGGGCGCAAGTTACAAGGACCCAAAGGCATCTTTGGGCCCAATCCTGGCCCACCCGCACGTTTGTTATACGATGGCCTGATCACCTGCAATGGCATGTCGACTGTCGGGCCCGCCCACTAATCACCATGTGACCTATGGAGAGGAAATTTTGATGAAAGAATGAATTCCCCGTACGAAAGGCCCGCATTTATTTAGAAAATCAAATCAGAAGAGCACATACAAAATGTTCATATTCGTTGCATCACATACTTTATGTAATGAAACATTATTTTGTAGCAAGCATTATTGATCAAAAGTCAACCCCCAATACTAACTCTTTCGTGGATGCTGAGCCATTTCTATCATCTAAACATCTATCTATTTAAAAAAACACTTAAGCAAGCTTGGTATTCATAATGACTGAATTTGGAGCCGTTTACCATCTCATTCTAAGGCTCGGACTGTGAATGAGGCGCCTGAATTTCTTGATACTTTTCTAACTATGCCACGTTTTGTACATTATACATGTAATTATCGTTTTCCCATTTTTTTTCTTTTATGCAAAGATAATATCAACAATACTTAAATATGCCAATACTTCATGATGACATTTTTCCATGTGCCTTATAACAATATTAGCATTCTCATTCATGTCTTGCGTAAGAACTTTAAACTAGATTCGTGCTTACATCAAAAAGACTTCACCTCGTTATGTTATTCATAGTAGATGCGGAACCCATCTACACGAGAGTTGTTGATTAACTTCCTTTTCTTTCCACCGTTAGTAGATCTAATCGAAGGCTCTTATTAAATGACCTTAAACTGGAGCTGATTAGTATTCGTACGTTGGAAGTCAGAGAGAGAGGGAGGGAGGCTCGATGGTGGTTGGAGAATTGGAATACCACCCCATTGATGGTTGACTCGGCACGAGTACTGTGACATTTTGTACAAGGTTGTTATGTAAGCAAGAATACCAAGAGAGAGAGAGGGAGAGAGAGAGGTAGCAACCCAAGTTGGTTGGAATGGCAAAGACAATACCAACGATCGAACCACGAATGAAGAAGACATGAAGCCTGTCCCAGAAAAGGAAATGACAATGTTTTTGAGTTGGAGGGTCAAAACTGTTTCCACCGGCAAGACCTTAGGTCGTTGTTCTTGGTGCAAGAACCCTTTTCTTTCTTTTTCCTTTCTTTTTTGTTGAGTTTTTTTTTTTTTTTTTTTGGGGGGAATTTTGGGCAATTTCAGTTTTCTTTTATTCGTCTGAGAGTAGTTATTGATGCCTTTGACGTTTACAGTCCACCAATCCCACATTCTATCTATGCATGAAACCGAGACATACAATGGGGACGGAATATGAAACCCAATCACAAAAATAATTTCTGGATTATTCAGTTTTACCTAATTAAAT
Organism: Eucalyptus microcorys; assembly: GCA_014182515.1. Lineage (NCBI taxonomy): Eukaryota > Viridiplantae > Streptophyta > Magnoliopsida > Myrtales > Myrtaceae > Eucalyptus > Eucalyptus microcorys. The sequence continues at coordinate 32,527,287 of CM024572.1, read as the reverse complement.
AGACATAATAAATGATAGAGAGAGATAGAGTTGCAAGCTTGATTTAGGCTCCAAACAATTTTTCAAGACACAGAATCTGGGAGAATTGATTTCACTTAAGAGAGCATAACTTGACACGTGAGGTCTCCTATCTTTTTCGTGGTGAAAATATATGAATGGAACCAATGAGACCACACAGAAAACCATTTCAATGAATCTGTGAGGTTGTACGCAATTAAATTGGGTTTTAGTTAGTTGCTAAAAGAATAATGATACTATAATGGTTTTGGTAGTGATGCTCGCCATGATGGTATTTCTGGAGAGTAACTGATGCAAATTAAACTATCTAATGCAGGTACATGATTCGCATCATCCAAATTTTTCCACTAAAAGAATGCATCTAGCGTTTTTATAATTGAGATTGAAATTTTGATTGTTTATCTCATTCAATGTGCTTATTAGACATTGAAGCAAGAGTTGATTTTTCTCGCTAGCGAGATGTTTTGCGGTATACATGATGCACGGATTTAATCAGGACATGGATTTTGTATCCTGATTGAGTTGAGACATTGCCAGAATCAGCTTTTTTCCTCTTCTTAGTACGAGGAATATTTTGAATGGTGGGATCAACTAAAGATTCATAGTGATGAAGATGGGTTCGAATGTTGTTAAAAGTCGCTGTCGAAAACTATATTTTGATGTGCGAGCCTCGCGGAAGAACCATCAAGCTCCCCATTAGTTTCTGGTTTGTTAAGGTATTATGCTTGAATCAAGTGAATTGGGTAGTTATAGGTCCAATCAAGACGATATTGCTCCATTATCTAAATTACATCATGTCATAGAATAATCATGCAAGCCACCGGTAAATCAACAAGATTATCGTTTATCTATATGTGCAGGGGCAAATAAATAAATAAATAAATAAAGATTAGTTTCACGAAATGAATGAAGTAAATTTAAGCCTGTATTATGAAGACACGATTACTTTTGTAAATTCAAAATGCACGATGATGACACATCAGTGAAAACTAATCTTTTACCAGCACCGTATGTCGTAAAAGTTCATTATTTTGTTTGCCCTTTTGAAAAGTAAAAAATACAGGCAATTCGCCTTGATGATGATTCGAGTAATCGACGCATGTTCATCCGATTAGGGTTTCTCATTTCGCCAAGTGTTCAGCCCTCGCACACTGACCTTTTGCATGGGGGGATCATAACATGATGCGTGTAACATGATTTCCCTTCAAGAAATTACTCGAAAATCCCCCTTTAATTTCGAAATCCCTTTCAATGTAAACTTCATGAAGCAGTTAAGGATTCAGATGATTAAAATGTGCATACGTTAAGGTTAGTACTGGGGGAAGTCAGAGCAGGTAACAGACATATGCAACATCCATATGCAAGATACTATAATTTGGAGATGCTGAAATGTTGAAAATTCCTGCTTTTTTCTCCAATGTGTGTATGGTTTTACACTAACATGTAGCTCAGCTACGTTCTGGTTTCTAATGGAGTACATAATGCCTTTTTTTTCTAGCTAGAGCTATATATTCATATATCTCTTTGAATAATTAAAAGTCCGTATCTCTGTCAATATCAAAGTGGCCGGCGCGATCTACGTAATATTGAGGCTCTACGAAGCCATTCTTAATTAATCAACGGGTAATTTGCGCGTGCTGTCTTTTGCGAAATACCCAGGCTAACAAGAGCTTCTTCTGACCGATAAGAAATCAAAGAATGGAACACTACCACCCTTGGCTCCATTATCTGCACTGTCATTAGCCGCTTCTTGATCGACCTCTTCATCGTCTCTTCTTGCATGGACGACGTCGATGACCTCACTTTTGTTAGAGTCGGTATTTACTTGGAGAAAATCATAAAACTCAGTAGGCTGAAGTTTATCTGCAAAGACATATACAAAAAGAGAATAAGATAATCATGCATCTGGAAAAGCTCAGAAATCGCATTTCTATAGTGATTTAAGCTCTAAGATTATCAGGATTACTCTAACCCATCCTCATCTTGCCTGTTCAGTTCATACTTTGTAATTAAGTTGAAGCATTTTACCCTTTGAAGTACTCATTTTGTTGATATTTCGCCCCCAAGGCTCCTTTGAAAGTTCAACAAAAAATTATTATGTCTAATTGCAGAGAGAAATTATTTTGCAATAAGTTGGGTTAACAAACTGCAATATGTCTATCGTCTATCAAGTAGAAGTTTATTATATGCATATAAACACATGATATGGTTTTTATAAAATAATTTGACGAGACAAGAACTGCAATATTTCGAACAAAGGGAATGACAAAGTATAAAAAACTAAGTGCAGTAATGTGATTCATCAAAATGGAATTATAGGGAAATTATCTAACGGTGTCTTCGCTAACTCTAGAATATATCTTATCTAGAATTCACCGTTTCAACGATGTAATTACCTTCACGAACAGGAATGCCGGGAGTACTCTGATGGTCAGTGTGGAATTGTTTGGTCAATGGAAGACCGGCATGAGCAAAAGCGCACTGGCCTAAACCAGAGAAGTTGTCGACAAACGATGAAGCGAGCTGGTAATTTGCGGTAGCACTAGCGCTCATCATCATGTTCATCATCTGCATGTCTTGTTGTTTGTTAGCCAATGAAGGCGAAGAATATCTCGTCCTTTCCTCCATCAGGGTCTGGGCTGCTCTCTTGGCGTAGAGCCTCGACCTCTCTCGACTCCGCCTTGCCATGATCACATGCCAGTGGTTCTTGACCGCATTATCGGTCCGACCGGGGAATAGCCTTGCGATGACAGACCACCTGTTGCCGTGGATACGATGGGAAGCCAGAAGCTTTTCTTCTTCCTCTTCGTTGAAAGGGCTTCGATTGATTCTTGGATCCAGCTGATTGAACCACCTCAACCTACAACTCTTGCCTGATCATCACCAAACCACACTTCCCATAATTAGTTGCTGCTTCGGTGCAGACAAAATCATTCTAAACTTGTCATAATAAAGGATTAATACATAGATTAGTCATGTTTAAATCATTGGATTCGTGAGGCTCGCATGAATTTTATTTCACAGAACGAGTGGTTTTTCGATAGATCAGGTCAAATGGACTATATACCATCGCAGCGATTAGATGATATGAGATACTGATCATATTAAATGACTATGATCAAACAAACTAGAACCAATCTCTCTCATCCACGATTGGCTAAGACATGGCAGCTACTTCCACCAAACATGCCCAACTCGATCTTAATTTCCTTAAGCGAGTCTAGACCAAGTAAGGACTTACCTTATTATTTTTCTAATGTCCATCGAAGCCTAGCTAAGATTGAAACCTTATATACCATGCATATATTGGATGAAAAACAGAAACTCCTGCATGGAAGTTGCAAACTTGATAAAGACCAAAGCCAAGACCAAGCAAGCACCTGATCTTCCTTGTAGCTTCTCAGCGATGGCGTTCCAGTTATGGGGTCCGTACCGTTCCACCAGCTCGCGGAGCTTCTCATCTTCGGTGGGCCTCCAGTGGCCTCTGGTGCACATCTGATCAAAGTCCTCTCTAGCTAAAGCTCTTACACGAGATGAGTGAGGATGATCCAAACAAGAAAAACCTAGAAACAGCGGAACAAGATCAGAAACCCTAATCTCGAAACCACTGTTCCAAAACTCGCAATAGCTTTTCTTTCCTCCACAGCACAAGAAGAGGGTGTGGTTAGATCTCTTCAGAAACCACAGAATCTGAAGAACGATATATCTGCTAGCTTTCTTGATTGTACTTGGTTATATATAGATGTGAGAGAGAGAGGATAGCAAGGAGTGTACTTTGAGATATAAAAAATAGAGATAGAGAGGGAAGAGGGAAGGAGGGTGAGAATATAAAGAATAAGATGTGTAGGAATTGGAGGGGAAGATGAGAGAAATGGGAGTGAACGAAAGGAGGAGATGATGAAGAGCAGAGAGAGAGAGAGAGAGAGAGAGAGAGAGAGTTTTCCGTTAGAGAGTGCGGTGAGTTTGGAGGGGTTTGGACAGACCTTCACCAGCGATTGATGCAACGTCTAGGCTAACAAACCCTTATATGCAAGTCATCACATCCTTATTTTCTCTTACTTATTCATATATGTAGCCCTAAACTTACAAATATGAAATATTATATAAATATATTTATAGCTGTGAGAGAGAGAGAGAGAGAGAGGTTGCTTGGTGGGATGAACTCTGTTCCCCTCTCAACGTCGTCCCTCGTGTTTTTTCTAACCTAGCCACAACGCCATCTTTATACATGTAGTCCATGTATAACCCACGCTTTGGCTATAAATCTTAATCCATAATAAATATATACGCTTTGGTTAAAACACATGTACACATCCAATCAATATCGATGCTTTTGCCTTTTTTACATTGTATTAAGTGTTGACTATTTCATTGCAATTGTGTTGGACATGAAGAAAATTATGTCAATTGATTCATTTTGCTGCTTTTTCTGCAATTTATATTATATTATATATATTTTTTAGGTCACGAGTTGATAAAGAAGGGGTTGGTATATTCTTGTTAGATTTTATGTGGGCTTGATGTTAAAGGAGGGGATTTAGGTTTTGATCACCTTTCAGACCTAACTGACCATTTGCTTGGAACCTCAGAACTGCACGTGGAGGCTCGCAAAGAAGAAAACCCAGGGTGTGTTCTTAGTCAAACGCAGGAGTCTTGTAATGATTTTGCACCTGCGGTTGCACCAAATAACAGAAATAGTAGTTACCACCCCCAGAGCTTGGGAATTAACACCTTTGTAAGTAATCTAGGGCAGTAATTAGTTATTCAATTTAGTTGGAATTTCACGATGAAAAGGATCTCTATTATATGATGAGATATAGACAATTGCTTTTGTTACGTAATTTTTCAAAAAAACACCATGGATCTTTCTATTGAAGGAGTAAAGCTACGGGGTTCAATATCCAAATGTTTTTGAAAAATTCAATGTACATTGCGAATCATTCCTCATTTTCATATACCATTATATGATTTTGGAATCGACTACATTTAAGAGGCACTTAGGTCCAAAGGCATTTTGGCTAGCCAAAATGAGCATTTAAACTACGTTTATACACAATAAATTATAAAGAATGTGAACCCTGACTAGTGGTCTCATTTGATTTATTATGTGAACTTGCGCTACTTCTTATATAGACTATATGCATGATCGATGTATTGGTTTTCTAACCTTATTCATATGTAATTTCATATCTCATTGTGTCCTCATATGGCGTCGAGTAGCCAATCATATGTACAAAGTCTAATATAGTATCATAATCAGGAGTTTCGGTGTTCGATTCTCCATTTTCTATGTTCCCATCTCTTCTGTTTTCTTCTTACCTATGTCAATTTTACAAGCGTCGACCCTCAATTATTCTAGTTGAGAAGTAATTTGTGTATGGCGCAATTCTCCGGTAACTAAATGCATGCCCACTTAATTTAATTAGTGACAGCAGCTTTTTGTAACTATGTCAACGTGCAGTGAAAATAAGTGCATAATTGCAATTAATATATATGAAGGCAACATCGATTGTGATTTTATTGAAGTCTGCCGAATATAAATAACAAAGATAATGATTCAACTGATGACCCGTTTGTCCACAAATTATCAGCATGAACAACATGGATAATCTGGATTAGGGACAGATGACAGTGATTTAGGATCTGTTTGTTTAAAGAAATATTATTTCCAAAAAAATATTTTTCAATTCTTCGGTATCTAGATGATTTGGAAAACTAATTGATTTACAAATCTTTTTTTCATGAATTGAAAATGACAAATTTTGATAGAGGGAATACTGACTTCTCCTTGTAACAAGAATGAAATCATTTTCCCAAAACTACCAAACATATGAAAACTAACTTCCTTAAAAATGATTTCCATAGAAAATTTGCCTTCTATCACGAAATTTTCAATGAAAAAAACACACCTAAAATTGATTATGACCCACTTCTTTTATCATTTGTATTCAAAATGATTACCAATTTCATTGAGTAGAGAAGCTAATGCTCAAATTGAAAACAAATAAGAACATCAAGAACACAAGTAAAGTCGAACCCATACCCCTCAGAAACAATATAATACGAATATCAAGATAGGGTACTACAGAAACAGAGAGGGAATGTCTGAATCCTATAATTAATGTACAACCAACAATGAGAAGTTTGTCTAATCTTGGCATGGAATAAAGTAATGAAAAGGGAGACAGGAGTCTCTTCCTTTGACCGTTGGCCTAACACTCTCAAAGTTGGAGAAACAGATTGTTTAATGGGTTCGACGTATCCGTCCCCCATTTTTCACCCAACATATGTCTAAATTTAAAGACACCAAAATCGGCCACAACATAGGTCACCGTCGCTACTGAACTCAACCCGTTTCTTGAACCGTGAACAACTTGGTAATTCAACCGCTTTTTAAGTGTTCACCACCTCTCTCTCTCTCTCTCTCTCTCTCTCTCTAACTCTCCACTTTCTTCAACTGTGAAGATGGACTCGTGATCGTTGATCGCCTGCACCATGAAAAGTTCTGTGGAATCAAGTGAAACAGTAACTTCTGAAAGTACTAGAATGATTAAACTGACAGGCTCAGCAGTAGTTTCATGCTTAAACTTCTTCTTAAGTCCTGACTGTTCACCAGTTTCACCTACTTTCTTTTCTTCTTCTTCTTCTTCTTCTTCTTTTTTTTTTTTTGGATTTATGTGTTTCCCTTCAGCCACATGTATTTTTCCTGATATAGCCGGAGAGACTGTTTAATTCTCGCAGGAGCTTCAAGATCATGTTAATTCACCTGCATACTTAACAACAACAACACAGCATCAGTATGGATGTAGACAAAGATGGTAATGATCTTGAATTAACTCAAATTATGCGTGCAGTCTAGAAATCTTCTTTTGCAAGTATTCGACGCTCCGTATACATCCCCAAGCTGATATATTTGGTCACCAAAGAGCTTCCTTAAGCAGATATTGGCCATCTGTCTCTGCATTAGTCAATAAGAATCATAATTAACAGGTACGACGTCAGATTTTTTTTGGCAGATGGGTTTCTCAAAGGAATGTTGTTATGGACATCTAACTAAAGAGGAAAACCTGAACTGAAGTAATCACTTGACTGTAGCACCACCACAATTGACCATGTGAGAGGAATGCCTTTTACAAACCCATGGAAAATTGTTCCTCTAAGGAAGACTATTTTCTGCTTTAAGCATGGGCAAGTACCTGATTAACGCCTTGCCTTTCTTTGCTTGGTTCATACCGGCTGATTACGACCCCTATGATTTATTCAGAATCAAGGGTTTCCAATTCCAGAAGAAATCACAACTTCTCAACCACGGGCAGCCGAAAGCTAACTTATAAACCATTCAGATTCCAAAGAAATAGCATTGCACATTGGGCTTCTATCCACATGATAACCAACTCACAACTATCTATCGCTAACATCTCTCTCTCTCTCTCTCTCTCTAGCATCTCTTGAAAGTCTTTTCTTCTACCTATAAAAATAAAATAAATAAATAAAAAAACAAGAAAGTCTTTTCTTCTTTTGTATGTAAATCAATAGTACTCATCCTTCTGCTTGCTTATCATAGCAATATCTATCTCTTAAAAAGTGTTTTACCATTCTTTTCAAGTATCTGTAGCTTGGAATATGATACCTGTAACAGAAATCCAGTTGAAGAAATTAGAGAAAATGCAAAATGAATTTGAGTGCAAATTACTTTTGAGGGCATTAGGTGGCAGATAAGGATATCTTAAAGTCATTATTAGCCGTCACTTTAAATGGAATAATATACTGATTCTGATGGAATATGACACCTTCTTCCGTATCTGTACAATAGAAACTTGCTGTCATTCACTGTATGACCACTAAATTCAACAGAGCTTTTCTTCTTTCTGATTGCAACAATTTTTTATTTTTAATTTAAGGCTTGCTTCTAATGGGAGCAAGAGAATCTAGCAGAATGTTTTCTGCAAAAGGCCGGGAATTGGCAATCTAAGAAGTGCTTTTGATTGTGAGATTTTCAGGAGAGTAATGTCTACAGCCAATGAGGAGCCCTTGACAATGGAGCACCCACTATAAAATTGGAGGTATTAGTTGAAGAAATCCTTTTCATGTGGAAACTTTTATCAATAGCACGAAGAACAGCTGCACTAAAAGACCATTTCTTTCGGCTCAAGTGTGGATTGAGACTTCATATTCACAAGTCCAAGATGATTACAACATTTTGTCGTGTTCATATTAGACAGATAAAGGAGCGTATCTTTATAACAAACCTCTCGAGTAGCATCATGTGGAAAAGAGTGCGTCCAGAATCTTCAATATTACTCCAAGAGTCGGCAGCATCCACAGAATAAAAGTCCAAGAAAGTGACAACGCCATCGAGCGTCCAAATGCAAATTTCCAACTTCTGCAATCGTCATTGCCATGGTGTACTCCACAGAGCTGGAAATGATTACACCACATCTGCGTGTAAATAAAGAAATACCGTCACCCTTAAAGTTACGCGCAATCTCAGAATATGATGTTGATCGGTCAAATATCAATTATGCTTCCAATAGAATACAGAGGCAAATACTTATACTACCTAATTGAGATATAAAGGATGACATTTTCAACTTATCTACAAATTAAACCATGATTTAGAGACCACAGAAATTCAATTTCTCCATGTTGCAGCTTATATCTACATTAATTCATAATGACCATTCTTGAATCTGATCCAAGGTTCAAACCAGCAACACTCATATGCATTAAAAAAATTATAACAATAATAATAATTCAACCATACTGTCAAGATCCACTGAGTACAAGAAGCAATAAAGCCTACGCTGCAATGCCTTTTGTCCTCTTGCATATGATTTGATAGTGCCTAGACAGGGTTAAACAGGTTCTGGGAAGAATGGAATGGAATGTCAAAAGAAAAATGTCAAAAAGGAAATTCATGCCCTAAGCCAAGTATGACTTTATCCAACGTACAGATAGGCCAACATTGACGAGCTACTCATAGTGGATTAGAAATGATAACGGAGAGCTATGGGAATACTGTAGTTTGTGCGAAAAAGTTAGAGTCTATTCCTTAAAACACATATGTCTTAGATCAGTGCATTTTTCAAAGATTCTTTCAGACTACTATGAAGAAATGTGTAAAAGAGTTCAGATTGGGGGTCAGAGAAACCAGGCGACTGGAGATGCTAGAATGGGAACACTTGATCATATAGCATGTTACAGGCCATACGCATCACACACCTCCGAAATCTCCAAGAGAGAGAGAGACGTGATCTCGTCAACACGCTTTAGAGCAGTAAGTTAATCGAAGATGCTGAAGGAAGCAAATTAGCGTATTCAGAAGCATCTTGTGAGAGGGGAACCTCATAAGTGCTATAATAGCAATAGAGTTGGATCGAACATGACCATTCCCATTTAATAAAATAGCACATGATATGAGTGCCAAAAAAGAAAGTCTGCTCCTACAACTTTAAAAGTTTGGGATTAAAACTAGTGCACTTCCCAGCCTACTATCTCTGCAATGCCTAACTCTAAAAGTGTGGAAGCATTTTGTCCGCCAATTCTAATCTCCGTTTAAATATACCCTGGTAGAGGCACGCTGTAAAATATCTTAAATTAACCATCCAAAGGCCCCCCCAACTAAAGAAAAATCAAAGCCATCCCAACTAGGTGGCTTATATTGGATGTGATAGATCTCCTTCCTAAGATGAAGCAGCAGAGAAATGGATGGCCATACCTAACTTCAGCAGATGCCACCTCATTTCACTTTTGTCCGAAATGCCTAACTCTATAAGTGCGGAAGCATTTTGTCCGCCAATTCCAATCTCCGTGTAAATATACTCTGGTAGAGGCACGCTGTAAAATATGTTACATTAACCATCCAAAGGCCGCCCAACTAAAGAAAAATCAAAGCCATCCCAACTAGGTGGCTTATATTGGATGTGATGGATCTCCTTCCTAAGACGAAGCAGCAGAGCAATGGATGGCCATTCCTAAAATCAGCAAATGCCAAGTTATAAGGTTAAGCGGCAATGCTAATTCCAACTACATTTGCTATACAAGGATCAAACTGCAGTAATAGCCAGTCATTTCACTTTTCATCTTTGCATCTCGAGCAAAGTTTCACCTTAAATCCGTATCTTGTCAGTATTATATGTTCCAGAGATTAGAAACTTTTCAGAAGCAAAGTGCCCTGCTATTAAAATAAATAGAGAAAGATACGTCTAACTCAGCACATGTTAAGTGGAAGAGAGAGCAGACAAATAGACGACAGATTGTACAGTAAGAGTGATAGAACAGTGATCATTAATGTTTTGTGGCAACAACTAACTGTGGTGTCATACATAATAGACATTCAAATTAGGTACTTGAGACAACACATGAAGTAAATAAGCACAACTGAAATTTATGTTCATGAAAGGTGCGGATGTGTTACATGAATCATATATGCAGAAACACTATTTGAATGTTTAATCGAACAGAAAACTTGGAAGTTCCAGAATATGTAGGCGTGGAAGTGGAACGACAGAAAAACACATCCCGTGATATCATCTTGAAAGCATCCGTCAGCATGTCAAGTTCAACCAGCAATAAATGGTCTTATAAGGACTACCATTTTTAAGCTAAAGAACAGTCCAAAACCTCCGTCATGCATTAAGCTATAGGCAGAGCAAATTACAGCTAACCTCAAGCAGCGAGATCCAGAAACTGAAGTACTTCAAGCTGATAACATTTTATAACCTCAAATTCAATAGCCTCTATGATCCGCACTTGGCATTAGAAATAAATTGACAAATGGTTCCTGAGAGGCCGTTTGGCATGTACCTGAAGGCCAAAGTCACCATGCTCCGATTTGATTACATGTATCAAATGAAAAAAGAGTATAATACCTCAAGTCCCGCAGAAAGAGACTGGACTCCCTATTTATCCTCTACACTAAAATTGACTTTGTTTATCCATCATCAATGATTTTTCCAAATACTTCTTGTGGTACACATAACCATGGAAAAAATCCACAAGAAAAGAATAAATCCATCAAATGTGAACACGGGGTGTGATATCTCTATATAAGAAATCGAACTACACAGATAGTCCCATTACATAATTCTAGCAATCAAAGTCATCAGCTAATCTCTCTATCCACGACCTCAAATGGCAACATCTGAGTTGTTAAAAGATTATCTATTAGAATAGCACCATAAGTTATTCACACCTGTAATGGCAGATAGAACCATGAACCCGCGATTTCGATTACATTTACAATAGAAAACAAAAGCAAATTGAGTAAATGTTGCAATATGTGATCCGTCTTCAAGTAAGTGGAACATGGAAGAGAAGTTCAAACATATCGATCTTGGCACTGTAGAAGAGTGAAAATTGAAGCAAATCATTTCAACAAAACTTGTAAGCAGCCCTTTCCTCTCTGTCTCTCTCTTGCACTTCAAACCATAAATTTTGGATTTGTTGGTTGTTTCTATGTTGGTGTTGGAAGTGACTTGCCGATTTTGGCCAGAAAGCTCTCCTTTGTTCGTTGTTAGGCAGAAACAGCACTTGAATGATGGCAGATCTTATTAATAAGAGAACATCTTCTGACATCTAAACCTATTTCCCTTTTCTTGAAATTTGTCCTCTTAAAAAGAATTTCTTCATACAGAGGCAATGAAAGATACATTTATAGGCAATGTGTATTGCTGAAGGTAACTTCTCAGGAGTTCAGATCGAGGCTAATGCAATAGAGCTAAGGACTCTTCTATGTGTCCTTCCTTGCTGACAGCACCACCAAAATTTCAAACCACGGAAGAGATTTTGAACCCCAAACAGCAAATGGTGAAAGATGATGCATTTATATCCCTTTCATTCTTTTATCGGCAACACAAAAACCAGATTTGAGAAGGGCACTTAAGGCTAGTTGAGGACATCATTATACACATCTCTGTCTTACATTTTGATCAGATAAACTATTCTAGCAAAGAATGCCATCAGCTGTGACTTTGATCACCTCCAATTTGGCTCAATGTATGAGAAAGAAGTACAGTAAAGTCTCAAGTTCAAGTTCCACATAGGCAGCTTTCAACTAAGTTATCCACATTGTGATGAGAAACTCTCAGGATGTTCTCGTATTTTTGTGGTAAAACAATCCTCAATTAGCATGGAGACGATAAGGTACGACTGTTTGATCACATAGGAGTTGGCTCGTGACTGCCTCTATATTTTCTCACTTTCCTCTCAACCTCACGCTTTTCCTCTTTTCGTTTAGCGCAAGTCGTCTGGCCATAGCAGGATTGTAAAACTGCCTCATATGCTCTGAAAGTCTATTAATGGCTTGAAGATCACCAGTTACTGATAGCTTCATCAGAAAAGAGTCAAACTTTCGATATGGCAATTTCAAACCTTTATTTATGACTGTGTCCAGAAGAAATCGCGCATCTTCCACCATATTGCAGTCAAAAAGCCCTTCAATCATCCCACAGTATGTATCTGCATCCTGTGCACAGCCCCTCTCATCCATCTCATGCCATGTCTCATATGCCCCTTCAGGATCACCCATCTGAAAGAACATTGAGATCAGCATATTGTAGGTTTGCACGCTGGGCATGCACTGGACCTCAATCATTTTCCTATAAAGCCTAATCGCTTCATCCACCTTTTTGTTGTCACAAAGAACCCTCAAGAAGCAGTTATAGGTGACAATGTCAGGGGGATAACCTTTGTTTCCCATCTCTTCCAGGAACTTATAAGCTTCCTCAACCTTCCCAGCCTTACACATCCCTTCAATAAACTCCTTGTAGGTTGAAACATCAGGAAGGCAACCACTGTTTATCATATGTCCCAGGAGTTTAAAGCACTCGTCCAGTTGATCATTCTGAACCAAAGCCGCAATCATAATCGCATAGGTCTTTGCAGTGGGAGAAGACATGGTGGAGCCTTTGGTTCGCATAAACTCAAACAGTTCAGCTGCCTCGGTTACCATCCCTGCTTTACAAAAAGCATCGATCGCAGTATTGTAAGTGAAATTATCAGGCGTGAGACCCATTTGGATCATCTCTTCCAGAACCTTCATTCCTCTAGTCGGATTTCTTACTCTGCACCAACCAAAGAACAATACGTTGTAAGTATTAGAATCGGGTTTAACCTTATTCTTCACTCTCTCGAACAGTTCTTCGGCATCCTTAACCAAACTGCACTTGCACAAGGAATCCAATAGCAAGTTAAAGGCATTTATCTCCGGCTGGGTCTTCACCCGAATCCTCTTCTTCTTAGCGAATTTCTGAAGATGTGTCAAATACTTCTCCGTGTACTCCCTCAATATCCTCAGAAGAACTTCCATAGGGACTCTCTTCTTCTCCTTCCTCTTCATGTAATCCAACAGGTCGCAGACAATTCGAAACTGCTTCGCCTTGTACTTCGTACTGGACAGTATGTCCATCATCGCGTTATAAGCCGGAGGCTCGTGCTCGTAATCTTCCCGGTGCCCCGCCAACGTGAAGAAACGGAACGCTATCTTCTCCTCGTATCGAAGCCGGTGAAGGACGCCGACGACCAAAGCGGTGGTCAGGCCAATGCCGGTCTGGTCCAAGGCTTTCTCCATGTCATGATACGCACAAGAATGATCCATCACGATTTTATACACCTCATCGGCATCGCTCTCTAAACCCCCGTCCTCCACGCCACGGACGTCTTCGGGCCGCCCCGACGAGACGACGTCCGTGCAAAACAACCGCACGGCGACGCCGGCCGCGGCAGCCGGGCGGCGCGGGGGAAACGGGGATTCGTCGAGACTCCAGCGAGGCGCGGACAGCCCCGGCAATATCCGCCGCGAGGATTCAGGATTCGCAATCGGAGGTGCGGCACCGGGCAACGCAGGACGCGGAGATGGATTGTACTCCCGAGCGAGATTGCGACAGCAGCGGCCGTATCTGCAAAGCCTCCTCATCTGGAAACCGGCGAAACTCTACCGCGGCATTCCCACCGTTCTTCTTCAGTCGACGAGGACAACGTGAACCGTCGACTACTGGAGGAAGAGCAGGTCGGCTTGCGTATTGAAGAGGAGGAGGAGGAGGAAGAGAAATGCCTGGTTAAGCGAGCGCCTCGCCGCCGCCGTGCCGCGGCCTGTTGCTCCGTCGTCTCCGAGCAATTTTCGAAGAGAGTCCGATGAGCTCAGCCCGAATCCGATCGCCAATTCCTGATAGCAGAAAAGGAGGGCTTCGTAGTAAGCAGCTTGTGGATTAGCCCGTTGGGCTTGGGGACCACTTTGTAACGATTTTGGGCCTACGGCCAGTACTCGAGAAACGCTTGGGCTCGTTCGAGGCCCGGTCCATAATTACACTTTCCAATTTCCTCTCCTTTTTCCTTTCTTTCTTCGGTTAATAGCATGGGCTAGAATCTATACATTCTAACCATCGACATATTCTCGTGAATGCATGCTAATCGTTCCATCCACTTCAATCAGACAGGATTGCGCTTGCAAAATGACGAGCAATTTTAGTTGTTTATTACTGTTAGGACTGTAAAAATATTCGACCCAAATTGAACCGGCCCAGCCTAACTCAACCCAAAAATTTCAGGCCTTTGTGGGTTTAGCCGGTTTAGATTTATGGCTCCAAATTTAACCAAACCACCAAATACCTACTATTTTACTTCCCACCCAAATCAAAACAAACTCGAATGGAAAAGACTTGAAATCCTTTTCGAGTCCACTAGATTCAATTTCGGGTTTCAATTAAGGGGTTTTTTTTTTTAACGCTCCTATCAGCATGTTACTACCAACAAACTTCATGCCTACATTTTATACATGAGGAATTTCCTTTTCATTTTTTCTCGGGTCAAGAATGATATTTTTACTCCACGGTCATTTGTTGAGATTAATTCTTCTCTTTTTTTTTTGTTATCCCTAGCGCCAAGTCAATCATCAATGTCACGAAAAACCCCACACATTCACTGTTTAACGAGTGACATGCACGTTGTAACTGAATTCTTTTAACCCGTCAGTGATCTAGAGGTGAGTGTGCAAGTGTTAGGGGCAAGCATTAGCTCAAGACCAAACCAACCTAACTTGGCTAGTCCTAATTTGGTTCCTAGGGAAATTAAGTTAGTCCTTAGTCTTGGGACTCTTAAACCCTATATTGTATAAGTTGGTCATCGGTTCTGAGACTTTAAGATTAATCGAAATTTGACCAACTCGTATATATCATATATTACAAATATAATGTATGCAATATATACTCTATATATTATATTTTTTTGCCCACTGAAACCCTGGCGCCTTCCCCTCTATTCTTTCTTGTATTGTTTTCCCATGTAAATTAAAAAGTAAAAACCCACCCCAGATTCTGAAAATAAAGAAAAAGAATAAGAAGAAGAAGTCCTCTTCCCTCGCTTCGCTCTCTTAGTTGACCTTGCTTGTTGCTTGCCTCTCTTCACTAGCCTCACTAGCGCAATTTAACTAGTAAAATCGCTTGCTCCTCTTGGCCTATCTCACGAACGTAGCTTAATAATCGCAAATGGAGATTTTTTGTTGTTTTTTTATCTCATATTTATGTTCAATATGTACCGATGTTTATAATTTGGTTGTCTAAGGTCACTTTGTTGATTGATATGTGATTTAAAAGAGTATATTCCTTTCAACGAACACAAAAAATGAAATAAATAAAAAATGATTAGTCGATCTCGAATTGACATTGGAATCAGACCGAACTCATAATATTAGTTCGAAAAATTAAGAACCAATACTGTACAGGTTGGTTCATGGATTAGACATTAAATCAGCTAAATTCAGACCGTGCTCACTCCTAGTAAATGTATGTTATACCTTTAATAAAATCTTTTATTTTTCATGGTTGGCTAAGGCACCATTTATTTCATAAAAAATAAATGATTTGTGAATTATTGTTTAGATCATTTATAAAAACGAACGAATAACAAGTATTTTTATTATTTAAGAAAATATTTAAATATAAATCATCACCGTCCTGCGAAATGAATGGAGTTTAGTCACCAAAAACTTTCTCCAAAAATCGAACTCACGGCATGCTCGTGGTTGCGAAAGAAAATTCCGCGTCCCCGCCGAATTTGAAATTTCGAAGGACGGGGAGTGGTTCGAATTTCGAACTTCGGCTTTAATTATTTTGGCACCTTTTGGGGACGAGCTCCCCAGGAATTATTACCGAACGTGATTAATTGGCTCGAAATCAAAGCAGAAGGGGGAGGCAATTATGCTGTCAGCTATCGCATCACGTGAGATTGACCAACTCAATTGATCGTCCGCCGTGGGCCCCACCCCCCCCAACCACCCACCCCAATCCATCTCGCCTCGCCCGTGAAAACGTGCCCCACTGTTCCCCGCCCGGACAGAACACTTTCCCCTTTTCCTTCTCTTCGTAATGCGTGGAGCGAATGATGGCTAAATCGATCAAGCGATTTCGATTATTTTCGAAACTACTAAAGGCTCCTCTTTTCTCGAAATTTGCACGTTTCCTATCGATGTATCGATAGCTATTTTTCGAGCATGGGTTTAGATTTGGATAAAATGTTTCTATTTTGTCTTTCGTGACTAATTCAAGACAGTTGTCCAATTAATTACAAATCAAATTACGTAGAATAGTTGACCGGCTATAACTGAAACCATCAAATTGGTAATTTTTTAGTGAAAATCGATCGCGATGATTATATTATAATTTTGCATAAAGTTTTTAAAGCTAAGTTAGCAAAACTAAACAGTTGAAAACTGAATTAGTATGTATGGAACATATTTAAAACTGATTATATAATATTTCCAATAAATTTTGGTTTCCCACCCTTTGATAGAACTAATCATATCAAAAACTTTTTTCTATTGGATTTAGTGAAATCGTTGTAGATTTAAAAATGAAGATGGATATTGGTTAATATGCATGATGGTACAAATACTGTGAAAACAACCATATATCTATCACGTCAAGTACACCAAACCTTAGAACTTGGGCTGCGTTTGGCAGTCGGAATAAAATTCGAGATAGGATATGATTTATCCTATCCTACGTTTGGTGCTCGCTCATGACAGGATAAAGTCGGATATAAGGGAGATATAGACATGATAAAATTATCCCATGAGGGAGGTGGAATAAAGGTGGATAGGATTTATAATGTCCATATTAGGAAAGTTATTTTTCTCGAATAACAAATTTATTAAATTAATAAAATTGAAATTATATTTCAATATAAATAATATTTGAATTATAATTTAAAAAATTAAAAATGATTATTTGAATTGTAATTTAAGAAATTAAAAATAAAAAAAAATAAAAATCATTTTTAATTAATCCTATTTTAATGTATATATTCAACTATAATTCTATCTTATAATAAAAATTCAATCTATAAATTAAATATTTATATTTTATATATATTTATAGGTATTTTTGTATTTTAGATATGTTAGTACAATTTACTATTTGATAAAATTTTATTAAAGAATGATGAAAAGGGGAAAAAAAGAAATAATAAAGAAAATAATATAAAAAGAAGAAAAATAAAATAAAAATAAATTAATTAATAATGTTACGAGAGATTTTCACCATATCTGTTTATGAACATTTATGTTCATTTATAATGATATGCCATTTATATATATAAAAAAAAATGTACATGAT
This sequence comes from Eucalyptus microcorys, assembly GCA_014182515.1. Taxonomy (NCBI): domain Eukaryota; kingdom Viridiplantae; phylum Streptophyta; class Magnoliopsida; order Myrtales; family Myrtaceae; genus Eucalyptus; species Eucalyptus microcorys. Next base: position 32,509,660 of record CM024572.1, on the reverse strand, counting down.
ATGATGTCATATCCGACTTTAATATTGTGATTCACCAAACAATTGATAGGATATAAAAAAATCCAAGGATTTCATATCCTATCCTATCAAGTACCATCTCGAAAAATCCTTAGAACTTGACGTCTTGCTTGCTCTGTGAATGTTGTGCTCAATGCTGTTTTCTCATTGGTCATGGTTGCTTCTCTTTTATGTCTCGTGCACCTTTAATGGGTCAGTTCATTCTATTTTATAGTTTTCTCCTATAAATATCTCGTGTCTTGACCTGCCCGATTGTAATGGCCGACCAATTCCTCAACTACAGTTATCTTGGATCAATGGATTTTCATTGACTCGATTGTTAATTTTTATTCGTGATTAAAGTGAATCAATCATGGTCGTGGGTCATGTGCTTCATGTAAACCGTGTCCACTGGAAACTCATCGATGAGCTCATTAAATATCCCATTAATGGGTCTTGTAGATCAATTGCATTAGATTTAATACCACTAAAAATACAAAATTATGCTTAACGTGATACAAATATGTTGAACTTTTTTTAGTATCGCATAGAACCTAAACTCATGACATAAATACTTCAACTTTTTTCATGTCATAAAAGACTTGAATTCATATCGGTGTAATAAATATATCTTTGATGGAACTAAAATAAAATGTATATATGTCATAAAATTTATAAGTAATTGTGTCTAATTGGGTAAGTTTAAAGTTTTTGATGACAAAAAAAAAGTTAATAATATTTATGTTAGAGTGGGCATAATTTAAAGTAATCGATGAACTTGTATTCTATCAATCGGGAAGTGTTGACCTGATTCAAGCCATTAAGTTCTCTATTTTAGGGCCCGAATTCCTACCAACTATTTTTGTTTTTATTTTGTTTTACACTTAGCGAGGCCCCAAAAAATACCATTTATTTTTTTGTAGCACGAAACAACGAAATTCTGCATGATTCTAGGCATCGAGAAGAGACTCCTTTCTCTTTATATCGAATAATCTCCACTTACATTTCATAAATGCCACCTCTCATAAAAGAAAACATCAGATTCGAGCCAATCGAATATCCTTGTTGGTGGGAAAAAAACGGTGTAGCCCGCCGTCCGCCGATACGCCAACTTTAAATGTCGACAGCTACCGCATCACGGGACGTGATTCGCGGTCGAAATGGGGAGCCCAACATGTACAAAGGGAGGACCGAAGGCACGAAAGCCGTCATGGAGCCATATAATCCACCGTACACGGGAAAAAGCACGCACTCATCGAAGAGCGGATTAAAAATTGCACGACCTCATCGTGACGTCATAACTCCCATTTTCATTCCCCGCATTATATATATATATGTCCTTTTATATTCGTTAGTACGGTGAAGTATAAGTGGAAAGTAGATAAAAAAAAAGAGAGTGAGAGAGTAAAAAAGCACGTTTCTAAAGGCATCAATAGAGAATGATTTTTTTTCAATCGAAAAAATATATTATTCATATATCATAATAATACTCGAGAGGTACATATAAAGATTTTAAGTCTAGCAAATCCCAAATAATTGCAAAACAAATTGAAAGCCCAGAAAATAAATAATAAAGCATAATTCGTAACTAAAAATATACTCATCTATCAAGAGTAGATATGAGATCATAAACTTAAATTGCCATTTTTTGAAGTCATTTTGATGGCTAAATATTTGCTCCATTTTATCCATGCAAAATCCTAAATGAGGTTGAATTGAATCATCTCCGGTTGTGATAGCACAAATGTAACATTTAGAAAGGTTATTTTATTGGTGATTCTTTTTATATTTAAGTTATAGTACTCTTGAGAGCTAATTTTAAAGGCTCTTCTATTTATGATCACTTATATTGTTTACAAAAAATCGATGATTAAGAAGCATTTTAATCACTCGGGAAGTATATGGACATAAATTATCATTGGTAATGAAATATATTTTTCATCAAATAATTATTTCAAGGATTATTTTTGGAATTTTTTTCCAAATTATTTACTTTCACGCCCAAAAAGGGCACTTCCACGGCACAACGATTAATTAGCGAAGTGGACTGAAATGCGAGAGCCTTTGCTAAAATCGTTTTATACTGGTGTGAGAATTTCGAAATCACTACTGTCCCAAATGAATTAGGTGAAACCGTATAAATAAATCCCCACGCCGCTCTTACGTGTCGTCACATCATTGGCCATTGGGAGTTGGACCTCAGTAAAAAAGAAAAAGGCAGAAGACGCAACGGCAGTAGAACCATCGTTGACCGTAGTCCACCCAATAATTACCGCATCTCTCCCTCTCTCTCCTCTCTCTCTCTCTCTGACTCGCAGGGCTCTCGAATAAAAAGAAGGCGCAACAACAGCAGCAAAAAGCGAGCGAGTCCAATTCACTCCTCGCCAGCGCCAACGCCAACGCCAACGCCACCACCAGCAGCGGCGGCGGCAGCAGCAGCAGCAGCAACCGGCCGCCATTACTGCCCCCTCCAGGTACTCTCCTCCTCCCGAGAAAAGCCTCGCCGCTTCGCCTCTCCCGGCGATGCCTTTCCCGTCTTCCACTTCACCCGAGCATATTCTCGCCGTCGCGCTCCCCGCCGACGACGGAATGCCGTCTCCCGGCGGCGCCGAACGACGCGTTCGGGCTCCCGGCTCGCGGCCGAGGCGTTCCGATGCGGAAGCGTTCCGATCGATCTCTCGGCCGGATTGCCTCTTTGCTTGAGATCCGATCTACCTCCTTCTTTACTCTGTGCAAGCTGCGAAAGCGTCGCGTTGTTTTGTTGCCTTAGTTCGGCCGGTTTTCTTGCGGAGCTTCTGTTATGAGCTGTTAGGCTAGTGTTTGACTGACTTTCTCGCGGTGTCGTGGTCGTCGATTGTCGCTTGGTATTGTCGTGCGATGAGAGGAAGAGGTTGATCGGAAGTACTATGTGCATTTGTGGATAAAGAGAGGAGAGCTGACGTATGTAGCTTCTATGTGGAATGCTGGTTCATAAGAATCTGCTTAGAGCTGATTTTGGTAGTATCGTTTCTAAGTATGTTTGGTTGTTTGTTATTATTAGGTTGCTGTTGCATTGCGCGGCATCTTTGAACTGGAGTTGAATGGATCAGGTATGCATGCTTAATTTTGTTCGATGCTTCTAATTTTGTCTATCCGATGCTGTTCCTCCTGCTTTTCTAGCTATTTTTTTTTTTTTCAATCACTGGTTTTATAGTTATGCATGATGTATCTTCTTGGATTTTTTGTCTGACAGTATGAGAAGATAGAGAAGATCGGGGAAGGAACTTATGGCGTGGTCTATAAGGCTATTGATCGCTCCACCAATAAGACAATTGCTCTGAAGAAAATTCGTTTGGAACAGGAAGATGAAGGAGTTCCAAGTACTGCAATCAGAGAAATCTCTCTCTTGAAAGAAATGCAGCATGGAAACATTGTCAAGTACGTGATGTTCTACTAGATGTTCTCTTATTTAAGTAACCGTATAGATTTGTCGATTGGTTTTTTCCAGCAGTAGCGAGGAGATATGCTGTACTTACATTTTTCTTCATCAAATTGGAATGTATTTGATACTTGAAGACTGTCCTTTACCATTATATTCTGAGGCATTCAGCATTGCATAATTGAGGTCGTTCTCATATCAACCTCATTGGACTGCAGCTATAGCTGCTCTAGCATACTCCTTTGCCTTAAGTGATTAACTCTGTGCTTTATTAGCCAGGAACTTTAAATCCTGTGGCCACCTTTTTTAACAGGTTCACATCATGTATCAAACAATGTCAGTGGCTGAAAGCGAAATAAGCTCATGGATATATTTGCATAAAAAAAAGAGCAATTCCACATGCAAGCAGTATCAAAGAAAATGGGATGTAATCCAAATCTTTGTTTCACCACTGGGTGTGGTGGCCTATTATGAGGACTCCATTAATCATATGTCTAATTCCAATATTTGTGGGAGGGCCATCCTTTGAGTAAAACTTAGGGGTTGTGGGAGACATAGGGTAGAAGGATAAAATTCATCCATGCGAGTGCTTACTGCATGTCATTTCAGCAGGGTGTGACTCGGTCTTAAGGTGCTCATGGTGGCTATTAGCGTTCTTCTGGTTAACTTGGGAGGCGAGTATATTTCAAAATTCCCTTTTCTTAAATAAGTTGATGCATACAACTGGCAATGATGATGTTAAGACTTGAAAATGAAAAAAGGAAAAAAAGGAAATCTATGGGAGACCTGCTTTTCTCCTAGGAGTGTTTGGAGAGGTGACATGAACCAATTTAACTAGCCTTTTTCAGCTATTTTATTTCATTCTATCGTATGTTCCCTTTCCTAGCACTGTCTCTCACGACTTCTCTTTGGTTTAAAGGATGTCTCTTACAATAGATATCGGGCCTGAAAAAAGGGACTTCATTAGACTGAGCATGCATTAGCTCTACATCCTCTGATGACATAACTGGCATTATCCTGTCTCTTACAATTTCTCTTTGGTTTTAAGGAAGTTTCTTAAAATAGATATCAGGCCAAAAAAGAGGATTTCATTAGATGGAGCATGTATTAGCTCTACATCCTCTGATGACATAACTGGCATTATCCTGTCTAACATGTCTGACATGGAAAATTCATGCAATTTGGACGCTGCAAGTAATTACTTGCCGGTGCATGGTGCTGTCCATACCCATAAATTGATTCACTAGGTCGCGTTTCTGTAGTATGAGACTGATCAATGCTCATATATTACAAAAAAGAAAAAAGAAAAAAGAAAAAGAAAAGATTTAGTTCATTTTAAATAATATGCAAGTTCTGTTTGAGATGTCTTTGTTATGGTTTAATCATATTATAGCTCATACACTTATGAGTGGCAGGTTGCAGGACGTAGTGCACAGTGAGAGGCGTCTATATCTAGTTTTTGAGTACTTGGACTTGGATTTGAAAAAGCACATGGATTCATGTCCAGAATTTTCTAAGGACACCCGCACGATAAAAGTGAGTGAGCTCTCTTTCCCTTGTGGAGTTTATGCTTTGTGTAATTTTTATGGTGTCATAACCTTATTTGAGTTTTAATTTACAGAACAATATTGCGGTAACTTATCTTGGTTCTATCTGTTTGGACGTGCTATCTTCTGGATGGCAGAAGTCCGTGCCTGTAAAATACCATGCTCAATTGTGATACCATTGAGACTTTTCAGAATACTTATTCTTGTTAAGATGATTGGACTTACCTTTTGGATTGAATCATGAGGTTAGTAATAGATGAAGATGTCCCACCAAATAAGTGGACAATATCTAGAAGAATCATGTTCTTACTTCTTATAATCTTCTTACTTTGGCTCTTTATTTTATAATATGTCCACCATGTTCAATTCACGTGGCTGTAATGGGCAAAAATGAGGGTATAAATGTCAAATAGAGCCCAATAAGCTTAAGTGGCTCTGTTGTATATGGAGCGACCAATATTTGAAAACACTTGCAGTCGATCCACAGTCCTCTTTGGATGAGGCGGATGACTTTTGGATCTTTGAGCTCTTCTTATGGATTTGCTTCGTTTGTTGTTTCTATGCTTTACTCATTGTTTCTTCTGTCTATGTTGATCGGGTTGAATTCTTAGTGTGATTGTTTACCATTTTCATAACACAGCAAATTTCTCCTTGCAGATGTTCCTTTATCAGATCCTGCGTGGCATTTCCTATTGCCATTCTCATAGAGTTTTACATCGAGATTTGAAGCCCCAGAATTTGCTGCTAGATCGTCGTACTAATTCATTGAAGCTAGCTGACTTTGGGCTGGCCAGGGCTTTTGGGATTCCTGTTAGGACATTTACCCATGAGGTATTTAAGTTGTTTTTCTGCCATGATTCAGTCACAAGTTCAGGACACTGCATGAACAGTATGATGCAATGTTTTTTAAATCATGAAGCATTGAAGATATCTGTATATTGTCTCCTCTTACTCAGCCAAGAGATTGCGAGTAGTAATTGTTCTGATGTTCTTTTGTCCATATTCATGTTGGGCTAGAAATTGCTTTGAAATCTGTTTCAGGGATCCTAATTTTTGATAAGTCTCCACCTACTCTCATTCCTGCCAAAAACCGCACCGATGGTTGAGGAGAACATAATGATATTTTTGGTCAAAACGGGAAACTCAAGTCTTATGGATTTTTATAGTAGCAATAATAGCACAGTCCCATGAATCTATAACTTTTGGAATCTGTGGTACCTTGTTAGGACATTCACAGCAGACTGAGGTTATATAGCCTAACCATTTTCATGAATAACTCTCCACTTATTTTCTGTAGCCCTTTCTTTCTTGCCAACTTGCTTTTCTTTTCTTCTATTCTTCTTTGTGCAATTGGATTAACAGTTAACCCACACAGAATGGAGCAAGCGTCTGTAAATGGCCACATCATGTTCATGGTTTATTTCAGTTTTGTTATGTTTCTCTGTAGGTGGTGACTTTATGGTATAGAGCTCCTGAGATACTCCTTGGATCCCGCCATTACTCAACTCCCGTTGACGTGTGGTCTGTGGGTTGTATATTTGCAGAGATGGTGAACCGGCGACCACTATTTCCTGGGGACTCTGAGATTGATGAATTGTTTAAGATTTTCAGGTGCTATAGTCTATCTAAGTCTCAGGAATCCTTTTCTCTACCCCTTTCTTTCTAGTCAGATCCTCTAGTTTGTCAAGTTGTGCTCTCTGCCACTGCTTGAAAGTAGCTCTTTGGTCCGAAATTAATCGGAAAGGTAGACAATGGGCACTTGATGTTTATGCATTTGAAGAGCATGCTTTTATAATGCACCTTAAAACAACTTTGCACATTGTTTTGTCATGAAATAAAGCGGAAATTGATTGGGCTAATTATATCGCTTATTACAATTATTTTAAAAAATTTATCCAAAAGGTTAATAAATTGTAAATAGACGCCGCTAATGTTTGTCTTTTCCTAGTTAGCTTATAGCTAGCTTGCATCAATTTATATTTTTTTTAGATTCAAACTGAGCCATGGCCCTAGAACACCTTAAAATATCTCCTCTTGTTCAGTAATGCTGCAATACTTAGTCTTGCAGAATCATAGGATGCGTTATCACTGCTGTCCTCTTTCTAGTTCTACATTCTCCAAAATGCAGACCATCTTATTGACTAGAAAGTGGGAAGATCAAGTTAGTCATTAAGAAAATGCCATGAATTTCTTTTTCCTTTTCCTTTTGCCTATAGACTGAAACATTAATAGATTGTTAAGTCCATCAATTACTCATAGGTGCTATGTTTATTCCTTTTATTTTTCTTGGATGAAGAATAATGGGCACGCCAAATGAAGATTCATGGCCCGGAGTGACTTCTTTGCCTGATTTTAAATCAACCTTTCCTAAGTGGGCTCCACAGGTAGCTGGTCTTCTCTGCTGTAATCAGGGCAGATTATAAACTCTCCATGTTATCTTAAAAATTAATATCATGCACTTTATCTTGCAGGACCTAAAAACTGTTACGCCAACTATTGATCCAGCTGGCATCGATCTTCTTTCTGTAAGTCGACAAAATTCATGCATGTGTTCTGGAGCTTTTTAGTGATCCCCGCCAGGAATAGGAAGGAAAGCATTATTTAGTTCTTAATCTCCATCAGGAAGATAATACATTTGAATGATCACATTTACAAGTTTTTATTAGGAGGAAATCGACTTGCTAGAAATCCGCCTTTGTAGAAAAGAATGTTAGGCAAGCTAGCGGGGACTTCAACTGTAACATGGTTAAATGGCAAGATAAGTGAATAAACAGGACTAGGTTAGGCCTTTTTTTAAACCTCAAGTCCTCAATTGACCAAAATATATCCTCAATCCCCAATTCACCAATGACCAAAGCGCCAAGTCCTGTTTCTGCAGTTATCCTGTTAATGGCTCAAACAGTAGACTTATTCAGAATGAATAACACCCTGCTTTTGCAAAGATGGGTCAAAAAATATTCTGTGGATGTCTGATTTCGTTCCTTGATAGGCAAGTGATCTTTACACCATTGACCTTATTTTATGTGTTGCTATCTTTATATCAGTGAACTTGTAAAAAATGGTAATGGACCATCCTCTACTGAAAATCATAGATGAGGGTGGAGATCATGTCTCCTTTGTTGCCCTGAACCAAGGGAACATAATGTATGAAGTGATATTAAATTGCCAATAGTATTCTTATTACTGATGCAATTGCTGGATTCCAGAAAATGCTGTGCATGGATCCTAGAAGAAGAATAACTGCCAAGGTCGCTCTTGAGCACGAATACTTCAAGGACGTCGGTGTCATACCGTGAATATCGTTGCCTTACTTACTCGGTGAGACATGTCTATATGGAGCTTGTAGCATATTAATGGGTTTTGATTGTGTGAAATGTGAATCTTTTCAATTCTTAACCGCATTTTCTTTCTCGAGTCAAATGCAAAACCTGTTGAACTGGATTTTGGATGTTTTAGCGAGCAAAGTTGATCTCTTATCTCTTTGGGTCCAACTTACCTCATGGACTCCTCTCGTTTCTTTTTATTGCCGTTATTTTGTCTGAGATTTCCATTCTGAAAGGGAAAAATGCAGATTTGTTTTCATCTGTTCTTTCATGTAGTGTGTGATTACAGCAGAGCTTCTAAAGGAGAACGTAAGGCCTGCTTATTACCAAAACATGAAACAAAACTCAAGGTACTGCATGCCTTATATTTGCAGTCCGTAAACTGTTAGTGTTCTTGAAACGACCAAAGGAATGGAAGCCAACTAGACATCGGCAACTTCAGCCCAAAAGAAGTGTCAAGCACATCCATTCAGTCGTCATATTAATACGTCATACAATATCTAAGGGGGAATGCCGTATGACCTATAAATGAGAGTGCTAAATCCTGTTTATATAATGGCGTCATTAGACTAATTGATGAATTATATGAATTCATCAACTTAATCGTTGGTTTTAAGTAATAGACAAAAGAAATGGCATCATTTAACGAAGAATGTCTAGTACCGTGGTCAGTTTCCCCTTGCATTGCTCGTAATTAAAATAGCAACCATTGTGCTTTGAGTCTCCAGCCTAACGCGTATCATGATTTGACTGTGGAAAGCCCAGCAGGTCACCGTTGCCCTCTCTGCCTCGATCATCCTACCCTCCCACTCTCCTCCTTGGATCCATTAGAACCAATTATCACCTTAGAGAGATGATTAGGCTCGGCTATGACTCACACATCCACCACCCGGGCCACCCTCACCGACTCGAGCTCCCCGATGTCTCGAACTCACTGAGTCATGCTGCCACCCTCTGCCCACTGTGCTGAGGTTGCAAGTGCCAGGCCTCAGGACACATCTACTCGTGCAAGCCTCTCAAGTTCGCTATCCATGCACCATGCGCCCATATGCCACCCCTCATCACCCATCTGGGCCACAAAAAGCACCCTCTGAAGCTCCTCACCGGCCCCGCTTATGCCTGCGGCTGGTTCAACTGTGATGGGCAAGGTCGTGGCTTCAGCTACCACTGCGCCGAGTGCAGCTTCGATCTCCACATAGTCTGTGCATCAAAGCCCTTGCAAATCCGCCACCAGTCTCACTGTCACGACCTCAATCTTGCTTTTAACGGTCTGTACGAGACAAGAGGGTTTAATTGCGATGTCTGTCGTGCCGCAGGGGGTAATCACTGGATATATCGCTGCAGTTACTGTAATTTCGACGTGCATTTAGAATGTGTCGTTTTCGCTAGGGCCAGGTCTGTTCGGGTGGTACCATCAGCACCTCAACAGGCTTCATACATGGTGGCCGCACAGCCGGTTTACATTTCTTCGGGATTGAATCATCAGCGCCAACATCAAGCTCACCTGTTTTAAGGCATAGAAACATGCAGGGAGTTCCATATAACCCCAGTGGTATGAATATAGGGAGTTCTCATCAAGCGCTAGCGCAACCCATGATGAGACCATCGGCTACCGGGGTCAGAGCTTTTTCCATGGCGGCAGCGGCCGAGCATGGTTCGGTTGAGCAAGTCACTCAACGGTTCGGTCAGAACCTTGCTCAAAACGTGATGGGCAGCGGCAGCAGCGGGGGCATCCTTGATTTTTCTTCTTTTTGGACTCTGGATAAGTTGTACACGGCATAAGCCGGATGCCAACTGATTGCTGGTTGACTTGGATCGACCTTAAAAAAAGAAAGAAAAGGGAGTAGGTTCTGCCTCTATATTATGTGTTTGGAGGTCCATCTTCTAATGTGGTTGATGTGTACTTACTACAAGAGCGAAGACTGCTGTGATTCTTCCTTATTTAGATGAACGCGACCTTAGAGTTTGCAAGGGTCCTCAGTAATTCCTTTTCCTTGACAACCACTCAGGCCAAACCTTAGTCCATTGCGCTATCTTGTTTAAGTTCCTTGGCGCATTCCGTCCTCAGGTTCGTTGTGCTGCCAAGAAAGGCCCAACTCGCTAGACAGTAGACACCTATGCGATACAAGTGTCAAGGAGCGTTGGGCGAAAGAACCCACCATCTCCCATTGAGTTCTCTGGTCATTCTATAAGGAATGATTCCATAATGATTCTTCCGTGGTTTCGCTTATGGAAACCTTGTTGCAACTTCTTCTTCCTCTAAATTATAAGATTTAGTGGACTTCTCACGTCATCAGCAGGGAATCGCCCACATCTGTATGATCCATATATTTCATGGACCACTCAATTGATAGGAATGGCAGACGATTAATCATGTCGTGAAAGTGTAACTTTTGTTCTCTTGGCTTGTAGAGTTGATTACGTAACAAGTTAAAGAAAATTAATCATATCTCTTATTGGGTTTGATCATTAGGGCGCCCTATTTAGATTAGACCTGTTGACGATGTTTATTACAAAATCTCTCGCTAATCAAAAAATTATATATCTAGCTCCACCTTTGAACAATTCTAAAATGATGATATGAATGCCTTGGGGGTAATTTTAGTTAGCATGTATATTTATGATAGGGAAATGATCGAAATGATTTTTGAATTTTGACTTAAACTCTGTTCCTTTCACAAAAATATAGCGTTTTTGGAAAATAGTTTTCCAATAAACCATTTTCTATGAAAATGTAATTATTTTCCGATATTCGGCTAAGATCTGAAAATGAAGTGGAAAATATTTTCCACTATTTGGTAAGAAAAATATTTTTTTCAATAATTTTTTCTTATTTATTTTTTAAATCAATTTTAATTATTTTTATTTAAAAAAATCATTTTAAAAATATTTTAATTTTTTTTCTTACTTTGTATCTTCTTCATTGGTTGGTTGTTGGCGACAAGCCAAAGGAGAGCTTCCATTGGCTCATTGGCCTCGGGCCTTGCCAAATCGACAAGCTAAAGGCTCACGCTTGTTGTTGGTTCGTTGGAACATCGAGCTCGAGCTCGCCACTGAGCTTGAGGCTCACCTATGGCTGGCGACTGATTGAAGAAGAAGGTGGAAGAATATTAAAGGGAAAAAAAAAGGAGAAAAAGGAAAAAGAAAAAGAAAAATAATTAAAAACTCAAATTTTAAGAAAGAGAAAGAAAGAAGGAGAGCTAAATGGGTATGGAATAAGAGAGAGTAAGGAAAATATTTTCCCCAATTTGAAAATTGGAAAACATTTTCCTCTCTTTTAGAAGACCTTTTTTTTTTTTTTTTTATGGAAAATGTTTTTCACAACTTGTTCATATTTCATGAAATGAACACCAAAAAATATTTTCTTAAAAGTTATTTTCTACGAAATGAACAACACTTTAGTGTGTAATGTAAATCTTAAACTTTGATCTAATATACAATATAATTCCTAAATTTTTAGTTGTTCAATGTAGTTCTTAAACTTATAGTACATATTCAAATTAGTCTTTGGACTTAAATTGATGGAACAATAACGTTTTATGTTTTCATATAGTTTGTGGACTAGCTTGAACATTTATCAAAATTTTATGAATCATATTAAACAAATAAAAATTTTGGAGATTATATTGAACATTAAGTCAAAATTATGAACCTTATATTGTCATCCGTTTATAATAAGTCACGCGCTAAGCAACTTATTCACCTTGATCAGACGAACCCTTCACTTTTTCCTAAGGCTAGGAGCACAATCATGAATTACCTCATTGTATGAGATATATTCTATCAATATGTAAGTCTAAATATTAATATTATAATGAAAAAATTAATCGAAAAAATGGGTTTCGTATTGAGTTCCATGTGAAGTTTATGATTTAATGGGTAAACTTTTACCCACTTCACGCACTCTCCTTGGACATCCCTTTGGTTCTTCTATGCCTTTTAGCTTCATTTGTTATGGAAGATTATTTTCTATTATCTTCGCAATTACAAGCGATGAAATCATAACATTCACTAGCTTCACACTCCGTGCTCTATCGATCTGGTCAAATTTTGACTCGCGTTTTATTTGAATTGCGAAATTAGGGATGGAAGGGCGCCGAAATTTGTCGACGGCAGGCATTTTTCATTGTAAAAATAATAATAAATGAACATGTAAGCAAAATTTAGGAAATTGACAGTAGCGCGGCGCGGTCGGAGTCAAAGTCAAAATTTCTGTGTACGTAGAAGGCGTTGAGAATCGCCCTTTCGTTTGGGCCCTTGTGGTCCTTTTTTCTGGGCCCATCGGGTTTTGGTCATTTCATTTTCATCGCTGCCTCTCGCTAACTTTTCTTCGTTGCCCTATCCTCTTTTTATCCATCTCAACCTTCTAAACTGAAAATAAGATATTAAGTTGCCTGATGAAGAGCAAAAGTGATAGGGATATTTTGGTTCTCGCAAATTTAATTGGTTCCCCTCTCGCATTTCGGCAGTTGAATATCCCATTCTCGAGCTTACTTTTCTTTGAAAATTCTTTTACACGTACAAATAACGGAAATTGGTACTTTTTTCGCGCAGGATGGGAAAGCAGGTCGACACATCTTCAATGCCGGATCATTTATGACTTGGGACCATCGGTCTTCCACCATGCATTTCTATGTCTACATGCCTCCTTCCAACCGCATCGAGCGGCCCCAACAACTCGAAACCTTCCCAATTAGCAGAGCCTACCCATCTTTTGAACTATCTCATCGGCATCATTATCGCATCATAAACGTATCTTGACCAACAAATCATGCACAAAAGGAATGAAACGTGCACCAGTGCAAGAGCAAATGGCAGAGTTGCACGCGAACGCTGGAGATGGAGGAATAGAATGGCGAGGGCACGAGAAGATTAATAAAAGAGAGAGAGAGAGAGAGAGAAAGCTCAGCGGATCTATCTCGCCAGATCTGGATTGTTGCCCGTATCGATCTCTTGGCTCACAACTTTCTTGGGATTTCATCATCTCTCTCTTTTTCTCAGCCGCGCAAATATATATTTTGCCCCTTTTCTATTTTTCTTTTAAAATTACTGATATATATATATATATATATATATTTTTATTTTTTTTTTCCTTTCTTCCTCTTTACTTTTTGCCGTTTTAGGCCAGAAAATCACTGTCGCAGCTCCCGACACAACAAATCCCGCGCAACCCGACGAAAGCGAGCCCGCAATCTGACGTGTACATTTTTTTACTCCCCCCCACCATGGGAAATAATGGGAATTATTTTCGCAACAATGCGAAGAAAAGACGCGTAAAACATTAGTGGATTTTGTACATGGACATGGAGAATTAGATTCTGACCCATCATACGAAATGTTCTCACTGATCCAACTTCGCCTTCCGTGGATATGGATTCAAAGTGCCGAAACAAGGGAGCTCGCGAAATTCGATACCTCGCGAAATTCGATACCTCACTCTAGTCGTCGTGCCGTATATAATCAATAATTCGAATATTGAAATACCGTCGCAGCATTAGTTAAAAATCACCCATTTTTCAGGAAAAAAAATAATAATATAAGAGGAGAAGCTAGAGGATTGGGAGGTGGGGAAGCTTGGGGTCACGGAATCCGGACGCGAATATCTTCCGAAAGGTCCTCTCCGCCCCACATGTCGATGACCTCGGCTTGGCGGATGAGGGGAAGGGGCACGTGGCAGCGACCCAGGAAGGCGTTGCTTCTTGTGGCCTCCATTTTTTCCAAGCTAAACATTCTCCATTTTTTTTTTTTTTGTTATCTTGGGAATTTTGGGGCTGGCGTTATCGATTTTAGGCGGTGGGGGCGACTGAAGTTTGTCTCCTCCAGAAAAAATGCCTCCCCTCCCCCCTAAAAAAATGGCAAGTGCTGTTCACTGTTGATCTCGTGCCGCATGATTGGCCCCGAAAGGGAAAGTGAAAACAAAGGAAGGATCCCCCAAAATTAGTCATTGCCGACTTTTTGTACTTCCTTCATTGGATTTTTGGTTGGGACTCGCTTCCGCCAGGATGTTATGGGTTAACTAACCATCATGACGGACGCCATTCGGATTCATGTGTTTTGCGGTTGAGGATAGAGCTGGTCGTGGGGAGATAATCGGTAGAAGTGTAAACATTTATTACAAATTCGACCCATTTCGACGACGGGAGGATTGAGGAAATCTATAGAATGATGGATTTTTCTTGAATCACTCATTAGATTATTTCACTCGAGATAAAAGAAGGAAGCGAGGGAAAAAAGAGAAATCGACGAGAGCTTCCCGGATTGGAGAATGAATAAACAATGGATTTATCCGAATGGGCATGATGATGCATTTGCCATTTGCGTTTCCTAGGCATATAGAGAAATCATTTCGATGCCTTCGTGGGTGAACCTTGCGTTTTTCCGTCCACCCAATCTTCGAGAAACACACAGGCGTAAGGTAAACAAAAGCGAGCGTGTGCTCGGCTCGAGGCTTCCAGGGGCCGCGAGCTGAGCGGAGCACGGCGCGGCGCGGCGCGGGTGGCGTGCGGTGGCGGCGCACCGACGTGGCAGAAAAGAGCGTAGCGCAAAGGAAAGCATTGGAGGGAAGGGCGGGGGCCACCACCTCTCTCTCTGCTGCTATCTATGCTGTTCTGCTGCGATGGGCGTCACAGAATCTGCCACTTGGCCAGCCGTGGTTGTGCCGTCACTCCTTTTTGTGTAATTTACAATATCCTCTTCTTTCTTCTTTAGGCCTCTCACTTTTTGTTCTGAAATGGAATTTCCTTTTTTATTTTTAATATCAATAATTTTTTTAAATTGATATATTTATGATAAATTTATTCCAAACTAATACACATGTGATAAATTTATTATCGATTAATTTTAATTAAATTTAATTAAAATTATTAATATATCTTTAATAAACATATGGTAAAATCCAAATTGATACATTCATTAACTGTCTTGTGTAATTAAATTTAGCGATTTAAAGGTAAAATTCAGTGAAATTTGATAGAGAATAAATTTATTATAAATTTATCAATTTTTGATAAATTTATTATGTGTGTATTAATTTAGGATAAAAATGATGACAATTGTAAAAAGAGCTTTATGATTTTTTCTTGAGCTTCTAACAAATTCTTTATAACTGAGCAACCCCACAACTATAAAATATTGTAGCAACTTTTAGGAATTTGCCTTGTTCAGCGTTCTAAGCTCTTGCAATTTTTAATTATAAATTGCCAGAAACTTAATTGCATCAGGAGATGTCTCATTTAACGGTTATATGTTTTTCTTAAAATAGCTAAATGGATTGAAAAATGTGGATTTCTCGTTGTACAAGACTCTCATTGTACAGGGCTAGTTGAGGTGTACAATTTGAAAAAATCGTAACTGCTCGAAGGGAATATTTCAAATAGTCAAATGATGTCAATGAATGCACACGTCCACTTCATGTCCCCATCCCCATTAAGTACCCCAATTTAATGTTTTTATGTCAATATCCAAGTACAAATTAGTCAGATCCATAACAAAGTTGCGGGGTTCACATTACACTCGTTGAGTACCTCCCAACGAAAAACAAAAATTGTTCTTTGTTTTCCCTATCTTTTCTATCACGATTTATAACACCACTCGAATTTAAGAAAATTCCGAAAATATTATATATGAATCGACGCTTCGGTTGGTATTTATATATTCGAAAAATTCGGGGTCTTTCGAGTTCAAGAAAGTCAATCTGGATAAAGTTCGATTGATTAAGTCATAAACATGCTAATTAGAGTCCGAACTCTCGATTTACCATCGCCGGCTGGTACCCCGCCGAAGCCTGTCCTCCCGTCCCGGCTCATCCCACGAGCCGCCGCGCGACAACAGCGGGAGGCTCCAGTCGAGAGCGAGTGGCCAGCACCGCGAGTACGCAGCCAGCCCTTCTACTCGCGCGTGGAGGCCGACAGTCTCCGTCTCGAACGTTAAAGCGATGAAAAAAATCTGTCCACGCATTTTGTTCCCCACCCCACACAAAATCCTCTATCCTCGCCTAACCATCTTCTCATATCTCCTCGTATCTTCCACAGAACCCCACCCAATAATAATAATAAAACACCAAAATTATATATAAACAAAAAAAAGTAAAAACGAATTTGTTAACGAATGTCACTGAACACCACCAACGAATCGACTAAACAAAGAAAAAAAAAATTGACATTTTTCGGTGCGCTGCTTTCATTATGTTACCCAAAAAATCAAATATCTGAAAAGCGAAAGGATTTTTATAATTAACTATGTTTAACGAGGGGGCGGGGGGAACAAATAAACAAATCCCGGGGAAGCGCCCAGCGAACAGACCCGAGGCCAGGTGTGAAGAATTGGTGGACGGGAGGCGGAGAAGCCCCCCGCGGCTCACCACGTGTCCCACCCTCCCGTGCATTCTCAGCCACAAGGTCCTGCCTCCTTCTGGAATTTTCCACCCCCGCATTAAATCATTTTTTTTTTCCGGAATGGGGAAAAAATCCAGAGGCACCACCCGAAGCTTTTCTTCCCCCCAAAATTTGACGTGTCCCTCCTCCGCTTTTCTGCGCATCGCCCCCCCTCCAAAACCGTGCTCGGTTTCTCCATTCTCCTCCTCCTTCTCCTTCTTCATCTTCTTCGTCTTCGTCGTTGCAGAGCTTCCGATTTCTGCCTTCTCTTCTCGCTCGCGGCTCTGCGATTGGCTTCGGCTCCGGGCTGCGTTGTCGGCGCTCCCTTTTTTTGACCGTCCGTCGAACGTTCTAGAAGGCTTCCTGGTCTCTCCGAGAGAGGCGGGACCCTGTCTCTGTTCCTGCGGATTTGGAGTGAAATCTGATTCTTCGGGGAGCTTTTCGTCGCTTGCTGACGCGGTTTTTTTTCGGGAGAAAATCCGATTCGGAGGAACCTTTTTATTTTTTTTTTTTGGCGCTCGGTAAGTGCCTGCTTGGATGGACTTTGATTCGGCTCTTTTCTCAATGCGGCGAGCGAATGATTTTGAGAATCTCGAATCGCGTGGCCGTGAGTGTTCGATAGATCTGCGGAATATTTTCCGTCGGTGTTTTTTTTTTTATTGCGTGCTGTTCTGGAATTTGGTCTCAATCAGGTGCCGGTGTTGTTTGTTTTTTTTGTCTCCTCAGGGCACGGTTCGGGAGTTTGGCTGCAATGGCTGGTGAGGTAAGCAACGCTTGAGCCAAAGCTCGAAGGTCTTACCATTTTTTTTTTTTTTCTGAATATGTTTGAGGACAAACTAGTTTTGGATTTTGGGGGAAGAATTAATAAGCTTATATCAGAAAGCAGAGAATGAATAGGGAAGTAGCTTCGTTTGTGGAGAGTATAGGTTTATGCTTATCTCGTTTTCACCGAGACGGCCTGTTTGTAATTTGATGGTGTATCTGTAATCTCGTGTTTCGAATTCAGGGTTCGCCTTAAACTATTGGTTATGTTGAGTTCAATTCATGGTTTTGCTGTATCTCTAACCCCGTTTGTCCGCAAGTTGGATATATATACGCCAGACGTTTGAAAGCGGTGACTTGAGTTGATTAATGAGAGGAGCTCTGTATTTGTCTTTAAATTTCTCATGAAGTGGTTACCATCTGTCGTGGCAATCGTACTTCAATTCGTCTGGCTAGCTTAAATGGTACTCTTTTTGGGTATGCGGTGGCCGGAAGTTCATTTGTGTGATCTGAGTAGCGAGATTGTCGAAATTGGCAACTCCCCCTATTTCCTTTTCCGTTTTTGTGTTTATCTGCGATTCTCTGTTCCTTTGCATCCTAATGTTAATCAGTTCGTCAATCAGGAATCTTCATCCTAATTTGTTCAAAGTGGATATAGGCACAGAATGAGGTTGCAGCATCAAGTGCCTTGTTCACGGTTCCCAATCGTCCTTCCAAAGTTGGGTCACAATTGGAAGCTGTGGCTAATCTGAAAGAGTTGCAGGTCCTGGAAAATGACCAGACACCTAAGGTAGTTTCATCCAGAAGTTACTTTTGTTGCATTATCAATAATGTGTTTTCAGGAACGGTACTTTTAATTGGTTTTGACCTAGTTTCTTTATGTATCTGTTAGGTGAGGAAGCCTTACACCATCTCCAAGCAAAGAGAGAAATGGACAGACGAAGAGCATGAGAGGTTCCTTGAAGCTTTGAAACTGTATGGCCGCGGTTGGCGTCAGATAGAAGGTATCATTTCTATATGCCTCTTTTATCTTCTGAATCTGCAATTTGTAGATTAGTTTTCCGGTGTATTTACTAGTGCACGTATGCAGAGCATGTAGGAACCAAAACTGCAGTTCAGATACGAAGTCATGCCCAAAAGTTCTTCTCTAAGGTGGAAAGCTCATGTTTCAGTTTGCAATTTGTTTGTGAAAGTGCATGCAAAGGTTTTAAGCTTTGGCCATCGGAAAACTCTAATTGAGAATACACTTATGTATTTGTCTTTTTCTCCCTCGGAATAAGTGATTACTGCTTAAGAATTTTGGTATGCTGGTTTCCCTTCTTACAGGTTGCTCGTGGGGTAAGTGGCAGCAGCGAGGGTGTGATTAAACCAATCGAAATACCTCCTCCACGGCCAAAGCGGAAGCCAATGCATCCATATCCACGCAAATCTGTCGATTCAAAGGAAGTGAAACTGTCCTATCAACAAGAGAGGTCTCCATCTCCAATCTCTTCGGTAGCAGATGAAAACACTGGATCTCCTACTTCAGTTTTGTCTGCTCATGGTTCAGACATGCTGGGATCAGCAGCTTTGCATCAACAAAACAGATGCTCTTCACCGACTTCATGCACCACTGATGTACCCTCTATTGGTCTAGCTGTAATTGAGAAGCAACCTGAATCATTCAAAGAAGAAGATAAGGGCTGTCTCTCCTCAACTCAGATGCCCTGTGGTTTGACCTCAGGAAATTTACCTTCAATGGTACAGTAAAATCTCAGCTTTCAACTAGTTTACATCATTCTTAGATGACCGCAGGATTGTGACTTTGTTTTTTGTGATCTTGATCGTAACTCTTCCAGAATTGTGATTTAAGTTCAAAAAACACTTCATCTCCTGAGGAAATCGGAGGCACTGAAGCACCCTCCATCAAGCTCTTTGGAAGGACAGTTTTGGTCACCGAAATCCAAAAACCAGACCATCAAGAAGCGGGCATTAAAAAATCACCTGCTCAGAAGACTGGTGAAGAAGATTCAGTTACTGAGGATGAGGGAGTTGGTAAACCTCTATCTTCAGAAGAATTTGACATGCAGTTGTCTCTTGGACTAGCTTGTGGTAACAATGGATTCTTGCACTCTGGTGCCCATGCTGCCACTGCCATGAAACTTGAGAAAGAGGATGTTGAACCTTCACGGTTTACTTCTGATTGTTTCTTGCAGTGGTGGCCTCTGTACCGAGGTCCACCATTCATCTATGCACACCATTTGACTCAACCTCGATTCAAGGACCTTTACATTCTCAGGAGGATCGAAAGATGGAAGTAGAGGAAATTATCAAGGAAACTTCCAGCGAAACAAACACGGTAACTAAGAAAACAGAAGGATATGGTGATAATAATGTAGAAAACAATGCGGATGGTGTTTTTCCCAAGTGCCAAAAACACTTGGAGCGGAGAACTCACCCTGGTGACTGCAAGAAGGGTTTTGTGCCTTACAAAAGATGCTTAGCAGAGAGAGATGTCAAGTCTCCAGTAATTGTTTCTGAAGAACGTCAGGCACAAAGAACCAGGGTCTGTTCATAACACTGCCTACTCAGGTAAGACATGAGCGTATCTGGTAGTGTAGAACCTGTTTATAACTGATCCGCATGATTCTTCAACTCCCTCTGCTCCGCAATTGTGTAATATTCCTCTACATACGAGGGGGTAGGAGACGAAGTACGCATAATTATTTTTAACTTCTAAGTTAAGCATGTCCAATTATTTCGAAAGAATGATTGGAAGATGTACGTGCTGTCTGTACCAGCCAGAGCCTCGTCATGATCTTCTGACCTTTTCCTTGATGCTTAAGCAATTGTAACCTTTACTTGCTAAAAGCATCTCCTCTTTTGGGTTTTAGAAACGGTTACCACGATTTTGTAAAATCTTGGACTGAATTTTTGTTTATCATTTTTAACGGAATAAGACTCCGTTTATTCGAAACCAGTCATGTGTTTATGCTTCAGCTCAAGATTTTAGAGACTCGTTTTGACTTTAATTCTCTATACAATTCTGGCTCTGATGTCATTAGTTATAGTTCTTTTGAGCTTCTTGCTGGGCATTTCATGCTACATATTTTCACCGTCTCCAGATGTTTGATGAAAGCGACGTGATCTTCATATATCATCTTTCATTCTATATAAGAAACTGGTATGACATGCTTGCATTTTGTAGTTAAAACCTAAGTAGTTTTTTTGTGAGATGGCGCAAAAAGCAGAGACATTCATATTGGCTAGACACGGCACGACCTAGACCGAGTGATCTTAGCCACTTCACATGCTTTGGGTGAGACCCATTCGATTCAGATTATTTGGTTCATCGTAGATTTACAGCCTCGGGCAATATTTCATCCGGAAACCTTTGACTTGCCGATGCTCCGCGTCGACTAATGTCGTTTTGGGATTACTTGTTTGGGTCTTAGCCTCTTCGTAGTTCTCTTTTCCTTATTCCTTGCGTCGAATTTCCCCAAAATTTCTGTCCTATTTATCGTAGTGTTCCAGTAAGAGATGGGCCATTCACATGAGAAACCATTGCTGGCAGACCAAGACGTCAGGCCTTGATCCAATTCCAACCCATCATTTCGATGTATCCCCTTACATATGGTGGCAACAACCATCAACGTGCGAGTCACTCTCGACCTCGCTACGGGGAAAACGAATTCGAACCAAAAGGGAATTAGCGTGTGGCAACAACTTGTACTCCCCAAAGGTAAGAAGCTAGGTAGAAGAAAGATTTACAAATCACTTGGCTTATTATGTATGAGTGAAGTAATGCTCGTCGCGTTATTCACCGCCAACCATGTACCGATGTGGATAACTCAGCCTTCAACTTGTGAATGCCTTCCCGTTAGAGCGTAGAGACTTGTTCTGATCCATCCTTTGGAGCAGCGTTGGATGAATACCACGCGTCGTCCGTGATGAACTGCATCCAAGAGTCGTCCTTTTCCTCCTCGTCCATGCATGAGGACTGCCCGAGGAGCGCGTCGGGCGACATCGTCTCGTAGTCATTCATCAACCCCTGCGAGGTCTCTACGGAGGCCAAGTTGGATTGCCCAGCTGGCTCTTCCACTTCAGTGCATATCCCGTTTTTCTTGAACACGCGGCACAATGCGTAAGAATCCTGAATGAACAAACAGAGATTTGCAAGCTCAGAAAAAGGTATGCTAATCTCTTTTAACGATGCGCATGAGCTTGGCTTACATATTCCAAGTGCATCTAATTAATATATGCGTCCATCGACGCACTAACACTGTTCTTTCCTCGAAGATTAAACACTAAATAGAAATTTCTCCCATCCATTGGCTGAGGAAATGATTGAAATCTTTTCTTTCCATGTTCACGATCTATTGGACTGAAATGTTAGAAAATGCGGAGAAGGAAAGACCTGACGCCATACAAAACTCCAATAGTATTTCACAATAAAAGTTCCAGGCAAATATTCAAATTAAAGGTCAAAAGAAAGGGGGTGTTTTCTTTTATATGAAAGACGCAAATATTTCATAAAAAAGTACTAGCAAAAATACAAATGAAAGGTCAAAAGGCAGGTTTTTTGGACAGAAAGATGTGAGCTATTCATGGGGAGTAGCGAAAAGTTAAAGAGAATGTACAATACAACATCTTCGGATTCTCTGAGGAAGTACTTATGTCTTATTGCTGTATCTGTTTGTATGTACTCGATGTTAACGATAGTTTTCTAATACCATGTAATCTATTTAGAAATTCAAGCATATCAATTGGTTTGTTGCTTTGTTCATCCACCTCCATAAGTATGTGCAGGAAATCAACTCGTTTCTGGTGTGTTGCTCCTAGATCTAATGGCAAACGCACATGTGCCGTAACATGTATAATCTACTGTGCAGAGTCTTGTTTTTTGGTCCATGAAGAATAAAGTGTAAAGCAACCGACACCTAGTTACGTCAAGAAAAGCGATGTGAACATGCACTTTAACCTTAAGGGGAAAAGAGAGATTTAAAAAGAAAAAAATAGAGATCTAGAGACAAAGAATCTACAATTGAGATCAAAGAATGTAAGGAAAAGATGAAAGAACCCAATTGTTAAATTCCAAGTCTTGACGAGGTTGGGTCATAAGAAGGACCCTACTTTTGTCTCACTTGCTGGAGAAGACAAAAGTGAAGGTTAGACTTCGTCACTTAAGAGAGATGCTGACAAGTGCAAGGAAGGAATAAGGAATATGATCGAAAGCAAAGACGTGGCAGTAAAGTGAACGGACATCTTTAATTCAAGACGGAAAAGTGGCAAAAGCCCTAGCCCTAGGCGAGGGCTTTTTGGCATGCATTATCTCATGCACTTCCCACGTTACCTACGTTGCGCCAATCGCGAACCCTAAATGCAACTTTAGCTTTGTTTCGGGTCGCTGTTCTTGATGGAAAAAGGAACTAATCAAAAGTGACAACACCTCCTTTTGTTTTCTAGATAGGGCGTGAAACTCAGATCATGGTCCGGGAGAAAATTGAGGAAAAAGAGGATCCTGGGTTCAAATTTCGGATATACTTGGCATTTGTTGTGCCAATGCAGTGTTTGGTGCAACAACCTCGTCCGAGTGTTCGAGACTGCACAGAAATGTTCATTCGGCCATCTGTGAACTATATATAGAAGAGAAGGACTTATCGCCGCAGGAATGCAATGTTATGCATAAACATAACATTGTGTTTCCAAGATGCTCAACATCGAATGGCCGGGTTTTTATGCATATAACAACATTAGCATCTGGCTGCACTTTGCAGAGCTCGAGTGCTGTAGATGTGCAGTTTCAGTGGTTCAAAGGTTGAAGAACAGAATTCGAGGAATGAAAGACGAAAATGTGAAATGGTGTAGCCGGGCCTACCCCTGGAGTTACCGAGAATAAAGTCCAAGTGGAGAGATTCTTTCGTATTGGCAGAAATATGTGATTTCTTCTTTTAGTGAAATCTCGATTTTGACTAAATACGGAGTAGAATGTGTAGGGTATGTACTGTGTCCGCAATAAACCCAACTAGTTTTCGTGCATGTTACGCGTGTGAGAGATCGGTTTTCATTCTTTATTCAATGTAGTAGACTAATGATAGAATTTATTAATTTCAATTGGGCAGAAAATTATATACTTCACATGCTTCTCTTTTTTTTCCACCATACAAATTCTTTCTTTTCTTTTTTTTTAAAATAAACAGCGAATAAATAGTTTGTTATTCTTTGAATAACTGACAATTGCTCGAAATTCAACAAAAAAACAAAACGAGAGGAGCTCTCTAAGTTTTCTCAAAATAGTGAAGTTGATTATAATAACAATTAAGGAAATTCACCCAATTCGTTTTCTTACTAAAAAGTGGGTAGTTAGCTCCTTGCATTAACCTTTTTATCTTTTATGTCGGTCCCATTTTACCCTGCTTTTCTTTTTCCTCTCCTTAAAGCTAAATGAGCTTTACAAATAGAGTAATGAATGCAAAAGAGTTAAATGGGAATATAAAAGCGAGACAACTAACACCTCCAACCGAAACACATTGATAAATCGAAAGACCTGACCTTTGACGTTTGCAAACATTGAAAACATAATTAGACTCACTTGTTGATTCGAAACTTTAAATCTACGCAAGAAAAGTTTCTTATGTATAAGCACATGACTATTTCACACTTAATAATCATATTGCCGCCATCTTTCTTGATTTTGAGTGCAATTTAGTTTGCATGCAGAAGCTTATTGGCAAAAGGGGTTTGGTTTGATTTCAAGTACCTGAATTCCGGACGTATCCTCGCATTCCTTGTCGTCGAGCCGGTACTCGTGCATCACCCAGTGCGTCCGAATTCCTTGAGGAGCTCGCCCCCGGTAGTAAACCAATGTCTTCTTCATCCCGATTGGTCGGTTCTGGCACATCACCCTCCGATCTTTTCCAGTCGACTTCCAGTAGCCGGCGCGCGTCGCTCGGTTGGTCCTGAACCCATTTGGGTACTTCCGATCCCGCGGCCCGAAGAAATACCATTCGGGGTCTCTGCTCGGAAGAAACGATTTTTCTACAAGAACACAAAGCCGTCGTTAGATTGCGAGCTCGGCGAATGATCAAGACCTGCTCAATTGTACGCATATGAGAGAGGGTGTCTTCAACTTCAAGCAATATCGAATGGCAATCTATCACATTTGAAATCTCCATTGATCTGTTAGAGAGGGAGGGAGGGAGGGAGGGAGGGAGGGAGGGAGACCTGCTAATTCCCATGGTTCACATTTGTAGAGATCAACCTCAGGAATGATGTCGAGCTCGATCTCTAGGCCATTGATCTTCCTCTTGAGATAATAGTTGACGAGCTCTTCGTCGGTCGGGTGAAACCTAAAACCGGGCGGCAAACCTACCGGCGCCATTCGTTTCTCTCTCTCTCTCTTTGCGGCTTCTCGTTCAAAGCATTCAACCTCAGTTTCTTCTCCCTCTCTCCCTCTCTCTCTCTCTCTCTCTCTGTCTCTCTCGCTTTCTTTCTTTCTCTATTCTCTTTTCCCTCTCACCACAACCACCATCATGGTACTTATAAAAAGGATTCAAAATCCCTCCTCTTTCATCTCCTCTCCTTCTCTTTCTCCTCTTGATGGATCGCTTTTTTTCTCTTTACAGATTCTCTTCCCAGACAAACGTTTCGCTCAAGCCCTTTTCTTTCGCAAGACAACGAGAGAGGTTAAAACCGTGCATGCACCGTCCCCACTTCATATTCATTACAAGTCTTGTTATTCATGCACATACAATTCGATAATAGTTACCACTATAGCTTAAAGGTTAAGCCTAATTAGGGTTTGTGTGTTTGTTCAATGCCAGCATATGATACTCATTAAGCGCACATTAATTACTAATGTTTTTGGCCATCTATGCATTGTACCGAAGGCATAAATGATGGACTAGTGATCCATGTATCTTCTTTGGTTGTAAGTGTCGTGCAAGAGTCGACATGCTCAAATCATATTTTGATTTGCTGATACCCTTTTGGCCAAGTTAAAGCTAATTTATCATGACTCCATGTTAATACCTTACTCATGGGATTCGGGGATTGATCGTGAATGCATTGCACCTAATTGTATGAGCTCGTGAATATAGCGTCATGAGATGAAATCGGATGCGAAGCACGTAAAGAGCAAGGTGAATTACATGAAGTCATGGTTATAACGAAATAATGCTAGAGATAAGAATATTGGTTCTCAAAATATATCATAACAGATATATCTGATACAAATATATATATAGCAAGTTTTTATTGACTATTTGAATGTGGCCCAATTATTTAAAGGATACCCACTTCTAATTTATTGATTTATATACACATATACAATATGGGTTTAGATTCTAATTCCTCATGTGCCGGAGAGTGGAGTGTTCCACATGATGATTGAATTGACCAACAAAGACCCATTTGAATCCGTTTTTTAGGTAAAAAGGCACAATCGTCATCGAGAAGAAGAAAGAAGAGATCAGGTCCTCTTTCTTTTCTTTTTTTTTCTTCTTTTTCTTTTTCGGAATTAATTAACTTTCTCACTTTTTCTTTACTTCTCCTAACTTTCTACGTCATAATTGCTTGGCAAGATGATGAGTCCTATCTCTTTTTGGCTTCGAGACTTGCTTTACTTTCTGATGACCTCCCACAGTCTCTCTCTCTCTCTCTCTCTTTATTTTCCAGGGCTTTTACTGTGTCCATGGAGCACAAAAAGACGCCAATTGCATTCGAGATCTCCCCTTTTCTCATCATCAAAAATAAAATTTAACACAAAAAAACAAATAACATTAGATTTGGTCTGTCTTTATTGCACTTTAGGATGTCAGAAATTGTCTATAACGGGTCAATCTCTCTAGTGGTAGATCTAATGTCAGCTCCCCTAAACGGATAAAAGAGAGACAGTGACTAAACATCTGACTGCGCTTTAGTGCCAAGTCTATCATTTCGCATCTTACAACAGAATTAAGCCCAAATCCTAAGTGAGTTGAAAATAAAAGAATCATTACTATAAAAACTCTAAATTGATACATTTATGATAAATTTACTCAAAATTAATTTTTTTACTACAAAAACCCTAAAATGGTATATTTTGATAGATTTATAATTTGTTAATTTTTGTTAAATTGCTAAATGGGATGATACGTGGTAACTAACGGGTATACTATAATTTTACCCTTTTGTTTATTACAGGTGTATCGGCTTATGATTTTTTGTGGTTTTAATCTATTTTAACATAAATTAACAAAAGTTAAATTTGCCATAAATGTACCAATTTTGGGTTTTTTGTGGTATTTCTTCAATAAAAAGAAAAATTAATAACACAAAAAGGGGTTTGAGGCTTCGAATCCGCCCTGCTTTGCGTGCTATTAAATGGGCCAGGGGAGTCCAAAGAAGAAAATTACTTGGGCCGGGATCGAACAATTGGTTTTTTCAGCCGAAAATCGGATGAGTGCGTCTGGATCTGGATTTAGCCCAACCTGATGTGGGCCGAATTGAACTGAACATCTAAAATAGCAATGGCTGGGCCGAGTTGTCCAATTAAGCAGAACGGCCTTGAACGTGGGCCGCGGCAAAGTTACCCGTTGCGATTTCTCCCTTAGCGGCTCGATGCATCTCAAGTGTGGATTTACCGAGGATTTCACGTTCGGCCTTTAGTGGCATGGAGAATCAAACTCGTATAGTGTGCTTGATCCCCGAACACATTATTCAATTTCTTGACCATGTTAACAACACGCCGGATTGGTTGCTTTAAGTGGGGCTTAAATTCACAGACGCACTTATTAAAAACGATCACATCGCTCCTGACTCATCCAACGCATTTGTCGTTGGGAGCCTCCCGGATCGTTTAACGAATTCTCTCACTATTAAGCAATCGGGGGATCGCCAGGAGAGGATTCCCCTAGAAGTCATTCCAGTTGAAGACAAAACTCATCGACACCATTCTTGGGGATGTAGCATCGTTTTTGTTATGTTATTTTTGCGCATCCTTATATGGCTTGGTTTCTTGAAAAGGATCTGACGGCATGCAGTGGTCTTTTTCTTCGTGGGGTACTCCCAACGGCCTCGAATTTACCCATTTATAGATGATTCTCTCTGACTTTAATCAACTATAAAAGCAATTGTCAACTTTACTCTCCGATCAAACGCCCTTCTCGCATTGCACAGCCTAACCTTTGCTCCTCCCCAATCTAAAAACTCATTCGAAAGGTGAGGACGGTGCTTAATTTGAAAATAAAAATTAAAAACTGATTTTCATAATTTTCCCAAAAAGAAATTCCTTCTTCTATACCCTCTGCATGAAATTTCCATTTTCAAATTGTCTCGAGGAGGGACGTAACTTGTGACTGAAGTCATGTGATGAATATGTACTCATCTTCTCTCTCTGTCGTTTCATCTTCTGTGGTTTATTAGCTCCATAGAAAACTTTCATTTTAGAATTTATAGTATCATCCGAATTTGAAAATTGCGACATAATTTTAAATGAATCTGCTTGTCGAAATTCGTATGCTGAAAAAATCTCGGGTGTTACGTGGTCAGAAAAGTCAAAATTGAAATTAAGCAAAAAAATAAAAGAAACAAAAGTTTAAGCCGACACGCGTTGGGTGCTTGCTTTGATTCCTTCTCTTTTGTGGTCATCTTTGCTTTGATTTCTTGTGTGTTCGCTTCTTTAAAGAGAAAAGATGAGAAATTATTGGAGGAATCAATTTTACATTCGAAGAAGCAAGCCCGAATGAGTAGATAATTTAATACGTAATTCGGAAGGGAGTTGCCGCCCTCTTTTTTTAAGGAATTTACTATAGATAAATTCTCGACAAGATTTTGTTTTTTTAACAATTTCGACTTTTAATGGGGGCAAAAAAGGGAAAACTGAGGGTAAGAGGTCCTTATTATATTCTATCTCCACACCAAAAAATAATGTGAGATTGGAATGATGCCCTCTTTGATAAAAAAAAAAAACGTCAAAATGGCCCTTATAATTAAAAGCAAGCTTTGCCTGTAGCGGAAGAAGACTACTTGCGACCCAAAATTAGTGGCTGATCCAAAAATTGCTTTTAGCTCATCTTAGTATTAGTGGCCACCTACGCATCCCGTCATATCTCACGTCTCGTATATATTATTAGCAAGGGATAACGAAAACGACCTTAATGGGGAGATGAAGGTGTCGTTCGGGCCACGGGGTCAACTCCAATTCAACCCAATTGCCCTAATTTTCAGAAATTTGTGATCTGTGTATGTACTAGCGACGGCTCACGAATTCGTATTCCAATGTATCTTAATAGCATTCCGATATCGGTGTTGAGATATGAGATGTCAATTCAACTTGGGCATATCAAAAGAAAGGGGAAAAAAAAAGATGAGCGATAGAAACGTTTGATTTGAGCGTGTCAATACTCGAGTCATATTTGGAATCATAAAGAAATAGTTTTTGGACAAAATCACCCATAAAAAAGTCTACATAGATTCTCATACCATATATTTATTCGATTGACATATGATATCATTTAATTTTCTAGGAAAAACAACAAAAGATGTCTTGCCCAGTTAGCTTATACCGACAATAATTTTTGGTTGTGCATAATTTCAAACGCGATAAATGAGGGCATTAGGAAACTGTTTTGCCAAGGCACTTTGGGATCCAAAGTCCTTAGGTAAATGTAAATACCATTTGCCAAATTTTTTTGGAAAGTTTTGAGAAGATATATTGCATTTCCAAAAACCTTTAGCCTAAAGCTGATTCGGAGGTATTTTGAGTTTTGAGTATTTTCACGATGCAAATACAATTTTCTTTTTCTACTTTACCCTCACTCAATTTTCATAATTCTGGAAATGTCTCCACTTTGGGTCGTTGGTAGGGCTAGATCTAGTTGCTAACAAGCTTGTCTAGCGTTGGCTAGCCACGCTCAAGTTCACCGGACCTTAGGCAAGGTTTTTTTTTTTTTTTTTTTTGGTCGAAAGACCTTAGGCAAGGTTGGCTGACAGCCAATTTGGCTCACCAATGGTTGAGTCCCACCGGCAAATAGTTTGACAATTTAAAAAAAGAAGAAAAAACTAGCAAAATTCCTTTACCAAGTGCAATTTTTTCCAAACAACATTTAAGTCAAAGTTTATTCTCAACGCGTTTCTAAAATGCATTACGCGCATTTAAGAAAACCCCTTAACCCTAAAAGTTTTTACATTTTCCTATGAACTTTTCCCTAGAGCCGAAGCAAACGCACCCATAAAGCAAAAAAAGACATTAGGACAGCTAAAGCTCGGTCCTTTTGGCATTTCTAAGATTGTGAATCTTAGATCCGTGCGCTTCAATTATTTCGTGAAAATCAAATTAGGGTTTTTTTTCAGTTACGATCATTTATAAAGAAGAAGAAGAAGAGTAAAAGGGATATTTTTTCGATCACCAAAATATCTGGGAATAGGTAGTTGTCATGATGAGAATATTTCCCATTGCATCTTGAATTCCAACTGCATACTTCGGTTGCTCAATCAAATAAACTAATTGTGCACCACCATGGGGAAAAAAGTTGTACCAAACTAGCATTTCCTTCCTCCCGAGCATCATGATTCGTGAGCGAGCCAGATTTAGCATTAGCGGGACGCTTTTATTGTGATCATTAGGCGTCCGCGAAGTGGGCATGCGATGCCCCGTGGATCCGATCGATGATCGATGGCGACCGCTATAAAGTCAAAAGAGCACATTGCATTAATTGGCACAAAGCTGCTCCTGCATTGGTAGGCTGCCCCATTGGAGTATGAAATCGCTTTCGCTTTTTCTAAGTCGAGCCCTTTATATTTCATTGGAAAATTTTTAAAAATACACAAAACGCCAATCGACAAGATAATAAGCCGCGAAGGAAGTTGAATGAAGATACAATGATGACAGTAGAGTCGCAATTTATTGGACGTGCATCGTTGTTCGAGTTGGTGTTGAGTAGGAAAGTACGTCATGTGACTTTCGAAAGCGCCGAAAATAGCTGCCCCGTTTTGAAGGAGATAGTTATTACTGGCTTCTACAATCAATCAATGGATGGGTCTAGATAGGCTAATTTGTTATCATAACCCGATCATAAGAATGATGTCATGTGCAGAGTCCCAAGTTGAGTTGCAAATAGTATTGTTTGGATTTGCCCGGAAGCGCCATTCCAACTCGTAGTCGGCGTTTATTTCTTACTCCATTATTTCGCTTGTAATTGTGCGAAAATGGAAATGGAAAAAAATAAATCAATTTTGTGAAGAAATGTTTTAGAGAAATCGTTAAATGTCCATAACAATGAAAGTATTCGATTTTCAAAATTTGATCGTGCACACCACGGAAACATGGAGAAATCTGCAATCAATAGGATTTTTCTAATCCTCTCTATGTATTTAATATTGCAACGTTTTTACTGTAAATTCACACAAATTTTTGCCAAATTTATCAAAGACTTAAGCAATTTTAAGTTTTTATTGGAAGGTCCATAATTGATTATTTGCTTGAGAAAAGGGAAAAAAATTATGAAGTCCAAATCAAATTATGAAAGAATTCGAGTCGATTTATATCGCACCTATTAGGCTTTTACCTGTGGGCAAACCATAGTGCTCCTGGAGGTTAAACACCCATTCTAAGGCATGATAATAATTTCTAATGCACTGCTTCCGTTACTTTATGTGTGATGAATGTATTGAAAATTCAAATATGAAAAAACCAAAATTATTAGTGTGATTAAGTTTATGGGTTTCATTTGTTTCATGAAAAATGGATGGTTTGATATTATAAAAATGATCATTTGTATCACTTAAAATAATTAGTTAATGAAATTTATTTTCATCATAAAAATTATTTTAAATATTTTCAAATTCATTGATTATTTTTATAAGCAATACAGTGATCATATTTTCGTATTTTCCAAATCATCAAAAAAACGTCATTGATCCTAAAGCACTGACCAATTGGCCCCTAACTAATAACCTCGACAATTACCTGTCATGCTGTCAAATTTAGTTTTGATGAGATTAAGCTTTCTCAAGGACCATTGGTACTTAAAAGATAATAATAAATCTTCGATAAGGTGATGCTCTTGGTTCTTGGCAAGGCAAGTATGCACTTCACCTATCACTCCGAGTATATCTTGGGGAGGAGAAAGGCAAAATAATATCGAGGAGATCTTTGAGTTTAGTGCGTTAATTTTAATGAGATTTGAAAATTCATGTAGATTCAAGGAATATGAAAGAAAAAAAAAATAGCTTTCGGGTTCAAACTCGTTGACCTGGTCAATTCTTCAACTTTATGCGAATAAACTCATCTAAACTCAATTACTTTATGACGTGCTTCAATTGTTTTAGTTTATTCGATTCAAAGCTTGCTTCCTCGTTCAGAAAAAGCATCCGTCGTCCTTAGTTTATTCGAATTGATCACTTTAGTTCCAGATACAGCCGAGCATTATATGGTCAAGGTCAAGTGCTCTCTTTAACGTTGTCTTGCCGTTCAAGGCATAGGCTTTACTACTAAGTTACTAACGACTAACGAGAGCTATAAACGTACGAGAAAATATTGATCCTCTTTTTTTTTTTTCTTTTTTTTTTCAATCGCGCGTTCATAAGGAACTTAAGCTTTAAGTATGGTCGACAGTAATCGCTTACGTTCAAGATCTACTTGATTTGCAAAAAATGAATAGTAATCAAAATATTTTTCTAAAAATATCACTTATAATAATTAATCAATAAAAAATATTTTTCGTTATTAACAACACTTCATGTTTAGATATTTCCGTGACAATAATATTTTTGGTCCTTTCATTTTCGTAAGCGATCTTTTTTCAATAAAATATTTTGAAACTTATTTATTTTTCATGAAATAAACGGAATCCTAAATGTTCCATAAAAGTTGCACATTTAAAAATATATTTTCCCAAAAATGATGACTTGTATTGCTTACAAAATGAATACATGAAAAATATTTTTATCATTCATAAAAATAGTAAGACAAATTACCGTCGATGACTCGATGATGAAAGCATTTTTTATCGACTATTTTTCTAAACAAGATAACCAATCATTTCTTCATAAAAAAAAAGTTTTTCACAAAACAAACTTAGTCTTAATTACGCTCGTTTTGCAAATCCCACCATCGTTTGGTCCGGCGTATTCTAATTAGACAACTTCCGATGTGGTTTTCTTTCATGAGCAAAGTAACACGTAGCTTGCGAGGGAGTGCAAATTATGGAAGCCGTTGAGAAAATACCTGGTAATCACGATTTTGCAGCCACGTTTTCGTCCTTACGCGCGCTGGCCCTCGCTTTAAACTCCACTGGAAGTTAAGGCGCGCGAGGCACGGTAGGGTCGTATTCAATCCGTTTTCTTCTTTTCCTGTTGACTCGATTGGACCCGCTCCGAACGTGTCGCGCGCGTGAACCTAGGGAATTTGAATCAGTAAGCAGCAAGATGGGACGTGACTCGTGTGTTTTTTTTTTTTTTTGTCCTAAATTATTCTTATTCTAACTCTTACTCTCAGATTTTTGCCTTACCTTATTATAAAGCGTGTGAGTCAAAATCTATTCCTGAAATTAATTCGTCCCCACCCAAATCCCTTGAGAAGGTGAGAATTCAAACCTCTCACCTCCTCCTTCCATGTTAGAATGATGGCCACTAGATAAACTTCAGGTTATTACGTGACCCGTGTTTCAATGCTTGGAAAAAGGGCCGGTCGCCGTGCACGCAAACTTCCAAAGTCGATGCCTCCATGAGCCCCTTTCGAGCACAAGGCCATCTGGAACGGTCCCAACTGTTGATCACCACCGAGATCGGTTGCTGCCGAGCTAATTGGCTGGCGGGTCCGGCTGTGAATTTGGTCCTCTCCTTGCGTTTTTTTATTTTATTATTTTGGGCAAGTTAGGACCGGGCAATGGGTCTCGCATTTATTAACCCTGGGTGGCCTTTTTTTTTTTTTTTTAACGGGAGAAGAAAAGGGATAACAAGAAGTTGAGGGGAAATGGTCGTCATAATTGAATAAATGGTAGAAATCGATAAATGCGCGGATAATTGATAGGACAGTTGTCCAATTCGTACCAAAAGCGGCACCCATCGAACTGCTCTCGATCAAAGTCAAGTACGTCCCACCAACGGTCCGATTTGACTGCTGGGCCATTGCACAACTCGCTTGCCTGCCCTATCAAGTTTGCCTCGAGAATCTTCTCGAAAACATAGTTTCTCTCTCTCCTTTTTTTTTTGATAATGACATAAATAGAATAAATTGAGGCACGATTTAAGGATTAAATGGAGTAATTTAAAAAATTCAAAAATTACATTGTACATTTAAGGATTATTTGTATCGATTTGCCTTTTTTTTATCAGCTGGAGTTTGATCATTCAGAGATAAGCATTATACAAAGTTATAATATACCTTATAGTTTTAGAAAGTCAAATCTTTTTTCCCATTCAGAAAATGCCTTGAGTTAGATATTTTGCGAATATGGAAATTCATGATAAATGCGCAAGTCAATGACTCTAGATAATGTCTCCCATGCTTCAAATCTGGAAGTTTAATGATATTTCCTATCAAATGACAATATACCCGATAAGGTTTTAAATTATGAAATACTTATATCTTTGCCCTTATCATCATACATCCCTCTATATAGTGTGTACTTCCATCAATAACTTATTTTCATTATTTAATAATTCCAATAGTTAGCAAGTCGAATAGCAGCTTACTTAATTCTTTTAGATTTGTCTATCATTTTTGTTTTTTATTGCTCGCTCGTGCCCTTGATCCTCCGCAGCCCCTCAAATTTTGCTTGAACATGACCAGAAGTGTTGTTCCTTTTTATTTACCTATCTTTTCTTTTTGGATAGTTTATTTACCTATCTTAAAAAGCTTGAAATGGCAAGAAATCTACATGTACAACGATCCGAACACCCGTCGCCAATAAAAATATATCAATTGTTTAATTCGAGATATCATTTCTTAAAATGCACTATGAATAGTACGTGGTCAATGTAGCGTCGCCGACAACTGCGCAATGGAAGGGGCAAGGTCATGCTTGAGATAGAATAAGGGGTTGTTTGTTTGTGTTTACATTGAAAATTGTTCCGGGGAGCGAAATAGAAAAATCTATTTTTACGTTCAGGGGAACAGTTTTGAACAAAAGAACGCGTTTGGTAAACTTTTCCTGGAAATAAAAAATGAATAGAAATATGTTTGGTATATTTTTATTATTTTTTTTGTTTCTTTTAATTTTTTAATGTTTTTATTTTTTTTTTCTTTTTTTCTTGTTTTTTTTTTTTTTTCTTTTTTGGCTCTTTTCGTCGCCGGGGCGGCAGCCTTGCCCAACCACGGCGAGGCTCGGCGACACAGCGCCCAACCACGGCGAGGCTCGCCGGGGATCCGGGCGAGCCCGGCGAGGGGCGACCCTCGACGAGGTCGCCGACCCTCACCGGCGGCCCGCTCGATGCCCTCGATGGCGCCGCCGCCATGGCCGAGGCTCGGCGACCGGCCAAAGAAGAAAGAAGAAGAAAAAGAAGAAGAAGAAGAAGAAGAAGAAGAAGAAAAAAAGTGTTTCTTTAAAAGTGTTTACGGAACAAAAAATAACTTTTTTTTTTTTCTCATTTCCGTTCTTTTTTCGTTAGAAACAAAAATAATTTTGAACAAAAATACAAACAAACGCGTTTACATTCTTTTTTTTTGTTCCCGGGAACAAAAAAACAAAATTTCTGTTTATAAACAAAAAAAAAAGAACATAAACATGCCACCCCTAAAAAAGCCACCTAATAATGAGGTTGTTGCCATTAATGATGTGCTATAATTTGACGGTTAATCACAGTCACCTAAACTTCTCAATTTAATTTAGAACTTGTAGCCGGAATGATTTCCAATTTCAAAATGAACAAAACATCGACACATGTATGGCCGTTTTATTTGCATCTATACAAAAATAAAAGTGCTTTTTATTTTCTCCAATTGAAATTAAAATGTCATTTAGATTTCACATTGACACATGTGTGGCCGCTTTGGTAGCTGTACATAAATTTTATGCTAGTTTAAGCATGCGCTATACATAATCAAGGCATAGAAAGAAAATGGGCCGTCAATTACGAAATATGTGAATATTAAGAAAGCAAGAAAAATCTCTAAAAATCTTATTAGTACGAGATAGGAAGAAAACGAGTGAACATCGATGATAAAGGGCGAGTACGGGAGACAGAAAAGCAAGTGTAATTTTAGGAAATACGATAAAAAGAGTAACTTTCCATATGTATAAAGATCCATATATATATGTTTCTTCATTTTTAAGGAAAAAAACAAAAGAGAAAATATATTTTTTTCGGGAGCAAAATCCAAACGACTTTAATATTGGAAAAAAAGGGGGCTTATGCCAAGCAGAAAATATTATTCTACCGATTAAAAAAAAAGAAAAGAAAAAAAAGAAGCGAGGACGTTGGGAGGGGGGCGAGAGGAAGCGAAGAGAGAGAGAGAGAGAAGAAGGCAAGTAGGGACGGAGTTGTCATTTTCAAGCACCAACCTCTGCTTTATAAGCTGCTCCCCGGTGGCATTCTCGTAGATTACTCCCCTATTCAGCCAGGGCTGCTTCGGTTCCTCTTCTCTCTCTCTCTTTCTGAGGGAGCGGTGGTGGTGCTAGTACAGCTCACTTGTACTTTACCTTCCCGTCCTTCCTCCGTCGTTCCTCCTCCTCCTCCTCCCGCTCCGATCGTCGCCGGCGTGCGGCGGCTTCCTGTCCGGCGATTCCGAGGTACCGCCGCCGCTCTGCATTCCTAGGGCTCCGCCGGTTCTCCGGCCTTTTTTTCCCCTCGCCGGTCCCCTTCTCTGTGGCTGTCCGCGTTTTGTTTTGTTTTTTTTTCTTTCTCCGTCCTGCTCCCGCGGACGGATCTGGCGCGCTTCGGCCCCCGGCCGGCGGGGTCATTTTGGTGGTTTCTCCGCCGGCGGGTTGTGCTGATCTGCTCGGTTTTGTGGCGCTTCTAGCGTCGCCTTTTTGGGCTCGAGCTCGGTCGCGTTTCGCTTTTTGAGTTTCGGTAGATCTCGGGCGCTGGATTTGGGGTTTTAGGGTTTCGGACGTTGGTTTCGGTGATCGGTTTGTTTCTGCGTGGTGTCTTTGGTCTGTCCATCTTCGCCGTGAGCGCTAGTGCCTTCAGTAGAGAGGTACCGCAGGAAAGGAGGTTCTTTTGTTAGGGTTTAGTGTTTTTCTTCACTTCTGTTGGGTGGTTTCGAGTGTTCACTGGCCTCATGATCGATGCTCGTTTAAGGAGGGATTTCTGCAGCTTAGCTCGTGCGTTGATGTCTATATAAGTTAGTGAAATCCGAACACGGTAGGGTTCAATTTTGTTTCTGAGTCGCATATGGTCATCGCAATGCTCGGTGAATTTTCCTCCCTAGCTATTAGCATTATGATCATGCTGTAGGTTGCATGTTCTGTGTCTTCCTGTTCATGCTTTCATCACGTGTCACCGAAATCCTTCTGCCGATTTTAGTCTGTCTCTTTTTGGTCATGTGGCTGCTGGGTGTGTAACTCCTCTGGGGCGGATGCCGCCGGGATATCTTGCTTTAACTGGTTTTGTGAAGTCTTGTTATACTAATTTAGGCGAAATTAGTTGTTGTCCATTTTCTTTGTAATTTGTATGATCGATATTGAAGCAGATTTTATGGAGATTAGAGGGAGTCCCCAAAAAAAAAAATAATGAAAATTATTCTGTCTGTGACAGATGATATGGATGTTTATTCTGAAATTGTAGGGCAGAATTCTCGAGTGTCATTATTCTAATTTAATTATTGCTAATGCTCTGAAAATGAACATGGCAGTATCATTCTATGTTTTTTTGTTGACCAAATTGGTGTTGGTGTTTGTTCAGTTTTCTGCAAGGAGCCTGGTTTGGTTCTGTGCAAGTTTTGGTTTTTTCTTCCTTTTGTTGCTAATACACAGTTGATTGGTTAACAGTAGAAATGTTTATGAAAGTAAAATTATCTTTTAACATCTTTCTCCTTTCTCGTCGATGGTTTTCTCCTAACATTTTGCAAATCTTGCCTTCTCAATTTTCTTACCAGCGTTTCCCCCCTCATTGGGTAGCGAGATGTTTTGTCTTTGCGTATTCTAGATGTACCTGTGCTTGTGTTATTTCCTCCCTAATGCTTATTACTCCAAATACTTTGGAAGCTGAGCTTTCCATTTTATAATTTGCTCGTATCAATATTTTTTTCAGATCTTAAGTCACAATGGTGAGGAAGAAGAGATCTGAAGGTTCAAGCGGAGGTGAGAGCTCTGAGTCCCAAGAGCAAGGTGGGGGTAGTGGCCGTGGTTCTCAACACCCATCTGACAGAAGTGCTCCACCTCAACAGGGAGGGGGACATCCGGCTGGTCGAGGTTGGGGTCCCCAGGGTCAGAGAGGAGGTTATGGAGGTTATGGTGGAGGACGTGGTCGTGGAATGCCACAGCAGCAGCATCAACAGTATGGTGGCCCTCCTGAATATCAAGGTAGAGGAAGGGGTGGCCATCCTCAACATGGTGGGCCTCCTGAATATCAAGGTAGAGGAAGGGGTGGCCCTCCTCAACATGGTGGCCGGGGTGGGTACGTCAGTCGCAGCACGGGGGGTAGTCGTGAAGGCGGACCTCCTGGTGGCCCATCCAGATTTCCAGTTCCCGAGCTGCACCAAGCTACCCAGGCTTCATATCAAGCCGGGGTGACTCCTCAGCAGATGGAGGCTAGTTCATCCTCACAGCCACCTGAACCATCAGAAATGGCAGCAGAAATGCAGCAGCTTTCCATCCAGCAAGAGGCACCTACACAACATGCACCGCCCTCAAGTAAATCAATGACGTTCCCTCTTCGTCCTGGCAAAGGTAGCTATGGTACGAGGTGTATTGTCAAGGCGAACCACTTTTTTGCCGAGTTGCCAGACAAAGATTTGCATCAGTATGATGTAAGTTGCTCCTCATGCACTATCTGGTTGCATTGACTTAAGACGCTTGATTCCTTTACATTCATTAATTTTAATTTCTTAATGATAACTAGGTTTCTATAACACCTGAAGTCTCATCACGAGTAGTCAATCGCCAAGTCATGAAGAAGCTAGTGGATACGTACAGAGAATCTCATTTGGGGAAGCGACTTCCAGCTTATGATGGTCGCAAATCACTTTACACAGCAGGGCCTCTGCCTTTTATGTCAAAGGAATTTAAAATTACACTTATTGATGATGATGATGGGACGGGTGGGCAAAGGTGGTCGTTCTATTCTATGTTTTAATAGCATTCCAACTCCATCTGTTTGTATATGTTTCTAACTGTTTCTGTCTTCATACAGGAGGGAGAGAGAATTTAGAGTAGTTATCAAGTTGGCTGCTCGTGCTGACCTACACCATCTAGGTTTGTTCTTACAAGGAAGGCAAGCTGATGCACCTCAGGAAGCTCTACAAGTTCTTGACATCGTTTTGCGTGAATTACCCACTACTAGGTATGAATATGTCTGCTGATGCGAAAAAAAGGCAGTTCTGAATGACATTCTTTATTTGTTTTTATTTTTATTTTTGTTTTTGGTGTTTTGCCTAACACTAGGTAGGTGTGAGACAAATGATGCGCTTTGTATGCAATGTTGCCTCTGTCATGCACAAAATCATGCTGTGTTAAAATGTTCTCCAGGTACTGTCCGGTGGGTCGATCATTTTATTCTCCTGATCTTGGGAGAAGGCAGCCGCTTGGTGAGGGACTTGAAAGTTGGAGAGGTTTCTATCAGAGTATTCGACCAACTCAGATGGGCCTGTCTTTGAATATCGGTGGGTACAAATGCTGCTTTTTATTCTTTTTGCTTGTTGTCCTTAAGATTGAAACTTTCTTTTAGCTTGAAACTCCTATTCTCTGATAAGTTCTTTTGTTCTGTTCTCTGTTAACTTTGTTTTTGTGCCTTGCAGATATGTCCTCCACTGCTTTTATTGAGCCATTGCCAGTCATCGACTTTGTGACTCAGTTGCTGAATCGTGACGTCTCCTCCAGACCATTATCTGATGCTGATCGTGTGAAGGTTGGGCATTCTTCAGTTTTTTGATCTTGATAATTGTATGCTTTAATGTCTTTTAGGCTTTTTAAAAAAAAAAAAAAAAAAATGTTATTTTGGTTTTTTCATGCAGATAAAGAAGGCTCTCAGAGGAGTGAAAGTTGAAGTCACCCACCGTGGTAATATGCGGAGGAAGTACCGGATCTCAGGTTTGACATCTCAGGCAACACGGGAGCTGACGTGAGTACATTTTAACTGTCTGGCTAACTTCCTTTCCGTGGAGCCTATCTGATTGTTCATAGTACTTGTATGTCTCTTGGAAGACGTTATTGACTCCTCTCAATGGTTTCTTGTTTTAGTTTTCCTGTTGATGAAAGAGGCACTATGAAATCTGTGGTTGAGTACTTTTATGAGACTTATGGTTTTGCTATTCAACACACCCAATGGCCTTGTTTACAAGTGGGGAATCAGAATAGACCGAATTACTTGCCAATGGAGGTCAGTGCTCTACTTTAAACTTATATTTTTGATGATATTTTGTCGCCATCTGTCATCCTTCATATCTGATTTTATCGTTTCTGAGTTCAGGTATGCAAGATTGTAGAGGGTCAGAGGTACTCTAAAAGGCTGAATGAGAGACAGATTACAGCATTGCTGAAGGTGACCTGTCAGCGCCCTCACGAAAGAGAGCTAGACATCATGCAGGTTAGAAATTTGAAGAAACATGTCAAGAAAGCTGTTGCTGGTTTAGTGAAACAAAAGAAATTTTTCTGTTTGTGTTTCTTCATCTGCTTCTTTCACATTTTATGATTTCAATTGTGTTCTGATTGCTGTGCCCCTTCAGTTTCATCCTTTTGATACAGAAGGTTATGGAAATCAGGAGTCAAGAACTTTGCTTTGTTCCCTTGGTATAGTGTGGATGTGATTTTACTGTATGTCTTAGTTTATACTTGTGGTTGAACAGAAAACTTGAAAGAAACATGAAGTGACGCATGAAATTCAATGATAAGTGTTCATGCATATCTTATATTTGCAATCGATTGCATCACCATACTCCTGGAATATCAAACAAGTAGAGAATTTTTCACTATAAGTCTCAATAATAGCCATACCATAATCCTGGAATATCAAACAACAGAGATAATTTTCAGTGTCTTGTTGATGGCTGTACCAAAAGTGCTAAATTTTTGCATGTACTTAATGAGTAATCATGTCAAGAAAGTTTTCTTCGTTCCACTGTGATTCGCAGGCTCATGCTTGTTGAACAAGAAGAGTCCCTGGGTATGGCTTTTTCATTTGGTCTTGAGCCTTGAAGCCTCTATTTGCACAAAGCTGATTGAATCTGCTTAATTATTGTCCTCGAAAACTTGCTGCCTTATTTTGACCCTTCAATTTCTATTTCCACTTGCCCCTCATTTCATTATTGAATGGAAAATGATGTTTCGTGGACGCTAGTGGAAATAATGTTTGTTTTTGTAGATCTAGGGCCATACCTTTTGGCAGCCCGTCCTTTTCATAATATTCTTTTCTTTGGATTTCCTGCCATGTTTCTATGAATTTTCTCCTTTTGGTGCACCTGTTGGTATGGCTTTAGACCAGGAGTCATAAATTTACTGTCATTGGAGTTCATGCACTACATTGCCAAAATTTGATACGTTATCTGCTAATTTGATATACTTACATATATCAAGTCACACATCCTGGTGTTGATAAGTCAGATTAATATGAGACCAGGAGTCATCCACTGGTACTGTCATTGGAGGTTCTTGCACTACGTTGTCAATATTAGATATTTTCTCTAATAATTTGATGCGATGACACGTATCAAGTCAGATTAATATTGGTATTGCTGCCTGTAGTCATAATTTTCTGTCTGTTTCTATTATCCAGACTGTTCATCATAATGCTTACCATGAGGACCCTTACGCGAAGGAGTTTGGAATAAAAATTAGTGAGAGGCTCGCTCAAGTGGAAGCACGCATTCTTCCTGCACCTTGGGTAAATGTCATGCACCTTGTTGTTGTCCCC
Organism: Eucalyptus microcorys; assembly: GCA_014182515.1. NCBI lineage: Eukaryota > Viridiplantae > Streptophyta > Magnoliopsida > Myrtales > Myrtaceae > Eucalyptus > Eucalyptus microcorys. Next base: position 32,468,271 of record CM024572.1, on the reverse strand, counting down.
AACATCTCCAATAGTTTAGGAAATCACTCTTTCTTATGATTATTACTCTGTGCAGCTCAAGTATCACGATTCAGGCAGAATAAAGGATTGCCTGCCTGAGGTTGGTTGCTGGAACATGATGAATAAAGTAAGTAGTTAGTGGGGACTAGATCCTCCTTATTTATCTGAAGAGCCAATTTAAGTACTGTGTACTTTTACTTCCTGAGGCTGGCTTGTGCTTGGAAGATTTTTCAGTGCCTTGGGGTCCCTTAACAATCATATATTGATGTGTTATTTAGTGTGTTTGTTGGATTTATGAAGCTTTGAAATAAGGGCTTCAGCGACCCTGGGCGTGATCTGCTTTCGTGGTAGTTTGCTTGCAGCTGAGACTTTTTGGCTTTTTTGGTAGGACGTGATCGTTTTAGCTTTTTGATCAGCTTGTGTTTTGGGGGGAGGTGCTGTGATCTTGATTGGAGACTTTTAGATTAAGGCTGCTTTTTTAACTTGTGCTCATGTTGCTTGTGTGAATTGGCTCTCTTTCTCTGAGAAAGTCTCTCTCTCTATTGCGCGCGTATGTCCATTTGTCCATGCTACATTAGTGAGGGGAGAAGTCTTGTGTGTCGCTGTTTGGTGGATGATACATCAATATTTCAGCTTTGACATTCTTTTGTATACCTTGGCCCATTTCTTGGACATTATCAATGCTATTGCATTCCCTTGCATCTCTTAAAATGTTGCCTCTTCAAGCATTTGATTGTATAAACCTTAATTTGCAGAAAATGGTTAACGGAGGTACAGTGAACAATTGGTTCTGCATCAACTTTTCGAGGAACGTTCAAGATACTGTGGCACGTGATTTCTGTCATGAGCTTGCTCACATGTGCTACATTTCTGGCATGGTATTGATAGTTATTTTACAATTTGTTCAAAAGAATTTGTTGAATTTTACAATATTTTGGTGATTTGTCTCTCCTTTTAATTGGTTATTAAGGCCTTCAACCCTGATCCTATTCTTCCGCCAATAAGCGGCCGTCCGGATCAAGTTGAGAGGATTCTCAAAGCTCGATACCATGAGGCCATGACAAGAATCCAGCCCAAGGGCAAAGATATTGACCTACTAATCGTCATTCTTCCTGATAATAATGGATCACTTTATGGTAGGAGATACTCAATGAGCATCAGTCTTCCTCAAATTCTCAAATTGATCTTCACTCATATTGTCTTATATTCATTTTGCCTGCAGGGGATTTGAAGCGAATATGTGAGACTGATCTTGGGCTTGTTTCTCAGTGCTGTTTGACAAAACATGTATTTAAGAAAAGTAAACAGTACCTGGCAAATGTCGCCCTCAAGATCAACGTGAAGGTTGGGGGGAGGAACACTGTTCTTGTTGATGCACTGTCTAGGCGAATTCCTCTAGTCAGTGATCGGCCCACAATTATCTTTGGTGCTGATGTCACTCATCCTCATCCCGGCGAGGATTCTAGTCCATCGATAGCTGCTGTGCGTTATTTGTTTTCATCTGATGATGTGTTTGGTTAATTAGTTTTATTTGTAATCCGAGTCTGTGTTACCTATTATAACTGAAATTCTCTCCTCTTTCGTTTCTTAGGTTGTAGCTTCTCAAGATTGGCCGGAAGTTACCAAATACGCAGGTTTGGTATGTGCTCAAGCCCATCGACAAGAGCTGATTCAAGATTTGTACAAGACTTGGCAGGATCCAGTCAGAGGGACTGTGACTGGTGGTATGATAAAGTATGCTCTCTCTCTCTCTCTCATATTTTATGTGCATCTGATACTAATTGGTGCCTGTATGTAAGCAGTAGTTGAGGTTACCAAGTTTCAACACTGCAGAATATGTGTCAATTTCTGTTAGTAAAGTCATTTAGATGACCAAACTGTCTTTAATTTTTCCCAGAGAACTGCTTATATCATTTCGCAGAGCGACGGGACAGAAACCTCAGCGCATCATTTTCTACAGGTACATTTCTTCCCGTCTTAACTTAACAGTTGGCAGTTGGTATGGTATTTCAACTTTTTGATTGTTTGATATGTAGGGATGGCGTGAGTGAGGGACAGTTTTATCAGGTGTTGCTCTATGAGCTTGATGCTATCCGCAAGGTAGTATCCTCTTCTTGAGTTAAAGTTCTTTATTTGCAGTGTAACAACTACTTCAGTCCCTGTACTCTAAATGGTTTATTTATTAGCAACTCGCTTATTTGATCTCTGGACTCAAAATAGTTAATGAAGTAGCAGCTCTCTGATTTCATAACCTATTCCTTGTGATTCCAGGCATGTAATTCCCTGGAACCAAACTATCAGCCTCCTGTGACATTTGTTGTTGTTCAGAAGCGACACCACACAAGGTTGTTTGCTAATAATCACCGTGACCACAATGCAGTTGATAGGAGTGGGAATATATTGCCTGGTAAGGTTTTGGCTTACTCTGAACTAGCTTTGTTTGTTGGTATTATTTCGATTGTTGAATATACAAATTGCAAATCATGAGCAGGCACTGTCGTGGACTCCAAGATATGCCATCCTACAGAGTTTGACTTTTATCTGTGCAGCCATGCTGGAATTCAGGTATTTCACTTGCGCCATAAATAAACTACATTTGTTTCTTTTATTTATGGACGTCAATTCAGAAGATGCACTAACACTTGGATAAATATTGGTAGGGTACTAGCCGTCCAGCGCATTATCATGTCCTCTGGGATGAGAACAAGTTTACTGCGGATGGACTTCAGTCTTTGACTAATAATCTTTGCTACACGTTAGTATTTTATCTCTGTTATGTTAGTGAATCATAAGCCATGTCTACGTCTGGAATTGTGCAAATCAATGTGCTTTCTGTTTGCCAACTGCTCTTGTATCAAAAGATAAAGGTTTTCTTCTTTTTCTCATTAAGTGTACTACTGACTACAAATTAGAGCTGATCTACCATTCTTAATTTTACAGTTATGCAAGGTGTACTCGGTCTGTCTCTATCGGTGAGTCTCTCTCTCTCTCGCTCACTCACGCACGCACGCCCCCCCACACACTGAAAAGGGGATATAGGCTTGAACTTAAATTGATGAAACTCTTGATCTTGCAGTGCCTCCTGCGTATTATGCTCATCTTGCTGCATTCCGTGCTCGCTTCTACATGGAACCAGAGACATCAGACAGCGGTTCTGTGACTAGTGGAATTGCCACAGGACGTGGGGGACCTGGCATGGGTGGCGCTGGTTCACGGAGCACTCGTGCGCCAGGAGCCAATGCTGCTGTCAGACCGCTGCCTGCCCTCAAAGAGAATGTCAAGAGGGTTATGTTTTACTGCTAGGTTTGGTGGGTCGTTCTTGTTTAAGTGCCGCTTTTCCCTTTTCCAGTCTGCTTCCCAAATTTCGCACCCTGTGGGAATATGATGTTTAGGTGGGTCATATACTCATGCCAGCATCCAGACAAAACTTTTATTACCTCAGTGATATTGATTTTTTTGGATGCTTTAGTTCTTTAATGTGTGCTTTGCGAATTTTGTTGCTTTATAGTGAAACACGATATCGGAGAAGCTCAATTGATACGGAGGTAATATTGAGAATGAGATGGCTGGCCAGTTCCAAATCTTTTGGAAAGAGTGGTTAAATTGCCATGTCTTGTCGTTGGCTGGGCTGCGTTTGTAGCTCTTTTCGCTTCCATCCGAATGTTGCTTCCATCTGAATGTTAACAGGCTTCTGCGCTCGCATGCAATGTAAGAGAATTATCAGCCAATTCTGATCATGTTCTTCATTGCTTTTGCTCGGCTGATGCCACCTTTGTCCATTCATATCCCATGTCAGTCTTAGACCTGACGAATTGATTTGGCCCCGGGCTATGAGACGTTTGTGTACTGTTAAATTGGGCTACCTCATTGCTTTTGCTTAGTTCAGGCATTTCGTTCAATGCTTGCTTTGATTATTTGTGAGGCTCTTTGGCGCATCAAGAATTCAACTTTGCCATTGCGCTGATGTTTATACCCCACTCGCCTCTCTAGCAGTGACACTAAAAAGATGTGAAAATAATTTGGCTTGGGAGCTGTATGACTTCAGTCCGTGGCGGCAAACTGAATCAGATCCATTCTTGGGTGCAAGACTCCAAATGTTGCTCATCTATATGCGTCTAGCCAAACATGTGGGTCGACTCACCTTAATTCATTTATTAGCGACACCTCAATACTCGATTCAATTCAACTGATACCCGACTTAACCCGAACTCTATTTTTTAACAATTTTTTCTCCTCGAATTATCCTCTTAATAATGGGTGACTCATGGACTAGCCTGTTGAGTTAGTTAGGGAGCTCGGGCATTGAGTTATTGACGAGAGCATGAAGATGGTGATGAGACAAAGTGGTATTTAATAAGACTTAAAAGGTTTAAACCTCTTGGTGCTGTAATAGCTCTTCGTGTTATATTATGCGTTACCAAACTCATGCACGACTTGCAAAACGATGGCTCTACTGAAATTTGCTACAAGTGCGGTCTGGTTATATTCTTTCATTGAACTTTTAGCATAACTTTGCAATGCCTAGCACGATTCTTTCTCTTTGCGACCTTAATATGCTTCGCATGGCATCATAAGTATTCGCGATGCATGTGATGCTTTCTTCCTCTTTAATCTAACGAGCGCTAAATTTTTGTCGAGAAAAGGGATCTTGATGAAGCTAATTAATCGGCCCTTACTTAAACGGAACAAGGACGATAAATTGAACTTCGAACCGAGATAGGGGCCTTTCATAGCGAGCGAGGGAGAGAGAGAGAGAGAGAGAGATTATTTGTCCTTGCCTTTTCATCGTACATTTCATGTGCACTCTCGCTCTCCGCTCATGTACCACGCCCGCTAACAAGTTCTCCGCTCTCCTCCCCTTCATTTCGCCTTCGTTTTTGTTTCCCTTCGTGTTATGAAGAACCAATGTTCATAGCTGCTTGCGGTTTGCTGAGTGGTGGCAGCAATGGCAACAACGACAACGACAACAAACGGCTGCGACAAGAGCCGGATTGTCCGGAGCAGTGTGATCGAAGAGGAAGAGGAGGGAGCAAACCGTGAGACTAATTTTACGCAGTTGTGATTTTTTGGGTTGAAAGTGAGTCCATAATATACCTATTAGAATTCATATTTATTAGGTTTTCTCTGTGAACTCATATAGGACCCATATTATAAATTTCAGGTGACCTGAATCTAACTTAACAAATTTGAGTCAACATATGGGTATGTGACCTATTTTGATGGCCCTAGACAAGACAATGCCTTTCTAAGTGCGATCATCACCAATGATCGAGTCACCTGCTCTTATTTGCATGTCTCTAGATCCTCCTTCAACTCGTGAAGAATGCGAAGCTCTCACTCTACGCTTTGCCACTGCGGTACCCCTTGATTTCATTGATACGTCGCATACGGTCTTCACGGGCGATTGCCTCGGCATGGTCGATGATGCGAATGGAGCGAACCCTCAATTCCCATTGGAGAACTGATCAACATCAAAGCTTGTTAGAGACAACGTAAGGCTTTTTGCTAGTTCTTCGACATTCGTTTACTAGTAGAGATTGTAGCTCTCATGCCCATAATTTTTGTTACTTGAGCTGCTGTTTAGGATCCCTCCCTCTCAATTCAAACTCTTCAATGGTTATTTCAAAATTCTTCGTTTCCTTTATTAAGAGGGTTGGGACCTTTTTCTTTATAATTTTCTCTCCGTAATATATAATTACTTCCGTTGCTGATAAGAATTTTTTTATTTTTTAATATTTGGTTGGTAATTTCGACTATTTTGGAGTTTAGAGTTTCGTTTAGCCAACTAAAAAGAATTACAATCCCCATCCCACCTTAAATTCTAGGAATTTGTTGATAGTCCGAATAAATTCATAGGCTAGGTCTATTGATACATTTTAAATTTAAAATAGTTCGACACGGTTCTTTCCTCTTCCTTCTATGTTGTAGGGTTAGAACCGAAAAATATTTGTTGGTTTTCTGATGCTTCCTCATGTTTTTTATAAAACCTTCTCTTAAAAGTATATTAACAATGTCTTCCGTGATATTAGTGGATGCTATTTGAATCGTCCATTTTCTATTCATGTCAGCATTTCATGTAGAGGTTATTGTGTCAGCAATAGTGTCCCTACCCATGATGAACTAAAATTTTGGTTGCCTCCTATTTTTTTATATAATCCATCGTGTGGAGCTCCTCTCTTTACCGACACACAATTTCAACTAACAATTTTCAAAGACTTATAATCGGTTAAGCTTCGATTGCATTGTTCCAATGCATTTCAGCAATTATATTTAAGAAACCGATTGCTGAATGAATAAGAATTTCGTGTTTTTTCGACGGTCAAGATCCAATTAAGAGCAATGTGTTGGAGTGATTAACGGATATTCTTCTTATTAAGTTCACCTCGATGCCCCCAAACCACCACTGATATGTCTCATTTTCTTAAAATTCATACATGGGCAACATTAGGTGTGTCGGGACCGAATCGAAATTTCGTGCATTTTTGATCCAGTTTGGATAATAGAAAGATAACCGTTCTCTTTTCCGATTTGGGTTATTTTGGCTCGATTAACCAAACTGAATCAAAGTTCTCAACAATAACTGAACGCCCAACTTCAAATCTCTCTTCTTTTTCATCCCTTATTCAGTTCAGTTCCAATAATCAGGGTGAAAAAAGGAAAATCGAAAAACCGAACTGAACCGGGTGTTCGGTTCAATTTGTATTCTGTTCGGTTCAGATTTCCTGAAAACCTCAACCGAGCCATTGATACCCCAGGCGACGTATTGATGGGGTCGTGTCTATAGTTTAAAGAGGCCTCATGAACAAGTGAAGTGAGAAGTGTTCGCCAAACCTTCTCTTTCGAAAGACGGTGGTTCTTGCTTCTTTCACGTTCTTCTTCATCGAGAGAGAGACACGAAGAAGAAAAGAATCAAATGGTCGTCCATTTCAGGGGCAGAGAAAAAAACAACACGTTCCGATAAAATTCTTTTCCCTCCACGTTCAAATATCGTCCGACGGTCGAAAACCTCTGGCATCGGTTTTTCCTGCCACAGCAAAAATTCCTTTCTTGGTTAAAATCCTCCAAACTTCCCACTGATCTCAATAAGGAATGTTCCTTCTCCTCCTCCCTCTTCTCTCCTTCCCTTCTCCGCTCTCCCGAACCCGGTCTCGCTATATATACACATTCCCGTTGAGGCAAGCATGAACGAGAAGAAGAACAAGAGCTCCTTTGCGAAGTCCAAATCTGTTGCGGGTTTAGCAGTTTCATTGTGCTTCTTGGATCGCGGAGATGGCCTCAGGTTCGGGGATTAAGAGGGCGGATTCGGTGGCCGACAACATGCCGGATGCGATGAAGCCCAGTAGGTACCACATGAAGAGATGCTTTGCCAGGTGATCACCTGGTTCTTGGTAGTTTGTGATTATGGGTCTGGATTGGTGCTTGGTTTTCTCATCGTTTGTGTTCATTTAATGGAAATATGTGAAGCTTACTTGGTTTGATGATTTGGTCCTTGTTTGGAGAAGGTTTGTGGCTGGTGGGAAGAGGTTGATGAAACGCAAGCAGATCATGGAGGAGGTGGAGCAGTCAATTGAAGACATGGCCGAAAGGGCTCAGGTTCTTGAAGGCCAGCTCGGGTTCATTCTTAGCTCCACTCAGGTCTCTCTCTCTCTCTCTCTCTCTCTCTCTCTCTCTCTCTCGCATGCATGCATGCACGCGCCCGAGCATTCGGGTATTGGACTTGCCATCTTTCGTAATTTGGTAAATGTGCAAACGAAATCTTATCTTTTTGAAAGGACATTAAGTCCCTTTTCCAGTCATGCAGGGACTTCGGTTTTCCTTCAATTTTACTTTGAATGACTCCCCTCTTGCATTGATAAATATTTCATAGACACTAAGTTGAACCCAATTCCTAACATAGCAATAGCGTGGACTGACACAACTTGACAAGTTTGAAATTTGCGTGTGAATTTGTCAAAGCAGCATAGCATCTCTGATTCCTATCATTTGGTGCTCGAGCATTCGTCAAATTTTGCTGTTCTGTGGAATTGCAGGAGGCAGCGGTGGTCCCCCCATATGTTGGGTTGGCGGTTAGACCGAATCCTGGCATTTGGGAATATGTGAAGGTGAATGCCAGTGATCTTGAGGTAGAAGGTATCACTGCTCAAGAGTACTTGAGGTTCAAGGAGACGGTTTTCGATGAGAACTGGTGCGTGCTTTACAACTCGAGGAATCCCAAAGAGAATTACTTTCGGAAAATGGTTATATCATGCGTTTCATCTATGTCGATGACTTCATTCGAAGTGCTGTAACACAATTAATGCAAATGCTCTCTGCAATAGTGGTGTGGCCCAGTTCGGTATCTTATTTCATTGCTCGATACGATTTTGCTCTTTGTGCAGGGCAAACGACGACAATGCACTGGAAATAGATTTTGAAGCCATCGACTTCACCACTCCTCGCATGGCACTTCCTTCTTCTATTGGGAATGGAATGAACTTTGTCACAAAGTTAATGACCTCTAAATTGAGCAAGGACAGTCAGAGTGCTAAGTCTTTTCTTGAGTTCTTGCTTGCCCTCAACCATCACGGAGAGGTAAGCATTTACAACTGCCAAATTTGGCGATGAATGGAACAAACAACCAACAAGAATGCAACACTTCCAATGATAGCGCCAGAGGTTGACAGGTTCTATTTTGGTCCCGATTTGCAGAATCTAATCATTAACCAGAACTTGAACACGGTCCCAAAACTTCAAGCAGCATTGATAGCAGCTGAAGCATTCGTCTCCGCATTTCCCAAAGATGAACCTGTACAGAAGTTTGAGCAGAGGTTACTAATTTATTCTTGCCTTCGGAAAAAGAGAATTTCTTGAACTCCTTTTTTGTAGTCTAATGAAACCTGGCTTATTGTTTTTCCCTTTCGGTTTTCCAGGATCAAGGAACTAGGATTCGAAAAAGGTTGGGGCGATACTGCAGAGCGAGTGAAAGAGACGATGCATACTCTGTCCGAGTTGCTTCAAGCTCCGGACTCGGAGAAAATGGACTTGTTCGTTAGCAGGCTTCCTATGATTTTCAACGTCGTCATATTCTCTCCTCATGGCTACTTTGGCCAGGCAGACGTCCTTGGGTTGCCAGATACAGGTGGCCAGGTACCAAAAAAAAAAATGGATATTACGAATCAAATGTTTGACTGCAAAATGAAAGGCAATCCATGCATGATAAAAGTGGACTAGTTTAATTTCATGACTCTCATGGCACAAATCTGACTTAAGAATAAAAAAGAATCTTATGCTGCGCAATTTCTCTAGGTGGTTTACATCCTAGATCAAGTGAGGGCTTTAGAGGAAGAAATGCTCCTGAGAATTAAACAGCAGGGCCTTGCAGTGAAGCCTAACATTCTTGTGGTGAGTCCCTCACAAACTCACATAGAGATTAGTTCTCTAGATGTCGATAATTTACCAATAGGAAAGTCTGCTTCATCTTATCTTTCGCTATTCCACTTATGCAGGTCACGCGCCTCATACCGGACGCAAAAAACACCAAGTGCGACCAGGAGTTGGAACCCATCGTTGACACAAAGTACTCCTACATTCTTCGGGTCCCTTTTAAGACGCCAAAAGGAGACGTTCTCCGCCAATGGGTGTCCCGTTTTGACATCTATCCTTACTTAGAAAGATTTGCTCAGGCAAAAATTCTGGATTTCATTGCTTCATCAGTCACTTTTAGTTCATATGATTGTCGGTGCTTAATTTTTTGACGATACATTTGTTATTTCATTAGGATGCGGCTGCAAAGATCATGGATCACATGGATTGTAAACCGGATCTCATAATCGGAAACTACTCAGATGGGAACCTGGTGGCTTCTCTCATGGCTAGCAAACTGGGAATAACACAGGTTACCATTTCCCTCTCTCTCATGAGTAATGCCACAAAATTGGATGGAAGACCTCCAATTCTTATGATTTATTGTTTTGCTGCTGAATGTTGGCTTCCTCTCTATCCAGGGTACCATAGCTCATGCTCTAGAGAAAACCAAGTATGAGGACTCGGATGTCAAGTGGAAGGAGCTTGATCCAAAATACCACTTTTCATGTCAATTTACTGCGGACTTGATTGCAATGAATCAGACTGATTTTGTCATTACCAGCACATACCAAGAAATTGCTGGAAGGTTAGTTTCAGTATCCTTCAAAGTTGATAAAATTTGTCGGTTGAAGTATTTCTAGTGGTGCTAAAGACAATCATCTTTCTTCAGCAAAACTAGGCCCGGACAGTATGAAAGTCACACAGTGTTTACTATGCCGGGGCTTTGTCGGGTGGTCTCTGGCATCAATGTTTTCGAACCAAAGTTCAATATTGCTGCCCCGGGTGCCGATCAAACCGTGTACTTTCCCTATACACAGAAACAAAAGAGGTTGAGTTCTTTTCATCCTGCCATCGAGGAACTACTGTACAACAAGGAGGACAACAACGAGCATTTGTTAGTCCCTTCCCCATTAGTCTATCTTGGCTTGAACATTTGGGTTTCGAGGCATGTTCCCAGTGTTAACTCTTGTATATATGGACAGGGGTTTTCTTGCTGATCGGAAGAAACCAATCATTTTTTCGATGGCAAGGCTCGATACTGTAAAAAATATCACTGGACTAACTGAGTGGTATGGGAAGAACAAAAGGCTTAGAAGTTTGGTGAGTCTTGTTGTTGTAGCAGGATTCTTCGACCCAGCGAAATCAAAAGATAGGGAAGAAATCGCGGAAATTAAAAAGATGCACGCCTTGATAGAGAAATACCAACTCAAGGGTCAGTTCAGATGGATTGCGGCTCAAACTGACAGATATCGAAATGGAGAACTATACCGCTGTATTGCAGATACCAAAGGAGCTTTTGTGCAGCCCGCTCTGTATGAAGCTTTTGGTCTCACTGTCATTGAAGCAATGAACTGTGGATTGCCCACATTCGCCACTAATCAAGGTGGTCCTGCAGAGATTATTGTTGATGGTGTTTCAGGGTTTCACATTGATCCCAACAATGGCGACGAGTCAAGCAACAAGATTGCCGATTTCTTCGAGAAATGCAAAAAAGGTCCTGACTATTGGAATAAGATCTCAACAGGTGGCCTTCAGCGTATATATGAGTGGTAAATATAACTTAGCAAGTATTGTGACTCATCATACAAAACAATTATTTGATCCTTGGTTGTGCTTCTTCACAGCTATACGTGGAAAATCTACGCAAAGAAGCTCTTGAACATGGGGTCCATGTATGGGGTTTGGAGGCATATGAACAAGGAACAGAAACTTGCTAAGACAAGATACATTCAGATGATGTACAATCTCCATTTCAGGAAGTTGGTGAGTTATCTCAGTTGGAGACTTACAAGGCTTTCTTTCAATTCGAGAAAAGATGGTTTGATTAATTTGAGCTATGAAAACAGGCGAAGAATGTTCCAATCCCGACCGAAGAACCCCAAGAACAAGGAGCGAAGGTGGAGAGCAAGCCCCAAAAACCAACTCCAGAGCCAGGGACTGTACGTCCAAAAGCGACACCAGAACCCAGGCAAGTGACATGATTTTGTTGGCAAACCAAAATGAGAACATCGAATGTCACTTAACAACGAGAACTGACACATAATCCATCTAAGCACATTGAAGTTCTTTAGAATGCAACCAAACACTTTGCGATCTTTCAGTGAACTAAGGAGATCTTATAGTGGGCAAACGATCCCGACACCAGAGCTTCCAAGGTGAGAAATTGTGCCCAAACCATCGTTTTGCCTTGAGCAGTTATTCCATTTGTCAGTGAATCTAATGCACAAACCACATCATTCTGTTAACAAAGTTTTCAGTGAACTTATGTAAAAGAAGCCAAGTATCAAAGAACCCAGAGGGCTATGATGAACTAACCAGGTTTTTGATTCTCAGGGAGGAAGATATCCAAGAAAAGCTGCTCGACTCGAGGATAGGGAACGAAATAACTTGCCCCTGGAACTGGTGGTGCCTCACGATGACATTCATCTTGATCTCATACTACGCCCTGTCGAGGCTTTATTTCTCAGAATCAGATTGACCTCAGGGGGCATCATGGGCAAGCCATTGAAGTCATACCGAAGCTGCACTCAATAAGAATAAGGCCCAGATTCAATAACACAAAATGTCATTTTCGTTTTATGCTCAATTTTCTTTTTCTGGCAAGGTGTATCAAAGCAACTGTTGCAATGGAAAGCGCGTCTCTTGTGAAAAACAGATAATAAAACTAGAAGATTTGCCTCTTCCTGATTATCAATAAGACAATAACTTCCTTCTTGTAGTTACTACTGTGATCTTCGAGTGTGCTGCTTGTTCTTAACAAAGAGCAAAAAGAGGAGAACAGAGGGTCAATGATGAGCCCGGCAAAGAAGTCCTACCTCCAGTTGATTACCGTTATTTACTTAATTATGTGAAATTATCCTAAGACTCCCCCTAATTACAATTACAATTTACATAAACTAATTTCGCAACTCACATCTTTACTTTTTCTATTTACAACGCCATCTACTTTGCAGGTACGGTTTTCAAAATGTTTCATACTTTTGATTGTTGTTATCTTCAAAAGTTCTAGAAAATGGATTTGTGAAAAGATAAAATTTTAAAAAATTTGGAGAGTAAAACTTTTGGAAAAAAAAAAAACTTTTGGAGAAGAAAAGTGCGAATTACTCACCCCGTTGGTGGTAGAGATGGTGGAGTTGCACGCTGGCTACCCACAAGGCTAGAGTTCAACTCCCCATCTCGTCATTTGCGCGACTTACTTGTGGTCCGTGGGAGGTGAGTCTCTGCGGGTCGTCCTAACTCCCGAGTTTCGTGGGAGGTGGGTCCCTACGGGTCGTCCCGAGTTTATCCGCCGCTATTTATCGGGCATCTGCGATCTTCTCGAATCACAAAAAAAAAAAAAAAAAGTTGGACAAGAAAAGTGCGAATTATATGTAGAGATTAAGTTAAGGGCGAGGGATATATTTCAACAATAATAGAAGTCATACGGAGAATCTCCATTCCGAATTAAAAAAAAAAAAAAAAAAAGTTCAATATTCAAACGAAAAAACACCTGTTTTTATTTATTTATTTATTTTGAGGGACAATTCAATTTATTCCCGCTCTCTCCTTGTGGCAGCATCATCATCGTCATCATCCTCAAAACCACTCACATTCGCAGCAGAGCGTTGTCGTCGATGCTCTGTTTCTTGCTCTGTTTTGCCTCCTCCGAGCTCTCGCAGCTCCCTCTCCTTCCTTTCCTCTCCGCAGCCCGATCGCCCCGCTTCGCTCACTCCAGCTCGGCCTCGGGAGCGTGCGCTCGGCAATGAAGTCACTGCTGCCGGCATCGCCTAAGCTGTGGCGGCGAGGTCGAAACGAGATAACACAATGAGTTAATAGACTTTGCTATATTTTCTTTTTCAAAATTGCTTGCCGGAGAAGGGGAGGATCGGACGGTTTTCTTGCGACAAAGAAGTTAGCTTTGCGACACTAACTTCCTTTCTTGAATTAGATATTCGCAATTCCTTCCACAAAGATTGTTCGTTCTCCTCCTCCAAATCCATGCCTCTCTCCTCTCCCGCAACTCTCTCGCTATATATGCACATTCCCATCAAGGCAAGAAGGAACAATATGCACATTCAAGTCTTCTCGGTTTAGCAGCTTTCTCGCGCTTCTTGAATAGCGGAAATGGCCTCAGGTTCAGCCATTAAAAGAGCGGGTTTGGTGACCGTTATTGTGCAGGATGTGATGAAGTCAGGTAGGTACTTTAAAGTCGATTTCAGGAGCTAAAGGCGACATTTTTGAAATCTGGTCCGGTTCCTAAGTTCTCGATTCCTTTCTCTTTTTTCGTGTTTTGGGCGTGTCAAATGGAAATCCATGAAATTCGCTCGTTTCTTGATTTGGTTCTTGGTTGGGCAAAGGTTGTGTCAACTGGGTTAAGGTTGATGAAACGTGGGGAGGTTATGGAAGAAGCGGAGCAGTCAATTGAAGACAACGTTGAGAGGGCTCAGGTTCTTGGAGGCCACCGTGGGTGTATTCTCAGCTCCACATTTCCGAAAGTTGCGCCTATAGAGAACTTTGAGCAGAGGTTATCAGTTTGTCGTCGCTTGCGGAAAAGAAAACTGCTCAACTCCCTTTTGTTATTGCAATTAAACTTGGCTTGCCGATTATCTTTTTCCCAGGATTAAGGAACTGAGCTTTGGAAAAGGTTGGGAGGGCTACTTCAGAAAGGGTGAAAGAAACCATGCATTGTTCGAGTTGCTTCAAGCTTTGGCCCTGTAAGAAATGTACCTGTTCATTAGCAGGCTTCCTATGTTTTTCGATGTTGTCATAATCTCTCCTTGTGGCTACTTCGGCCAGTCGGATGCCCTTGGGTTGCCACATACAGGTGGCATGGTACTAAATATATGATTCTTGCGAGTCATATAAAGTAAACTGCAAAAGGAAATTCCATTTATCACTACTTTTGATTGTCAATTATCTACGGTGCAAATCTGACTACATAAATTTTATGATGCTGCACGATCTCTGCCGGTGGTTTACGTTTTAGATCAAGTGAGGGCTTTGGAAGAAGAACTGCTCCTGAGAACTAAGCAGCAGGGCCTTGCAGTGAAGCCTAACATTCTTGTGGTGATTGACTTTCAAGGCCACGGAGATTAGTTCTCTCGTCTAGATAACATTAACTCACAAATAGAAAAAATGCTCTGTGTTATCTTTTGCAATTCCACTTATGCAGGTTATGCGACTTATCCCTGATGGAAAGCAGACCAAGTGTGACCAGGAGTTGGAGCCGATCTTCAAGACAAAGCACTCTTACATTCTTCGGGTTCTTTTTGAGACACCAGGAGTTGTTCTCCACCAATGGGTGTCCCGTTTCAGTATCTATCCTTCCCTAGAAAAATTTGCTCAGGCATTCATTCTGGAATTTTTTGCTTCATCAGCAGTTTTTAAGTGTTATGGAGTTTGGTGCATAATTGTCTTATATATATATGGGTATGTATGTTTGTATGTGTGTGTGTGTGTGTGTGTGTGTGTGTATGTTCATTTTGTCAGGATGTGGCTGCAAAGATCATGAAACACATGGATTCCAAACCAGATCTTATATTCAGAAACTACTTAGATGGAAACCTGGTGGCATCACTTAT
The DNA here is from genome assembly GCA_014182515.1 of Eucalyptus microcorys. NCBI lineage: Eukaryota > Viridiplantae > Streptophyta > Magnoliopsida > Myrtales > Myrtaceae > Eucalyptus > Eucalyptus microcorys. The sequence continues at coordinate 32,453,146 of CM024572.1, read as the reverse complement.
TGCTAGCAAAGTAGAAATAACACAGGTTTGGTAATCTTATATATCTGCCATTTCCCTCTTGTTCCTGGCTGATTCCGCAATGCCCATGGAAGACCTAAAATCTTATGAGCTGTATTTTTACTACTAAATGTTGGCTTCTTCTGCATCCAATCCAGGGCACTATAGCTCATGCCCTAGAGAGCATCAATTATGAGGACTCGGATGCTCAGTGGAAGGAGCTTGATTCAAAATACCATTATTCATGCCAATTTACTGCAGACTTGATTGCGATGAATCAGACGGATTATGTCATAACCAGCACATACCAAGAAATTGCAGGAAGGTTAGTTTTGGTCCTTCAAACCTGATCAAATTTGTTAAGTGACTTTTTATCAATGATGTTCATCAGGAAAGTTAATTTCTCCAGCCAATCTATGCCTGGGGCATATGAAAATTACAGAGCATCTACTGTGCCAGGGCTTTTTTGGGTGTCTCTAGCATCAATGTTTTTGAAATGAAGTTCAATGTCGCTTGTCCAGGGGCTGATAATTCTGTGTACCCCTTCACGCAGAAAGAAAGAAGGCTGACTAATGTTCACCCCGCTATTGAGGAACTACTATACAACAAGGAGGACAACAACAAGCATCTGTTAGTTCCTTTCCAATCTGTTTATATAGGGAGGGAAAATTTGCGTTTGATGTCATACATTGTTAACTCTTGTATATGTGGACAGGGATTGCCAATCGAAAGAAACCAATCATTTTTTCTATGGCAAGGCTTGATAAAATGAAAAATATTTCTGGTCTAACTGAGTGGTATGGGAGGAACAAAAGGCTGAGAAGTTTGGTGAATCTGGTGAATATCACAGGATTCTTTGACCCAGCGAAATCAGAAGATAGGGAAGAAGCTGCAGAAATAAAAAGAATGCACTCCTTGATAGAAAAATACCAAGTCAAGGGAGTTCAGATGGATAGCAGCTCAAATTGACAGATGTTAGAAAGGAGAACTTTACCACTGTATTGCAGATACACGGGGAGCCTTTGTGCATTCTGCACTATACGAACAGTTTGGTCTAACGGTTGTTGAAGCGCTGAATTGTGCATTGCCCATGTTTGCAACTAATCAAGGGGGTTCTGCAGAAATGATTGTTGATGACGTTTCAGAGTTTCTCATTGATCCCACAACAATGATGATGAATCAGGCAGCGAGATCGCTGATTTCTTTGAGAAATGTAAAAAGCATCCCGAATATTGGAACAGCATCTCCATGGCTGGTCTTCACCGCATATACTACTGGTCAGTATAAAAAGTTGGATAAACGAGTCAACTCATTGTGCATAACTTTTATTTGATCCTTGATTGTGCTTCTTGGCAGCTATACATGGAAGATCTATGCAATGAAGCTCTTGAACATGGGGTCAGGGTAAGGAGTTTGGAGGCAAATGAACAAGGAACAGAAACTAGCCAGATGCTGTACAATCTCCAGTTTAGGAACTTGGTAAGTCATTGAGGTTTAAGATTTGTAAGGCTTCTGTTTGACTGGAGAAGAAGGTTTTGATTCATTTGAACATGAAAAAAGGCAAATAACGTTCCGATTGAAGAACCCCAAGAACAAACACCAGTGCTGGAAAACCAAACCCCCAGAACCAGCTCCAAAGCCAGAGAGTGCACCTCCAAAGCCGACTTCAGAACCAAGGCAAGTGACGTGATTTTGTTGGCAAATGGCAAAAGTAAAATGACAACATAGAAGCACGCGTCACGCTGTCACACACAAACGCAAAACTGAAACATAAACTATGAAAGCACACTGAAGTTCTTTAGAAACTCATTGCCTTGAGCAGTTGGCGATCTAATGCAAACGGAGACACAAACCTGCACAAACCATAGAGTCTCGCTCTAGTTTGAGGGAACTTTAGAAGGGAAAATGAGTATTAAAGAACTCGTCTCAACCAGGAGGGATCGAGTACTAAGCCCCTCGAATTGGTGGCGTCTCATGATGACATTCATTTTACTCTCATACGATACCCCTGAAGAAGCTCTACCGTTTCTCAGGTTGACCTCTGGAACACATGCTAAACAAATGAAGTCATACTTACCAAGACTGCACTCAATAAGAATGACGCCCATATGCAATAAAACAAATGTCATCGTCCTTTTCTTTTTTCTTTTCAATGTCACTGGCAAAACTGTATCAAGGCAACTGTCGCAATGTCGTGCGCCTCCTGTGTGACGCAATATAATCACACTTATATATTGTCTTATCATGGTTATCAATAATATCATTTTTCGCTGTTGCTAATGTGATCTTTGACAAAAAGGAAGGAGGAACAAAATGATGGAACAAAAGATAATTCATGAGCTGGCAAAAGAAGCTCTACTTGTAGTTCTAGGCAGTCCGCAATTCAAAGTCCTCCAAGGAGGCCCATCAGAAATAGATTGGTCATCCTTTTTTACGCAAATATTTCCAAAGATTTTGTCTAAATACGATTTACATCGGCTCATTCAAAATATTTACATTATTTGTGGGTTTTGTATGAAAAAATTTATGCTTTGCGTACATGGCACTGTCAACATTGTAGAAGATGAAAGATTAAGATACAAATGATAAATTTTCAAAATCGAGAATGTAAATTGTGTCGATTTGTAAAAGACAATTGAAAATTATATGTTTGGATAAAAATAAATTAAAGGTACTATATTACGATAAAGCTAAGGGGAAAATGTCATTTTTCTAGAATCCCCGTTTTGAACATAACCAAAAAAAAAAAAAGGTTTCTTAATGTAAAAGGAAGCTTTTTATAACATGGAGAAAATAATTCAAATCAAACATGACTTCAAGACATTTCAGCTTATTTTCATCTCACCCATTCCACCAAAAAAGAAAAAAAAGATGAAGAAAATTTTCCTAACGGGAATTTTAATGGAAAATTAAAATCGAACCAAACTGGCCTTGACTCTTGACTATTGACTGGCTGTCCAAAAAAAAGAAGAAGGTAAAAACCCCAAATCCTGAACAAATCTCACTCAGGACAGGACAGAGAGAAACCCCTGCCGAAAAGAAAAAGAGAGAGAGAGAGAGAGAGAGAGAAAATAAAATTCCCGCTCGCCCCTTCTTCTTCTTCTTCTTCTTCTTCTTCTTTCTCCCATCGTCTTCCTCAAAGTCACCCCCAGCTCCACTCCCTTGGAAAAAGATGCCGCCTTTGCCTCCCGAGACCATCCCCAGGAAGCGATTCCTAGGGTTCCTGATATGGCAATCGATCCCCACCACGCTCCTCTTCTTGCTTTCCAGAGCCGCCATTCCCGCCCTCGCCCCGGCCCCTCGCCCCCTCCTCCGCCGCGGCGGCGCCGCGTCGTCGATCCTCGGCTTCTTACTCCGCTTCGCCTCCTTCCACCTCTCGCAGCTCCTCTTCTCCGCCTCCCTCTCCTTCCTCTCCTCGCCGCAGCCCGATCGCGCCGCCTCGCCGCTCGAGCTCGCCCTCGGGCTCGTCCGGTCTGCGGTCGAGTCGCGGCCTGCGCCGCCCGAGCTGCGGCGGCGGGCTAGGGCTTCGCTGGCCATCGCGACGTTCGTCGTGGCGTGCGCGGTGTCGAGTTTCGTGGGCGCGGCGGCGGTGTGCTGGGGGGTGAGCTCGGGGGATTCGATCGGGAGAGTGGTGGGGTTTAGAGGTTTCGTGGTTGGGCTGTTGTACGGGGTGTTGTATGTTTATAAGCGGAGATGGGTATTGAAGTTTTCCATCGTTCAGGTTGGTCGAGAATTAATTTACTTGTTGAAAGTCTGGATTGGTTCTTGATGGTTAGCTTCGAATTTATTGCGTAAGTTTAGTGTTGTATGCAACGTTTTACCTCACCGCCTTTCTTGTTTATCCTCTATATGGTTTCAATGTGTAACTTTCGTGTTAGTTGGAAAAGAAATCATTACCAGAGTTTATGTTATAAGTATCTGGTTAAGTTTCTAAACTGCTGAAGTAGTCAACTGATGAATGTCATCATGGAAGGGGTATTGATCGCAGATGGGAGTACAAGTGAACTTATAGAATGTCGACTTACGGAAAAATATCATGATATAAGATTGTTATTGATTAGTATACTTAAGACTCACTAATAAGTCACAGACACATTAAATTAATGCCACAGTCGTGAAGAACTAATGCAATTACCTCCCCCATCGATGAAGGAGCAGAATAGCCTGAATTTGTTGCCAGCTAATGAAGGAGGTTATTTTTAGTGCTAATGTAGAGATCTACCTCTGGGATGGGTGGGAATATATGGGTCAAGCCATCAAGAGTACTTTGTATTGTTAGTTCTTATGCAGTCTCCTTTGGAATTTATGCATGGCATGCGATAAACATATTTACCGAAAAGGCACTTAATAATTCTTTTGGGTGCCACTGCTCACTGGTGGAGAAAGTTCCATGTCCCATGCATGATTACTCCTGACTGGGGGCAACATGTTCACATGGCTGCACACACGAGCACTGGCCATAGGCTACCTTTAGTTGCAGCGTGGCTAACCTGTGGTTGGGGAGGTTTTAAACAGCAACTTCATGGTTTTTGCATCGAGTTTCTACCTTCTTTTACATGGAAGATGGTGATTGCCTCAAGTTTAAAATTATGGAAAAGTTAAACTGCAAACTGCCAAATAATCTGGTGCTGATGTGGCTCTTGAATTGGTTGGCAGAGTTTGTGATTACTCAGGTTAGCTTTCAGTAGGACCCTAGATAAGTGATTGCAACCTGTTTAGTGAAACGTATGATCAGGTGGTTTACTAAAGATGCCTTGGTGAATTGGGAGAGGGTCTGCAAGTTGATTGTGGAATTTATTGGTTTATCCATTACAGAATCTTCATTTCTGAATTTCACTTAGTAGGCTGATTTCTCTATTTTTTAAAGTATCGCACATGATTTCTGACATTGATTTCTACCAAACAGCGGACACTATACTTCAGCTTCAAGATGGGATTGCCTTCTGCTGCCAGAAATGCTTTTAAATTTTCTGGCACTGCCTATATATTTTCATCTCTGCTGTTAGCATTTCTTCCTGATCATTGCTACGTTCAGACTAGCATGGGAAGATTCTTGCTTGAGCAAATTATCTTTTACATGGGCACTCTTGCTGTTTTCCTTTGCTGGGAATTGAGTCATCATTTGCACCAGGTTAGTGCTTGTGGCTATAGCGGTCGCATATCGTATGTAAGGTTTGTATATGTTAATTTCCCTTTTGATAGATGTAAAATATGCGCAAACTTTGCTTCATCATCTATCTTATGGAATGGCTCTCTGAATCCTTGATCTAGTTACTGCAGAACTGCAATTTTTTACTTCACAGGCACATATCTCGTGTTTTTTTTTCCTCTCCAGATATGTCTTTAGCCATAAATTTCTACAATAATGAAACATGATTGATCCTGAAGTGACCGAAGACGAGTTAGGTTTTTATGGGGCTAAATCTAATCAGTTCATTCGTGTTGACAATCATTAATCTGTTTTTATCTACTATGATTAAACCTTTGACCTTTGGCTATATATTCCGGAGAAATAAAGAGCTTTTTTGAACCAAGAACCGGCATTCTTTATGAGCAACCACCATGTGTATGCCTCAAATTATTCTTTTTCGATCTTTATTAGTGGTTTTTACATGATCTTTTGGAACCCTTTTTCCTTTATTTAGTGCCAAGAAGATGTTAGATTGGTAGACCTGTTCATTTTAAGCTTTTGTCATGAGGAATGATTTTTTTTTTTTTTTAAAAAGAAAACGGCTCAGAGGAGATAAATCTGAGTAAGAAGAGTTGGTGGTAGCTTCCAGATAAAGAAGATGAAAGATTGCTGAAGCCCTTGTGGCTTAGTGGCATCTTATATTATAACAGATGAAGGCAAGGATTGGAAATCATAATACCTCTGTGCCTGTGGGATAAAAAGTTTCGTAGGAGAAAACTGTTGGTCTGTTGAAAGGAAAGACAATTTTTTATTTTTTGTTCTGGTGTATTCATGTACTAAGTTGAATGACCATGTTTTGTTTTCGTGAACAATATATGCTTTCTTGTGTCTTTTCTTCATGTGGAGGAGGATTTGCTGAAGTTGTGTCATTTGTATTGCTGAGCTGTTTCCTTATTTACATGTCTCCTTGCCAAGATTTCCTTCTGTCTGATATCTTTCGTGTGGCTTCAGGTCTTACATACAAAGAGGTTCATATTTGCTCCCCCAAGAGGATCGGCTGCAGCAGAAACAAATCCAAGCGAACCACTTCTTGCAGCCTTGGAGGAAAGTCACCCAAGTTCACTTGTTCACTATCTTGCTTATCTTGATCTGTGCATGATTAGTGAGAATAATGTGGACACTTGGCGTCGAGCTGCTTTCTTTGAAGAAACTGGCGACACTTACAAAAGAGTTATAGCTGTATGCCTGAGGCCTTTGGAAAAGCTAGCAGCAAAATTAGCTGAAGGTCTGGAAACTTCTGCCGATAAAAGCTACCCACTTTCAAATCAGTTACTGTCCCCTACCGACCTTCAGCTTGATTCATCTTGCTATGAACCACTACATCATTATCAGGTATGGCAAACTATCCGTCCTTGTCACCTTTTGCTTCCTGCACGTAGTCTGGTGTTTGTATAGTATGCAAATCTCATTCTGTACTTCATTTGCAGAGCATTAGAGATGCTACCGTAGCACGCGTTTCTCTTTTGTCATGCTTAAACTTGACATTCTGGAAATTAATGACGCGGTTCTGTTTTGCAGTTCACATTTGTGACTTGTGACATGAATGTTATTTGAAAGCACCTTTGTTTGCAAATCAATCCACTGTATATATCAGCCATGCTTGGGTACTTGGCTGTTAAACGCCTCTACATGTCCCTTTTAGCAATTAAATGCATGTGCCATTGAACATTTGCCTTCTCTGTCACATACTGATCTGAAGAATGTATCTGTGAAATGACATGTGCATTATCAACAGAATTTTACCCCCATTCCACACACACAGTATTGACAGGTGTCAGTGGGCAACCTGAGAAAGCTTTCGGTTTGAATGCTAGTCATCTCTCTTTTTCCTTTTTTAGGTTGCTTTAGCTTTGCTAGAAGTCACACCACCCTATCAAACTTAGTAATCTATATATCTTTATTAGTAATCTCAGTTGTCAACTTGCGAATTGAGATTTAACGCGTACTGAAAAGGAGAAAAAAGGAAAAAGGGGGGGTTGGTGTTTTACTTTCCCAAGAGAGCTTCTGGAGCAAAAGTTAGAAGATGGAAAGGCGAAAGAGCTTAGGACTTATGCTTTAAAGTGCCTATGCCAGTAGAGAGCCTAAACAACTTGAGCTTCTTTCTCATTGGAGGTTGCCATATTACTTGACTGTCATTTTTAACTAGATGTAGCAAAGAAAATTATATTGCTGAATCATGATGGCTTATAGTTCTAATGACTCGAAGTTTTGTATATTCTTGATTTTGTACAGCTGTATGCATGGTGTGCCAGAGCTGCTGCCTCTCTGACTGTGCACTCACACAAGGAGGACAGATATGGCGTTGCTCAGCTTTCTGGCAGCAATGCTGCTGTTTTATCTACCCTATTGTCTTGCCTACTCGCGGTTGAATCATTCATGGGGAAGAGGACCCACTTGCAGTCCCAGCACCAGTTTATGGGAGCCGGGGGTATTAAATGGGCGACCCCAAATGCTGGAAGAAAGTATTTTCCGTCCAGTACCATTAGTAAGAAAAGAGGTTCTCCTCTGCATTCTAAAGCATATGCTATTGCTGATGTTCTTAGGACATCCATCTACCAAATAGTGTCTGCCTTCCACGACGAAATGCTCGCCGGTGCCAAGTCTGGCATTCTTGAAAAGGATTGGACCATCAACGCGAAGCCTCCATTTGGCACTCGCGATCTCCTCTTGCAGAAAATGCATCTCTTCTTGGATTTTCGGGCTAGCTAACTGTCTCTGGACTCCCTTATTGTATGTCCAACTGTCTCTTTTTGCCTTTTTGTATGATTTGACCATTCTGAAGAGTCAAGACGCCACAGGATGTGATTTTGTCGAGAGATGAATATAAGCATTCCACATTTTCCTTTGTGGTGAGAGAATGTTTGCATGCTTACTCCAAGTAGGTGCCGTGTTAGCTAAATAGTAGTTCACGGGGATGCTTAATGATTACTGGATTGGCTCTGAACATAGGCCTCTTGGAATGTCTGTTGGGTAGGGTTCATGAACAATCTTGGAAGTGAGAGTGAACACTTGAGTTTTTATCAGACACTGTTCAGACCTGAATTCTGATGTAGGAAGATGGTGGGAACTGAACCTACTGTTGAGCCATCCATTGGCTCCAGTAGTTTGCTTTAAATTGCATTCATAACTCATCACGCCCTATAAGATTCTAGCATGCGATCTCTTTTTAGAGGGGGCTAGAAATGATTCGTCAATTTTGCCAAACAGAGAATGTGGCAAGCTTGTTGTGCATCTATTGTCATTTTTAAATATCTCCACTCACTATTATTTGTCTGTCAAGTGGCATACACGTCCTCCCCATTGAAGAAGCAACAGTCCCCCCCATGTATACTGCATGGGAAGAGCGCCCACGAGTAGTTTTTTTTTCCCTCCTGTTTCACGTCATTCATCGTGAAATTGGACGATGGTTCACGTTTTATATCACGAAAGAATCATGTTATAGCACACATTCTGTTTAAGAGCAACTTGGCATGATCCTATTGGGTGTATATGGTGTTATAGCGCGTCAAAATTTTTTTACCTTTAGACTGAGTTGGTCGGTCCGAGTCTGCCGTTGGATAAGGGGCGGCTTCCACGCATTCGACCGCTTACTACGAATCCTGTTCATATAGGATCAACTGCACATGTGGAACCGATGTCGGACAGGTCCATTTTGACTCTCCCAATTTCCAGGATGAGGAAATAGTGGGACAAACAGAAGATCCTCTTGCATGAAGCTTCTCCCCTCCACGGATGGTGGGGAGAAGAAGACGTGGACATCATCCTCTCCGAGCTATCGTGAAGAAGTGAAAGACCTGGGAAATCAAATTAGGGGTGGGTGTCAGCATAAGTAGTAGTCTTGCTCGGATCGTCACTTCTTAAAAAGGAGGTTTAGGTGATTCAAGTGCCTTAATACGTGCGCCACTTTACATGGTTGTGATAGGATAGCAACGCAATCATCACGACATTTCTCATTAACAGAGGAAACCACACTCCATTACTTTGCTGTGGAGACAGTTTAATTATAAGTTGTAATGATAATATGACATCGTGTCTACTTAAATATGTATGAATGATTGAGATAAGCTAATTTCAAAAATTTATGATTATCTCGTTGAACATAGCCTTGCTTCACAAACATCAACCTTATGGACCCTAGAACTGGAGTTATTAGCCACGTAATCTCTACGGTGATAATTAAACTAGGATTTGAAGTTATCTCTTATGCTATGTCTGGGATGAAGAGCGAGGGAATTTAGAGAGAAAATTTACGAAATTTGGGTTATTTTTTCCCATTTTTCCACCCAAAATTTCATTCTTCCGTTTTCTTTCATATTTCAGAAGTAGCATTAACGTCAACATCTTAGACAGTGACATCATCATGCCTTTAGAGACCAAAAAAACTTCCATTGAGATTAAAGGAATTCTGTTTCCTCGCACTTACCTTAAAGAACGTGCTGAAGCAGAGTGATGGAGCACTAAGCATTTTAAAAATGGTTTCCTGGGGAAAAATGGATGGTACTGAAAGGCGGGGTGTTTCCCTTTAGCCTCGTTGGCAGTTTGCCCTCAGCACATTGGTCAGTCACATCCACGTGGAATATAATGAAACTTGAGAATAGCTTAGAACTCTTTGAATTGAGGGGTTTTGTGTTAAGCATGGATGATAATGAAGTTAATTAGGGTTAATAGACCATTCTGTCATGTCATTATACGCAGGATAGGTGATGGTAATACTCTCGGACTGCAAATTGCAAACGAACTCATGTTTTGGTCACCCGTTTCGCCTATTGTGTCTTGCTCTTATTTCATTCACAAGTTAATCTAGTGCGTCTGAGATTTATCTATTTAAAATAATCATCTTCATCGTAAAAATGTCTCATCTCGATTTGACTAATCACCAATTTTTTTATTTTTATTGTGGAAGACAGAAGATCGCATTGTTGCCACAGAAAAATGAATGGCTTCTCTTCACAAGTCTCTTTTTCTCTAATTCCTAGCAATAAAAGAAGTCCTCTTATCTCATTAAATTTCAAAAACTGATTTTCTTTCATCATAAACAAACGCCAAAATGTTGCGCTTCATTTTTGTTTTGTTTTTTTGCCATAATTTTGTATTGCGATACATAAACCATTTCGTATAATTATAGAAGCCGAGAGTGTTAAAAATCTATTTCCCAGTTTCTTCTTAGAAAGCAGGCAGACATATAATTTGCATATTTCATCGTGACTCATAAGGTCTATTATTTTCAAAAGGTTCATGTTGCATGCTTTAACACATGCCGAACCTTCTTCTATATAATGGACATGGAATCAGAAGGGAAGATGCAGAATCTTGGCTGGTCTAAGCTTTTCGAATATTCACCCCCTGCTTTAGGGCTTTAGCTACGTTCCCTCCAACAATGGAAGATGAAGAAGCACACCGACTCGTGTGCATGAACATCGACCTGGCGCAGATCGAGTCACCACCCGCGAAGCTAGAGCTAACCGTGGACGAAGTCCTGGAGGAGTACGTCGGGTCGTTCGGGCTCTCGCAGCTGCTGCACGTGTTCTTGGTGTCGTTCGCATGGATATTCGATTCCCAGAATGCGCTGATCACCATCTTCACCGACGCGCAGCCGTCGGCCTGGAGGTGCAAATCGCCGGGTTCGTGCATCGGTGCTGCTGGAGGAGGAGGAGGCAGAGACGTAGGCGGCGTCGCTTCCGTTTGTGGATTGGAGCGTGGGACCTGGGAGTGGGTCGGCGGCAACACCAGCTCGGTAATCGCCGAATGGGGTCTCATTTGCGACCGCAAGTTCCTTGCTGCCGTGCCCGCCTCTCTCTTCTTCCTCGGCTCTTTATTAGGTACGTCGGATCGATCCGCCTCTTGAACATGCTTACAGAGCCGCATGCTTTTCCACCTACTCAAGAGGTATCATTTCTCACGGTTTTCGTTATTCGCTTTTTCCTGCGCAGGATCTGCTGTTTATGGTCACTTGGCGGACGCGCGCCTAGGCCGGAAGAGAACCGTGCTGATCTCCTGCGTCTTGACGACTCTGACCGGTTTCCTCACCTCCCTTTCGCCGGACGTATGGACGTATGCCTTCCTCCGCTTTGCCAACGGTTTCGCTCGATCGGGGATCGGCATTTGCTGTCTCGTCCTTTCCACAGAAGCTGTCGGCCGCAAATGGCGCGGGCAAGTGGGGCAATACGGCTTCTTCTTCTTCACCGCGGGGTTCTTCTCTCTCCCCTTGATCGCTTATCGGACGAGGAACTGTTGGAGGGACCTGTACAGGATAATATCCATCTTTCCCCTGCTCTACTGCTTTCTCCTGGTCCCTTTTGTTTCCGAGTCGCCGCGTTGGCTTCTTGTCAAGGGGCGCGAGGGAGAGGCGCTCGACGTGTTGAAGAAGTTCGCACGACTCAACGGCAAGAAGCTGCCATCCAATCTAGTCCTCTCCAATCCGTCTCCGCCAAAAATGGTTGGCAAAGCCGAGGCCGGAGCAGGATCAATGGCAGCTGAAGCAGAGGAGAGCCTGTGGAAGACCAGATGGGCGGCTCAAAGAATGATCCTGATCATGTTAGCCGGTTTCGGGATCGGGTTCGTGTACTACGGCATTCAATTGAACGTCGAAAACCTCGACTTCAATCTTTACTTCACCGTGGCCCTCAACGCGACCATGGAAATTCCCGCAGTCCTCCTTGGGAGCGTGCTCTTGAGCTTCATGAACCGCCGCCTGCTCTTCTCGCAGTCCGCCTTCGTAGCCGGAATCTCGTGCCTCCTCTGCGTCATCTTCGCTCGAGAGAACCGCGGCGGCGGGGACGCGGATAAATCGGGCGGGAGCGGGAGGGGGAGCTGGGCGCAACTCATCATCGAAGGGGTGGGGTTCATGGCCGCTTCCATGGCGTTCGACGTGTCGTACATCTACTGCGTCGAGCTGTTCCCTACCAACGTGAGGAACTTCGCCTTGTCCTTGCTGCGCCAGGCCGTCATGCTGGGGGCTTCGCTCGCGCCTCTGCTGGTCGCGGTCGGCCGCCTGAGCCCGTCGTTCTCGTTCCTCGTGTTCAGCGCGCTGTCCATCTTCAGTGGAGTCTTGAGCCTCTGGCTTCCTGAGACCAGGAATGCTCCTCTCTACGAGACCCTGAAACAACAAGAAGAGGAAGAAAGCCTGAGCTGCGCATCCGATGATTCAGGTTTCGAGCTTGCAAAGGAGGGCAGAAGTTGATTGCCCGCCGATATGATTGCGCGACGGTGTACGACAGAAACTCTAAAGACTGCATAAAACCAGATGGCCAGAATCAGATGCTTACAAAGTGTAAAATATTTGATCGTCGTTTCATGTTGCAACTTCGTTTAGGCTTGAAGATCCAAGCGATTGCGTCATAGTGAAGATGTTCGGATTAATCCAGGCGCGAATACCCATCGGAAAATGTACATTGATATTAGTTGGATTGCGATTGTTATGAATATGGAGTTGATTGTCGACTAGACTTGACCGATTCTGCAGGGCACATTTCGAAATATTAGAGGCAAAGCGTCGGATACTTATGGTTTCTTCGCCTGCTTTTGAGGCAGCGACATTCTTGAAATTAGCCATCCAGAGCTTCAACAGCCGAACGAACTCTGCTGCCTGCATGACTACCGTGACGAAGTGTTTGAAGCCTGAAAAGAACGGCATATCACGTTTCTCGTGGAGAGCCACCTGAATGTGTGCGGAAAAGAGCGTCGAATGTAATCGTTTACATCGATGTACTGTTCTATTACAGAAAGAACCAACCATTCTCTAGGTTGCAGAATTCACCCGCCTGCATTTTTTAGGCCTTTCACACAGCCATTTACCGGAAGTTGCCATCTCACAGTGCACGACTCTGTTTTGTTTGCCTACTTCATTGAGGCTTGAGAGCGCCCAAGGATGACAAGATCCTAAATGGTGGATAAACCTGTCAAAATGGAAGGATCGAATCGGGTTTGGGTTGGGTTATAAATGGTTCGACCCAAATGGATCCATTTAACTAGTTTATGACCCATTTATCATAATGCGAAATTCTTGATCCATACTCGATCCGTTTCATTATTGATCTATATCCAACTCATTTAACTAAATCTACGAAAGCTTATTTCTTATATTTTTTTCAAAAATAGTATTACTAAAACACTTTCATGCAATATAAATATAGTGAACAATTTTTATATTTTTTTAAAAAATAAGCCTATGTGTGTTTCTTGGAAGAGGTTTTTTTAAGGAAAATTACAATATTTTTTGTTTTTCCGCCTTTTGAAATCTAAAAATAAATTAGAAAATGTTTTCTACCTTTAAGTATGAAAAATATGATTACATTTTCCTCCGTGCACTCCTTTTAATATTTTTTCTTTTCCTTTTTTTTTTAAAAATCGAATTTATAATTATTTTTTATTTTATTTTAAAAATCAATTTTAAATATTTTTTCTTTTTCTTTATTAAAACAAAATTTTTAATTATTTATTATTTATTTTTCTCTTTTCTTTTTCTTTTCATTCTTTTTCTACTTGATCGCTAGCCATGATGGCGGGCCGGCAAGCCAAGCCTTGCCAGACGTTGGTGACCTTGAGCTCGCCTGAGGCCGGCTAGCTTAAGCTTCGCTAGCCGTCGCTATGTCAACCACTGGTTGAGGAAGATGAAAGAAGAAAGAAAAGAAAAAGGTAAGAAAAAAGAAACATAAAAGATAATTATAATTTCAATTTTTATAAAAATATTTTTATAACACTAAAGAGGGAAAGAGAGCATGTGAGTCTTGGGTTGGAAATGGGTTCTAAGTCTAACCCATTTCAACTCATTTATTTCAAGTTTTCAATTTTTAAACCTATTTAAGTAGGTTTTTCAAAATTTAAGTGACATTTATGTTTTAAATACGTCATATATGCGTTTAAGACCCATTTTGACAGGTCTATTGGTGAAGGAACCATAAAAGCCAGATGGATTCCAGGCATGTTCATTGCAATGCACTCATCCGACCAACATCAGCAACATAATAATCCACCCGTGCATTACCGGTCTTGTAGACTCGCAACTTCTGCATTTTCCCACTGTCTAGGCCAATATTTCTATCAATAGTACAGGAGTGTTTGGTAGGATTAAGTGTGAGAATCCTAATTCATCTTTAAACTAAGGTTACATATAGCAAAAGATTTCACTATAATTAACACATTTTACCTTTATATTACTACTCCGAATAATAGACGAGAGCATATAGAACCATCTGAACTAAAAATTGTCTGAATCAGACCAAACTGGCTAGTTCTAGCCAAGCTCTGGAAGTGCCGGTTCGGTTTTCTGGTTCCTTGGATGGGAACCAGACCGCCTGGGCTGGACCCGTTTATTATTATTATTATTAATTACGAAACCCTACTCACTAGTCGCTACTCCCATTCCGCCTCCTCTTAGCTTCTTCCCTTCATTGCCTAGAGAAAACTGTTCGTCCAACATCGCTTGTCCAAGATGAGCTGTCCCTTCCGAACTCTTCGTCGTCGCCAGCACCAGATATGAAGGTTCGCAGACTCCACATCTAGACTAGCAGAGTCACCGGCGCAATTGTCTAGGCTCGCTTGTCCAGGCCGAGCCCTCTCCGTCGTTGCTCGCAGCCATGGACGACTTGCCATTGGAAGTTCGTAGGCCAGATCTAGAGGTACAAACCCATAACTGGACCAGCGATTCGTCCAAGTTGAGCCACTCCTTCAATGTCCAAGCTCGCCAAATATGGGGACGAGCCGCCTTGCGAGCCATAGACGAGGCCATATTTGGACGGATAATGACTAATGAGTAGGACAACCTCGAGTGATGTTGGAAGGAGTCGCTCAACTTGGAAGCACGAAAGGTACTACGTCAGTGGCGACAGTGGGGGAGCCACTAGTTCCATTCACCCACTTAGGAACCAGACCGAACCAGTCCAATCCCATTTCAGGGCTCGATGGTCTGGTTCTTGGTTCCAGAGAATGGGGACTAGTTTCTCGGGTCCAATCACCTCTACTCAATTACAAGAAAATGAGTATATATATATATTTAATAACTATTCATAATCTCAAGTTCAAATTACCAATAAAATATGAATCTAAATTATAAAAACTCTCTAATGTCTCGGAGCGCTACCCCTTAAGACTCCTGTCGAGACGATTGCGAGACCCTTGCTTGTTCACTAAAAAGTAAGATCTCCGTGTCTTCCTATTGATAGCAAATATGAACCCACGCCCTTATGACATTATCAACTTGATATTTGTTGAAATTACGAAATTTTTCATATAATTTTCAAATAACAATATTTAGATATGGTCACGGATATGAGGCATTCAATGTTACATATAGCTTAACAAAATGTATCAAGGGGAAATTTAGGGCCTACATGGTAACGTTTCTGTTTCTTCCAATTTATGTTCTTTTGTTCCCCGAAACAAAAAAAAAATAAAAATCTGTTTAGTAAAACTTTTGATCCTGGAAATAAAAAATATTTTTTTTTTGTTTCCGAGAATAGATTTGGAACAGAAATAAGAAAAAAAAGTTTTTTTGTTTTCGGAAATTTCTAGAAATAAGCTAATTTTTTCTTTTATTTTTTTCTTTTGTTTTTCTTGCTTGCTGCGGCCTTGGGTGGCCGCCTGCCAACTACCGACCACCTCCGGCCACCGTCGGCCGACCACCGCCCCATTGGTGGCGACCATCGTCGCCGCCACCATCTGATCGTTGTCGTCGCCGCCCACAGCCCACCAGCCACCCCCGATCACCGATGACCGCCACCGATTGCCATTGCGGCTGCTGACCACCGGCCACCATCATCGCCACCGCCCGACCATCAACATGGTCGCCGACCACCAACCATTGCCGCTCGTCACGCTACCCGCCCCATTGCCGCCTCGGCCGGCGCCGCAGGACCACCGGCCGCCAACCGTTGCCTCCCATGGCCGATGGGCTGTGGATGACGATCGTGCGGTGTCGGCTGACGGCAACAACAGGCGGCGGCAAAAATAAAGAAACAAATAAATACAAAAAATAAAAAAATCATATCAAACGCATTTTTATTTTTTTTTTATTTCAAAATAAAAATTTTATGTAGTTACCAAATACCTTATTTTACTCAGAAATTATTCTCTAGGAGTAGAAATAAAAAATGAATTATTTCTAAAAAGAAACTGTTCTCCTACCAAGAAGCGTTATCACACATATCCAATAAAAGAATAATGTTGGATAAACACATGGTTTGAACAAAATGAGTATCAATGCAAATGCACATGAGAAATTGAGTTATTTTTATAGTTCGATAATAATTTGTTTATGAGGGATTTTCATTTACCGAATGATTAAATTGCCATTACACGAGTAATTAGATCTTAACAAAATGACTTTTCACTTTCATTTTAACAAAACAAGTGCATTTGGGAACTCCACTTGGGCAATGCCCCAACTCACGAGGAACCGCACGATCGGGGCACGTGTCCCGCGAGGCCCTGTCTCAGCCGTCCGATCGGAGTATAGACCACGGAACGTAGCAATCGGAAAACCTTGGCTGGGAAGAGAAGGGCAGCAATCCTTAAATCAGAGCGAGCGCCGTCTGAGGAGTCTTGCTCTCTCTCTCTCTCTTCTTATCTTCTTCTCCCCAAAACCCCATCGGACCCAAAAACCCTAACGAAGGTAAACCCATCTTCTCCACCTCGAATTTGACTCCGCCTGCCATTCTTTTGACCTCTCTTGTGTTCTTGACGCATTCTCGTCGCGCGGTGTCTGTTGGGTCGTTAGCTCGAATCTGTGATTAGGGTTTTGGCTTCTGATTGCTGGGTTGTTGGGATATCGTTTGCATTTCTGCTGCTGCTGTGTCGTCTTGTTCTTTCTGTTTGGAGGTTTTTGGGAGATGGGGTTCTTGGGGGCTTGGTCTTCGATCGTGGGTATGGGGCTTTTTGTCGTCGGATGCGTGTGTGGGCTCTGTATGCTGTCTTTCTAACGCTTTGCCTCGCTCATTTGTTTGGTTGATGTGGAAGTTGTGGAGAAAGATGAGCACTTCGGCTCCAGTATTAGATATTTCCTTCTTGGGTTGAGTATGTGATGTGAATGGGAGGAAAATAAGGATACAAAAAGTGATTCGGCTGGGTAATATAACGCAGTTAGCCTTGTGTTCCCTCTTGTATATTCTGTAAGTTTTGTGGCTGAGTGGGTGGGTTGAACTTGGGCGGATGGATGCAATTGAGGTGGGTTTTATCTGTGGGCGTGGAGTTAGCTGTTATGGCTCAGTAGTTGGAAGAATGTGGTGTAGGAACTGTAGTGACTTGTTTTAGGCAGACTGGATAATTTGGTCCACAATTGAGAGCATCCTAAAAGTGTCAAAGCGAGGGTGGCATATTCTGTAATGTTCAAGAGCAGGTAGAAGTTCAAGATATCTGTTGTTGTGTCAAAGCAGTCCCTTTGCAAAGGTTGCTCTGTGTAGTTAGTCTCAGACTTTAGGTATTCTTTTTCAATTGAAATGATGTAGAATTTACATATTTAAGCTTTTGCATTTTATCCTCATCTGGCTTTGTTTGATAAGTTTTTAGTGTTTTGCTGTTAGAGGCAGAGTATTGTTCACTTATTAGCTATTTTTTTATATTGTGTTTGAGCCTTTGAGGCTTTTCTTATAGTTGTCTTTTTGTTTTAAGTTTTGCATAGTTGTGTGGGTTAGATTTGTGCTTAATTTGGTTTTGTGTTGTGGTTACTAGTTGGAGTGTTTCAAATCTTCATATATGGTTGACTTTTGTAATGATTATCTTAACCATGGTGTCCTCGTTGCTTTTGGTCTAATTTGTTCTTCTGTTACTGGTGTCAATTTTTTTTTTTTCTTTTTGCATGTGTCATTGATTGTGTTGCGGGCCTTGGGGTCTACCCTAGTTAGGAATGAATAAGGCGTGGCTGTTTCTTTTATCAGGATGCATTCTCTGATTTAATAAGTTTGAACTATGCTTAAAGAACATGATTGACATTGGCCCTTCTCTGTAATCTAATTATCTTGCATTTTTGTTGGCTGTAGAGATGATAAACTAGAGTTTGTGTCCTGTCCTAGCTGAAAATCGAGAAAACTACTAACTAGGCGAAGAGCAATGAGAAACATTGTCATCTTTTTAAGAAATGATTGTGCGGTTATTTTTTTCTTTTCTTTGAAATTGCACGACCTTGTGTGTGTACTGGCCAAACTAAAAATGGTTTTGGAAGAGAATGGTGTTGAAATTGAGATCTTAATTCACAATGTGCATTCCTTTAATTCTTTCCATCTTTTATATTAGGGTTTTTTTTTTGGTCCTCCAGTAATTTCTGTGCTTGGTCTTTTGGTGATTCCTGTGCAGTCCTTCCCACAATTCTATCAACTTCCATTATGCCTTGAGAGTTTCTGGCTTTGAAGTAGTTTTATTGTTGCTCAACTCTTTTACCATGCAGATGAATAGGGAGAGGCTTATGAAGATGGCGGGTTCTGTCCGCACTGGTGGAAAGGGTACCATGAGAAGGTCTGCAAGTTGGTCCTACTCATAAGTCAGATGTTCCTATGAAGTTTTTTTTATCTTGGTTTACCAGCATATGACAGTTTCTTTGCTTGTTCACATCTGTTTGTCAGATTATAAATGGTGAAATTTTGAAATGAGCTAAATAGAATGCTACTTAATGTATGTCACAGAAAGAGAGGGTCTCCTGTCTTTTTGACAGACAGAAGTGAGGGTTTCCTTCCTCATAGGACTTCTAACATGCATTTTTCATTTAACTGTGGCTTGGTTACATAGATTGCTGATCTGATGCCTTCTAATTGTCGTTACTCATTTGGTGGTCTCAACTGCAGAAAGAAGAAGGCTGTTCATAAGACCACCACGACAGATGATAAAAGGCTTCAAAGCACCCTGAAGAGGATTGGGGTGAACGCCATCCCTGCAATTGAAGAAGTCAACATTTTTAAGGATGATGTAGTTATCCAGTTTTTGAATCCCAAAGGTGAGATACTTTTCAAATTGCAACCCCAAATGACGTTTCTTTATGATCAAGTGATGATTTTTCTACTTTGGAAATGCAGTTCAAGCGTCTATTGCTGCAAATACCTGGGTAGTTAGTGGTTCTCCTCAGACCAAGAGTACGCATTTCTCCTTTTCTCCTTTTCTCCTTTAACTTTTATTACAGTTTTATCTTAGAATGTTTCATGGACTTTGAAAATGCCAGAGTTTAACACATGTTATTGACATATGACGTCAATTCCTTGTATGTGCAGAGCTACAGGATATCCTCCCTGGCATCATCAATCAATTAGGTAATGCTTGTGTTCTCTTACTAGTAGATGTTTTTATTTGCTTTGTGATTCTGTATGTTTAAATTTACTTGGGGGAGATAATGCACAGGTCCTGATAACTTGGACAACCTGAGGAAGTTGGCAGAGCAATTCCAGAAGCAGGTGCCTGGTGCGGCCACTGGTTCTGGTGCCACTGCAACGCAGGATGACGATGACGATGAAGTCCCCGAGCTTGTACCTGGCGAGACTTTTGAGGCTGCCGCTGAAGAGGGTCAGGCGACTCAGGTGACTGAGGCGACTGAGGCGACTGAGGCGACTCAGGCGACTCAGGCGACGACTCAGGCCTCCTAGAGAGAGGGATTGTTATTGTCATTTCAATACTTGTAGTGCTGTTAAAATCCTTATTTTCTCTCATTTGTCTGTCTTTCCATTTTACTTTTAACGAACTGTTTTAATCTCGTGAGGCTTGTGAAATCTGAGCAGTTCTCTTACTCAAATCGCTGAATATTTGTCTGGCAAGATCAAGTATTGGCGTTTCGGATAGGGATCCTTCAGTTCTCCGAGTTTTACTTTATCATAAGGAGTAAGTGGTTATATGTGGGTGATGGAATTTAATACAAAATCTGTCTTGTCTTTATCTTCTTGAATCATATCGGATGCTCCATCTCCTCCGCACCATAGGTTGCATGCTGATCTGAAATTG
The DNA here is from genome assembly GCA_014182515.1 of Eucalyptus microcorys. Taxonomy (NCBI): domain Eukaryota; kingdom Viridiplantae; phylum Streptophyta; class Magnoliopsida; order Myrtales; family Myrtaceae; genus Eucalyptus; species Eucalyptus microcorys. The sequence continues at coordinate 32,433,048 of CM024572.1, read as the reverse complement.
TCACAATCTACAGTAAACGCCGAGAATTTCCAAACCAATTTTTTTTTTTTTTTTTGGATCGAAATTTCCAAACCAACTTAGAAACGACGTTTTCTGCAGATTTCAGTATAGCAAAAGACTAGGCTTTCCTCAAAACTACCACTCATATTACACTGAGATACATTAAGCATCTTGAATATGGTCTTTTGCACAACTTTCGACAACCTCGATGTCCTCCCGACCGAGTCTCTTGACACCATACGAGACATAAAACGGAGATGTTTCTGCTATCCAAACAATCTACAAAAAGGAAGAGCAACACATCACTGCGGGCAAGTCTAGAACTTTTGATAATGCTATGGTCCATCTTTTACTTAAGCTGAAGAAAGATTTGCTAAAGGACTGCATTAGCTTCAGCTAATATCTGTCTGCATCCCACACATGAATATGTCCATGTTCTTCACCCTCTCCCACCACTTGGCCGCCCTCTTTCCACCATCGCCCTTCACACTCTCGTCGCCATTCTTCCTCAACTTGAGCTTCCCCATTGGAAGGCAAGACTCCAAAGTTACTCCGCTGTCATTTGTCTTCTTAGCATCGAGCTTGTCGTCCTCTTGATCCCTGTTCGCAAGCTGCTCATAGTACTCCTTGTTCCGCTTCTCCAACCCGTATATCTGCCCCTGAAGGTCCTCAATCTTGCGGCTCAGCAGCAACACCCTCTGGTCCTCCCTCATCTTCATCATGCACCGGGCCAACTCACCTGCCTTCCTTTTGATAAACACCGACTCCGAAGCCAGCTCCCGGTTCTCCTCCACCAACGCACTCACTCTGTACCCCAACCTTGCATTTTCATGGAGCAATATCATCCTCTCAGACTCTAGGACCTCGAGAAGGCTCTTCTGCAGCTCAATCTTCCTCGACGAGTCATTGCATTGTTGCTCGGAGATGGAGACCTCATTCAGGAGGATGTCACACTCCACATTCTTGATCACAAGGTCGGCTATGAAGGCGTCGAGACTCCCTACATTGCCAAGATTGGCGAGAGGAAGAGGATTCTGGTACGAGAGAGAGCTCTCAGCATCCGAGGAATCGATCTGGATCGTCCAGCAGTCCTCTTCCTTGTCGTGCTCAGAGTAGTCGTGGTCGGTTAGACTGGAGACATGTGAGGACTGTCGGGTGTGAGCGTGATTCTTGCTTTTGGAGAGGGCTTGGATGTAACGATCAGATAGGTAGAGATAGGACTTGTACAGATCCTGAAGCAAAGCGATGAGCTGAGGGCGCTTCTGGTAGTAGGATTCGGCGCGTTTGGTGAGTGTATCGCCACTTCCATCCTCATCCGGGTTCCCCAGCGCTGCTTTCAGTTTTTCATCTAGATCTACAACAGTTTTAACCTCTAAGTCAAAATACAGAATGTAATGTGACAGTAATACAAACTTATTGTTTGAGACATGCGAGACTTCTGATTGACAATTATAGTCATCATTAAAGTTAAAAAATCAACCTCAATTAAATCTTAACCTAGTTTATCCTGTTCAAATCATCAATGAAATTCAGAAGCAATAATGAGAAATGTCTCATTCTATGTCTCCTAGTATAGAGAACATATGGGCACAACATGCTACAGCTGCTGTTTTCTGCTACCAGAGGACTTCAATAATTAGCCAAATAAGGACAAATTTCTGAAGATGCTATGGTACAGCACCATAGCAGGAGTGAAATAATTTTGATGCTCTGTACAGAACCGAAAAATGAAATTTCATTTTCAGCTTCGAGCTTATTTCTAAATGCTCCATAAGAGTTGTGTACTAACAGATTGACATATGCATCTTTTTGATTTCGAAAGAAACTACGCTTTTTAAAATATCTTATCGTTGTTGCCTCAAATAATCCCTAAAACTAGACCTTTCTACTATCTGGAAATTTTCATTTTTGACTTTGGTCCTTCGCTTTTGTTAGTTGAATTACACATTAAAAGCGGGCAAGTCCAGACCCCACACGTCAAATATGCCTCGGATCGTAATATCAAGGCCAACTAATTTTTCCTCCGGTGTACAGATGAACATTTATTACAACCTTGCCCTGGTCTATTACTTCCCCCACCATATTTGCATCGAAATTCCTCTTTTGACATCCGAATTCCGAGTTTCGAAATTGAATTAAATTGAAGAAAGGTCACCGTCAACGAATCCCGACGAAAGGATCGTTTGGAAAGGGAAGCAAGCAAGCAAGGAGGCAAGCAAAGAAAGAGATTCTTCCCCTTTCCTTTTTCCTTTTCTTGCCTATCGTTTCAAATTTCAAAAACACATGCGACGGGCTTATTAGTTATTATGCATGAACAGAAAAGATGGACGAGACACTGACACAGTAAGATGACAGTTCGCAGTAGGAAAGAAACCCATCATGAGGCCTGTAACTGATAGGGGTAGTAGCTAGCTTCATCCATGCACGCCATTGTAATTCATTTTGTCCTACTCGTTTATGTTTACATATCTATAAGCTAGATTTTTTGTAAGTGGGATTAGCTAATTAACTAATCTCTCTGGCTCAGGCTACAAGGATATGCATATTAAATGAGATTCTTGGATAAGTCAACTCACTTCAAAAAGTAGTTCAGCCCTTACGAAATGTCTAAAGCACTCTAAAGCAATAATTTGAAATTAAGTTTGACAAAACCTAAGAGGAGAGGAGACGCCTTTAGCAGCAGTTGCGCTTTGTGTAGGGCCTAACAAGGAGAAAAGGTTTTAACGCATGCAAAATCTCTTCGAGTACCAAGCAACCATCGCCTTTTACTTTTCTCAGATTTCACGAGGCAGTTTCCAGTGCGAAAAGTCGGCATTTTTTGAAATCATTTGGGTCCTTTGATATGGCTTTTGGAGAGACGCTAATCACCTCTCCGAACGTACTGGAAAAAAGGCAGCTCGAGAGACCAAAAGCATTTCAAACTTAAAACCGAGAGAGAGAGAGAAAGAGACCAATACTTGCACGAACGATGGACACTGCAACAACATCCGTGATTTCGTCTTCCAAACATGTGAAAACGAACATGGGTTTCGCGTCAAAGTTTCAATAGGGACCAGTCAAATTACCTGCAATGGAAGAGAGGAGCCACGAAGGCGTGGGGGTGGGGGCCGTGTTGGTGGAGCTTCTTGAGGGCAACGAAGGAGGAGGAGGCGACTGCATCGGCGTCTTGGAATTAGCAGAGGAGATACCAACGCCTTCCTCTCTTTCTCTCTCCTCTTTCTTCTCCAGCTTCTTCATCATCTCTCTCTGCTGGACGCCGTTAGGACCCACCCTATTCAAATCCCTTCAACGAAAGAAACCCATATCCCCCGTAAGATCGCATTTTAAATGCTTTTCAAAGTTCGTACACTTACCCAGACGAGACGTAACACATCAAACCCACAAAAACAATATATCAATTTCTACCAAGAAAATCAGGCTCATTGTTTGTTTTCTTTCCCTCCACAGGTCTATCACTCTACGGTTTCCGATGTCTAGTCCTTTTCAGGAACATTGCAGGGCACGTAGGGCATTAAATGAGATGTCGAGGAAAAGGCCGTACAACTACAGTAGAGACAGCGTCCCGCACAATGCAGATAGGCGTAAATCGGAAGCTTGACAAGAGACGTTTGTGTTTGTACTTGTGACGAGAGGAAGAAAGATAACGCAGATCTCGAGAGACGGGGGTTAAATTTGGCCAAAATGCGAGACTCTGAACATTCACGGCGTTGAAACAGTTCCTTCTCACATCCCCATGCAATAATTTTCACAATGTGTAAACACGAAAAGAAAAGTGAAAGAAAACAAAAAACCTTAACCTTTTTTGTCCCATCTCTCTCTCTCTCTCTGGCATCAGAAAATTAAACTGGATTAAACTAAACTCTTTTTTCAACTTGACCTTCTTATAATCCTGAAAGACTGAGGCTGAGGCGTCACTAAAATGTTATCTTGGTTCTGTTCAGTTCATTCCCCTTCTTTTCTTGCGGTCGACGACCCAGTCCTTCCATTCTTTGAGCGTAGAACAAATGAAGATGCAAGACGCAAAGAGGAAAAGAAAGAAGAGAACCATCTAACATCTTACGCACGACATGTGGAGTGATTGTAGAAAGCAAAAGAAACTCACAGTAGTGAAGTCCGCTGTTGATAGAGCGTCGAGGACATATTCTCTTAGGGCTTGCGAACGAGCGAGGGAGGGGAAAAGAAGAGGAGAGAGGGAGGGAGAGAGAGAATGGAAGGAGGAGGAGGAGGAAGAAAATCTTTTAGAGATGGGAGGTTTCGGAGAATGAGGCTGAGTCACACGGCTTTTTGTCAGACCCGGACAGGGCTGCTGCTTTTCATTTTCAAAGCTTTGCTTCGAAAGAGAAATCACGGAGAGAGGAGACGCAGCAAATCAACAGACGCATCAGCTCGAGAGAGGGAGAGACAGAGAGGGAGAGACTTTAGTCGTTATAGGTCCGGAGACAGTTCCATTTCTGCACTCGAATTATATACCAGCATCATTGCGCATTGTCATTTTCACAGCTTAAATGAAAGCCCTTGCGTGTACCCTTCTTTCGTGTTAGCTTCAAGCGAAAAATATTGCAGATGACTGGAAGAAAGCAAGCATGTATTACGATTCAATCAAAGCCTGTAAAATCAGCGACCACATATGTTTTCGCCTCTTTTTTGGCCGTTCTGAATTTCATTTTGCTTGATCCCATGTACACACACGTTTGAATATCTTTATTACGATACAAAAGACGATTTTAATGTACGCTTATGTTGACATAAGATGATACAATTGAAGATTTTGTGGAGAAAATTATGGGCATTCTATGTTTTGAGGCAACCTTATCTTTAGATTTTTTTTCACTTTTTTTTTGTGACAACACACTATGCATTACAACTAGACGGACTTCAGTAGCCCCCACATCACACATTAGATTCCAGAGCTAGAAAAGCATCACTGACGTAGTGCTTAAAAACACCAGTGACATATTCGAGAATAGATACACAGGCTTTTTCTCTTTGGGATCTGCCGGGTCTATTCCTGGCTTGGCGGGACCCTAGTGGGCCCAGTTGAGGAAAACTCACAAACCCGGGGAGTTTCAAACTTCACCATCGTCGTTGCTTTCAATATTCGCCAACACATCCGCGCAGAGATTAGTCCCTAGGTTGCTAACCTTTAAGGTTGTGTATGACCCGTTTAGATTATATATGATATGAAATTCAGAAATTTTATATATCTCATCTACTTAAATTGTATTAATGAAACTAGACATTTTCATATAATATCATGTTCATTATTTGGAATGAACTGTATATTAATATAAATGAAGTCAAAAATGCACAAAAGAAGATTGTAAGAGTTTTTTGCGAGTAACTAATAAAAAAATCACAAAAGCACAGAAGGAGAGACCCTCCAATAATCAATCCACGCGTGTTGTACGTATAAACCTTAAATAGCAAATGGGCTCATTACAACATTCTAGAGCCATTGGTTTGATAATGACAAAAAAGAATAAAATAAATGAGTTACAATTACATGGACAATTTAGATCAATCAATAAATGCCAAATCTAGTTCAAGAGAAAAAGCATGATTATTCACTTTTGTAATTTTGAAAAGTATAGTGTTTCGACTTTCTTGCCTTTTTTGGTAGAGTTTTGACATGAACTATAGAGTTGCAAAAGAGAAAAGGGAGAAGAAACTTCGACTCTCTTGTTGCTTTCGTGAACATTTGATGTGAACTAAGAGCTATGGAGGAGGAGTTTTAGCTCTCATGCCATTTTCATGGAACTTCAACGTAAACCAAATAGTTACAAATGAGTCATAAAGCTTTAACGTGACTCGAACTTTGAAGTAGAAGAAGAAGGAGAAGCTAGAGTTTCAGAAATATTCTTGCCCTTCACTTTTGAAAATTAGAAAGACCATTTTTAAATTTGAATTTGTTTGTTTGAAATTTAAGGTGTCCAACTTCATTTCATGGAGCTTCTTGGCCCTCACTTCATTTATGAGGGATTGCCGAGGACCGAGGCATAGCTAATGCAGTCTCCAGTTCGGCCTTTATGAACCTAGGCCTAATCTCGATAGACCTAAGCTTTAGCTCTGATGACTTGAGCATGAGGGCCGGGTACTTGACATGGCCACCAAGATCCCATGCCCAAGGGCCAATGACTTGGGTGCATAAGCTAAGTACCTGAGTACGATTGCTGATCACCTAAGCATGAGCACTGGGGCTTAGGGCTAACCTTTGTAGACTTGGGCCTAACTGTCAAGGAATTGGGCCTAGTCTTGATGGACCTGAGCCTTAGCACTAATGACTTTGGCGTGTGAGTTGAGTACCTAAGCATATAACTGCTAAGGACTAAGGCATGGGCATTGAGGTCTTGGTCTGATCTCTGTGAACTTAGGCTAGACCTTGACGGAGACTTGGGCTTGGCGTAGGTGAGTTGGGCACAAAAGCTAGTTACTTAGGCATGGCCACCAAGATCCAAGCATGGGTGCTAGACTTGGGCACGACCACCAAGGAGATCCTTGAGATCAACCTTTGTGGACTTGAGCCCTGCCTCGATGGATCAAGGATTTAAGGTTCAGGTGGTAGTGACTTGGCGGGGGGAGCCCATTACCCAAACATGGCCGTGAGAACCCAAGAAGCGTGGGCACTCGTGTCTTAGGCCTGACTCGTGAGATTGGGGTTAGGCCATTAAGGACTTGAGAATAGGCATTGAGATTCTTATGCCTAAAAGCCAATGTTCAGTCATACTTTGAAAAATAATTTTTTGTTCTTTAAAGAAAAATTTATATTCCTAAATATAAGTTTAGGTTTTTTGTTGGCTCGTTTTCTTAAGTGATCCAAATACAAGAAAATAAGGACAGTATTTTTTGGTAGAAAATTTACTGTGAACCAAATAGAGTTTTAGATAGTATGCAAGCAAGTTGCCCTTAGTAGGGGTGTGCAAAGGAATTAGGAATCGCTCAAACAGCTTGGAACTTGGCTTGATCGGCTCGAAACCATTGGTTTTTATGGACACCAATTCGGTTCCCGGCTCCAATCTACTAAAACTAGTGAGTACCGATTTGATTTTCGGGTTGTCCATCTGGATTAGACCAGCATATATACATATTTAAAAAAAGAAATTTCAACTCAATTATCTTAATTATTTTGTAGTTTTTCAACCAATATGTATATATATAAGTAGTATTGGACATTATCGACTAATTTTGTCTATTGGGTGCATAAAAGGATTAACTCTCTTACCTTTTGTTCATTTTAATAATCCATTTACCTATTTTCTTAGTCAAAATAAAATAAACAAATGAAGATGATGGAGGAGACCAATTGGAGATGTCCATAGATGTTGTAGTGCTTTATTGTCATTATATGAAATTAAGAGTCAATGACTCGTTTTAAGAGCATAATTAGGTCTCTCTTTAGCTATCTTATAATTAAATTAGGTCGATGTTGAAAAAAGATGGACAAAGCAATTAGACATTTGGGGAGGTTAGGACTTCTAATGTAGAGTTTATTTTTCCAAATGTTCCTAGTGTCGGAATTTTTAAGAGGATTACATGATGACTTTCGAAGAAATTAAGTTCCTAGCTAACTGAGTATTATCGATTCATTTTGTCTTATTATTTTCAATCTTTAATAAAAATCAATGGCTCACAATTCAACCCAAATTTAAGGCCGAACAAGAACCTAGGTTCACCATGCTTTAGTGCTCTATGTATAAACTAGGTTAATCATGATATTAAATGATGAATTAATTTTGTAGGGATTGGAGATCAATTTTATGAAACTAGAACCTAGAATCGCTCGAGAACATTTTCGGACCAATGGTTCTATTTCCAAGGGGATTTATGAAATTAACGGATGGTTCTCGGTTCTAGTTTTTTGGAATCGGTCCTTAGTGGACAATTTCCTATTCTAAGATAGGAACTGCCCACCTGGACCATACTCACCCCTAGCCCTTCACATTTCTTTTTTATTAAATAGGTTGAAAGTGGGTTTGTTCCAAACCCACTAGAACTATCATCAATTGGTCTTTGGTTTTATTAGACCCATTCCTACCTATATTCCACATCTCAGGCAACCAGTATTTTACTCAAACAATTAATATAAGAGATAAAATATGGGTCCATGACCCATTTTGCCACCTGTATCTATTATTAAGGTCATAATGGAATTTGGTATATGATCAAGAAGGACAAAAAAAAAGTCCTATCGTATCAACCCATTATTTTATCATATTTCAAGGACATTATAATGTTAAATGATTTTTAAATTGTGTTCATGTTAAGTTTGACGTATTCGGATTGACCTATTTTGTAGTATAGCCTTATATCGATACGGCACAAACACGACCCATGAAACATGAATTGCTATCCTAGTTTGAAGTCAAATTATACTCGTACTGGCTTCCTTCCGTAGTCTTTTGACACGAGTCTCAACTCTCAAGGTTGAGCGCGGATGAGTCTACGGCTCGCAAATGATTCTGGGCCTTGGCAAATGAGAAGCATTACGAAGAAACTGGCTAAGGCCTGTTTCAATAATATGTTCTTTCGGGCTTGAACATTCTCCATTTTTTTTTTTTCCTTTTTCCACTTTTGATCTAGTCTTCTGCTCATGATTTTTTTATTAGGCCAAAGGATTATTTTACATGGCTACTATTAATCTCGTGTACGTGGAAAATGTCAATTATAGAACTATTTTATGGAAGATCAATGGTATTGTTTAATCACCTGTGATTAATCATTTAATAGACGAAAGTAATAAAACGACGCTATGTTTCTTTCCCACTGCTAGCACAAGAACAACATTGGTGCTGACAAAAAATCGATTGCCCGCCGCTAGACAAAAGTAAAGAAGCCCCATAAATTTTTTGCTCAAGAAAAAAAAAGGGTTTAGACCCAACCCACCCGCTGCTAGCTTATTCGACTTAAGGTGCTGACGAAGAATCGATTGCCTATTGAGCTATCTCGGCACCGTAGCCTCACTAGTAAAGGCTAAGTAGAGGTTTGTTCACGTCATCCTAAACCGTAGTCTAATGATAAATAACACTGTACTTTTATCATCGGGCAATCACGTTCATCGGTAAGCTTGTAATGAAATTGGTTGAGTTTAGTTTCACAGACCGCTCTATTTAATTCCATATAGTCCCAAGTCCCAAGCCCCCCCCGCCCCCACAAAAAAAAAAAAGAAACGAGACTAATGAAATTCGCACAATTGTCCTGCAATGATAACGATCAAACACGAGAAAAAAGAAATGCATCATCACACTACAGCATTATTCAAAAGATCGAGTTTCATTTCAACCTGTCTTCATCATGTTGGAGTTGCAGCGAGCATGAGCGATCCATTTTGAGCTTTGATTGGATGCAACTGGCAAACACGGAGGAGGAAAAAGCCGAACGATTCTTCGGATCCAATCGAGTCCAGGGAGGTGACAGCAGACAAGACCAGATGTACCATGGAAACTAAAAGCGAACTGCGCGCTCTCTCTGTCTCTGTCTCTCTCTCTGAACTCTTTTCTTGGTGTGAGAATAACCAAGAAAATACGAAGAAGTATTCATCGTTTCCAGACAGGGCAGTACAGAACAGATAACAAGAGACACTTCATTTTACAAGCTGCAGCTGAGTACATTACTAGCGCTATCTAGGAAACCCAGAAGAAAAGGGGGGAGAGAGAGAGAGAGATGACAGGTAACAGAAGAAACAGAAAATATTAACATGAACATCACAAAGTCTTTGAGTTCTTGATAACGATAAGACTCAAAAACTAGTAATGTACCTCCCGAAACTCTGATTAGACTCACCCACAAGAACTCTTTCGGTCAATATACTCCGCGATTCACCCTCTCGATGTGACGCTGATTCGATTCTTCTCTCTGCAATCTCAGGTCGTTGTTGGTCTTCTTTATGAACTCGTCTGCTCGCTTCTGCAATTCGTCGTGATTCGTCGTCCGCTTCTCCCTTGCAGACGGCACCCTCTCCCTGAACGTGTCCAACTTCCGCAGCTCGTGCCGACACGATCCTGCTGCCGGCGCCGGCGGCAAGGCCTCTGCCCGAGCCGCCGCCGCCGCAACCCTCGGCGGTGAATCCCACGTGTCGCTCTTCTTCAGCTGCCAAGTCGCGGGCTTCCCCTGGCTTTCCATGATTGCCTTCCAGACAGAGTCCAGCGAGTCATCTGGTTCTTCGGGTTTCAGCGACCCCACCTTCTCTTCCCCGGCGGTTTCCCCGGTAGTCTCGCCGGATTTTCCCGAGAGAGCCTCCTCGTCGGAAGTACCTGCAGATGGGTCCACGTTCTCGTCGACAGAAGCCGCCGCCACTATGAACTTGATCACTTCTTGTTCTTGTTCTTGATTTTGAGTAAAGATGACATTTTCCCATTCTTGATCTTGACGATGGGACTCTTTGGTGGCTTCTTGCGGAGCAGCGACCTCAAAGACTACTGCTTCATCTTCGTCACCTTTGAATCCAAATCCAAAGTTCAGATTTAGGCTCTTTTCTGTGTGGAGGAGAGCCTTTCTCACAGGTTTCATGATCTGGCTCTGGTGGTGGAAGGTGGATGAAGCAACAATGGCCAAGATAATGAAGTTGACGAGGATATAAATGTAAGGTGGGGAGAGAAAGGCCTTGATGTAGCTCCAGACGCAGGGGATAGTGGAGATGAGGAAGGTTGATGCGTATGGGATGACTGCAATCTTGAACAGAACTAGGCAGGACCCAATTCCTACACAGATTAGTGCTATCTTGATAGCCCAGATTGTGGTCTCAAAATTTAAAGTCTTTTTCTGCGACCATTTTCTGTGCGGATCGTCCATTCTTTTTAGTCCTAATAACGATAAATCTGGATGCTATTGAAACAGTGGTTTTTCGAAAAATTCAAAACCAAAGTGAGACAAGGGAAATGGGAATCTTGGAGATTCTTGATGTAAGATGACAAAGGAGGGAGATTCAAGTGATTCTGATGAACGAGCAATCGGAAATCTGCTCGCCACCACCGTCTGGTTTTAGCAACGAGAAAAAGAAATGCCCTGAAACAGCTTTAAAAACCGCCATTTTCCCCGGGAAATTTATCGACTCCAAAAATTACAGGCTGACTTGCCAAACCCGGTAGGAAGACAACAGAGAATTCCTGAGACGCCAAACACAGACGGAGCGTCTTTAATTGATGAAAAGACATTTCCCAGCCAATTCAGAGAGAGAGAGAGAGAGAGAGAGAGAGAGAGGCTGGAAACCTTAATGACAACCTCTACAAGCAAGTCCAAAATTCTTGGGCAGAGAGGAAAAAGGACAAGAAACCTCCAAAACAATATAAGAGGAGATTCCTCACCAAAGCAAAGGAAAGCAAGAAGAAGCAAATGGGGCTTCGCAAACACCAGCCCTTCTCAAAGACTGCAAAGGCACAAAAATCAGAAGAATTAACGAGAACTAACGCAACATGCAGAGGGAAGCAAGAACGTATCGGCAAACTATATATGCCCCTATGTTCTTGTCCTCTTGAACTAAACCAATCTTGCAGAACCCATACACACCAGCCAAACACCTCAAGACGCACAGTACAGCCAAGCTGTCTCTCTGCTATGCCAGAACAGCGGACCACACAGCCAGGAGGGGGGGCTTTATAAAAGCTTGAGACGCTTAAACACCGAACTACTTTCTCCCTCCTGAACGAATCCCTGCCCTCGATCGGACCCCACACGCCAGAGCCGTTCGACGTTTAAAGAAAACTTTAAGGATTTCTTTTCTTTGTGGTGGCGTTCATTGACTAATAAGAAAGTTAAGGCCAAATTATTCATCATAATTTACAGCTTAAACAAAGGAACCTAATCCAAATTTTCAATTTAACGCCGCTCCAACATGCAGCGTTGTCCATTACTGAGTGACTCTAGCTGTAGAGAGTCTTTAATAACAAAGTAGATCATCAATTCATCGATCATTACATCCCGCATATAAAATACAATAGTGGAATGGAAGACAAGAATTGGTGTGAGATTTTAAATTTCCCCAGCCTTATCGCTATGAGCACTCATGCTTCTTTAAGAGCTTGTCGTTTGGGTTCCCCTTGATGGGTACTTGAGTATTTGGGATGTTGCATTTCTCTTTCAAGGGATTATGTCATTTGACAGAGTCCTGGTGTTGATATAGGGACACGTCCATGTTTA